>CM056210.1:36027722-37227722 GCA_029692085.1 Gymnothorax javanicus | reverse complement strand
CTTTGTGGGACAAACAATGATACTCACAGTTATCGTTTGGGTTGTAGTTCTTAACTATGGCTTTCAGCTCTTGCAGTTTCTGATTGGAGCGTGCATGTACACTGTCAATCAAGAGCTTCTCCACTGACAGATGATCAATCTGGAGGAAGAAGTGACAACAAAATCAGGGTTTGGGCAAAGACTGCAGAAGTCAGCGTCTGTGTTTATGGGCAACAGTGCGTATGACATTCTCAGCAGCAGGGGGAAATCTGACTTCATAACAGAAGTCTTTTGCTACAGCGGAACATCTCCATTCCAATCAGCAAACTCTCGGTGGATAAACACTGGACGTCACCATTTACAGTGCCACTCCGTGCAAATGACCCCAAGGCACCAAGTAGATATATTTTCTTTAATTGAAATGAATGACTTTACATTAAATCAGACATTTTTTTACAATGAAAACTGTCCCCAACTCACCTTCATGGCTCTCTCCAGTAGTTTTGAATCACAGGCAGGAAGTGGAGGATCATGGGATATTTGCAGCGGTTTTGAGCCATCAGCTTCATCAATCTTGATACTGACCTTGTGCACAGAAGCTGTGCCCGTCTTTCGGCCTAAAACCTGTTGGCTGTGGACGTAAAACAGCATTTATCAGACAGCATTGGATCAAACATTGCTGCAGTTTGTCTCCAACCAAAATTACATTTACTAAGTTCGATGTTAAAAATGCATATTCAAAAAAAAAAATCAAAAACCTCAACAACAAAGTCCATTTCCACATATAATACAATTTTTCTCAAATGTACTCAGCTCACATTGCACTCCATTTCATTAAGACCTACTCCCACCAAAGCATACAATATCAAAGGAAACAAACTTGAATTTGGCAAAGAGACATCAGAGGTTTAGCTAGTTTATTGACTTACAGCATTGCAATTTGCAAGAAAATTTGTTAAAGCATGTAACAGACCCAAAATTTGTGCTTCAAGAATTCAATAACCGATTGTTTCGCCTTTAGTAATAAATTATACCCAGTAATATCTCAACCTTTGAATTTTGTTGATGACATGTGGTTTCTTTGCACTGAGCACCACAAAAATACTCGTACTAATGGTATATAACAATACTAATACCATTCCATTGCGGTGACAGCATGTAGAGACCTCAAATTTAGAAAACTCATCAAATGTCAAAAGAAAAATTACCCAGACATTTAGACAGAACTCCAAGTAAGTGAAAAAGAACAATTTCATTTCAGGACAAACTACTGCTTTAATTCTACTTCCTAGATTATTATAGATATATCATACTCTCATATTCTTTTTTTGAAGTAACACAGCTAAATTTTTATATAGTTTATGAAGAGGATAACAGTAGAGCCAAACCTCAGATAAACTTGCAAACTAGGTCAGAAAAATAGTCATGCTGATGCCTGTGTAAACAAAAAATACATTTATCTTTTCTATTTGTCATCTCCTTCTCACACTCCAAAGCCAGGAATCTCCGTCTGTGAGTGCATCTGACCATATGGGAGAACTTCACAAATCTCCAGAGCCATGCATTCGAATGACTTCAAACTTGGTGGGTGTATTACCGAGGACCAAAGGAAGCGCAGTGTTGACTTTAAAGTTGTTCAGCTGAACGAGCACTGCACTGTACCATGCAAGCTGCAACTGAACAGGCGCTGCACTAGTCTTTTACAGATGGGGGCTGAAGTTTGCTTACTTCCAGACGGAGAGGGTGAGGCACTTGGCGGGCAGGTAGCGTTCCACCTGGACGAGGTCACCCCAGCGCTCCCGGATCAGTGACAGCGTCTGTGAGTGAAGGACTTCCAGCTGCAGCGAAAGGCAGAAGGAGTCTGGGATGGCTTGGTCAAGGATGGGTAACAAAAGCAGGACCAAACCCCAACACCACACAGAACACAGAAACCACAGCCTGAAAACCAGTCAAATTAGTCTTCCATAAGCATGCCAATGAAT
This sequence comes from Gymnothorax javanicus, assembly GCA_029692085.1. NCBI lineage: Eukaryota > Metazoa > Chordata > Actinopteri > Anguilliformes > Muraenidae > Gymnothorax > Gymnothorax javanicus. The sequence continues at coordinate 37,225,761 of CM056210.1, read as the reverse complement.
GGAGACCAAACAAGCCGCCTTACTGGTGACAAGCTTATAACAATCAAATATCGTTCTCCGCAGCAGCAGAACATTACTGGCTGGAATCAGTAGTTCAAACTGGCATCTGATGTCATAGGACGGCTGCATCCATTCGGGATACAAAACAAGAGTCATCAGAAAATGACATTACCCCCGGCCCCTTAAAATCTAATCTCAGAAATCTGAAAATATCAAAAGGCACCAGTCTCAGACCTGCTTAATACGCACAGCATGTTTCGTCGAAAAATATTGATTATACCATAGAGTTCTGCTCCGGTAACAAAATGATTATAGACGGACGGACGGACACACTGATGACTATATATCACCCTGCATTATATGCTGGGGGGGGTTAAAAAAAAAAGACAATAAAAACAATATTTCCCCTTCACTCTCAAAATCACGACTTATGCCAAAAATGACCAAGACCAGCAACCAACAACAAGGCCTGAACATGGAAAAGACCCAAACTCCATATTACTAACACCTTCACAGGCAATCCGCTTGGCAGGGCAGCCATTCCAGGCCGGACAGATGCTGACCCATTTGTAAACAGAGCAAAGTCAGCGGAAATTTGGCGAATATCCAGTGCAATGAAGCCAGATGAAGAGACAGAGCAAAAGCAGCAGGTTGTATTTTGTCAAACACATTAAGGAGCAATGAGACTAATCTTCCTCAAAAGTTTATCTACCATTGGCCAGCACTTTATTACAAAAGTGCTTATTCACCTTCACAAGCAGGCCGATTCCAGTTATTAGGTTTTTTTTGCTCAACAGTAAGTGTACAGAATCCCGCAGCCCATCAAAGAGAAGCCAAAAAATGCGTGAGTGGCTCATTAGCAATAATGAAACAATGCTAAGCAGCACTTCAAAGAACTTCAGCAGGCAATCAGGAGAGGCTCATCGTGCTAATCACCTCATTATGCATAGTGCCTCCTGCGGCTAATGCTAACACGCTGTTCCTGGCTCCTCGAAGAAAGCACGTTTTTTTAGTGCCTTTGTAAACGTGTTCGAAGCACCAGAATCGCAGCATTAATGCTGCATTGCTGCAGTAGTTTTCCCAACTCTCCTGGTATCTTCCGACCAAGGAACGCAGATATTTTGAATGTTTAATGGCCATAATTTCTGTACATAGCCAAGCCTTATTAATTATTCATGCCAACTGAGACCTGGTTTCTAGACGTATGGAGCAATAAAAGGCTCAGAAAAGGAAACAAGCAAAAGAAGATGACGACCAGCGGATCGAGTGTTGCCTCTGCAAGAATAGAAATGGCGCTTGAGGACTAGGTTTCAGTCAGCTTTCCAGAGCCTTCATTCAGATGACGACGACATGCCCTCCAAACAGGATAACCGCACCATGAGGATTATGACCCACACATGTTTGTCAGGACTCATGAATGTGTGATGGAGTATTCAAATGCCTTTGTGGCTTTGAGACTGAAAGGCTGCTTCCTGCATCTATTGACTGATTTTTTTTTTTTTTTTTCAAAGCCTATGACATCAGTGGCACAGACTACCTAAGACCCAATAATATTCTGCAATAAAGGGCTATAAAAAAAAAAAGACGACACGTCAGCGAGCACACGCACAAAAAAAAAAAAAAAAAAAAAAATCAATCTCTTGTAATGGGATATGTCCCATTAATTTCCGTTTGGCTTGCTGTAAAAAGTGCAGGTTTTGTGAGAAAGCATGGATAAAGATCACAAACACCTGATAAGCCGTCTGCTTAGGAGACAACTGAAAAACAGAACAGACAAAGGCATGCTCTTCGGCCTCGTCCTTAAGGCAGAGAGAGAGAGAGGGCCACAGAGAAATGAAATTCACCCTTATTAGGACCCCCGCAAGCACCATGAGCCAAATTAAAGCACTACATCAAGCAAATTAAGTAACCCCAGATCAAGGACATCGAACTCCAGAGGACTGCATCGGCTGCTGGTTCTGCCTGAATTTCAGAATTAGCCTTTTTAAGCCAGAGCCTGTTTGAGGAGTCCTAACAACTCGTTTCCACAGCCTACCGTTGCTACAAATCAGCAAAAACCCACTAAAATCTGCAGATGCTGCAACTTTCTGGATCTTAAATTTGAGATCCAAGCTGAGGCAAAGGGGTATCCAATCTTATTCAGAAAAGCACCAATGTGGTTGCAGCTCTTTGTTTTAGCCCCAAAGTAATGCTGGACTCAATCAATGATCTTAAATCAATAAGCTCAAAAGGGCATCTTCAGCCTTCACTAAAACAGAAAACCTGCACTTTATACCAGCCCCTTTTGGATAAGAGAGGACAACCCTGTCCTCGTGTCTCATAAATGGGGGCAGTGCGCATAAGATGTGTGGGACAGATCCAGGAAAAATAAGAGGTGTGCTGAATGTTAAAGGTGGTACGCATGGCTCCAAAAGGATACGCAGGCAGTTGTACATGTCTTGCAGTGGTTTCTCATCAGAAAAGAGCCGCGACTGCACCAGCTCATGGATGAAGTTCACCTGCATGCTGTGGACCAGGGCTCGACCGTCTGGGTGGGAGTCGATGGCAAGGTGTCAGGACATTGGCAGGAGGGAGGATGAGAGCACAGCACAAGAAGAGAGGAAAATGAAATGTAATTTGTACATTTACAGTCAACTACAGTACACTTTGCTTTGAAGAGTTATGATGAATTAGACAAGTCATTGATCCACATCAACTAAGATCTCCAGGGTATGTGAAACAGCAGACCATTTGACCTATGGAACATAAATATATGAGTGAAACTCAACAAGAGCCAACAAATTTGGCTTTAGTGATGCAAACATACTATAAAACCACATACGGGAGCAAGGAGGCCGCATCCCTGTAACCCTGGCCATGCACTGCAGCCGCAGGCTCACCTCCAGTCTCTTTGTCCTCCACCAGGATCTCCAATTTCAGTAACCTCCAGGGGATGTCTGGGTCATCCCCCATCACCGTAAGTGTAGCCTCGAACTCACCCTCCACCCGAAACTTCACCCGTCCGTTGGCTTAAAAAAGAAAACAGTGCACACATTCCAACTTTAGAGAGGAAAGAGACGACATACATTCCGATTTTAAAGTGGAACGAGAACATTTTTGCTTTAACTTGTCTTTAAAAAATAACTGCTGATAGCACAGTGTAATGGCTATACGATAATGGCACCATCAGCATTTAGATTGGTTCCCTGTAAGCTTCGCTTTCACTTCACCATGCAATTCTGTCTGCCACCGGGAAAAATCTCCCAGGAAAACGAAGGCTCGATTTACGGCACGAAGGAAGAACGTCAACCACTGTACGACCAAAGGAGGAAGAGGATAGCACTTTCATTCTCCCCAGTAGCCATCACAAGCCATCTCCGATGCAGGAAATGATAGACGGTAGAACCATCAAACTGACAGTGGAAATTGCCCCCAGCGAGAGCAAACAAACTCCACTGACAGAGGAGACGCAGAAGGCGAAGAGGGAGAGTGATAGAAACAGAAGAAACTCAAGAGTGAAGCTTGGACGGACATTCACTCAATGGAGAAAGCTCCGGAACTCCAGAGGGTGCCAAACCAAAATTCAGTTGCCACTCTTTCTACTGCCTCAGTAATTAACCCAAACAGCCTACTTATAAATACGATTGGCTGTTTTACTCTCCCTTTGTCACACCACTGAGATCAGGGGTACAAGTTCAAATTGGGATTCTTAGTCATTTCTCGCTTTGGACAGCAGTCAAGCCACTAGGTTTAGCTACGTTCTGAGAAAAATTGAAAGTGATCTGGTTGTTTTTGCAACAGTGGCGCAAACAATAATACCACTCTGAAACACTGGGGGGGATTTCCAGTTTGCACTAATTGGCTCACATACACTTATGAGCAAAGTTGTGGCAACGCAAATGAATAGAAACATACTGCATTATCAGGCCATGATCTCAGACACACAAAAATGCAAACAAAATTTGGCGCACTGCTAACTATGAACACACAGAGCAGTCCTTACCCACGGTGAGGTTGGCCAGTTGCGGAGGCAGATCTGTGGTAACCAGGCGATGGCGCAGGATCTGGCTGAGCTGGTTCAGGGTGGTCTGTTTCTCTATGCGAGTGATGGGATCCGGAGGTATAATTTTATCCTGCAGAGGGACCACCAGCAGCAGTCAGAGGACTGTGGCATTTTTACCGCATGAAATTATTTGAGGCAGTATTTCACAACACTGGCTCCGACGGGTCATGAGAAATGGTCTGCGGAAAATTACCTCGGTTCCATACAGCCATTATCCAAAACTGTTTTCCTTTAACTTGTGATTTTTATACATAAATAAATTACGAGTACTCCATTTCAGGTTTCTTGAAAAGGCTATTCCATTTCCTTTTTAAATATTCCGCTGAGTTTAGCTATGGGTGGGAGAGAAGTTAAAACCAATAGGAGATAATGAAGTTTAGTCAGAAAAATATCCAGTCACACACAGAATGGATAATGCATCAATAGGCAACTGGAGAAATAAAACTGACTAAATAAGCATTAAAACCAAACTAGATCAGGAAAAAAAAGGTCAAAGAGAGGCAAAAATACCACACTTGACACCCCGTCACAGTAATTACTGCGAATTTGTGCCAGATGAGCAAACAGCAAACACCCCCACACCTGTCAATCAGTGTGTCTCTGGGCTGGAGGTCTGCTGTGAAGTGCACCCATTTCCACTCACTTTCTCATTCAGTCCTTCTGGGGAAGTCCTTACTGTCTCGGTACTTTGGAAACCACTCATTTCCGTCAAACCGAGACCACGACTCAACAGGATGGCCCAGTTAATTTATTTGCAGCATAAAAGCAAGTGCTGCAGATTATTCAGTCAACGCATTACATTAAGCGCTAAATGACGAACCAGCAATAAAAAGAATGTTGTCACAATACAATTAGAATGTTCAGTCAATGTTATAACGTTGCCACAACATCGCAGCGACACTGAACGTTATTTTGTGTCGGCTGGGAATATCTTCAGACACTATGGCTCCTCAGCATCTGAGAGAGATCCCAAAACCTGGCCTGCTTGATCAGCCAGGAAGCCCAGAACCCCACGGCAGGTCTCTTACTCTGATGCAAGTGGGCAGGCGAGGGTAGGACCCTGTGGTCAGAACGTCTATGGCGAATGGGATGGCAAAGCTGGGCAGGCGGGCGTGAACCAGGGCGTCCCTCGCCAGCGATGCCAGCCGGTCTGCTGTGTCCACAAACAAGAAGGCCTGCTGGTCCAGGAAGCTGGATATCATCTGTTTGCAAGGAAACCACATTAAGAATGGAGTTTGGACATCCTTGCTGAATGCTAAACAAAAAGTAGGTCTTTCTTGGTTTGCATCTAATGAACACAACAGTATGGAGCTTTTTACAACCCCAAATCAGAAGAAGTTGGGACTGCATGTTAAATTCAAAACTGAAAGCAGTGATTTGCAAATTATCCTTGACTTGTATTGCATTGAAAATAACACAACAGCACAATTGATGTTTTCAAAGTAAAAGTGTATTTCACTTTTGCAACACATTTAAAATAGTCAGGACAGTATTCACCCCATTCTAATGTTGCCATTCCATTTCAAAATGCTTGAGATAAGCATTTTGGGACTGATGGTACCAAGTGCTTAAGTTTTTCTGGTGTAATTTCTGTCCCATTCTTTCAGCAAACAAGTCTTAAGTCGTGCAACAAAACTTTTTACGCAAAGGTGTTCGTGATATGTGCAGAATGTGGTTTCGTGTTGTCTTGTTGAAATATGCGCTGGCATCCCAAGAAAAGATGTCATTGTGCAGGCAGCATATGTTGCTCCAAAATCTCAGTGTTTTTTTCAGCATTAATGGTGCCTTCACAGAGGAGCAAATTACCCTCGCCAAGGGCACAGACCCAACCCCATACCACGACAGTGTGGTTTTTGGGTAAAAGTCTGGACAGTTCTTTTTTTTGATCTGAAGCACACACAGCATCCATTTCTTCAAAAAAATATAAATATAAATATATATTGATTCATCTGATGACAACACGGATTTACACATTTCCACAGTGTGGTGGTCCATTGCAGATGCCTTACAGAAAGGCTTCATTTTGCATATTAAAGCATTAACTTGCATTTGTGGATGTAACCAAACACCTATCAAAAGTAAGACAAAGCTCATGTGGTTATATCACTTACATACAAATAGAGTTTCTTGATGCAGTTCGTTCTCAAGTATTAAAGATCAGATATTTAGCTTAGGCTAGCAACCTTGTCCTTCACACAAAGAAATTCCTCCAGGGTCCTTGAATCATTTAATTACATTTTGCACGGTTGAGGGCGAATTATCCAAATATCTTCCCATCTTTCTTCATGGAACAATGTTTTTAAATGTTTCAATGCTTCTCTCATGCATCTGAGGACAAATTGGCAATCATCTGCCCATTGTTGCTCCAGAAGGACAAGGCCTTCCCTGGATACTGCTACTGTACCAAATCATGTTTACAATTACCAGCTGACATTAGCCGCTTTAAAAATCACGTGATTTTTCAAATTTCATACCTCAATATTAGTCCCAACTTTCCCTGCCCCACCTTTTTTTTTTTGGATTGCTTTGCAGGCCTGTATGGCAGGAATCAATTTATATTTACAAATAAAATACAGATCACCACCTAAAACATGAATTACCCTGAATTCATGCTGTCTGCAATGAAACACAAGTCAAAGCAAATTTCAAAATCACTGCTTTCTGGTTTTCTGTGCATATTTCACAACCTACCAACTCCCCCCCCCCCCCGAGTCAGGGTTGTAGAATGCCAAAAAAATTGCACTTAGAGCAGACTACAGTACAGGCTGCCCTCACAATTCCTTGCAGTTACAGAAATAACAAGCAGCCTGAACATTACAAGGCGTCAACTCAACAGTACAAGAATGAGCTTTTGTCAACCCAACACTGAAAATAAACTGATTTGACAGCATGTGGGATATTGGAAATTTAAGATTACAATAGGGTAAAAAAAACAGCATCATAATAAGTATTCACAGACAGATTTCAAGTTTTAAAACTCGTAAAACCCAATGCACAAATAAATGTAGAGTGATTTGTATCAGTAAACCTGCATCCATATCTGTGCCTCTAATTTGTAATCTGCACATTGTCATTTGTATGTCAACTTAGACTTTTGTCAAAGGACATATTTGAGAATCTCCAATGATTTATGTGAATTCTTTTGAGAATGAGACTCTTTTACTGTGCTGTATTTGTTCTACCATGCAAACAAGACATAAATATCCACAATTAAAGCAAGATGGCATACCGCGCATTTTTCAACCTTCCCAGCATTGCTGGCCCACTTCACCAATGCCAAAAGGCGGACAAACAGTTGCCGAGTCCGGCTCGCGAACTGCACAATCTCCATTTTCCTGCAAGGCACAGAAAAGAGTGAGCAAGGCAGTGTTAAAAATACAACAGTAACTGTACGCCACTGGGTCACCAAGAGTGTCCGAATATGGGAGAACCCACCATCACATTTTAGGTGCTCAACAGAAGAAAATCGTACTTACAGGTAAAAACACTCATATTTCTGCTAGAACATCATGCAAAGGATGGTAAAATTAAATTTCAGTCTTATGCCTCAGTGCAGTAAGCAATTTCATGCAGACTGTGTGGCCCCAAAGTCTCAGTTTGGGATAATCATTTAAAAGTTTCCATGGTAACGGGCGGAGTTTCACCTCTTTTGATTAACTTACCTTTCCATGTCTGTCTTCCTGGGAAGCCTGTAAAAAAAAGATCACAGACATCTTCACAGTCTGTAACTACACATGTAAGGCCGTCAGAATCCTTTAGTACAGTAGCTGCGGCTTCGAAAATGCAATGGAAAAACCTTAAGACACACCATAAGTAAAAACAAATTTCAAACCAGTCGCTACAAGAGTAACTGGTCCCATGTAACAATTGCAGTTAGATCTTATACAGTTCATAGCTAATGAACAGTTAGCTGCAATCAATTTACATATCTGCACATGTTCAGTATAATTGTATAACCTGCATCCCGATTCAATGAACAGTGAAAAATTGAGCTTAACTCGAGGCTCAGGTCTCCATTGACACATTTCACGCATTTTCTCTGACAATCCATTTGAGAAAGCAATTTGAACAAAGAGAAATTTTACCAACCTATTATTTGTTTCCAGTGCAAACAACAGGCCAACCAAAAACTGCCTTAATTATTTAGGCTATGTTGACTCTGTCTTGACAATGGGAAAGTAAGCCCTGCCATCCTAAAAATGATACAGTGAAGACCAGATCACCACTGCTTCCACCACATAAAAGGCACTCCATTACAATAATCCAATTCCAGACAACTCTGCTTCACCTCTGTGTTCATCCCCAACACAGAGCTCCACTCCACAATGGTACACCACATAAATTCACCTAGAGCTCAGTGTATCATTTCATGGTCACATCTTGAAACAAAAACCTTGTTACAGGGAAGTTCTCTTATTTCACGTCTGATGCCACACCAGCCCTTCCAACTTTTTTTTTTTTTTAGTTATGCAGTCCATAATTTCACAATTTTGCATGATACAAACATTTTTCAACCAGAATGATGCACTTTACAATGACTATTTGGATTAAATAAAAACAGAAGTGTGCTTTGACCTATAATTTTGACCAAATTTCAAGGATTTTTTTTTAGAAGTCAGTAAACCGCTTACAATGGCGATAAATGTGGACTGAGCAGCGTCCCTGTACATATTCAAAATAAAGGTTCTATTGCAGTGGAAAAATGTTTTTAGGTCATGTGGTGAGGCTTTATAGAATGTCACAGCATCTGTAATGTCTATTCACGACTTGAATAATGGACACAAGCATTGTCCCTATAAATCACAAAAGTCTGATCTTTAATACATTACAAATTGCATAAAATTGCCTAAATGGTCCTTATGAATGAAAAGCCTCAAATAATACTTTCCCTTACGGTATAATATTACCATAAAGAAACATATTTTCAGAAAAGGACTGTGAAACTACAGGTTGAATCAAATAGGGGCACAATAATATTATGCACCGTTACATTATGAACCTAAGAGGGTTTTCCACAATACAACTTCACAGAACTTCTTTGACACGCAACCCCATCAATGAAATGTTTTCCAAATCTCTCACATCACTTTACATGGCAACAGCAAACAGCTGTTAAGAGCCAAAGCCATACGGTCGACTCACTTAGTATCGATGGGACCTCACAAGTCGACGAAGATGTGCTAATGGTGTCATTGCCACTGCTACCAAGGAACATTACCGCCATAGGAAAACTTCAGTTCTGGATCTATTAACCCATGTACAGAATAGACTAGTAAAGCAAGGGATCAAGAAATACCGTGATAGAAGGATTCATCGTCAGAGTGGCCTTATCTACGGTATCGTAACTGTGGGCTGGTACAAGATCGTTCCTGCAGAGTACCAAATGCTGTTAAGATGAATTTGGTGGCAAACATAACGATGCACAGGACATTTCATACTCACAGTTCAGCCAGCAAGGTGATTTCATGATAGGTTCTCTGCAGAAGGAATTCTATGAGCAGGCTAAGACGGACCCCGTGCGTCGCTGGGACACCCGGTTGAGCAGTCATGGGCGCCGATGTTGGTCCCCCGATCGGGACCAGCTGGCCTTCCGAGGCAATTTGCACTGGAGCCATGTTTATGAGAAGACTGAAGACCTGTAGCTAGCCAACTTCGCTAGCAGGGTATCTGGCTTCCCAAGCGAACAGCCAGGCCAGTTAGCTAGCAAGCTAGTTAGCTAGCCTGATCGCGGACAAACGCGGAGAACAAAAAAGGAAAGATGACTACGACTGCAGACGCCTTCGATTACAATCGAAACTTAAATAATTCGCCCTCAGTTTAACGCTACGCCCTGTTCTTTTAGATTAGACTCTGGCGACTTCGCCCCATGGAAAAGCCGGTATTCATCGTTGTTAGCTATATGCTATATTGTCAAAACGGCAACTCTTCAGCCGCGCCATCATTTCGCTTTCACAGGAAGTGATTACAAGTAATGTACACCAAATCCCCGGATGCGGAACTGATGGTAGAAACAAAAATAGCCAATCACAATCTTTGTCACAAAATAAGGGACCTTTATAAAATAACATCACACTTAAAAGCGTGACAGACAGTCTGGCGGTGTTCTGATTTGGCCTGCACAACCAAAGCTAATTTTTTGCGACATTTGGTCATTTCCAAAGCTTCATCAATCAGTATTTTATCCTTGAAATTACTAATTATTAGCATTTATTTTTTGTTACTTTATCATTGTTTTACTACTAATTAAAGATAGGGAACCCGACTATTATCGCATATTTCACCTGGAAACCTCTTTAATATGTTAAATCTTTTTCATGAACCTTGATTTAATGTAAAATCAAACGGGATCGTTGTGAGCATCTTTGTCATAGTGCAGAACCCTAGTCATACAGTCTGGGCTACATTTTGCGTTCGGTAATACCATTCTGGCACACGATAATTTGAGCCAGCACCATGGTCACTGTGCAAGTGCATGCCGCTGAGAAGAAAGCCCTTTTTTATGTGTTTCTTGTTCTTGTTGAAATGTTTTTGTATTATTCAGTGAATATAATGAAAGTCTGTACACCTCGACTGAAAATGCAGGCGTCTAAAATGTATTGCCGGAAATAACGCCAACCAAAATGGCAGATTTTTCTCTAAAATGTCACCTTCAATCAGAGGAAAATTCAGAGGGAAAAAACTACAAATAGTTCATAATTTGGAGAAATGATAAAGGTAAAAAAAAAACCCTCAAAAACCTTGGTTGTGTAAGTCTTCAGGCTGTGCACACATACAAACACACACATGCGCGTGCACGCATTTGTGTAGATATATTTTGTCAGGACATTGTTTTGACTTACATTCATTCTTTACAGCCTTCATGAACCCTAACCGTAGTCAAATTATGCCTAACCCTAACCCTCACTGCAACCATAACCTTGACTTTAACCAATTATCCGTAATCCTCTGTGAAGTCCCCACAACCCCAAATATCCTCACAACACATGTGGTTTCTCAAGGGTTGGTCATTACAAGTATAGTTATACAAGCCCACATGCACGCATACACACACACACACACACACACACACACACACACACTCGTCCTCCCCCAGTATGGAGGTAAATCCCTATCTTTATTCGAGAGCATGATATTTCGACTTGGGAATAGACACATCGATTTCATGAGTAGATTTTGCTAATTTTTCCCCAAAATTTTGCTCTTGTAGTCAAATGGCCCCCACTTGCACTTGGATCTGCTGCTGCTTGGATAGATTTTTTGCACACGATCATCAGCCGTTTCTCCTCGTACTCAAAACTGCCTCTGAGTGCTTGAAACATTTCTGCTTGCACTAGGAGCATTTCTGCTCGTGCTCAAATATTTTTGCAATATATTCCTGTCAAAAATTGCCAACCAATAGAATGTCAGGTTCCATGTTGACCAATGAAATTATTGCAGCCTTGTTGTGGGCTAATTCATTTAACTTCTTACTGCAATTATCTGGTCCCCAATAATCAATGCAGGGACGTTCAGCCAATGACTGGGGCGAAATGTTCCAGGCAGTGATGGTACAATCATAGAGTCTGTATGGTCAAAGCGACATTGCTCGGGCTGTGCTGAGTGCCATGCAGAGGTCATGATAGATGGGGGGGGACACTCTTTAGGTCTGTCAGCTCCTCCTAGTGGTTGGGGGATGGAGGTGAAATCAGGGCTGTGAACATGACAAACTTCACTCAAGTATAGATCCTGAAGGCCAGTCCACACAAGGGTTATGATGTTCAAGCCTGGGCCCCCCCAGCACCACCGGCGCATGTGACTCGGTGATGAGAAATGCCAACACTTTGATGAGGTTATCAGAGATCAGCACGGGCACCTGCAAATTTACCCTTGTGATATCAGGAAGGGCTATTCCTGTGAGACCCTGGGACCAGTGGGGTACCAGTAGTGATACAATTGGGACTCTCAGGCGGCAAAAGAAACCAGGGTGAATAAAGTTCCCATCAGTGCCAGAGTCAACTAAAGCCTGGTTGGTAATAGCACGATCCTGCCAGGTCAGGCAAACAGGGAGTGTACAAGTGGATGAGACAGTAGGGCCAGACAGCACCTCTCTATCAGACATCACCTGCATCCACTGAAGAGGGCATTCAGCAATGGCATGAGTAGCGCTTCCACTGTATAGACATAGATTCAACCTTATCCATTGCAGCCATTCTTCAGGGGCCAGATTGTGAAGTCGAGCCCTGTCGACAGCCGTGGGTACCAGCGTAGCCAGGTGGGGACATGTGCCGGGTTGAGCTTCGCGCTGGGATGCAGACAGGGAAGGCACCTGGAACCTTGCCTCCCGGTCCAACCACTACTCTTGCAGTCAGACATTGATTCTGAGTGCTAAGTCAATGAGGTTGACCAGATCTGTAGGAAGAACACAGGTGGTCAGTTTGTCCTGGATTCCTTCTGCCAAGCCAAACAGATAGGGATCATTCAGAGTCCCAGCAAGTGAAAACAGCTAGGATTCGGAAGACGATGTAATAAACTGACTGGTTGCTATGACACAGCTGGAGCAGCTTGTAGGCGGTGGTGAGGCAGGAACAAGTCTCGTGAAACGTGTTCCTCAATTCTATGGCGAAAGCCACTGCAGGATCTCCTGCCTCCCAACAGGTGGTAGCCCAGTTCCCGGCACGTCTAGAGAGGCGAGAAATGACACATGCCACCCTGGAACGTTTGGTGGGGAATAACGATGGCCGAAGTTTGAAGACTATTGAACACTGAGCCAGGAAGCTCCGGCAGGTGGGGGGATCACCGTCATAAGACTCCATATCCACACGGTGCGGCTCTCGATGGGCAAATTCCAAAGCGAGGATCTGCTGCAGAATGTTATTGGCTGCTTGAGCGGCAGAAGTGAAGTCCCAAGAAACATCAGAAACAGCCTTGAGTTGACTTTAGAAAGCACTGATGCTTTGATGTAACTCACAAAGCATTGCTTCATGCTGGCCAAGAAGTACCCCCTGGTACATCAAAGCATCAAATATGCAAAAATAGAAAAAATCGAGAGGAGGACGAATACTTCTTCATAGCACTGTAAGTACAGCATGCAAATTTGTATGTGCATTGCTATATCTGTTGCCAAATGGTTAATTTATTCGGTCGAAGAAGTTCCACCATTTTTACAATTCATTTTTTTTAAATATCTTCTGGTCAATGAAGAGTAATACTGCCCTGAAGTAGATGAGATTAATTGAATGGTAAATGTCAATTCTACTTCTTCCGCCAGCAAACCTTAAGAACACAGGCACATGTTTAACATAGCACATTGCTGGATGGACAAAAAAGCACCCTGAAACACAATATAAGACAGGACAAAGGGAAAATGCTAGAGCACCTGTCATTTGTCAGTGTGGCGCATGGGTGTAAAACAGTGCTCACATAGCAGCCTGCAGTCAGAAGGGGCCTAAATGGCAGGGGTTAATCCTGCCCCAGCCGCTAGCTTCTCTTTGGCAGTGAGTCAGCAGTTGTGTTTCTCTAGCTATGATCCAGTTCTCACAGTTGCAGAAGCATATCTGACTGTACCTGCTGCATCAATACCCTAACAGTTTTCTCAAGTTTCATAAGATCAGCCCACATTGCTAACCTCCAGTCTTGGGTTATGGTTGGCTTTTCCCACACCATCATGGTGATCTGGGATAAATTGACAGCTTTCAGTTTTCTCACCTATGCAGAGTGACTGTAGCCCTTTTAATAGAGTGCTGAGTATCCTCATTTACTCTTTACATCATGTGGTCTCAAATACTGGAAAAAAGTATTGCGAAGGCATCCAGCTACGCTGATGCCAAGTGCTAGTCAACTGTTTAGCTGGGTTTTGAGAAATTAAAAATGATCCTGAATCAATACACATTGTTCGAGCAGCAAAAATGTTGTGATTTTTCAACTTTACTCCTCATTAGAGCAGTAAGAGAACAAGGATGGAAGCCGGAGAAGTTGTACATTCTTCAAAATTGGCCTATTTATCTGTTTCGACTAGTAAATAGTTCCTCAGTCGTGGGATCTCATTCTGAAAATGCATTGTTGCAAACAATAATAACATGAGGTGTCACAACCCATTTGGGTCCTTCATAGTCTCCTCCCCCTTTCCAGCAACCAATGCGTTCTGTGGTTTTGTCTCTTTTAATTGATTTATTGTCATCTTCTTCCCAATGCTTAAGTGTAAATCCATTAGTTGCTCTACTTGTTATGTGTGGTTGGCAAAAATAAGCTTTCAGTTTGACTAGTACTGTAGCTGGATTGTAACGTTTTGTCCTACAAAAGCCAATCAGCCAGTTTATGTTCTAATATTGAGCAAAGCTCTTCTTCTCAAGTTTTTATCAGTATTTTAATGACAGAGAAAAAGGTAACTGGTCCTCTGAGTCTTATGAGTTGGAACAAACTTCCAAGTCTTCATATCGGTCTCCAGGATTGGGACCGCATTCCCGATAATTGTCTTATCCAGTCTTTTCCCCTGAGCTAATTCATTAGGAACGCTTCCCAAACCTTCATCGATCTCCAGGATTGGGAATGTGCTCCTGCTAAACTCCTCGGTCCATTGCTTTAAAGCGGTCCTGCTTCGTTGAGGGGAATTCATCACCTGGCTTCTGTCCTGGAATGGCCACTGGCTGGGTGTACACGCCCCCTACGCTCTCCAGTTAACACGGACAAAGCTGGACTGCCCTACTCACAGTTCTGAGCTTCAGCCACTCCACTTATATTACTGTAATCCTATCAATTAATACTCCTCTTTGAATTGTAACCTGTATCTGCATCTGGTTCTTTGCCTGGATCATTACAATGAGGTACACACTAAAACCTAAAGATGACATAGAATGGTTGAACGGGGTATTTATCCTTGTTCTGTGATGTGACATATAGACAACAACATTTTGGTTGCGTCTGTATTGCCTCAGAAGCTTCCTAAAAACCTCTCTCAAAAAGCTATGTTCGGGTGGGGGATTTTGAATGTATTGTTTTGCACCTATTTGGTGACCTTTCGGGCTTAACTGGCAACCTCCTTATGAAATGCAAGCACTTGACGCTGATTGGCTGGCTTTGCTGCCACTCAAAAGAATGTAACTTCGCCCAGAGCTGTAGGGAAAATGGAAAACACTCGTCGGTTTCGGAACACGGACAGACCAACTTTATGCAGCTATGGCATATTCAGAGATTCAGCCTTATATGTTTGAGCCCGAATCGGATGAGGACACTGAATTGGAGGAGGAACCAGTCCAGCAAAGGCTGGATTTAAACGTTTCTGAATGGTAAGTATTTTTGAATGTTTTTTTTTTTTCAAACGTAATAGAGACAGCTAGATAGGCTACTTCAGAGCTGCCAAGGCTTACGCATTCGGAGTGAGTCTCTCGCATTGACGTTCCTGTGCCGTAGTCAGCAAGTATTCAATCAAAGCACA
The DNA here is from genome assembly GCA_029692085.1 of Gymnothorax javanicus. Lineage (NCBI taxonomy): Eukaryota > Metazoa > Chordata > Actinopteri > Anguilliformes > Muraenidae > Gymnothorax > Gymnothorax javanicus. Next base: position 37,210,309 of record CM056210.1, on the reverse strand, counting down.
CTGAATAAATTCATTTGTGGAATTTAAGTCCTTGTGCAATAAGTTAATCCGTGTCAAGTGCATTACGGTGGATTTCCCCACAAGTGACACGAAAATCGATTCTGACTCTGGAATTCTCACGCTTGTCTTTACTGAGGGATTGGAAGCAATGGAATTGCATAAAGACGTGTACGCAAATTATTTTTAAGGGGAGGAAACGGAATGAGAGTGGGGGGGGCAGTGAGATACGTGTGACATCATATGTATCCGTTGTTCAGATTGGCCTGTTTTCTGGCGGTCATTTTTAAAAGAGGAATTTCTATAAAACGGAGATGTTCAGAATGTCTAGCACTTTTCGTATGTTCTTGAATGCGGGTAGACTACCGTTATTCAACATAAACAAGGTAAAAATGGTTTTTGATTCTATGTCACCTTTAATAAATGAAAAACTGGTGAATCAACACAGTGCTAATTTGGTAGCAGAATGCATCATGAATTATAAGTTTTTCCTTGCTCTTCATACAATGTAGGTTTGACTCAATATCATTTGCCTAGTCTTTAAAGTTGTCATTAACTTGCCATCAGACTAGTTTCAGTGGCCATGCATCCACACTTGTTGAGGAGCCCACTAACCCACTTCAGTGGACAGTTACATAATTTTGTTTCTTCTTTAATGAAAGTAATAGCAGTACTTCACTTTGTGAAAATAGTGAGACTTGGACTTATTCTCATTTGCAGGAATAGTTATGTCTGAAATACTATGACCTCAGATAGAAAATAATCCCTCTGTGCATTAAAAAGCACCAGTTTAAGAAAAAATTACTAATCATTTGGTTGAAAACAATAGCAGCAAGGTGGCCCACTGGGTAGCCCAGTCGCCACAATGTAAGAAGGTTGTGGGTTTGAATCCAGCCAAGGGCCTTTCTTCGTGGAGTTTGCATATTCTCCCTGTGTTCATTTGAGTGTCCTCCAAGTCCTCTGGTTTCCTCCCACAGTCCAAAATCATGGGCTGCATCTGAATTCTCTTAAATAGGCAGCCTTTTTCCTTCCTCTCCCTTTTTCCTTGGCCTCGCTCTAAAATGTCACCAGGGTCTAGGGAAAGTTTTGAAGGTAACTTGGACATGTTTGAAAAAAATTGGATGCCCTTTCCTTCAAACGTCAAGAGCTAAATAGCAAAGATAGTCTTCTCAATTTATTGGAAAACTTTGGGACCAGATCACATTTCCAAACGAAATAGCTGCAAAGGATTGTGGTACATATTTGATCTTTCCTTTCTTCCATGGTTAGTCCTTTGTTCCCTTGCTGAAAGGAAGCTACTAAGGAGATAATTGCCTCCTTGTCTTCATGAAATAGACAAGTCGGTGTTCCTTGTCATGACCACCAGCCAAACTATTTCCAGTTCATGTCCATTTGCAAGGAAGGTTCCTTGCTCTGAAGAGTATTCCCATGCAGCCATGCACTGGAGACTCTAAATTGCCCATAGGTATGAGTGTGAGTGATTAGTGAGTGTGCTGTGTGATGGATTGGTGAACTGTCAATTGTGTGTTCTTGCCTTTTCCCCATATTAGATGGGGATAGACTCCAGCTCCCCTGAAACACTAATGAAGAAGAAGCAGTTTAGATAGTGAATGGATAGATGGTTGGGACAAAAAACAAAAAACACCAGAGGTCCTTAAGACCAGTGTTGGGAACCACTCGTGTAGACTGTTGTACATCTGAGGAACCCAGCGAGGCAGAACAGTTAGTTCATAACTGGACAACTGATTGGACAGAAAAACTGAACCAATCATGTCCGCAAGAATACGTTTTTTTTTTTTTTTTTTTTTGACTGATGATACGTCTATCACAGCCCACCACCACCGCCCGCCCCCCACCCCCATGCCCCTTCAGATTATACTCTTAAAACCCAGAAATGCATGTCTGATTACTCTTTGTCAAACTTTTATTACACACACACACACACACATATACATACATACATATATATATATATATATATATATATATATAAAATTTACCTTTTAAACACAATTTATTGGTCAGCAAATAGAAAAATGAGGTTAAAATCAAAGGCATGAATGTCTAAAACTGCTTAAGGACCTCACTCAAGGCCGATCCAAAACAGTGATTTTTCTCATCATCAGCTAATTGCAATCTCGAAACATGCTTTATCAGAAAACTCAGTCTCCAGTGGCTGCTGTCTCCTTTAAACCATATTTTATACTTCAAACTCAGAGGGTAAAAGAGCCAGACGGTTTTTAATCACTATACCAGAAACAGTTGAAAGAGCCTCTCTTCTTCAAGTTGATTCATGTATCTTAACTTTGCCCCTGAATTTCTCAGTGCTCCCCACATCTTGAATATATGTCAGTGTCAAAGGTAATCGGACACAGCAAACATCATGGCAGAGTTGTCTGCGGGCTTTATTCAAACGCTTATACTTATCTTGATAGGGGTTTCACCCAAGTTAGTATGAGAACACGGAAAAAAGAGAAAGGCAGCCTGGAGCTGTTTCTGGTATTTGTTCCGAGGTATTTGATTCAGTAGTGGACAATCAGTTGCCAGAATCATAGTTCTCGGCCTGACAGGCTGCGGACCACCAGCATCAGGTCACATTTATTCATGTTTTATTTTTCCTCAGTTGCATGAGTAATGACAAAACCTCATTGCATTTAATTGAATACCTACCAGTTTATTTGGCTACTCAAAACAAGCGTCCAAAATAACGCATAAAAGGCTAAATACAACGTCAAAACAAGGTATGAGGTTAAATAGATGTGTCGTGGGATTGCTGATCCGGATATTTGTCTCGCCGCGAGTGATGACGAAATGAACAGTGTCTGTGGCATGAGTACAGAGGGGCACCGGCCAGCGTTTCCACCGTGCAGTTTATAGCCAATTGCGCAGACTGACGGAATAGTCTGTCTCCGGCCAGGTGGTCTGTCTGGATCTTCTTCGCTGTCTGATCATCCAGTGAGAAATCCATCTTTAGTTCCAGCAAAGAAAGAGCCAATAAGTAATCTCACTTGAACACTTGTGTACGTAGAACAGACTCGTGACAGTAGGCGGCAACGCGAAAGGTGGATTGAAAGCACCTCAGCACCGTTTTTGCGGAAACGTTGAATTGCGGAAAAACCGGGGATCATCAGTCAGTGGACACCGAAATAAGACTGGAATTACATATGTTCTAATTCATTGCCCTGCACCCGAAGAAAACTCTTAACATACATATCACTGGCCAGGGAGAATATGCCAGTGGGCGGCTTCTGTAAAGACGTTTTATAGTTTGTGTGCACTGTGTCAAAGCGGTGGTGGGTCAGAGACTGCGCTGCCGCCATATTGAGATGAGGAAAAGCACTTGACTGACTAGCTGGAGCCGAGCTGACAAGAGACCGAAGCTCGCTGGTGAGGTGGGGGGCTGCAGCTGGTGACGCAGGAAAACACCCAAGAGCAGACAAAAAAGAAAAAAAAGGAAAAAAGATAAAGAGAAAAAATCGAAAGGAAGCGAGATCATCTCTATTGGCATATTACGAGTGAAGACAGCCTGTACTCAGACCGATGACATTTTTCCTACAATTTTATTATACCACGGTCTTCGGAATAAGTTGGTGAATAGAAAAGTCCTATCTAATTCATGGTAAGTAGCTAACGTTGGATAGCTAGCGAACGTTAGCCAGCTTGCGAGTTGCTGTCGCTAGCGGTTAGCAGCGATGCTTTGTTAGATTTCTCCATTTTTGTGCGCATGGATTCCATATAACTCCGAAGAACTCTGTTCTTGAGATGAGGCGCCTTAAAGGTCTGCTAATAGCCGACGATGACATTGTATTGTGTGGTGCAGGAACGCTACTTGCCGGTTGTTGCTGTATTTTCTGTGTAGCAAAGTAGGAAAATGGCTGAAGCCGCTTTCACACCGGACGCGAAACGAATTTTTCGCACGACAGATTACATTCAAAGTCAATGCAAAGACGCGAATACACGCGAAAACGCGTGTATTCGCGTCTTCGTATTGACTTTGAATGTAATCTGTCGTGCGAAAAATTCATTTCGCGTCCGGTGTGAAAGCGGCTTGACGGGTCCCAGTCTATACCTACATCTCTCTCTATATATATGTATGTTATTGATGAGAGCCCGTTGTGTAAACTCAATTGAATGTGAAAAGACAGGCCAACTTCGGCGAGTAGCATGAACAAGATGGTTGGATTGATAGTAACATCATGTACCGCCATGTACAAGTGAGCTAACGCCCGTGAATGTTTCTTATGTTGTGCCCGGCGTTTCTGCTGGTGTTGCTCTTGGAGCGGAACGCCATTACCGAGGCGGAGAGATGGTGGAGAAGTTGAGGCTTGTTAGCTACCTAGCTAGCTAGCTAGCTAGCTGGCAATAGCGGGCCTCGATTGAGGGCCAACGATGCATTGCAAATGCGGGTAGGGCTAATCTGTTGAAAACATTCTGCTGAAAAACTACAACCATCTATATTTCGTAATTTCTTTATTCATAGATATACATCTCAAGAATAACTGGTGAGAATTTCATCACAGTATATTAAGAAATAAAGAAATTATGAGGGAAAGTATATATGGATGGAGTTTTCTCATCAGCAGAATGCTTTCAGCAGATTAGCCCTACCCTGCAAATGCAGCCTTGTTTATTTCAACTAGCGGCGTGTTAACGCTCGATAGTGTTAAGTGTGACATGGCGGTGAATTTGGTTTGTTGTAAAGCGAAATATCGGCCACTCCAAATAAAAACCTAACTAGAATATTATACACCGGAAACGCCCATGTACATGCTAGTTTACCAGCCTGATGTTGGCTAAGAAGCTAGCTGGCTAGCTAGCCGGGTTTCTTAAAAGAGCGAGCAAGTTGGCTTGCTTAGCTAGCTAGCTACCTAGCAACCAAATACGTTTGTGTAATAAATTTCTGAGTCCAGGGAAAAATAAAGCCCAAGACATTTGAACAGTTCGAATGACCTGGGCTATTTTGTGATTGAATGAAAACGTACAGGTAAGTACCGCTAGCCTTGGCTACTTACTGGTTATTCACGTATCACTCACTGCGTTCTATGGTTACACTTTCTTGGATGGACAGAAATATTGACTTGCTAATATGTAATCTGTGTTTATTGGCTAATATTTAAAGCTAGCAGGCTGGCTGGCTACGTATTCCTGTCCATTTATAAGCAAAATGATCGGCTCGAGAAGATGAGTGTGACGTTTAAGCCGCTTTCACACCGGCCGCGGAACGAATTTTTCGCACGACAGATTACATTCAAAGTCAATGCAAAGAAGTGTATTCGCGTTTTTGCATTGACTTTGAATGTAATCTGTCGTGCGAAAAATTCTTTTCGCGTCCGGTGTGAAAGCGGCGTTAATGTATGGTGAACTGGTGGACCGTTTCCGTCGTCTGTCCAGCTGTTAGTGTTAGTTAGCCACAATGCCTGCATCTCAAGCAAAGTTGGTAACTGGCTTGATAACGTTTAGTTGGTTAACGAACCATTTCTTTTTTATTTTCTAACGCTGTTGGCTATGTTCACAGGGGGCTCTGGAGTTTAACTAACGCGGGGATAGATGGTTAGGTAACGCTGGCCATCCTGTGTCACAACTACCAGGCTATAGCTAGCTAGCGACTTGTATGCGGGTAGGGCTAATCTGCTGGAAACATTCTGCTGAAAAACTACAACCATCTACACTTTCCTTCCTACTTTCTTATTGATAGATATACATCTCTAGAATAACTGGTGAAAATTTTCATCATAATATCTTAAGAAATAAAGAAATTATGAAGGAAAGTACAGATGGTTGTAGTTTTTCAGCAGAATGTTTTCAGAAGATTAGCCCTACCCCTTGTATGCGTCCTTCGAGTAGACGGTCATCACGTCAGTAGCTAACTTACCAACTACCTGTCTAACTTATTTCTAAGATTGTGTGCCATAAGCCATATTTTGTCGACCGCTGTCGGCTGGTAACGCATTAGCAGGCCGCATGTTTAAACGACATCATTTTTTGGCACGCTACCAGCGAGTTACCCATCCATAACTTAGCGTTACATCTTATTTGCTGTCGTGAGGGAGGGAAATTGAACGTTGGCTTCTAATGAATGATGGCCAAGTTGCCAGTAATTTCTACGTGAAGTTTACAAAATTATCTTATGTCAATGTAATTTTGCACAGGAACGGTAGCCAGGTGATTAGGTATTGAGTATCGATCGATGTTTGTAGTTTCGTCTGGTGTGCATTGCTGTATTGAAGGCTATTTTTAGACATGTTTAAGTATCGCTATTTTGATATCTTGAGAGGTGACATTTGATTGACTTCTCGATTGCAAATAGACTTTGGTTCGTTTTCAGTTGATGTGAACACACAAAGCCTAAATTCGCCCTCTTGAAATGCAGCGAATAGTCGTTGGTGATGTACTGTACGTTTCAGTCTGTGATAAGAAATCGTACATCCGGTATTTACTTGGCAGCATTCATATGCTTGGTGCTTCCTGGAGATCGGAGATTTGGTTATGTATTTCTCTTTCAGTTTTGTATCTTGGGATTAGATCATGAGTTTGCATTGGAAATGCTCATTTTTGCACGTCACTTTCTTAAATATATCACACTGTCGCTTTTTTGGCTTGATCAGAGGTCTTTGTTAAACCTTTATGCTCAAAAGTTTTCCGATGGGAATTGCAACATTGCTCTTTTGCTCAGTGAGGCATCTTGAAATTTTCACAGCTGAGCCAATTCACATGAAAAAATCTAACCTTTGAAAATAATTTTCCAGTTTTGTTTGTAGTTTTGTGAGGAAGCGAGCAGGTGATTAATGAAAATTGATTTTGTTTGAATGCAAAAACCCATACTGATATTGGGTTCAGGACATTGGCTGAGAAATTCTGAGCAGCATATCTGAGAGGGAGAATGACAATTCATGTCTTCATGGAAAAGATTAGGCCTTGGCCGAGTTAATTCCAGTGCCGGCTGTTGGGAATACGTACTGTGGGTTGACCAGCAGAATCGGTCTGAACCCTAAAGCTCACCAAAACAGTTTTTTAATGTATAATACTTCTCAGTCTTTTGCTGTTGCCCAGACATGTTAATTGAACTTAATTCTCCACAATGTTCACCTACCAGCAAGTACAGCTATCACTATGAATGAAGTGGTCTTCTTTAGTTAAATATTTCTTTGGTTACTCACTTTCAGTTGCTATTCCGTAATTGACAGCTATGTCTAATAGTATAAGCAGGTTTTTACTTACAGTTCCTTTATGTACTTTTAAGTGGACCAAATCCTTCCTGATGACTGTTGTAACTTCGAGACTTCCATGGTTAAGGACACAGAGCAGAAATTTTCCTTTTCCTACTGTATGACCTTGGGGAATTCAACTTTAAAGTATTTGTGTTTTTGGCCCTCTTGCTCCTCTTTCTCTCTTAGGGCTCAGTAGGAGTAATTCGGGCCTTCAAACTTTGCTTCTGCTTTGCAATCAATTGGGGATGATTTGGCTGGATTGGACATAAAATCTTGAACATTATACACCATTGTAATCCTTACACAGAGTAAATGGCGGGCTACACATTCTCAATACACCCATACAGATCTCTCACGCAGTGCCCTGTTGAAATGATGAAGTAGCATTCCGCCATCCATAGCCTCAAATTTCCCAATGTACTGATGTTGTGTAGTCTCATAGTCATTTACCCACCATATATGTATAACGTTATAAAATACTAGACCATCAAATGAATTCACCATCGTCTTTCTTGGCCTTTTTTTACAAAGGGTGTGTTGGGTATGTATCCAGTGTTTCCCTAGTCTGTTGTTTATCAATAAACAACATTGGACTAGGGAAACACTGGCTTTTCAATTTAATTTGGTTCCTTCTAAAATGGGAAAAGCAAAACTCTAACAGGATAGCCACTCTTTAAAATGTGCCTTCATAGGACTTTTGAAATCTGAAAATGAATAGCACTACAGTTCTCACACATTCTTGTGCGGAGCGCTCCAAGTGTTTTTACCTGTGTTGAACATTGCTATTTGAATTCATAAATTGCATTTTGGTGTGAGAGCGATGAGGAGCAAAAATGCCAAACTCAATGGCATTTTCCCTTTATGAAATTCTAATCTACGATGGGAATGGAATTTTATTGGTTTATCTTATTTTTTGAATGCATGAAACGGAGTGCAGTATCAATTAACTAATTCTTTAGGTATTGCTTGAGCACTTGGTCTAGCAAGATGGATTGCATTTTGATAGTCAGGCTTGCCTGACTGACTGGCTGGAACAACAGTGTCTAACATCACGGTATTTCAGTTTTCTTGTGTGATCCTTGTTCTCTTGTCTTCTCAATTATTATGCGGGGGGATTGTTAATATTGGTGGTCTGTTGTACTTGTTATGTTGGCAATGTCTCTTAGATCTCTCTCTTTTTGAAGTAGTCAGCCTTGAGCTTTATGGCGCGAGTACTTCAGCTCGGTCATATTGGCATTACCGTGCCACCATATTTCATGTCATCTTGGGTGGGTTTTCGTCTGACGTCAAAGGACAGGGCTTGCATTCCCGAACACAGAAAAAGACTGAGGCTTTCTGAGTGTGTGCTTAAGCTGCTGGCTGGAGTTTCTGAGTTTCAGTTTCCTATGATTTCCGTCATGGTTGCCCCAAGTGGAAACGTGGCTAATATTCTCCAATCTGCTGTCTGTGACTCCGGAGATCGTAAAATTGTACAATTTTTGGAATGGATAGTTACTTTTGGTAAGGCTTCAGCAGCAAAGAACAATGGTTTACCCCTTTTTTCATGACTGTAAATTTAGAGTGGTTATTTGATGCTGGTCTGAATATTTCTATTGGAAATCTGTGGTTGTAAGGAAGGTGTAAAAGACTGTTCTCAGTTTCACAAATGATATTGGAGGGAAAGTTCTTATTAAATTCATGAAGTCATAATAAGGAAGACTGGAAATGGGGGTGGGGTTAGAAGCTCATTTTTGATTCTGCAGCAATCCAAGGCCACTGGAGGAAAGGACTTTGGATATCAGCTCCTCTGATGTCTGGAAATGAGATCATTCACTGCACTGGAATGGTGTCTGTTGCAAGTTTAAATCCCTCGTTGCTTTGAAGTCAGGATTTCGTTCTTTTTTTCCCTGAGTTGTCTGGCTCTGAACAGACCTTTCGCTATATCTGTGAAATCTAGATTTTTTTTATGTTTAAATAAAAGTTCCTGGTAGTAAATGTTTGTTTGGGGAAATAAGTTGTAAATAAATTAAAATTGAATGTGTATTAGGGAACTTTTCTTTTGAGGCTTAGGCAATTTTTGCCACTCATCAGTATTCTTAGCCGTTGGAAAAAGCCAGAAGGTGCTTTTTCTCTGCTTTTGTTATGCATTTTTGTTCTGCATGAATACAGCCTGTGGTGTTATCATTGAAATCCTTAGTCGTGAACCTCGTAAGCAAGGGTAAAAGCTGGAAATGGCTCAGTTATAGAAAACGCATTGTTAAAGTCCCATTTAGCATGAGGAATAATTTGTAAATATCAGAATGTGGGGAGAATGTGTTGTATAGGTTGAAGCAAATGTCCTTTGAGTTCATGTTATTCTGTTTTTTTTTTCCATCAGTTTTTAGTTTATTGCATTTTCAAAAAATATTTTTGGGACTTTGATTTATGTTGAAGTTGTAACCTCAGGGGCCTGCACAAGTATATTCAAATTTATGAGTGTTTTGAGGATTTAAAATCTTGAAATTTTTCATTATTGTTTATCTGACAAAGCTGAACAAATTGAATTGATGCCTGGTGTTGCACTGCAGCAAAACACACATCTGCTCATTGTGCTTCAGTTTTTGTTCCATTACATTAACCCTGAGTAACATCAATTAAATTTCTTTGCCAACATTTTTGTTTGGGAGAGGCTGGTGGGTTGGCTTACTTGGCAAAGGCCCTGCCTGCGGTGCAAGAGTGACCACCATGGCATCAAATCAAATCCAGCCATGCGGATGCTGACTGTGGCCAGCAGCCTTTGGAGAATGGCACGAAATTGGCCTCTCGCTGCTCAGGGATATGGGAGGGATACTGGCAGCTGGGGTTAGCATTGTTCATTGCTCAAGCTCCTCCTATGGGCCATCCGGGCGAGTGTCCTTTACAGTGTATGCAAGCATATGTTCTCGTTTCCTCTGCCCACGGTCTAAGCTTGCAAGGTTTAAAGCTGCGATTGAAAGGAAGGGTCAGCTGACGGGCTGGAGTTTGGTTGGAGAACTGTGCGCAGTCTGCACTCTTCCAAGATGGCAGCATGAGTTTTGCATTGGCTTGCTTAAACAGTGTTTGCTGATTGGACACTGCAGATTTGGATGTGATCAGAGATGTCAAAGTTATACAAAAAATTTTTCTATGGGAGGTATTCAAGGTGGGCTGAATTGAAGCTGTACTATGGAGCACATTGTTACAATTGCGCCGTTGCCCAGAATACTGACTTGCTTTGGTTGGTACTCTCTGTTTGAAAATAGTTCTCCACTTTTGTTTCTGAAACGGTGCACAATTCTGCATTGTTTTTGAGTAACTACAATAGGGTTCAATATTATTGGGACACCCGTATGTATCCCTCCTTGGCAAACCATTTTACAGCAGTGAAATTCACTGAGACTGCGAAATCTTGTTAATCAGAGCAGCATGTTTGAGAGAAACCGCATACATCATGACCTCTGCTGCTCATGAAATTGAAAATGTTCGCTGGAAATTTGAAAAAAATCCCTTGGATGCTTGTGTCCTAAGTGAATCACACTTCTCTTGATCCACCAAACTTAGAACATAGCACAGAGAGTAACTACATCATACAAAACACCACATACTACATTTCTCACATTTTTCTTTCTATATAGCTACTGTTAGTTATGATTTCCCGCTTTTGCAGAATAAATTACTGAACCAGGAAGTGTTTGTTAACATGACATAAAATGGGCGTCCCAGTAATATTTAACCCTGGCGTACGGGAGTTGTATATTTTCAAAGCAGTTTTGCTCTCAAATTTAATTGGCCTATGCTTGGGCTTTTCATGGTGACAGAAAGTTGGTCCTTTGTGTGGTTCATGAGTTGCATTGGACCTCTAAAAAATTCATCATATTTTAGAAAAGTGAAGTTGTATGAATGGGTATACGGGGCATGTGGAAAGATGACTTTTTCATTTTGCATGCACAGCTGATAGCCTTTGTCTTCAAGTTGAGTTGAGCAAAAGGGTTCATTTTAGGTGGAAATTAAATTAATCTCTTATTATGAGGTTTCTACTCAGATTTGAACAAGTCCTTGCATGGCAAGTTGGTAGAGGCAGACAATCCGGTGCTGAAATCAAGGTTTGATTTGAATACACTGCGCTTAACTCTCTGCTTCTAACAGTTAGCCTTCTTGGTATCTTGTTCAGCATTGTGCAATCCAGAAATGGAAGAACGCCTCTCTCAAATATGCATTTGAGTCATTCCATCTCATTTCAACAAATCGGAGAACATTTTGATGCATGACCTACTCCGATTGTCTCCAAACTTTTTTTTCTAGCTTTTCCAATATGAGAATAGATTACATGCAAAGTTTTAACATCATATTGCTATTTTCCAAATTGTAAAATATTTTAATCCCTATTTTCCCCAGTCGAAAATTGAGATTTTTTGTAGAAAGGCCTGATTTTGGAGGATAATACTAGGAACTGATTGATGATATAGACTTACAAGTGATCTGAAGGGTTGAAACACCTTTAATAGAGAGCAGAAAAAGGATGTTTGAATGAATACACTCATTTCTCTGTGGCACAAGGCAATACAAACATATGGTGAAATTGGCATTTTTCAAGAATTAGAACTTTTTTTTCACAAGTTTAAATAACTAACTAGATTTTTATGTTACAAGTATCTCAAAGTACCTTAAAAGTTCTCTCTAACCTAAAAATATCCAAGAGCTAGCTAGTCTTCTTAGACCTCAAAATTATGCTTATTTACGAAACAGACTGAGAAATACCATACATATTTAAGCACAGAAACCAATGTGGGACACGGAGTAGAAACGCAAAACTTAGTCTGTATAACAAGAAACATCTGAAAAATTGATATCTCAAGTATGGACATTGTTTCCAGAATCTTTCATGGCCAATTTAACCGAGAAATGCAAAATGTTTTTATAGGCGTTTTTTAGGAAGTCTAACGAATATATATTGCATTAATGAGGAAAGTGTTGCCTTAGGACCCATGTAATATGTGCACAGCTTATCACATCACTATTACTGTCCTTTGAACTGCTTGAATTTCTCTGTAATCAGGTCACCATCTGCACCAGATATATATTTCATAGCATGTCTAAATGGTGAAGGAGATGAGAAAACAAGTAATTCTGAACAAAGAAAGTCAAGATGTCTATATTTATGTGGAAAAAGTTTCATTACCATGGGTAACTGCCCACATGGTGAACTTGCCAATCCAAAATTGGCAAAAAAGTGACTTTTTCAGCTAGGGCCTTTTCAGGGTCTCCTAACTATGCTATTATGCCTTGGATGCAGTCAATCTTCCTTGCACAGACAGACCTGTCCTCAAGTAGAAGGAATACAGCACAATTTAGCCTCTGTAAGGGATCCTGGCCTCATAGGGGGCCATTGAAACCTGAATTTTTGATTTCCACCAGTAAAAATTTTCATATTTGAGAGGACAATATCTTGAAAATGAAGAGAGTGATACATTTTGACAAGAGATTCTGAAAGCCTGCACCCAAATTAGCCTGGATTGCAATTTTCAGCCCATACCTATGATTTGTTCCAAAGATACTGGCCTCCAAAATCCATATAAATTAACGTTTGCGATTCGCTTGGGCATGGCCCTCGATTTTTGGGGGGGCCATATCTTGGAAACCCCTTGGAGTAGGACCCTAAAATTGTGCACGTGTTCATTATGAATATAGAGGTACTCCCAAAATAAATTTGAGCCAAATCTGAGTTGGTGACCATGGAAGATTCTTGTACTTTAGTTGAGTTCATATGGAATGACCCTTTTGCTGTTGCATATCTCAGGCACAAGAAACAAATATGAAAGTAAGTTCACAAATACTTCACACATATTAGTTCCTCCAAAAAAAATTTTTACCCCATACCACGTGCCCCACATGCACTTTTAGATGCCTAAAGTTAGGGTATTTTGGGTCTATGCCTGACTTCACTGGCCTATAAATCAATAACTAAGCTTTATTTTAATGTTTTAAAACTTTTGTCTTGCGCAACTTTCATCAGTAAAGAAGAAAATTTATCCTTTCAGTGTCTTCATAAGAATAAGCCACAGAATATAGGTATGTAAGACCCAAAATAAAGTTGCCTATGAAATAATAAGGACATTTAGGGAAATTCCACAGTCCAGTATTCATTGATTTTCCTACATTTCTATACTTTTCTCACCAAAAGAGTAAAGATTTTGGAAGGAAAAAAAATTCTGACCTTGTAAAAGGAGTTAGAATTGCTTTTTTCAGTAATTTAAAACCCCAAAATTTTAGGCAAGGGTTAAGTTTAGACCAACTATGGGTATACGATTAGGTCATTTCTGCTTGTTCTGTATGTATATCACCATAATACTTTGCATTTGTTCATAAAATTACCCAAATAATGCCCAAAAAAATTTGAGGAGGATCTGAGAAAGTGGTGCAACAACCATTTGTTGAGTTGACATGGAATGACTCATTTGTATTTCATTTGCAGCATAAAAATGAATACGCATGTCAATTATGTAGCTTTCAGCAGCTTTTAACAGTCCTGTTGTCATCATTCTTTATTTATGGCAGATCATCATTTGACTTATTATTTGCAGCTTTTTCTCATTTGGACGTTAAAACAAATGGCTGAAGAATAATGACCACACTTTACGACTGGATAAAGTTGACAAATTCAGTGTTCTGTTCATTGTTATGTCTTCTTTTTATTGTTTTGTACATTATTACATATGTAGTACATTAGTATTTTGCCCATTTAGCATCTTTAATGTACAGTTATTTCTGTAGCCTTCTGTTCCTCTCGCTACCGTACTGACTCCCAGTTTGTTTGTTAAATTGCACAAGTATTCATGATTGGTTGTCAAGTCTACTTTCTGGTCCTGTTTGCAAATGTCCATGACCATAACAGCTTAGGCAATTGTTCTCTGGGAAGCGTCTTCAAAATGTAAGTGTTTGCAATGATGCTTTCACTTGGAGGATAGGTTCAGTTTGTAGTGCAGTATAACTAGGCAGGAAAATGGCAGTGGCCACTTTATCAGTGATTGTAAATGGAATCATTTGGCTGTCGTTCCTCATCTCTACTGTCATGCTGGTGGCTGTTTCAGAAATTGGGGAGAGAGGAAGCAGCGATGGTCTGCAAAGCGTCTGAAATATTGAGACTCCATATAATTCGAGCAGGGCCTGGAGATCAGGGGGTTTGCGACTGCCATTTTTGGCATCATGTTGGGATAGATGGATGCCCTGCAAAAATGGAATAAAGTACTTGAATAGCATTTTATTCTGGCTGAGTGAACATATTGCATCTTTTGGTCATATCAAAAACTGGTTGGTTAGCATCCTTCACATTTCAATTTTTGGGGATGGGTGGGAGCTTTTTTTGTGTCTTATAGTATTATAAAAGTTTGAAACCCAAATAATGCATCAAATCCAAATCACAAGTGCATGATGTATTAATATAAAGAATCAAATCTGCCAAACCCATAAGTGGCACAGTGACTGAAAGTTGAACGATTGTCTGTTGCATGGACAGTGATTCTGTGCATTTTTCACACATTCATTATGGTGCAATTTTAACAGATTTATTAAAAATAAATAAATAAAAATGTAAAAAAAAAAATAAATCAGTGGCTAGAGGACTCTTCTGGGGCGGGCGGGGATGCTATCCAGCTAATTTTTTAATTAATTAATTTTTTTAACATATGACCTTATGACGGCTTTTAAATGAGTGTAATGGCAGGAATCTCAGTCGCAATTTACATGTCGGAATTAAAAGGTGTCCACTGCTTGCCTCATCATAAAGAGTGCACGGTACTGTTTTATTTATTTGTTTATTTATTTTATTTATTTTTGAGAAGTAGTGCGGTTGGTAGCCATTCAACTCAAACTTCTTTCTTTTTTTTGTCCCGATTGAGCTGTGTGTCCTGTATGGCGGCAGATATCGGGTGGCGTCAGTCACGGCTGTCGGGGTTTAGTCAGCATTCTCGCCATGTCGAGCTGCACACAGGCCACTCCTCATCAGCTGGGTACCATGTCTGTGTCAGCAGTGCTATGGCTCGGGCACTTCGCTAGCGAGCCACTTGAGAACACGGTGTGCGTGAAACTAGCAAGGTCAGTCTGAGGGCCTACTTTGCTGCTCTGCTGTCTACATACTCTGATTCCTTTAAATTGCCAAATAAATAAGTTTTAAGAGTTTATTTAAAAGGTTTTTGGTCCCATCAGTTGAGCAGTAATGGCATGTAATCATTCTGTCAACTGTTGATGGAAAGAGTGATGGTACAATGCCTGTTGCCAAACCCCTTTCATTATGCCGGCAGTTCGTGTGCTGGGGATGAGTCGCTGAAAAGAAATGGCCGAACCTGGAGCATGACCCTGCCAGTTATCTCTCTCAGGATGGCCTTCATTCTCTCACTGATGGCCCTGCCACAATTCAGTGATTTTGACTGCTTTGTAATTGGTTATAAGGTTTAATTGCAGAGGTGTATGGCTTTTCTTTTTCTATGTAGCCAGCCCTGTATTGGAGGCTGAATTCTAGCAAGCAATTCAGTCTGTGACCTCCTTTAATTGTGGCTTTGTGCCTTAATGCTGTCCATCCGATGCGTTTTTCCAGTACTGCTGTCAAGAGTACTTCCCAGTGATTGTTATACATGCACGTGAGCGATATATTCCAGCCCGAGTGAAGAACATGAGCAGTATTGGACCAGTCACGTAGGAGTTTCTTTGAAAAAAAAAAAAAAAAAAAGCATGACGATGAAAAATATTTCATGTTGTTCTTTCCCTGAAGTATCTTGCTTGATCTCTCCCCCCCGCCCCCTTTTTTCATTGACCTTTTATTAGAGTAGGCCGACTTCAAATGTGAGGAGGGAATATTTTCCACTGGATAGGTTTCTCAATTTAACAGAGCCGGTCATTCGTGTTGGCCTATGACTTGTAAGTGGGTGTATAGTCTTCATGGGAATTTCATAGTTAGCTGCTCTTATTGGGCATCTTCATCTCCCAAACGCCTATCAGAAGCCTCTGGATTGCTTCACACCTGAATGTAGGCTTACAGAACTGCAACCTCTTAGAAAAGGCGGAATTTCCCGCAATTAAGTCAGTTTTTTTTGAGGTGTTTAGTGTAGTGTTTTAATATTCTGCGATGCCAAAGACTGCGCACAATGGTGCACAAATAGTGTGGTGGATTGTCTTACTGCTGTGATTTGTGCTGGCGTGAGCCTTTCTTTGGAACACAAGGGAGGTCAGTGCCATACTCCGCCAGTTATCAAGGCTGGCCGGAGTGGGACATGGCAGGAAATGCAAATGGCTAAGTGGGCTCAATGGGCCTCCAGGCTTGTTAGTCTTGTTCCTGAGGAAAACAGGCTCCTTATCTCACCCTGGAGGGCTTGGGTGGTTTTGTTCCAGTCCACAGCCAGTAGAACTAGCTATCCATCCACCTATTGTGCTTCTAGTATTGCATCCCTTTGCCCCTTTCCTACACACATTTCATTCCCCTTCTCATTCATGAGCCTTTGAGCGACACTAGAAATGGGTCTCTGCCTGTCAAGGGTGGGCAGATAAGTTCACTTATATTTATGTGGTTGTTAAAATGGGTCGTCTTTGCATTTCTTTCCTGATGACGCCCTGCTAGGCCTTCACTACGGCTGCCTTCAGTTCTTTCTCCTTCTTAAGGAATTTTTCCTGCAGTTTGGCCTTCAGCAAGTGAAATGCATGGTGAAGGATTTGGGTCAGGTGACTGACTTGGTCAAAGTAGAACATTCAGCTACTTTGCCTTAAAGAATGGCTTTGGTTGCTTTCATGTACGCTTCCAGTCACTGTCCGTCTGCATTGCGAATGGCCTCCAAAAGACCTTTGAAACACTTAGCTGAATCTGGGCTGAATAAATGGCCCAGTACGATTCAGAATGCAACTGGTCCTCCTGTTGGTTTCAGTTTACATCTTGTGGTAAATCCTCTATATATACTGTGAAGTATGGCAACTTTGAAATCGATATGCCGACCTCTAAAGGGGTGTTGTTGATCTGGTCAGCAGTTGAAATGAGGTTTTTAGCCTGCTTGGCCAAAAGGCCCAAAGGGGCTTATGCTATGCTCGGGGTCTTTTTTGGTGGTCTGTCGTGCGTGCGTCCGTGCGTGCGTGCGTAAACTTTTGGCTTGTCTGCGCTCTAGCGTCTTCAGTTTTTCACCGATCCTTTTCATATTTCACATGTGTATATATGGTCATAAGGTCTAGACCAAGTTTGATTTTGAGCCGAATCGGACTGATACTTTGGCTAATAGGGGGCGTTCCATTTTGGGCATGTTTGGCCAAGCGGGCACAGTGGCTTTGCCACTATTTTTCTTTTTCTTGTTACCAAGGAAGTATTCTTCAGACATTCACGACAGTTGTTATCTGTGGTCCTCTGGGCCTTTTTGGTGTCCTTGAGCTCACCAGTGCATACTTTGTTTTTATTGAATAGTTGATTTGGCCGCCCCTTGTAATTATTGTTTCTTAAATGGCTTTGTCTTGATTTTTTCACTGATGGCTTCAGACCCAACCATACATGTGCCAAATGTGAATTCATTGTGTCACTGTCGGGTAAATGGAACAACTTCTCCAGAAATGAGGTCAGGTACCGTAATGATACACATTTACACATTTCATTTCACCTCCAGTGCATTATACAGTTGCTAAGTCGTACCTCGCGCAAACAAGTTAAGGTTAAAAAAAAAAAAAAAGGTAAGTGAGCCTATATTTCTGACAGGAGAAACGTGATCATTGTTTGATTGTAATGCACACGACATCATGAGCTGCTCTATTTGTCTACACTGGTTTTCACAGCATTTCTCGAGATTTGAAATGTATGCCTCTTCTCTGGTTAACTTAAATAGCAAACTAGAAAAATGGCAACAATGTTTCCATCAGCTGGATAACATACGGTGACACATGGCTGGTCTGGAAAACTCAGTGGTGAAATCCACATGAAAGAGGAGGAACATCATTACGGGACCAGAGCAAAGTGACGACTAGAAGAAGAAATACGCTTTCAATTAGTGGAGATTGAATTAGGGGTGAAATTTTTCAAAAATTTGCAACTCCGTTACCGACCAGTTTTTTTGTCATTTTCACCCAAAATAAATCAAATGAATAAAATTAGCCATTTTGTTATTTGAAGTACTAGGGAAGACCTACACAAAGCCATTTAAATTGTAATTCTGTCTTACTTAGTTTTGGAAACATGATACAAAATGCACTAATTTTGTAACTCCATTACCGTGTGACCTGCCCCAGCAACAGATTTCAGATGCAGCTGTTGCACTTGAAATCTGGTTAGACCTTTCACCGCAATTGACCGCAATCATCTGACCTCAAGGTATTGTTACCAGATGAGACCAGAATTTAAACTTTTGATGAGCTTCAGCATAGATATAGTGTTATAACAGATGCACATACAAGGAAGAGCACCTTATAACCATGGTGAGATATGTATGTGGATCACAGATGTAAGGGGTCATTATAATTTCGGAGGTCCAGGGACAGTGGTTAAGCAGGGTTCACTCAGAGCCTGTACTCGGGCCGCGCATGCACAGGATAATAGCGACCCCGAAAAGGAAGAACGGAGCCCAAACTTATACTCGTGGCCTACCGGCCCGAGTAAAAATAAAGTCAAAGAAGTATTCTTTACTTTATATTAGTCTTGTCTTTTCTTAGTCACCCATGGACTTTGCATAACTTTGAAAAGCCTTTAAGTGTGGATAGTGTGTACAAGGAAAAGGTCAAAACTCTAATACTTGAGCAAGAACAGGTCTCTCCATTGTACATTCAATTGTATATAATTTAGGCTCCACTCTAGTCCAGCCTCTAATAATGGGTACCCTGTGCACCATAAATGCTAGATTAAACCTCTTTGAGCTTTTAGCATGGAATTTATTCAAAAGAGATATCGAGAATCCCTTTAAACCCCTTTTTTTTTTTCTTGATTTGATTCCCCTTTTTTTTTTTCTGAGCCGTTCTATCAACTTAGCCATTTTGGGCATCTCAGAATTAAATAGGGGTGAGGTGGCAACAGGGGGTTGCGTTCGAGCAAGCCTTGTACATAGTTCTCGGATTGGGCATTCCATATTTGGATGGGATTGGAGATGCCAAATTTAAAAAAAAAAAAAAAAAAAAATTAAATATGGGTATCTACTGTTTATCTATAGCAGGGCTCTTCAACATTATCCTGCAAGGGCCGGTGTGGGTGCAGGCTTTCATTCCAACCCAGCACTTACACACCTGATACTACTAATCGTAATCAACCCCAAGAGACTTGGCTAAAGAGATTGATTGGTAATATCAGATGTGTAAGTGCTTGGTAGGAATGAAAGCATGCACCCACATCGGCCCTTGTTGAATAGCCCTGATCTACAGGCTAGCTATTGCACTGGTCTTCACATATTTTTACAGCGATGAGTTCAAACCCAACATCAGCCGTGCAGGAACTATTTGCAGTCACTATGTAGTTTCATTCTTCATTGATGATGTGATATTACATAGCGTTGTCTTGTGCCATTACAGCTCACTTGAGAGTACCTCCATTCGCGTAGCACAGAAATCACCAGTCATACCATCTTTTACCGATAATATACGTCTCGGAGTACTAGGGGCAACTATTTCAATTGAAGACTCAGGTATTTGTACGGAACCGGGGAAGTGCAGTGACATCAAAAAATACCTTGCGGCCCTTGATTTGGCCTTCTCGTGGCCACGAGATGTAACTCAATTTGAGTAACCAAAATGGTGGGAACGAGCTAAATAAATTGAGGGAACGACCTATATGTCGTGGCCACGCGTTCACTAAATCGTAGGAATGAGTTTTATCTGTGGCCATGGCCCACAGGTGAGCTAAATTGTGGGAACGAGTTGATTACATTGAAGGAAGGAGATATATCTTGTGGCCACAAATTAAATAAATTCTGTGAACCGCTCGGGGACAGGAAATGTATACATTTTTTTTCATGTCACTACACTTTCCTGGCTCCATATACATTTAGCCACGTTTAGGGGCACCGAAATAAGGCACCAAAATCCATGTTATTATTCTGTCTGAAAGATGCGGATTGTATAGGAACCAGTGCTTTATAGAAAACGGGTGTTGTTGCCAAATTCTGTATCTAACGCAAGACTGGAACTTCCTATGTTAGCTGTATAACTTGTGCTTTGCTCGTATTGCGTTCACGTAACTTGGGACTCATATAGACAGTTACATGCCTTGTTTTCCTGGTTCAACATGAGAGTATGTGCTCTAGCTGCAATCGCTTTACAAGCTAAAAAAAAAAATCTGCTTATTAATTTTCACTCACCGACTGAAAATCATTTGGCGTAGTAACCCTACAGACTTGTCAGCCAATAACAGTATTTGGACATGTTTTACTGTAATAAACCCTCTCTGATTGGTGTTTCTTCCCTCTTTTCATTGAAGATGAAGAAATACAATACTGCCATCTTGTTTGACTGACACTCAGGCATGTAGTGACGGACTGACCAAAGTGAATAATTATTGGGGACTTAAGAAAAAATCTTCAGGGCTACAGCCTCGAATGCCCTGGCCAGGCGACGCCACTGTTTGTCATTGAATTTTAATTCACCTCAGCCAAGGAGGTGTATGTTTTGCCAGCGTTGGTTGGTTTGTTTGTCTGTCTGTCTGGTAGCAGGATATCTCAAAAACTACCGCATAGATTTTAACCAAACTTTGCAGGATGTTGGAGTAGCACAAGAGGAACAAATGATTAAAATTTGGCAAATCTTGGCCAAAGTACAGCTGAGATATAGGCCAAAGTTCAAATCCAGCTATGCTGGCAGAGATTTGAAGTCTTTCATTTCCAGTCAGCGTGCTTTTGGGTTTTGCTGCCACCTGACGGTGGAATGCAACAATACCCTGCATCAGCCAACAAAAATAACTAATGCACAAAGTTGCCTTGCCGTGGCGGAGATGCTGCGCTCTCTGAGTGCCCTTGTTGGCCATAAAACAATTGCATTCACCACTGTGACTACTGCTACTAGTAATTTTCTCACCATCACTGATTGATTACATTCGTCAATGACGATGGTGATGAGCGCCAGCAGGAACCCTGGTTAAGATTTATAGCTTATTTGGCAGACAGGCTGGTTGTGAAGGCTGAGACTTGGCTGTCAGTGAAATTTCCATCGCAAGAGTCGTCAAAACTGCACCTTGAAGTTTGCGCAGAATTGATGCCGTGATAACTGAATCAGTGCTGTGCAATGGTCTGCTCAGTCACCAGACTTCAGTATGATCAAAAACCTGCAAGTGCTGAACTGAAGAGGGGAGTTTATAAGCACAACCCATGAATGTGACTGATCTTGGAAGTACCTGCCTGCATGGAGGAATGGTCCTAAATTCCTCTTGTGCCCTAACCTGGTCAAACGGCACAGGAAACTGCTTTGTGCTATTATCCTTGCCAGAGGTGTTTGCACCAATTACTAAACCAGGGGTGCCATGAATTGTGAACCCTTGTATAAGAGGACAGATTTTAAATGTAATAATAAATAAATAAATAATTTTGCTGGGTTCCATTGAAACATGAATAATATCGGTATTTCTCATTTTTGCATTTTGAGCTCTTTTTTTTTGTTGTAATTTATTTCACCCACCACAAAGTGGAGGGGGGATGTAGGAATAAGTGTTGTCTTTTCACTTGTCTGTCCATCCATCTGTCTGTCCATCAGGCTTTTTTTTTTTCGGGTCAGAAGTTCTAAACCGTTAAACATTTTTCCTAAAAGTCTAATTCATAGATGCAACTTATGGTGTAGATGTGCCTTGTCATACTTTGGTCTGTCCTCTTCAGCCAGCCAGGGGGTGAGGAAGATCAATTTAATTTTTAATCGGGTGGTGTGCTGAAGACGTCACTTAATGGAGTTATTTATTTACAAAGCCTGTTCTTTCAGGTTTCATGATTTGTTTCTTTTGTCATTTTTGAATGGCAGTGTTGGATATTTTTTATTGATTGTATTTTCTGACTTTTGTGATAACACTCTCTGGCCATGCCAGGGCAATCACTAGTATAAAGAAAATAGTTCAGGACGTAACTCCAACCAAAACCAATGTTTACATTGTTTTTTTTTTTTTTTTACCTGCATACATTACCAGAATGTGTCTTCTACAAAATAACTATTTTCACTTGGTAGGGTTTGACATGGCACATGCTACCTAAGCCTGAAGGCAAACTGCAGCACTCTCTCTTTAGTGATTACTTGGGAAATAAATCCCAACTTGCATGCCCATGAGAAAATCTCCAAAAAAGCAACCCTGTTCTCATAATCTAGCACTGTTGTTTGATGCCTGTTGGATGTATTTTTCCGTTAAGTATGAAAAAGTGTTTATATTTTCAAGGTTGTGAAGAAATGGCCTGATTACGGGAATTAATTTTGCTAATGGCACGATTCTGTGTTAGCAATGAAAATCACATTGTATTATGCTGTGCAGGTAGCAGTGAAAAATCACTTTCTGTTGCACTGAATACCACAATATGGGATCGCTCAGTGTAAAATTAATGAGGGGAGTTTGTAGTGAAGCACCGAAAAGTTTCATGGCCAAGTAATGCATTAAATGCTGTGAATGCAGAAGCCTGGTTTGACAATAGTCTTGATTCTTTTGAGGGCTTGCTCTGTGCCTGACCTTGGGAGGAGAATGACTGTGGAAAAAATTAAGATTTCTGTGTAGCTTGTCATTTGTGGAGTTTTTCTGAGCTTTATAAATTTTGCATCATGTAGGCCTCGCAAATCACTGTCATAAGAGCTCCACTGCCTGTCACATATTTCGGCTGTGGCTTGATTATAGAGCACTTCTCAACATTCCTGTTTGTGGGGCTCTCTGAAGGCATTTTTATAAATGCTTTGAGTTTGCTGTAAGCTTAGAGGAGACAGCCTTTTGCTTTTCCTTGAAAATTAGTCTTCTTTGTAAACAGAATGCATCATTTTTGTTTGTATTCTTTTCTCTATTACTTTGAAAGCATCTTCCAAACCGACCAGATTCTAGCGAATTCTTTGGCTTTGCGGAAAAGGATGACACTTCCCATTTTTTATTGCGTGCCGTTCACTTTTTCCACTGCCTCATCACGTACACCTATCGTAAAAGTTTCTCCATATCGCAGTAGTGTATCTGGAAATTGAAATTCAGGCAGCAGTACTGTCATTTTCAACTCTAATTTCAAGATAAAAGTCCAAAATTTAATTATATGAATTGACTTTGGTGATGCAGTAGGAATTGAGGACTTAAATTTTCATTCATAAAGATGTGCACCAAGTCTGTCCACTGTGGCTCTGTGCTGTCTGAAATGTGAACGATACTGAAACCGAAACTTATGAATTCCTAAACTTGCTCCAAGTGCTGTGGCTCTGAGCTGTAGGAAATGAAAAACCTGCATATTCATGGTTCTGAGCTGTACCTACTGAGGATGATGTGGAAAGCAGACGGCTATAGTTCTGGGCGAGCAGTACTGATGGTAGGACTAAGAGGCTGAAAAAGCTGCTCGCTGTGAATGGCACTGAGACAAGGCCTAAGTGGCTCTGAACGACAAAATGTAAGACTGATCTCCTGCCTAAGTCGCCCTGAATTGTTCTAAATTTTAATTTGACATAAACTGGGTCTTAACCCTGAGAGCGCTAGTGGCAACTATAGTTGCTCAATGATGTAAGATATGTGGCATGTGCCCCTTGATAGGTTTTCAACAGCACAAGATCGTTTATAATTTTTTGAAAATTTATCTCAGCACTCCAAGGGTTAATGGCAAGGCACTGTACAAAGTTAGAGTGACACAGAAGCCAGACCTAAGTGGCTGTGAGCTACAGTAAGTCATAATGATACAGTGGCTCAGCGGCTTTGTGCTAAGTGTGACTGTGATGAGCTGTACAAATATTTAATGATACAGAGACTAGGCCTAAGATTTGGTGGGATTATTGTCGCTACAACGTGCGAATTGTTCTAGAAGTTGTACTTAATTGGTGGAAATCTGGCTAATATTCTTTCCCCTTGTCTTTTCCTTTGTGTTACAGGTTATGCAATGGTCTCTGCAAATCGCCCGGTGCTTCAGGTGCAGCATTCTTACACAGATGTGTGCTGGCTCTCCGCTCTCACTGAGGAGGCAGTGATCTCTTCCCTAGCGACAGCGACATAAGCGGACAAGATTGCAAAGATCTGCCCTGTGTCGAGTATGACAGCCACGACCCGTGGCTCTCCGGTGGGGGGGAATGACAGTCAGGGCCAGGCTCCAGACGGGCAACCCCAGCCGCCTCTCCCCCAGAACCAGGTCAGTACCTCTGCTCCTCCCCTCCCTCTTCCTATTCTCTGCCCCTCCCTCACTGTTCTTGGCACTGCCTCTTCCTCTGCATCACCTCCACCCCCTTCCCTGTTCCAAGCCCTGTCTCCTCCCCTTTATCAACTCTGCCCCTCCCTTACCTCCGCCCCTCCCTCTTTAATCTTGCCTGTACAAAAGCCCAGATACACAACTGTGTTGCAGGACATTTTATTTTTGTAATTTTAAAGATTATTAGCACAACTACTTGTGGATGGGGTTTCTTCCAAAACAAACATTTTTGAGTGATTGCAGACTTCTTTTTTATTCATTTATTTATTTTTTAAAATAAATTTGGCATCTCCAATCCCACCTGAATTTGGTATGCCCAATCCGAGAACTATGTACAAGTCTTGCTCGTATGCAACCCCCTATTGCCTGCTCAGGAGAGAGAGACAGTTCAAGGCTTTTCTCCGAAGCACGCGCCTGTCAGCCCCTGCCTCTTTACACTCGTTGGTCGAAACTATCGCAAGTTCAGAACGAGGGCAGAGGATACCCGAACAGGTGCGAGCTTAGAATCTCACTGAGGAGCGCCCGGCTGGCCAACAGGAGGCGCTTGAGCAACGAACAAGGCAATCATTTTTAATTTCCCTTCCCAGCAGTCCATTCCCAAATTGCATCCCTACAGCGCCTTAGCCAATCGTGCGCTGTTCTGAAAAAGCTGCCGGCCACTGCTGGTTGGTACAGCCGGAGATCGAACCCGCGCCGTCGTAGTCACCACTGCACCGCAACTGCGGCGCCTTAACCGAGTGAGCTAACCTGGCAGCTGGTGATCGCAGACTTCTAACGAGTTGAAATCCCAAAGTACATCGGGGTGTTCTCCGCTTGCTAAATTTCTATCTTTGCCTTCGGAGCACATTTGCCCCAAATCTCCACTAAAGCAAATCTACACGGCTCCTTAGGGGTCATTGGCTGATGTTTGTGCTGTAAAAACAGGCTGCTGGACCTTGTGCCCCATTTTGTAAAGTAGGGAGAATTTTATTTTTTACAGTTGACTGAATTTACCAATTGAATGCGCCCACATGTGGTTCTGCGTTTACGAAAATACTTTGGGGTTTCCCCCATAGTTTTTGGTGTTGAGATAAATGCATGGTAATTCTATGAATTAGTTTCACAGTGTTTGTTGTGGTTT
Organism: Gymnothorax javanicus; assembly: GCA_029692085.1. Taxonomy (NCBI): domain Eukaryota; kingdom Metazoa; phylum Chordata; class Actinopteri; order Anguilliformes; family Muraenidae; genus Gymnothorax; species Gymnothorax javanicus. The sequence goes on along the minus strand of CM056210.1, from coordinate 37,184,693 downwards.
GGTTTGGGCAGGCTGGTTTTTGGAACTGCTATGGTATGAGAATGTAATTGTTGCAAATATGTTCCTACAACTGCAACTGCTAACTGTTTCAGCTAATCTGAAGTAGTATCTGCCAGTGGCATTGGTCATGTGACTTACTGTCCATTCCATGTGAACTGCAAAGCTTTGGATTCCGCGCGCTGTCTGCGTATGCAGACGGTGTCTATGTGGCAAGTGTTCGGTCTTGGTAGAAAAATCTTTTTGATGATCTCAAATTATTGTTTGATTTGTTTTTCCATTCTATATTATGTAAATTGATAAAACTCACCATCTGCTGTCCCAGTTTTTGTCTGCTCTGGGCTTGAAGTTTCTCTAAAAATCCAGTGCATATCGTTGACTAAGTTCAGCTCTGCACGGGACAATGTGATGCAGACCAAATCTGTGGCTCAAGGCCAATGTGCAAGATTAAGATCTTTTTTTAATGAGGTAGAGAGAGGAGTTGCAGCTTCCTTTAACTGATTTGCAGTTATTAATTTAAAACATGCTAATAAAATCAGATGGGTGTCCTTGAGACTGACTTACTGACCGCTGTGTACGTTTATCAGTCTAATAACTGGGTCAATCAATCAGGGGGTGATTTGGAGGGCAAACCAGCTACTTCTCCATTGCTGTACTGCTGTTCGATCGGCAGCACAGTTGCGTCTGGGTGGTGACAGTGAGTTGTAGAGAGTTTGCGGGGAGGGGAGACTGCTCTTGTAAGATGCTCTGATGTGATGATGTGAAGAAGGGACAGGAGCATTGTTCCTGTTCCCTCTGTTAGATTCAGTCTGTCCGCACGTTGAGTGTTCCTCTTCGATTGGGTTCTTGTGAGCTCAGAGCCGCAAGCTCTCTAATTCATTGAGTCCATGTTGAGGGTTTGGAGTGCAATGGTGATATGCCCAAATTTTGAGATTTTGAGATTTTTACCTCCTGTCACACATTTCTATCAGCTAATTCTTGGAGCACAATGAATATGTGTCCACGCGCCTCAGTTTTAAACAGAATTCACATTTTCATTTTGTGGAATGTCCAACAAAGTCTGCTTATATGAATTAAACATTGATATTTTGATGAATAAACATGAATAGTATTGCGGAATCATCTGTCTTCCATTGCAAACAAACTTGACTTCAATCTATCACCATTGTGTTATGTCACATCAAGTGCTAGAATTGTTGGAGCACGGAGGTGACGTGTCCATTTTGGCAATTTTGGCCATGATGTTGCAGTACCACACTTATGAAAACTTACATGTTCAGTATACTTCTGAGCCATGAAGTAAAAGAGTGACTGACATTAAAATGATGTAAATGATGTACCTGATTTAAGGTGGATTACTACTATAAAAATACCATTACCATTTTCCACATTTTTCACGCGCCATTTCTCAAAAACCGCTTGTCAGATTTTAATGAAGTTTGGATCATAAATAGTTTTCAGCATGATGGTTGTCCTGAACCTAAAAAATATGGCCCTTTTGGCACTCTTTTCATTTCAGGGGGTGCTGAAAATATAATGAGGTAGAGAATTTTCAAGTTGAGAGCAAAATTTCAAAAAACCTTTGCATTTTGTTAAAGTCTCCAACTTTAAGAGGTTGAGCCCGTAGATGCTGGATCAGGCAACCTGTGTGCAAAATAAGAAGTTGATATGTCTTTTAGTTACTGAGGTATGGTGTTTTGAAATTGTCATGATATGCCCCTTTGCGGTGGCCATCTTGGACACCTAATTTGCATAATTTATGCAAATCACCTCCATCCCTGCTAATTTGAATGTTTGCTTCTCTTATCAATAAAGCAATTTGATGTAAGTGGTGAAATAAAGATTTTCATGCTTAATAGCAGTATTCTACCTGAATAGAACATTTACAAACCTAAAAATCAATTTTTCTCAAAACCTCTAAAATGGACATATTACCATTGTGCTCCAAACCCTCAATATGACAAGTCCAATATTGCTTTTGTGTATGTAGCACCGCACGGAGCAATATTTTAACGCCTCATCCAGGCTGCTTTGATGATACTTCCCTTCCGTTGTGCCCCATCGGCATGTGATTCTGACAAAGAAGCATGGACCGGTGGGGTTTTTTGTGGGCTTGTTGATCTTTGAAAGCGATGGCCTAGGGTTTATAAAGCCTGAAAAACGACTTGAAAAGTACATTGACACAAATTACCTCTGCTACAGAGATTGTTTTCGGTTTAGTTTGTTTATTTAAATAAAGTTCAATGGTGAGAAAATGTTGCCAGTTGTAGAAATACGGTGGTTACGCTTGTAGGCTTTCGTATCACGGTAGAGTGGACTATTAGTCTTGGTGGAAGTCTGCACTCCAAGTGCCACTCCAGTTGAAAGTACAATTTGGTTTTATGTACATTAGTATGCATTGCCTGGTTTTCAGTTCAGCATATTAGTTTTGGATCATATTTTTGGCATAGGACCAGCATCAACATGAGGTATTGCCAGTCATTTTGAGCAGATGGGAACGTCAGTTATTCTGCCCCCCCCCCCCTTTTGGAACAGACAGTCCCGATGCGCTTTCATAACACAACTCCTATCAATTTCAATGATGTGCTCTCCTCTGAAGCGTGCGATGACGAGCGCCACTTCATACCGCGCTGCTGTTGCGAGTTGGGCTCATGCACATGCTGACTAGGGAAGGACATTTCATGTACTGCTTTGGCAATGAGGCCTTGGGTGCCCCTCGTACCAGTGCTGGTTTACAGGGAGTGCTGTGATACCAGTGCCTGCCTACTGACCCCTTCATAACCCCATGCTACTGCAATATTTGATTACCCTGCAGCAGCCTGGATTGCCACTTGTACGGCCAGTATTTAGTCCCTGACTGTGTGACCTGCCAATACACGTGATTGAGAATGGTGCCTTAATCTGGTGATCCACCCTGTTTCTCCTGTATGTTGCATAATTGGTCAGTTCAGTGTGTGCATTAAGGTAACTGTTTATTGTGATTTTATTTATTTTTTTTTTATATTCCTGCGCAATGATGGTCCTAAAGGTAGCAAATCACATTGAGTGTTGCCGCAGTTATTCTTGGCCAGATTGTTTGAGATTTATTCATTCGAATTCCAGCATTTTCTACTGTCCCTGTTCAGAAATCCTGCGTTTCTGGCATCAGATATTGCCATTTCATTCCTTGAAATACAGCAGGTCCTTAAAAATTAAATTAGAAAGGAAATGGAAATCAAAATGAAAGCAAACTGACATCCTGCAGTGAATCTTTCGGGTTTATCTGAGGGGAAGGTGCTCGAAGCAAGACATTAGTTCTGCTCATAACACATTCGTCTATGTTGAGGGATCTTGTGCTAAAAATTAGAATAAAGTTCCGGATGCTTCTCCACCATGATAAATGTATGAAAACTGCCCCCCCACCCCACCCCTATCTGCAAGTATGAAAAAGTGCAGGAGGATGATGAGGGTGGGGGGAAACGAACAAAAACGTCCCTGCAGCCTAATACCGTTTTGGATATATTGAACTGTAATCCCACTTGGCAGTTTAACACAGCGACTATTTTTCGTGGAAGATGGTGTAGATAATGGTGCTATGTCATCAGCTGCTCCTTTCCGCAACCCTCAAGTTAAGCTGTCATGGCACAGCTGTGAGTGTCGGAGAATGATTACGCTCAGTTTTAGACTGCAGGAGGACTGGGAAACTAATAGCAATTGGAGCTACGAGACGGGGGGTTTCTGGCCAACGGAAAGCCCCAGAAACTTGGGTAGCGGCCACTATCTGCACTGGCACAGCTGATTGAACTCCCACATCTCATGCACCTGCATGCAGGCTTGGAGGAAGCTTCATGTAATGTCTGGGGAAATGAGCTTGTAACTGTGGCGACAGGCCCTGTCCCCTGGTGAGACACTGTTGTTCCATCCCTTAGAAATGTAATGGCCTTGTTTTAGTTGTGTTCTGTAAATATCTTGTATGTTGAAGGAGTAAGTGTGTCAAAGTTGGTTTAAGGGCGATTCTTGCGTTGCGTGTGTGACATTTGGAAGATATTTTTGACATTTTTCAATTCACTATACTTTAATTGGGTTGCAGATGGGGATCAATATAGGACAACCACAAGATACCGGGCTTAACTATCAATGTGGTACATCAACTTGATATTTACCTGAAACATTGGAAGTACAGGACCAGAAAGAGGCTGCATTACGTGTGTGACACAGAAAAATGGGTCAATCGCAACATTTAATTTACATTCCAAAAGTTCTGTGATTTTAACAAAGATTATAACACTTTGGCTTTATCGACTTTAGCAGTAGTTATTCCTGTTTGCATTAATTAAAACTTTAATAAAAATACCTTGCTCATTTGCATGCTACAAGCCTAATTTGCATGCGTTACGTGTGTGACGCCTTTGTTACGTGTGTGTCCGCGTGCAAATCCTGCAATGGGTAAGTCAATTTCATTTAAATAAAATCATATATTTGGCTATTGTAGGTCCTTGTTAGTAAGCATGGAGGTGTTTAACATGTATCCTTTGTACTAGTTAATGTTCATGATAAGAATGTTGGGTTTGGCAGTATTAACATGGTGGACAGAAGTGTACAACATTAACATTTCACAGGTTAGTTTTAGACACCTTCAAATTGGAATTGTAAACAGCAAGCTTTCCGTCAGTGAACGTTCTGACCATAAAATAAGAAGTTCCATTAATGAGGAAGTGTGCTTTCTGGTACGGCTTTGTAGCAAAATGGACGAAACTCTGAACTTCATCGTGCATTTTTTTGGTTTGGAGAGGGTACTGGTGACCTCTGATGTCCAGCTGCGCCTATATTGATAAACTCTTGCTAAATTAAACCAGACATTCATGAATTCATATTGAATTTTATGCATCTTAAGTTGATTTGTGTTAAAAATATGATTATTTTATGATTTGACAGTGAGCCATTATGAGGACTGTGTGTGTTTAAGGAGCCACCTGGAGAGCCGTCTCATTTGGCTTCCTCTTCCGATGGCAAATAAGATTTAATGCTCAGATGAAGAATACTTGTGGTCAAGGAGTTTATGATCCTCAAAAATGTATTGTTTTAACCCCCAGCCATTTTTCAATCCTTAGTATTATTTTTTTAAATCATTTCAATGTAGAATTTTCATGAAGTTTTTTTGTGTTTGCAGCCCCTTTTCTTGACCAAAATCATGAGAATAAACCAAAATACAATGGAATAGCCATATTACCCCTTTCTAGAAAGCTGAAATCTTGAATTATAAAGCATTAAATGGGGTAACGCATAAATAGCCATATTTGGCTTCTGCGTAAAGGGGTTAATTTAATCCAACTAACAGCATTTTCACATTACTTTCTGAACCTCACGTATTCCATGATATTGCATCTAAATTCTTTCCTGCTTTGCACATGGGTATACACATCAAAGTTGCAAAAATCTGGCAAAATACTTAGGTCAAGTGCTGGGGTGGCTGACCTTCATTTTGAAGGCATTAGTTGTTGTTGTTGTTGTTCTGGATAGAGATAACCTAGACTACCTTTTGGCAGAAGTGCGAACTAAACCTTTATTATTCTAAAAACAAAGGAAACGGGTCATTGATGTCCTGTCATAGCATAGGCTTTGTACTTTGGTCTCACATGTAAGGTCAAATGTCACTCATGTAACAGCGCGTTACGTGTGTGACCAGTGCATTTTTGGCTATGAAACAGATTCTATTTGTGGGACTGAGGAAGTTATGCACTCCAAGCATGGAAGGTATGGTATTAATTTATAATATCAGGTTTTTCATATCTTCCCTAAGATTTACTAATTTTATAAAAACTTTTGTTGCCATGCGTTAAGTGTGTGACGTCATTCACCAGCATATACACTGATAGACTTTTAAAAACTCATTACCAGAATTGTAGCCAAACTCTGATTCAAATTTGTAACCATTTTTTGACTTTAACCATAACAACAACTTTGACAAAATGTCTCATAACATCAACAAAAAAGAACAACAAAAGAATAAACAATGACAAGTTTAACAACAAAATCAACAACATAGATCAACTCCAATCTCAGTACCGAGTGTGACCGCCAAGTCGGCGACTCACTGTTCTTCTGCTGATCCTTGGTCTGTGGATTCCTAGGGTCTCCTGAGCCGTCCTGAGGCAGGTTTGAAACTGATCTCTCTCAGGTGGATGAGGTGGATCTGATTGTCCTGGGCTGGGGTCGTGACCCTAGGCTGACCAGGTCGGGGTCAATCATTGGTGCTTCCAGTCTCCTGGTAACGATCCACAAGGTTAGAGATTGTGAGTTGGCTTACCCCAAAACGCTGGGCGATGCGTTTTTGGGATGTTCCAGCCATCCACAGCCCAATGGCTTGATCACGTTGGGGTCTGGAAAGGCGAGGCATGGCGCATGTAGTGTCTTTGAACAAATGCTCTCTGGTTCTGGCCTTAATGACCTCAAGGATTGTTTTAAGGCATTTGACAGCATTGCAATTGTGATCAGTGAAACCGGACGAGGTTACATCACTAATTCCTCAAATCCTGCTCCACAGACACAAACAAGGTCATGACCTCACACACTGTTAAGTCTCCATACTCAAAGACAACTGCATATCAATTATGTAATCATCTAATTAAAGTTCCCCTAACCCAACTATACTATTTCTGTCAAGTCAGACTTTAAGTTTTTAAAGTCCATCAGTATATTTTGAACCCTTAAAAAGGGCAACTTTTAAGTCTGCAGGGACTTTTGCTGCAAAAGTTGAAAAATAACAACCTCAACAATAGATTATTTCTGCTGCTGAGTTTGACACTCATTCAGATCACAAAAAGCTGACTTTAATTTCAAGAATGACCCATATCTCAAAAAATGGTGAAAAACTAAAGGACTTTAAAATTGGGAAATTTTGCCCCTGAATGCAATTTTTCTGAAATTTGCATTCGCCATCCTTAACTAGAATAATAGTTGTTAGAAACAAATGCACTAGTTATTTGATGGAGCTTATTTGAAAATTTGCCCTTCCAGGCTCATATTTCAGAGAATGGCCCTTAACTAATACAGCTGGATGCTTGTGCAGTGCATTGCATCATGCTTCTGTTACAGGCGTCTCCTTATATAGGTCAGCGTGTAGGGCAGGCGGAGGTCCACACGCCCCCTCAGTTCTCAAGTCCTGCGGTTGAGTGAGCATGGCGGAAACGGTCCTCGCTAACCAATAATAATCATGAACTCCCGCAGGAAGCTGCGACGAAGCGAAGCTAAATGGTCTCGTTGGTGCATTGCACTCAATGTTTATATGCTCTATACACATACCTTGCCGAAATCTTTGTGCTTGTTGCTGTGGTAAGAAGTCGGTTGTTACCTAGGTTAAAATGCTCCTTATCGTAAGGCCGCTGAGTGCGGAAGCCCTTGCTTTGGGGTGGTGCCTTGCAGATTTTAGAAGGTGCAATAAATGGGAAGTTGGCCCCCATGATATAACTGCTCTTGCACCTGTTTTGGGTGACCTATGTGGAACATTACAGTCTCTTCTATGTATTGCTCAACGACCGCCCCTACGATTCAAGTGAGTAGTCATGGACTGAATTGTATAAGCAGGCGATTGTATCCATGTTGCAATGGTGGAGGCCAACCCTTGTCCTGGAGATGTTTGTATGGTTTGACTGAAGTCCAAAAAATCTCACCTCATTCAACTGAGAGACCTCTCAGCTGCTGAAATCTGTTGAATTGGGTGCGCCGAATTTGGTCCGGAATGAAACTGGCATGATAATGGTTCATCACTTTGATAAGGTTTTATTACTTCCATGCTAGAATGGTTGGTACAGCCTATTGAAATGAAGAAGGCAATTATTTTTCTCTTTTTAAGCTGTTTTTTTCTCGGAAGTTTTCTGCTTTACATTCCTAAATTTTGAGTTTTACAAAATGGGCAGCTGAGTGACTCTTGCATTCAAGGTCTGTCTTGACACAGGTGGGTGGGTTTGCCCTCTTTATACTCTATAGAGGTAATGTAGGTGTGCGTGTTTTCCAACCTTTCGATGAATGATGAAATGTGCGCGAGAATTCACTGCATAATGGAAATGACCCGATCACCGGGGCAATGAATGCCTGGGCACACATTCGCCACATCTTTATCTGAATTTTTCTTGTCTGTCTTATGGATGAGCCTCATTCTGAATGCAAAGATACAAAATGTAAGTGAAATGACCCCAAATCAGAAAAAGTTTGGATGGTATTTTAAATTGAAATGAACACGGAAAGCAGTGATATTTTATGAAATATCTTTGACTTGTATTGCATTGAAAACGACTGAACACCACGCGAATTGTTGTTTTTCCAAACAAATCTAATTGATTTTTCAAAATGAAAACTGGTTTCAATTTTTATTCTTGCAATATATTTAAAAAAAGTTGGGACAGTAAAGTATTTACCTCTTTGTAATGTGATTAAGTGTTTCAGGTGCAGTTATGTTGTTGTTAACCCCATTCCTCCTGTGAACAAGTCTGAAGCTGTGCATGAGTACAGGGTCCTTGTCGCATTTGAATTGCCCCCTCCCACCTTTTTCAGGATTGTGTTGTTGGCCTGACTTGCAGGAATAGATGAATATTTACAAATAAAACAAAGTTGACCAGACAAAACATTAAATATCTTGTTTCCATTCTGTCTGCAGTGAAATGGAGGTTGAAGTAAATTTAGAAATAAAATCACTGCTCTCTGTATTTATGCATATTTTCCATACTGTACCAACTTTTTGCGAGTTGTGGTTGTATTTGATCATTATACATCTTGGTTATTTCACGCATTTCTTAGTTATGAGTATTTTGCCAACATTTACTGTACACTCCCCTTGTTGAGACCTCCAGTAATTACATTACGTGTATATCTGGAGTTTTGAACTCCCTGTCTGCAGTCATCACCACTGCCAGTGAACTTAAGCGAAAGTTATCTACTCACCCATGTCTGTTTGTTTGTTTATCCACTCCAGACCATATCTCGCTAATTTTTCATAAATTTCAATGATATGTTGTGTAAGTGTGGGCCATGGGCTTAGGACCAATTGACTAAATTTTGGGATGTATTCCGATTCAAATAAGGCCATCTTGGCCTTATATGTTCTGTTCTAGGTGACAAATGAGGTTGTGGAGGCATGCAATCTTTGAGCGCTTTTTTTGTTAAAGTACAGTACGCCATCTGAGGAACTATAGAAGTAAATGACTGAAAGTAGAAGCCGTTCTTTTCATGCGCGCAACTGACATTACTCAAGAGTGGTGATGGCTTGCTGCTTCTGGCCAAAAATGTTTTACTCAGGGGTAATAAACCTTCTGGAAAATTGATCTTTCACTGCTTTTGAAAAATGTGAAATTGTTGCTTTTATGCACTCACTGGCTCCCTAAGTTACTTGGTTAATTATTTCCTGACAAAATTGATTTTTTTTTTTTTTTTTTAAAAGTTCAATGTGGATTTTTTTTTCTAGCGGTATACTTGTGTTGTAATTATTTCATTGTATTGTGACGTGAATGTCATGAAAGCTGCAGAAATGTTGTCAGGCTCATTACTGTTGCAGCTTCCCACTTTAGGGTTGCCTTCTTGTGTTTGTGTCAGCTTCGGTCGTGCTGTCAGAGAGATGTACTATAATGGTGACTATCCTACTTTATGTCTCTTCGTCTGCAAGATTACATATTGTGTTGTTTTACATATCTGTTTAACACACCATCTTGTTTTAAAAATCAAGCAATATCAAGCAATAATTCAGTCTACTAAATCTTGATTCTGCACAGACATGGGCTGGAATTTTGGATTTGAAGTTCCAGGCAGATTGGGGTCCGAGGTGATCTTTGTGTCCGTGTATGTGTGCATTGTGCTTGTCACAAGGGTGTAGCTATATTGCTTCTATTTGTGTTTTTAGAATGTGTGCCTTCATGCAATAGTGTCGGTCTTTATGTAGTTAGCTGGTTTATCCAAGGGGTTACACAGTTCAGTGGTCTCAGTTGGGGCTAATCCCCCCCACCCCCCGAGGCAGCAAGGGGTTGAGGGCCTTGCTCAGGGGCCCCAAGAGCAGCCCTTCTCTTACTGGGGCTTGAACCACCAACCTTCCTGGTCTGAGTCAATCATATTCCCCACTTTTACCCTTGTTTGGTTTTGCTTCGAATGTGTGTGTGACTGCTCTCCCGTGCATGTTTCAGACCTCCTCCCCGAGCACCTCCAATGAGAACTCCCCGGTCAGCCCACCAGAAGACCAGGGGCAGGGAGACAACCCCCCTCAGCTGGAGGAGGAGGAGCCAGCCTTCCCCCACACTGACCTGGCCAAGCTGGATGACATGATCAACCGGTGGGTACCCAACCCGTCTCTGTCCTCCAGCCTCCTGGCTATACAGCAGTGTGTTTTTATGCTGTAGGTTGAGTACATCAGTGTATTTTTCATTTTGCCCATATTCTGCCTGTGAAATGGTTTTTTTTTTTTTCATTTTGGTACACCCACTTTAATTAGTTAGATTTGTGTGGGGGAAAAACTGGAAACTATTTTTGTTTAAGAAGAATAATTAATCTAAATCTGATGTTCAGAAAAATGGCCACCTTCATGACTGCAGAGCTTGTTTTTCTCCAAGTTATGTCCATTTGGTTCCGAAAGCTCACTCTCAGCTGAACTGAGAAAGTTCCCTCGGGCGCGCTGTATTTGAGGGTTGCTTTTTGATTGTGTCTAATTAGCCCCAAGTAAGCTCAATGTTGCTTCTCTTGTTGCAACATGGAAATGGTGAATTCTTCAATTATAGTTACTGTAAAGCTCCAAAATTTAGGCATCTGTCCTGTGAAACGAAAGATCATTTTGACTTCTGGCTATTCATGATTTGGCTACTGCCATTTGAGGTTTTCTTCATTGGTTGAAACTTTGGATGGGATGATACTGCTTTTATCTCCAATGCCGATGACAGAGCCCTGAGTCTCTGCCGTCACTGATACTACACTTACCGACCCCACCCAAATGACTATTACACCGTTAATAAGCCATTTGTATGGTTGTTCTTTGATTAATATGGCCATCTAAAAAAACTCTTAAGTGCGAAACATTCTGCTCCTCGAAGGGAGAAATTCAGTGTAAAACTTTCACATTGCCTGCTGCATGATTCAAACTGAATACAAAAATGCAACCTAAAGTGCCATTTATTAGGTTGATAATTTGGATGTTGTTGCACCCTGATGTGTTAATTATTAGAAAAATTTTATTTATTATCAGCACATGCGCATTTAGACTCATCTCTTCAAACATTTCTTTTTGTGGTCAGTTGGGTGACCAAGCAAGTACAAGAATTTGCCAACTTCGGTTTCTTTCTTTGCTCAGTATAGTTGGTATTAGGAAAACGTGGTTTACTTTTTTGTGCTTTTTTTCATAGGCAGGATGTGGACAAAAAATAATATAACAACGTGGGCGGGAGCAGCTAAAAAATATAATATTTTTGTTGGATCCGGATAGATCCCTCTGAGAGAAGGAGGGAGTGTAAAATCCCCTCCATGCTGTCCTTGTGCTTAAAGAGCAGCTACAAGCATTTGAAGAATGCTAGTTTGCCTTTGTTTTGTATTAGATTATAACCTTTAATTTTTTTTTTGTTTGGTGATCAGTGTTTTGGCTGGTATTGAACCAATGCCAAAACTGAATATTGGATCGGTACCTCCCTAGTTTAAACCCCTTATATTTCATTATTAACAAAAACATGATTTGTGTGCAAAAACTTTAGACCGTTTGTGTATCTTCTCTTGCACATATGCATGGGCCTTCAGTGTGCATATTGGCCCAAATTTGTGCTCATCGGTTTGTGACAAACCTGTGCTCACCAGCGTGCATTTTTTTTGTTTGCAGTCCCCGGTGGGTCGTTCCAGTTTTGCCAAAGGGTGAATTAGAAGTTCTTCTTGAAGCTGCTATTGATCTTAGTAAAAAAGGTAAGTTACTCATCTGTGCCTCTTACCCAGCAGACGTATGTTAAAAGCGGTCACTGCACATTAAAGGCATGAAATATGTGTAAGAAATTGTGTTACATAAGTTCACTGTTTAGGATTTTGAAGTGGCGCTGTGCTCTGTGACCAGTTGTTGTCAGCTTTTGGCTGTGACCCCACTGGCAGTGTATTTCGGACATTGTGCGGACAAGCCTGTTCAAGCAGGGTTCTGATTCAGCTCCCACATGTTTGAATTCTCAACTTCAATGGTATTTAGTCATTGCATTGCTCTCTAGAACCAGAAAAGGCCTTTAGATTCACTAAAACCTGTGTTACCCAGCACCTTGTTGCCTCCTAACCCTGCATGAGGTTCTGTGGATGTTGGCCTCTGATGGCCGCCCTTGCCTTTTCTTCCCAGGACTTGATGTCAAGTGCGAAGCCTGTCAGAGGTTCTTCCGTGACGGCTTGACCATTTCCTTTACTAAAATCCTGACCGATGAGGCAGTGAGTGGCTGGAAGTTTGAGATTCATGTGAGTATCATTTCGGGAACTCTTACCACTCGGGATGTTATTATTCAGGGCTTCAGATCACTAATATGCAATTAGAATATCCTTAACAGAGTATTGTAATGCTCGTGTAGCAATCACTGCTGTAAACTAAAAGCAGTGGACACTGACTGGGAACTTAAAATTGAAAAAACCTGCTCTTCGAAAGGGTTAATCATTTCAGTGTTTTTTGTGGAGAATCAAATAATCTTTTTCTCACCTGACACTTACTGAATTCTTGCAGCATGGTAGGACCTAAGCTGTCAGGTTCAGCAGTGACTCACGCTCGCTTATTATTTGTATACCTCAGGAGCGACGTTTCATGCGTCTGAATACAAGCCTGCATACTGTGAAGCAGTGCAGTGCATTTAGCATATACTGTGAATGAAGTGCCAAGTTTGCCATGAACGTGACTCATGCCCCACCATTGAGCTTCTGCCTGTATTTCAGTAGTTGCATTGTGTAAGGTCCTATTTGTGGAAAGAAGCATCACGTGCCCCTCTTTTGTCCCCACAGAGATGCATCATAAACAACACTCACCGCCTGGTAGAACTGTGTGTGGCCAAGCTCTCTCAGGACTGGTTCCCTCTTCTCGAGCTGCTGGCCATGGCGGTCAACCCCCACTGCAAGTTTCACATCTACAACGGGACCCGGCCGTCCGAAACGGTGCCCGCCGGGGTGCAGCTGGCCGAGGACGAGCTCTTTGCCCGCCCCCCCGATCCACGTTCCCCCAAGGTGAGCCTCGCTACCCAGATCCAGCGATGGTGGGTTTCAGGATTGGAGTCTAACCCTCCCCCAAAGTCTGCAACATCAACATGCCAACTTTTCTGTTTATTTTAGAAGCTGTATTAGATAATGAATTGGGATCATAACATGGGTGTTGCAAGTTCACTATCCAAACAGAACGGGCCAGGGTCGTCATGCTCTCTTGCTTAGCCTTAGGTCTTCTGCAGCATATCCTCATTCTATTAGGGGGTTGTACAAAATCTGTCCCGCTATTTGAGAGCCTTTGCCCAGTGCCTGAATACCAGCATAGAAATATTACATTGGATTTACAAATGACATATCTACGGAGAGCAGTTGGAGTCATTTACATTGTGGTCTACTTGAGGTCGAGTATGTACCGGAGTATTACATCGAAGAGCACCAGTCATTGCCCTCAGCTGACTGAAGAATGGATTTGGGCTTTTAACCTGTGGGTCTGGAACGCAGTCAAGACTGGCGATTATGCCATTTCTGCAGAGTTTGCATATTTAACTTGTATATCAGGACATGCAGGTATATTTTTAGGTATTGAGTTGTCAATGCTTTGGAACTGCGAGACAGGCCATAGAGTGGAGGCAAAAACCTAAATCACGCTCGAGCAGACCTCATGCTTTGCCTTAGTGGGTCTGTGGTGAGATTTGGCTGGCTAAATGGCCTGTTTTTATCCTTGAGTTTTCTCTCAACATCGAGGATATGCTGAAATGTTTTGTGTTCATTAAACTGATGTGTTAATAAGTGTATGGACGTGCGGCATATTTGAATTAAGATGCTTTCAGTGCTGCGTTTGTGTTTTAAATTCAAAATAATGGGTTGGTACTATACTGTGCTGCCTTAACATCTTCTGACTCATCATCCTATTCCCTCCATTACCCTCTCTGCTGTCTCCTTCCGGAACAAATAGATTTTTTTAGAAATTGGAATAGCCCACACCCCTTCTGTTCTTCCATGCTTTAATGCCCCTTTACATTAGATACGGTAAATAGATACTGGTGCACACGTGTTTGCCGATGTCTTCTGGGAAGGTGTGCGTTTGGTGACGTCTCGGCTCTTTGAGGGAATGCAAGTCACTGAATGGACCCAGATAGAAGAGGCTAATTTTAGTGGATGCTCGTGGAAATACGGAAAGATCAGCTTGTGACTCATCAAGCTTAATGCATGCTTTATCAAGTAGAAATGGAAATACGTGGGGGGAACGGAAATGATTTGGAATTGAAAGTGGTCTTTAAATGGGGTAGGTGGGTGAGTCGGAGGTGGGCAACCAAGAACACTTCAGGTATTAGTCTCCATAGATGGAATTAAACCCAGAATGGATAATTTTGTGTTTTTCATTTTTCTATTCCTGTGTTTCATGTAATTGTCTTTGCTGGATACATGCTCTCTCATCACTTGAATTCAAGCCAACCTCTGAGAATGCTAAAATGACAGCATGAAATGAGGTTTTATTGACCAAATTCCTTTCCTCTCTGTTACCAGGGCTGGCTGGTGGATTTAATAAACAAATTTGGGACATTAAACGGGTTTCAGATACTGCACGATCGCTTCATGAGCGGACAAGCACTCAATGTTCAGATCATTGCAGCACTAATCAAGTGAGTTCCTTGCTGCTGCCGCTTTCACATTGCTCTCCTAAATTCATATTGGCACTGGTTGGTTGCTCCTTTACAATATGTTCTCATCCGGTGAAATTTTTTTTTTTTTAATCTTTCGTATTTTCTTTTTTCCCCCAGGCCTTTCGGGCAGTGTTACGAGTTTCTAACGTTGCACACAGTAAAGAAGTACTTCCTTCCAGTTATAGAAATGGTTCCCCAGTTTCTAGAAAACCTCACGGATGAGGAGTTGAAAAAGGAGGCCAAGAACGAAGCCAAAAATGATGCTCTTTCAATGATTATCAAGTCGTTGAAAAACCTCGCTTCACGGGTACCAGGGCAAGAAGAAACGGTGAAAAACTTAGAAATTTTTAGGTTAAAAATGATTCTTAGGTAAGGCTACTTGAAAGTGCTTGCATCCTCTTTGTTTATACAAGTAATATTTTAGGGTAATGGTTTGACAAGTAATGTTGATCATTCCTTTTTTTTAACAGGTTATTGCAAATTTCCTCTTTTAATGGAAAAATGAATGCACTAAATGAAGTAAACAAGGTTATATCAAGTGTTTCCTACTACACTCATCGGCATGGCAACCCAGAGGAAGAGGAGTGGCTAACTGCAGAACGCATGGCGGTGAGTTTTACGGATAATAATTTGATGTGTTTTAGCATGCATGAAGTATGCCAACACCTGCTTTGACAGTGAGTGAGCTTCTCCATACTGTTTGGACCCTATGATTTGGTCTCTTTATTTGGACAGTCTCCTCTGTGCATGTGCCTTCACTAAAATGTATCTGGTCTCAAAAAAAGCATCAAATCCCGTTCCTAGGCCCACGTTTGTGCATTTTGCTCACGAAAACCAATAACACTGCAGTTCTGCTTGCGTCAAAAATAATCTGGCTCAAACAAGGTGTTCTCTTACTGTTGTTGAATATTGATTAAGATCTGGCAATCTTCAGGTCTAACAGTCCAAGGATAGCCAATGTCAGTTGAAGTTCTGGTCGATGTTACACTAGTATATAAATGAACATTCGCAACAAGGGGGAAGAACTAGGTATTCCATAAAGAGGTGTTTATTACTGTAAATTCGACCTGAAATTCTACTGAGACTTTTCATAATAACTGAAGGTGGGGATTGATTTGCCCTCTTAAACTCTCAGAAATGGGGGTGCAGTAGTTCTTCTGTCCCTCAAGGTACACGCTATGCAAATGCACCCCCACAGGCTAATTATTGGACCTCAAATGCGGGTTGTACCCTTTTTTTGGGAGCTAAAAAAATACACATACATTTTTTAGGGTACAATAGGCATACCTTAGCAGGTACTGCACCAGAGACAAGCCGTCGTAGCAGCTTTTTAAAGGCTGGGGGTTGGTCATTATTTGTTGGTGCTGCTGACTGGCATCTGTGAATGGGTGAAGTACTTGAACTTTCTGTCGCAATTTAATTCAACTCCCCTGCGGCACATATTTCCTCGGCACCGCAACAAACCTGCGAGAAGGAATTGGCTTGGCAATTGAAGTACCGGTAGCATGGATGGCATTTCCTCTTGCTTCTCCCTCAATCTCCGTCTACCTCTCCCTCCATTGAATTAAGTATGCTTTATAGGCATGACAGCTCTGTGCCCTGGTTGTTCCTAGGCTCGTTGAATGAAAATAAGGACATGGCAGTGTGAGGGGAAAAAAATGACTGTGATCTTACTTTTGAATAATATATAAGCTAAAGCAGAAATTTTCGCTTATGTTTGGTAAACCCCCCCCCATCTTTTCCTCCCCCGTGTGATAGGAGTGGATCCAGCAGAACAACATCCTGTCCATCGTGCTGAGGGACAGCCTGCACCAGCCGCAGTACGTGGAGAAGCTGGAGAAGATTCTGCGTTTCGTCATCAAGGAGAAGGCTCTGACGCTCCAGGACCTGGACAACATCTGGGCGGCACAGGTGAGGCCCCCTCCCATCCCGCCCCGGCGGTTTCCCCCCCTTGCAGTCTGGTCACGTTCGCCTCCGTCTCTCGCTCTGTCCTCGGGAGGCCCAAGCCTCGATGAGTTACGGTGGCGGCAGCAGCGCAGTGGTGATTTTAATCTCCCGCGGCTCGCCTGAAGAGCGAGAGGACTGTCTGAATTGCCATTCCTGCTGGACACTAACTTTTCAATCGTGGCGCTAATCAGAATTGTGTGGCTCGGTCTGTTTTGGAAAGCCTGTATTAAATTCTGCTGTCTAAGATTCTGAGGAGTTGGCAAAATGTGTATTTTTCTTCTCAAAATTGCTGAACTCAAAATGTTTCACCTGAGGCTTTTTATTCCGCTGCCACCTGAAGGGTAGGTCAGGGGACTATTTATTTTAGCCATATCCGTCCGTGTGTCCATCCGGATCGATCAGTCTGAAATTATATGCAGCAGTCTTATCATTGGACGCAGACTTTATGACCTTTACCTAAGTTTCATTTCTGTTACCTTCTTCTGTGACCACTGACCTTTGACCTTTCAATAACTACCTCCATCTCTGTTTTCCGTTTCCGTAGCATACCTTTGACATTGTTGACAGTGGCTTCTTGAAAGTGCTTGTTTTGGTTGTTCATATCGTCTAGTTTTGCCTTTTGGATGTTTTGTTGACATGTGACCTTTGACCTTTTTCCCCTATGACCTTGACCATTTTCTGCAGTTTTCGACTTTCAGAAAAACACATCCGATCTTTTAATTTAGCTCGTCAAAATCTACTATATATAGGTCAAGAAAACCAATGCAAGTGTTAAAATTGACCTACGACCTCTACGTGTCATTTCATGTGACCTTTGACTTGTGATCTTGACCTCCAATTCCATTCCGTTTGTGGAGAAAATATCCCAAAGTACTTGCAGTGGCCCTTTAAAATTGCCCCTTAGTTCCTCGGAGGCCGTGTCAGTCCGTCCATCTGTTCGTCGGTCCTTTGGTGGGGGACTTGGGCAGTCTCTGACTGGCTCGTTGTTGTTATACTTATAATGCAGAAATTGCGATGTTCACCATGATGTACTAGTTTCTCATAAAAATTTTCTGCATTTGTTCATTCATTCTTAGGCTGGCAAACATGAAGCCATCGTGAAGAACGTGCACGACCTCCTGGCGAAGCTCGCGTGGGATTTTTCGCCCGAGCAGCTCGACCATCTCTTCGACTGCTTCAAGGTGAGGCAGAATCTCTGTGCACTTTGAATTGCATCAGCATTTGCCGAATTAGCCGTGCTGCGTGCGCGGCTTTTGTGCTAATGAGCCGAGTGCTGCATGCCTCGTACGCTGCACCCTAATGAGTGAAGTTGATGGGACTGCCACTCTGTTGATGCTGATTACTTCTGCCCTTGTGGAAGCAAAGGAACACTCCATGAAATTCTTACTTCATTTATTTATTTATTTATTTATTCATCCATTCAGTTAGCCCAATCCACCCATCCCCACTTCATCTACCACCCTAACCCCCCCCCCCACCCCTCCCACAATTGATGCAGTATCACATTTTCTCCACCTTAACATAGCAACATACCATGGTGTCTTGTCCTTTGGGCATGACAGAGTAAGCTGGCCCCCTCCCTCCATCAGTTTGTTGGGTAATAGCCAAGGCGAGCAACCATTGTGACGACAAAGCTTTTTGACTGCCCTCTCTAGGCTAGCTGGACGAACGCGAGTAAAAAGCAGCGGGAGAAGCTTCTGGAACTCATTCGCCGCCTGGCGGAGGACGACAAAGACGGGGTGATGGCCCACAAGGTTCTGAACCTGCTGTGGAATCTGGCTCACAGCGACGACGTGCCTGTGGACATCATGGACCAGGCCCTCAGCGCACACATTAAGATCCTGGACTACAGCTGCTCTCAGGTACCATAGCACAGGGATTTGGGGTAATGATGTGGACAGTACGTTACATTAAGTTTGCCAATGGACTTCTGCCATCACCAACCCCCTCAGTTATGACGATGATGCAGGATTGGTTAGGGTTAGGATTTGGGTTCTCTGGTGTCTCTATCAACGGTTCTGGTAGCTCTGATGAAATCGATCCTGCACCGTGTTCATATTTGAGAGTTATGGATAGCACTGAACTGGTTTGGGAATGAAGAGGCTGTAGATAGTACTTTGATATGAATGATCATATCAGTGACCGTATTCCAATTAGAAAAAGAAATTTCATTGCTTGCTGTGTTCAGCGGTGTTTAACCAGTCTGATTTTATAATGATGAGAATATAGCGATGTCACTCTTCAAGCACAAAGTGCAGGAGCTATCATGGAATGTTTTTGTGATGCAAGAGTAATCATGGTGGGGCACAGTGCTTGTGGTGTTGTTGGGCACTTAGGATGGCCTTCTTGCATAAAGTGAAATTGGAGTTGTGAAAGATCTAATATTAAATGCAGTAAGTGACGGCTGCATCTCCTTTTACCAAGGTTTTATTATTGTATTTACATACAGACTTAATACACTCTAAAGCATGTTAAAGAGGTTGAGGTGCACAGCATTTATGCTGAGATCAGGCGTGAATTTTTCTCTATGTGCATTTGAAATTGGCTGTAGGGTGGAGGTTGCATGCACATGGGATTGCATTTAGGGAGAGATGGGTTTGGTGATGTGCCCACAGGACCGGGACACACAGAAGATCCAGTGGATAGACCGGTTTATTGAAGAACTTCGAACCAATGATAAGTGGGTGATTCCTGCCCTGAAACAAATCCGAGAAATCTGCAGCCTTTTCGGAGAAGCTCCTCAAAATCTCAGGTAATTCAGCAGTACCGAGGCCTATCGGTTCAGCACCTCACTGTAGAGCTTCAACTCTTTCAAGCCAGTTAACCCAGGATAGCATTTTTTCATTCAGTGGGTGAGTGGCTTTCTGTCGATGTTGTTTATATTCCTTATTGGATGGTTTGTTTTATAATGCATTTTGTGCATTTGCATGGACATTTGGCAGTTTCCAAATGCTCAACTTTGCAGCAACTTTTGCGGCACATTGATGCCATTTTTGGTTAGTTGGCCCATTTTTACGTTGCCGAGTATCATCTCATAATCGAATGCATTGCACAAAATGGCAGTCATCAGTGATTTAATTTCTGACCATTTAATGTCGTAAGCTATTCGAATTCAGTTTCTTGGCGTAATTTGAAAAACAAAACCATCTTCTTGTAATGATTAAGAGGACATTGACTCATACTCTGAGCACAATAATTCATTGGACAGTGACCCTTTGTTTATTTTAAAATTTTGATTCTGTTTGCTGAGTTGATCTCCAGATTAATTTCAAATTGATCATACATTTACAAGCGTAAGAGGAGACTGAAAGCAAAAAGTCCCCAAAACAAACAGGAACTGACGATGGGTGAAGTACACGCCTGGCAGAACATCAACAGGGAGAGATGATGGCCTGTCTCCGTTTGATTTCTGTGTCACAGACTTAAAGCAGTCATCTCATGCAGGGGACATGAGACCAAATATTTAAAGAAAAGGTTATTCTGCATTTTGTTGGAATGTCCAAAAAGTTTTGGTGCACCAAATGGTCAGCGCGGGGCCGTGTTAAAAAAGTGCTGTCATTTCTAAACTGTTTCTCCGACATGAATGAGCAAACAAATTTAAATTTTTTAAAATTGAAACCGACAGTCTGAACTTTAACCTAATTGTCATTGTATCCTTTCAGATTTAAAGTGATAGTTGAAATTTAATAATAAATGTGCTACTGTCCAATGAATTGAGATGCTGCCTATTAGAGGAGCAGAGTATTGCAATATTGATGAATTATACTTTCTGTCATTCATAAATAAATAAATTGGGTAAATTTCTTTTATATTTGAATTTTCAGTTTTTTCTTTCAAGGTTTCCCCTTGTTTAAGAGAAAAACAAGATTTTAGTTTGTATTACTCAGTTTTGAGTTGCCATTGTAGTTGTATTTCTGCAGTGAACACTTAAATTGAAAAGTAGTGGGCCGATTTATGAGTCAGGCCAAGAAAAAAACTTTCACTTTGTCTCCTACACTTAAGACTGGTAAAATACCAATCCTTCTTCATTTTCATTTTTAACTGTCTGGAAGTTCTATTGCATATCCTAATATCTCTTAAAGGGCTATATGTTGTACTATCTAATATAATCATAGGGTTTATTTTAGAACTATTCAAAGTATTTGTAAAATAAGCAACACAAAAAAATACAGCACACGTGCCTGTTGTTTTTCAGAAAGAAAATACCCATAAACATAGAAAAGAGCTTAGAGGGGTAAGTTGACAGTTAATCTGGGGTGTATTTTCACCACTCAAATTCTCTAAATCTTAACTGAATTTTGCTTTGAAATCTGACGCCGGTTCACTTAATTTATGGCATTTGAAAATCGAGCTTCTGCATATTTCTTTGGTTTCCTGTGCACCAGCTCCTGCAGTCACAGATCACCTTCCTTGTCCCAGCTGTTCTGGCTGGGCTACATTCTTGGGTGCATTACAGGGTTGCTAACTTTCCCTCACAGCTAAAGGGTTAACATTCATTTCAATAGGTCTTATTCCTCTGTGCGCCTGCCAGCCTTCTGCCTCAGAAAGTCACTTGAGGGAAGGTTTATTCTCTATGTCTTTATCTCTTTCACATGGGCTTTTGTTTACGGACACAAACGCTCACGGACACAAACACACGCAGTCTCTCTCACACACATTCTCTCACACACACACACACACACACACACACACTCCCTCCCTCATACGCGCTCAGTCTCTCTCTCTCTCTCTCTCTTCCACACGCACGTGCGCGCGCGCGCACACACACATACAGTGGGCTGCAAAAATTTGGGCACCCCTGATTTAAATGTCTGTTACAATTAATCTCCAAGTGATTGAAAGCAAACCTGAACACTAAATGCTACAGAATTAAACATGACACCTTTCTGCAAATTTAAAAGCAATGTTTCTTTTTATTTAAAATTTTCTGAGTTTTTAAATAAGAAAGGAAAAAGGGCCCTGTGCAAAAGTTTGGGAACCCTTCTGGATTATTCTGTTTCCTTTTAAGAAGATGATTACTAAGTCCCAGACCCAGGTGATTTACTCGTTGGGGCTTCAATGAGTCAGGTGAATATAATTCCAGGGTTGAACTATATATTCTGAAGTAACTCCATGCCTTCTAAAGTATCCGACTGTGGTGCTGTTGTGTGTGGTGTTAAAAACCATGTGTTCCCCTAAACAGTTTTCAAAGGATATCAAAATCAAGATAATTCACTTCTACCAACAAGGAGAGGGCTACAAAAAAACACTTGCAACATTTCAAACTACCCATTTCTACTGTCAGAAACATCGTAAGAAAATGGAAAATAATGGAACAATTGAAGTCAAGGCAAGATCTGGAAGACCAAGAAAAATTCAGATAGAATGGCCCGAGATCTGGTGAGAAATGCTCAGAAAAACCCACACATCACTGCAAAAGAGCTGCAAAAAAGCGTAGCAGACATGGGTCTAGTTGTTCTTAGGACAACAATAAAGCATACCTTAAACAACAAAGACCTACATGGCAGATTTGCAAGAAAGAAGCCTTTCCTACGACCTCAACACAAAATGAAGCGTCTGAAGTATGCAAAAGAAACCCTTGAGAAACCTCAAACCTATTGGAACTATGTGCTTTGGACCGACAAAACCAAAATTGAACTTTTTAGCCACAACCAATGAAGGTATGTTTGGGAGAAAAAAAAGGGTGAAGCATTTGTAGATAAGAACACATTGCCAACTGTTAAGCATGGAGGTGGATCCATTATGCTTTGGGGTTGTGTAGCAGCTGGGGGCATCAGTAATATTGTGCGGGTGGAAGGAAGAATGGATTCCACCAAATATCAAGACATTCTAGAGGCTAGTGTTCAAAGCACAGTCCAGAAATTGAAGTTGAAGAGACGTTGGGTACTCCAGCAAGACAATGACCTGAAGCATATCTCAAAATCCACTATGAAGTACCTCCAGGAAAGATGGATGAAGGTTTTGGAATGACTGTCACAGTCCCCAGACTTGAATATTATTGAAAATCTGTGGAGAGACCTCAAACATGCCGTGCATGCAAGAAGGCCAAAGAATATATCTGAGCTAGAGGTGTTCTGTTAGGAAGAATGGGGAAAAATTCCAGAGACAAGAATTGAAAGACTCCTGGCTGGCTACAGGAAGCGTTTGCAAGCTGTTATAGCTGCCCGAGGAGGTTTTACGAAGTACTAGCTGACAGGGTTCCCAAACTTTTGCACAAGGCCTTTTTCATTGTTTTATCATTTTGAAACTGTAAAAAGTTAAAAATGAAAATTATTCTTGCTTTAAAATGTGATGAAATGTGTCATGTTTAACTTTGTAGCATTTAGTGTTCAGGTTTGCTTTCAATCACTTGGAGATTAATTGTAACAGACATTCAAACCAGGGGTGCCCAAATTTTGCCCCCCACTGTATACACACATACACACACACACACACACACACACACACAGTCATGCACACTCCATCACACTCGGGCATGCACACACGCAGTCAAACGCCCTTCAGCTCAAACACACGCGCACGCACACACACGGATGCAGACCCCTGTAACAACAAAGAATGCCGGTTAATTAATGCAGCCCAGTGCGCAAATACAAGTACACTTCTGCATTCTGCGAAAAGCTGTTCCTTGTTGCATAAAAACGTCATGTGTAAATGAAGATGCAGCTCCGCTCAGTGCAGATTGATGGTCAGCTGTCAGGTGCAGTCACCATTTGAAAAGCTGAAGTGGAATAAATAATAAATAAATTGCTCCTGCCTCCAGATTTGCCGCTTCGCTCTTCTGCTGCAAAGACCAAACGGGCGGCGATGCCTCAGGGATCTGAAACGCTGGTTCCAGAGGGCCTCAGCACCAACTGACTTTTGCCAAATTTAAGGACTTGGTTTGTCACTGGTTGGAGGCCTCGCACCTCGTTCAAAACGTGAAACCTGAAAGCTCAGCCGACATTACAGCCCTCTAGACCCGGAGTTACAGATTCCGTTTGGTAACCCCCACCATGGCTGGGCAGGCCGAAGGATCACTGTTTCTGTTCTCTCGCAGCCAGACGCAGCGGAACCCGCATGTCTTTTACCGCCACGATCTCATCAACCAGCTGCAGCACAACCATGCGCTCGTCACCCTGGTCGCTGAGAACCTGTCCGCCTACATGGAGAGCATGAGGCAGTTTGCCAAAGGTCAGTCAGCGCTCCTCGTCCAGGAGAATTGTTTTTCTTATCAATTTATTTTGAAAAAATGATTCTTGATTTGTGTTTCATTTTAACTTTACTCGTGAACAAACATGCCTCTAGTGAAAGCATGCTTTGTTTTGGTTGACTTTGCGGGTTTGCCACGCCCTGCTCCTGGAAATGCAAAAACAATCTCTCGCTGTTGAATGGAGGATGCTTTGTTAGCTTGGAGTTCAAAATCTTCAGGACGGAAGATCTCCAGGAACAGGGCTGGTAGGCTCTTGACTGGCAGTTTTGTGTGAAGCTTTTAAAAAACCAGAGATTTTAGTGTGATAATGGAATCCTCTGGCTTTTGGTCCTCAGCGGAGCAGACCGATTTCGATCCTCAGACGGTTCGGGCTGGTAGTCGCTACAGCCACGTGCAGGAAGTCCAGGAGAGGCTCAACTTCCTAAGGTGAGGGAACGGCTATGTTTCTCTTGCTTTGCTCAAAATTAATGTAGTAATTTACCTTCCCCAGGTTGCATTTAGGTATATGTGGCTATATATGAGCGTGTGTGGTTAAAAGTATGTTCATATGAGCGTTTGTTGAAATATGCTGGTCTCCTCTAGTAATAACTTAATAAGTCTCATCATAAACGTAGTTCTCACGGTGGTCTTTGCTCGTGTGCTCGTGTTCTGCCGCAGGTTCCTTCTGAAGGACGGGCAGCTGTGGCTGTGCGCGCCTCAGGCCAAGCAGATCTGGAAGTGCCTGGCGGAGAACGCCGTGTTCCTGTGCGACCGGGAGGCCTGCTTCAAGTGGTACTCCAAACTGATGGGTGACGAGCCCGACCTGGACCCAGACATCAACAAGGACTTCTTCGAGAACAACGTCCTGCAGCTGGACCCCTCGCTCCTAACCGAGAACGGCATGAAGTGCTTCGAGCGCTTCTTCAAGGCCGTCAACTGCCGGGAGGGGAAGCTGGTGGCGAAGCGCCGGGCCTACATGATGGACGACCTGGAGCTGATAGGACTGGACTACCTCTGGAGGGTGGGCTTAACGTGAAAACGCCATATAACCATTAATTTCGTTAGTCTCAGTTTGGTATAACGGGTCTAGTCCTGGAGCTTAAAGGTCCATGCTCAGGAAGTGAAAATAATCTTCAGTATTTTGTTCCCGTGACCTGTATGTGCTAATTGACTGAAAGGCGAAGTGAGTTGGCTGGGTTCATGTGTGGGAGAAAAATAGCCGTCCTTTTACGATCTGACACTGAACTTCCTCCTTTGTCAGATCCAGATCCTGGAAGGCTGAAGCCTCCTTTTCTTTGGTTTTGCTCGCTACAATTGTCCCAACAACCAATGCCTTTGCTTCCTCAAATGTGTTATCTAGCTAGTGATTCCTAGAAACAGTTTACTGATGGGTGGAATCGGTGTGATTGAATCGGGTGATAATGGGTCGGCTCCATTGAGAGAGGGTATAGTTGAAATTTTCCGCCATTGGAAATTAGACTTGGGAATGCGTTTACTGAGTTGAATCTAAGATTAGTTGTGCCTTTTCACGGATATTGGGTAAGAATAGGATATCGACGGTAGAAACCTGATCCTGTGTCAAAATTCATACCCTGATGTGCTTTGAGTGCAGACGGAGATCTCCAGTCAATATGGTTATTCATTTGCACTCTGCCTTCTAAATTTAAAACTTGAAAGAATTCCTCGTGAAATTGCCAAGGGAAGAGGCAAATCCGCTGACATCCTTTGGAAAATGCCAGCACTTGAAAGACATTTAATTATCCGCCCTCCATACTTGGCGTGCATTTGAATTGTCTGTCTTTAATAAGGCCTCATTACCATTGAATTTAAAGTACGGAAGAGGGCTGTGACCCATTAAATTGAACTGTTTTTCTGTTCGTGCCCTACATTTGCGCATTAATCCAACAGTAGGCTCACTTGTTACGCAAGCCGAGGGAATGTTATGCAGATTGTGGAATGCATAATAAGGATCTACCGATGGGTGACTAATTAAAGGAAGGAGCCAGCAGTGCCATAGCAAGGTGCTGGTCCTGCAAGAACCACTTAATATTACATCCTGTACTGAAAGAATGGAACACGATTGTCACAGAAGATACTCCCTCATTCTGTGTTTTATGTTTGTTTAATTCGACTGGAGTGCCGTCCAGGTGAGTTCATCACATACGAAATCTTCTGGCGTTGTCCCTCGTCCTTCGCCTGTTAACTTTTCGATGTTAAGACTCTACTGCCTACAAATATTGACTAATTTCGACGGAACTTCACATGCAGCATCATGACACCAAGGACCAGGTTGCTATTGTGTTTCAGCCCGATCCGACTCAAGATGGCCAACATAGGCTGCCATTTTGGATTTGGTCCTGACAACGATTTCACAACTTGTTTGCGAACCTGATGGCTTTTGTACGTTCTCTACGTACCTCTGAGAGTTAACCAACTGTAGTCCAGTTGAGTTCTGCTTCCCTGGAAGCTCTAGCTATGTTTTTGGATTAATAAAATATTTTTTTTATTTTTGGATTTTTTCCCCCGTTTCCCACCCTGAACACTGCCAAACTGTTTAGCCCACCACAAAGCAGCCTGCTCCCATCAACTCCGGAGGAAGATGCCGTGACGCTAATTCCTCCGATCAGCGTGACAACTTGCCCTCGCTTCTTTACACCGTGCAGTCGCACTACCATTTACTCACTGCCAGTGCCATCGGAGGATGACCTAGTCAGGGTGCTGTTTATTTCGTGCAGCTTTATGCGCCTGGCGAACTGAAGTAGTCGCTACAGAGCGATGAAGGGGGCTTAACCCCTTTTATCCCCAGCGAGACTGCACCAACTGTTGCCCTGACCATGCGGACTTCTGGCCACAGCCGGTAATACATTCTGTGTTCCATGGGGGTGGACAGCACTGTCTCACACCTCTAATCTCACATAGTGTCCGACTGGATTGAGATATTGGAACTGCAGAGGCCTTTGCATTTGATTTATGTCACTGTAACGCATCAAACCCTTCACTGAAGCCTGGTGTTGGGTCCCCTCTCTGTAGGGGTTAAGAATTGAAGCCTGCAAGGCTCTCCCTAGCTACACCATACAGGCGCTTTCCCGCTTGTCGAGAATATAGTGAAGAATGACTCATCCGAGTTATGTTTTTTTTTTTTTTTTTTTTTTGCAACTTAGTTGTCTTCGTGACCAAAGCTCTTACCATTCCTGCCCCAATAATAAACCCTTTTTGAATGAGGCTTCGGTCCTCCTCTTGCAATCTTGATCATCATCAAGGTCAACTAGGATGGTCTTAAGATTTTTATACACGCTAAATAGCACGTTTGGATGCTAATGGCTTAATTGTATTGTGGTGCACATTCCTATTATTTTTGCGCTCTGTGCATTTGAAGTGTGGTGAAGGGATGTACGGTATAAAGCCAGTGAGAAGCTATGATTAAAACGATGGCCAAATGGGCGACTTGGAAATTTCTCAAAAATGCCCATATTGACTCACGTCAGAATATTTCTGCAGCACTGAGAAGCTGTTCCCTGATTTCTATCCTCCGTGCCCACATTCTACATCCCCATTTACGCTTTTCGGCTGCTTTGACTGCTGTTTCCTAGACGCAAGCAGATTGGCTCTTGTTTGGAATTCGGTCTGTGGGAGCACGTCCGTTTTCAGAGTGTCATCAGAAATTGTGGAAACGTGGCACTGGGATGGCATGACTGGACTGCTCCCGTTTTCATTTTTCTCGTTTTTTTGTGTTCTTTGCTGTAACTGCAGGTCGTGATTCAAGGAAGTGACGATATAGCCAGTCGAGCAATAGACTTACTGAAGGAGATTTACACCAACCTTGGACCAAAACTGCAAGTCAATCAGGTGAGCTGTGCTTCCCTCAGTGTCAAAATGTCAGCGCAAGGCGTAATGTCTCATATTTGGATGTACAGTTCAGTGCTTTTTTTTCGGAGCTGTAATTCATTATTTTTCTTGTAGAATTGGAATTTAGGCTCTTCTGTGCAAATGTGCGATTCTAATTGCTCCTAATTGGGTCCTTAAACTCCCCTGTTTTGAAGAATTGGCCAGTCCTGTGGCAGAGCAGCAGGCGTTTGCAGATGACGTAGGATGCTGTGTGATGTATATTTGGCCTGTAGGCAGACGCGGAGGCGAGCTCTCTGAGCACTAGCTGGCGGAAGCACAAAGAGCATCTCATGAAAGTGAAGTTAATGTGTCAGAAACCCTCTCAGCTGCCAGATCTGCTGCCAGGCTCCCACTTAATAGGAAATCTGTGCCACATTTTTGCATAGAACTGAGGTTGTTCTGTGATATCTACAGCGATTGCTTAGCTTTAACATCTTGATGTTGATTACGCAAAGATTTCGGTGGAAAGACACAGAATTGATGTGTACCACTGTGTTCATTTTAATGCCATCACTTGTGGTGGCTCGTACAACAGAATCCCATTGTTGAGGCATTCATGTGAAAGTGTTCCAGGTGCCTAAAAATATAGATCCTAATTATTATGTTTCCCCAGGAGGGAGGGGAGATGTATGGTTTTTGTACGGTTTCCCATCCACGTTCGCGTCGCCGTTCCCACCGTTTCCGGGCTGTAACTCGGAAACCATAGAAGATATTTACATCAAACCTTGCGCACTCTTTCAACATTTTATGTAGATGTGCCGTTTACTTTCCATGAACATCAATGAGCGGGGGACTGTGCTGGGGTGCGGGGGAGACATTTGTTTTTTTTTTAAATCTCTAGTTGTTGATGGTTCCATATTTAATTTTCTCTTATCTGGGCACACCCACAGGTAGAGATTCACGAAGATTTCATCCAGTCCTGCTTCGACCGGCTGAAGGCCTCCTACGACACCCTGTGCGTGCTGGACGGAGACAAGGACAGCATCAACTGCGCCAGGCAAGAGGCGATCCGCATGGTGAGGGTCCTGACCGTCCTGAGGGAGTACATCAACGAGTGCGACAGCGACTATCACGAAGAGAGGACTATCCTGCCCATGTCACGGTAACCTTCCTCACGCAGACTCATCCCTCGCAGAAGTTCCCATTCGAGCATCCTGAGCATGGCTTTAAAGTGCTGGAATTTTTGTAGCATTTGCTCCGAGAGCTTATGAGGACTCACAGGAACGCTAATAGTGATGTACTTCTCTGTAAGGGTTTTCACAGTAAACAGTGCTTTGCCCCTGGATAACAATAGCTCAAGGTCAAGGAAGCCAAGGGCTTACTTTGCCCCTATTTACACACAGTTCTTCTGGCCCAGGGCTTTGAGCAGTGTGGTTTCAGTGTTTCTGTAGAGGGCCCCAGAAAGTCTGCTAAGCCTGCTCTGGACCAAGGCCAGCAAGCACTAGGCTAAAGATGGTGCTATATCATTTATAAAGAACATATGTGTGAACATATTCTTACTCCGGAGCTAGGCTCCCTCTTAGCTCTGGGCTAGGAAAGGAGTTAGCCTGGGGCTAAGCATAGAGTGAAGACCCTGAAGGAGCTGCGCTTACTTCAATTCTTTCAAATTGGGAGCATATATGCACATTTGAAGCTATGCAAATGGTAAGCTTTGCTGAGTGATATTTTTTGATTTGCATATGATATTTGGGCATTAAAAGATGACTACAAAAAATAAATTTTTGAGCCATTGTTGAACACAGTCCCTCTTGCCAGTGATGAATTACCAATATTTTATGCTTCTGACCTGGTAATATTTCCCTGGGTGACAAGATTCTTGTCTGATTGGGGGATACGTCACCCATTCTCTTTCCAAATTTGGATGACTAGCTTGGTCTAAGAGCAGTGCCTGTGATGCAGAACCCAGCAATGAGTGTACAGTGACGTGAAAAAAGTATTTGCTCCCTGCTTCTATTTCCTCACATTTTTTGCTCATTTGTCGCACTTAAGTTTCAGATCATCAAACTAATTTTGATATTAGACAAAGATAACTCGAGTAAACACAAACTGCAGTTTTTAAATGATGATTTTGTTTACTGAACAAAAATGGCTATCCAGCCCTTCCTGGCCCTGTGTGATAAAGTGATTTCCTCCCTTGTAAATAAACCAATTAAAGAAATTCAATTGAAAATTTGATCCAGTTTCACAAGATACACACAGACATGATTACTGCAAGCCATGTTGAATCTGAACATCGCTTAAATAGAACCTGTCTGGGGGGGAAAAGCAGCACATCATGCCGCCATCTGATGGAATTCAAGAACAGATGAGGAACAAACTCACTGACATCTATCAGTCGAGAAAGGGTTACAAAGCCATTTCTAAGGCTCTTGGACTCCAGTGAACCACAGAGAGCGCCATTATCTACAAATGGAGAAAACTTGGCATAGTGGTGAACCATCGCAGTAATGGCCAGCCTAACAAACCCCTCTAAGAGCGCATTGATGAGTCATCCAGGAGGTCACTAAAGAACTCCGAATAACCGAGAAAGAACTGCAGGCCTCACTTGCCTCAGTTAAGGTCAGTGTTCATGATTCCACATTAAAAGGGAAACTGGGCAAAAATGGCAGCCATGAGAGAGCTGCAAGGTGAAAACCACTACTGGCCAAAGAGAACACAAAGGCTCTTCTCAAATTTGCCAAAAAAAAACATGTTGATGACCCCAAGACTTCTGGGATAATATTTTTTGGACTGATGAGTGAAACTTTTTGGAAGCCATCGCTCCCTTTGCATCTGGCGTAAAGCTAACACAACATTCCTTAATAACATGTCGTCGACAGTCAAACACAGTGGTGGTAGATTGTTCTTGGGATGCTTTGCTGCTTCAGGACCTTGGCATCTTGCCCTAATTGCTGGAACCATGAATTCTGCTCTTTGCCAAAAAGTCCGGGAGAAGCGTGGTCGCCATCAGTTTGTGACTTAAAGCTCAAGTGCAGCAGAACAATGATTCAAAACATTTGAGCAGGTCTACCTCTGAATGGCTCAAAAGAAATAAAATGAAGGTTTTGGAGTGGCTGCTCAAAGTCTTAACTCGAATCTGATTGAGATGCTGTGGAATGACCTTAGCAGTTCATGCTCGACAACTTTCCAGTGTGGCTGAATTAAAACAATTCTGCACAGAAAAGTGGGCCCTAATTCCTTCAAAGCTGTGAAAATGACCTCTTTCCACTTATAAAAAACATCTGCTTGCAGCTGTTGCCGAAGAGAGTGGTACAACCAGTCATTAGGTTTGGGGGGTGGCGATTATTTCTTCACATGCGTGATGTAGATTATGAATAAGGCTTTACCCTCATTAAATGACATGGTCACTTGACGGTTGCATTTTGTATTTACTCATGTTATCTTTGTCATGCATTAAATTTAATTAGATGATCTGTTACATTTAAATGTGAAAAATAAACAAAAGTAGTGGAAATTTAGAGGGGGCAATTACTTCTTCACAGCCCTGTACTTGGACAACCCCAGAATAAGCAGTCCGTGCTTTCACAAGTGTAAGGATCAATGAAATGCATTGAATTTAGGTGAGGTTTCATAGCAGAGTGCATAATGTTGCTCTGCTGGCAAAATCAGAGACCTAGAATAGGCCTTAATAAAGCCTTGATTGATTTCTTCACATATTTGCTTGCAATTATTTATTCACAACGTTTCGGTCAACAGACTATTGTCAGGTGAAAAACAATTTCACCTGACGAAGGTCTGTTGACCAAAACGTTGTGAATAAATAATTGCATGTGGAATGGACAGTGTGTTGGAGTTTTTTCTACTTTTCTGATCTGCGAACCTTTGTTGGGCTTTCTCCGACGCACCTGCCCCAAAATAGAGGTGTGCGAAAGCCTTCCTTTTTTACTTCACATATTTGCTTAAAAATGAAAATGGACGTCATGGGTTACCCTTGGAATTTACACTTGGAATCTTACGCGTGGTTTTTTCTTCTTTGTTGCAGAGCATTTCGTGGTAAACACATCACCCTGGTGGTGCGTTTCCCCAATCAAGGGCGGCAGGTGGATGACCTGGACATCTGGTCCCACACCAATGACACGATTGGCTCTGTCCGCCGCTGCATCCTGACCCGGATAAAGGCCAACAGCACCCACACTAAAATCGAGCTGTTCATTGGTGGCGAGATTGTCGACCCGGCCGACGACAGAAAGCTGATTGGACAGCTTAATCTCAAGGACAAAACCGTGAGCGCTTGGGCCTGGAATGGGTCACATGCCCTTCTTGGTTTTTGTGTTTATTCGGCTGTTTACTTGTGTTTATTTTCACTAGGAGAGGATTTTAAAACAAGGAGTTCCAAAACTACTGTGCATATGAAATACAAATGAATGTCAAGTTTTTTATTTACACAGCCCAACAATTCTGTCATTCATACCAAGCATTTCTCCTCACCACTTTTGTTGGAGTTTAGCTTGAGGATTTGAATTTGCTTTTTTAATGTGGGCTGTGCGGGTGACTTACTCCTTCTCATTTACTGGTGCTTATAGCTTAGTGCCTAGATTTAAGTACACGTTTGGCTGTAGTCCGCAGCGCTATTACATTGTGTTCTCTGAATGTTCATGCTGTTATAATAATTTCTTTCCTCAGTTTATCACAGCCAAGCTCACCCAGGTCAGCTCCAATATGCCTTCAAGCCCAGATAGCTCCTCTGATTCGTCCACTGGTTCCCCTGGCAACCATGGGACCCATTACAGCGATGGACCCAATCCTGAAGTGGAGAGCTGTCTTCCAGGAGTGGTAAGGGACCGGTGTGATTTTTATTTTTTTATTTTTTTTTCTTGTTTCATTTAAATGAAACGCTTCTCCCAGTTGGCTCTGGGTCTTGCTAAAGTTATGATTCCTTCCCAGTAACTTTATTCAAGGAACACCTGACCTTGTGCCCTTTTCAGTTTTAAAGTGATTTCACACTAAAATAAATGTGGAAATTAAAGCTGTAAAATTTCCATGCCAACTGATTCATGGAAACATGAAGAATAATTCTTCTGTACTGTAAAGGTGAAATACCAGGGTATTCCTGCAGTACTATGAGAAGTATAAAATCTCTAAATGAATAATTTTAAATAATAATTTTGGCTTGTTGCCGATGTTATGATCCAGGCACCTTATGCAGATTACTTTAGTCAGTGTGAATTTAAGCACATTGATGTGTCTTGATATCTTGCTAAAGCATTTCAGGTAAAGAGCCGTGTATTGTAGGGGCCAACAGCAGTACCACTGCTTCTGAATTGGTAGCCCGGTTCCCTAGCTATTCCGTTATACTGCCACCCAGACATTTACTGTTGCAGGTGCTTTCTTGTAAAGTTGCGCCTAAATTGCTAAAATCAGTAAAAAAAAAGTGCCAAAATTGCTAAAATCTTTTGCAGAACCATACTTCCTGGTATGGTATGGGCATTGTTTAAGCTTGAACTTTGAGATTTTGTGTTCTCTGATCTACCAAGAACTACCACTGGGTTCCTACGGTTTCTAGAAGTCCTTGAAGATGCTTGAATTTTAATATGATGTTTTTCAGGTGTGAAAAATGCTCTGATTCTGAATGAAGCGCTTGAAACTGCTTGAAATTCTAACAATGATTCCATTATTTTCAAAATAAATAATATCTGAGTAGATTGATAAATACGGAATTTACTACTACTGTAATGTATTGAAAAAGCTTGAAAATACACCTTGAAGATGCTTGAGAAGTGTTTTAATTTGACTTTGGAAAATGTGCAGGAACACTGAGTCAGTGCCCTAAAAAGGATAGATGGAGGCTGTGACCCAGCAGTCCCACTGTGCTGAGTTAGTTTTGTTTGCTAACAATGGAGGAAGTCCTAAGTGCGAGTGAAAAAAGCAAGCACTGGTGCAATGGGGGACTAAATGAGCTCTATGCATAATTAACCATGCCCTACATTTTTAGATCGTATTTTTTTGTGTTCTCCCTAAATTTACTGGCAGAAGTTGATGCGCATTGCATTGGTGCATGTCCGAGCTGTATCACTTCCTCTCTACAGATAATGTCTCTGCATCTCCGCTACATCTCCTTCTTGTGGCAAGTGGCTGATCTGGGCTGCAATCTCAACATGCCCCTCCTGAGAGACGGAGCCCGAATCCTCATGAAGCTTATGCCCCCCGGTACGGGACGCTCTCACCGCGTTTTCGCAAAACCTGCTGCTCTCAGCAAGTCCTTTAATTACCTTTTGAGTCCTTAAAGTTGGGCGGACTTTTGGCTGTGTTAATTGTGATCATTTTCTAACTAAAAATCTTACCGGAGTCGGACTCATTTGCTTTAATGTTTATACTCTTTCTTTAATCTCTACATTATTGCAACATTATATTGAAGTGATTTTATCTTGCCTTCATCTGAAGTAATTAAGCCAACTAATGAAGTTCTTTTATAATGAAGCCAACTGCGGTGAAGTACTCTTTAAACTTGAAACTTCTTTATCTGTAAATAAAATTCCTGCCAATGTCATTGCTGATTCAGTGTTTTTCGGGAGTGTCCGTGTGAAGGGACAGAGTTTGAGGGTGATACCTTTTGCTGCGGAAAGACCAGCAATAAATGTACTGCTTGTTGTCTGCTAGGGTTGTTCCACCTGGTTTCTAGTTCTCAACCATCCTGTTGGTTTTCATTTCCAATCTAATTCGGCGCACCTGATTCAACAAATCGCCATTAC
Source organism: Gymnothorax javanicus (assembly GCA_029692085.1). Taxonomy (NCBI): domain Eukaryota; kingdom Metazoa; phylum Chordata; class Actinopteri; order Anguilliformes; family Muraenidae; genus Gymnothorax; species Gymnothorax javanicus. Next base: position 37,150,194 of record CM056210.1, on the reverse strand, counting down.
GGCACAATCTAATGATGTCATATGCAGCATGCTGTGGTGGGTGTGGAAATCAACAGGACAGTAGAAATTACCGGAAGTAGGCTTGGGAAGCTCCATTATAGGTTGTTGTCTTTTGCTTTGTAAATGGGGGCTTTTCTCCTTTCCAGATAACACTACTGTGGAGAACCTGCGTGCCACCTGCCTGGATCACGCCAAGCTCGGAGAAAACAGCCTGAGCCCCACATTGGACTCCCGATTCTTCGGACCGTCACCCTCCCAAGTGCTCTACCTGACTGAGGTTTGTGTTGTGGCCCCACCGCATGACTCCCCTCTAGAATGAGCCAAGTAGTGTTGCCCTCTGTTTGTTTGACAATTAAATATGTAAATATGTATGTATCCGTCGATACTGGTCCACCAGTGTGTTCAACTGCGGTAAAGACTTATTTCTGCCTTCAGGTGTACTCCACTGTTCGATAATTGAATTGTCTGCTTAAGTGGGAGAGTTGATTAAAACTGGTGTGAGAACCGTAACACCTTGTCACAAGCCCAGGAAATATCCAGTTCTGCCTACATTTATGTAGGACAACCATTTGTGTGGAATGCTTATATATTCATCTCATTAGTTTCCAACATAGAAACAATTAAATGGGCTTTGAGTGGCTCTGAATGAGAGCCTGTGCTGTGTTACTGAATCTATCTAATATAAATGCAATGTTGGCATTAAGATTTATTCTGACCTCTGTACCCCATTTCTCCCTCCCTCCCGGCAGGTGGTTTACTCACTGCTCATGCCGGCCAGTGGCACGCTAGGAGAGGAGGCCAGCGACTTCCAGTACAACTTTTTAAAGAGTGGCGGCCTGCCACTCGTACTGAGCATGCTCACCAGAAACAACTTCCTGCCCAATGCCGACATGGAGACCAGACGGGGCGCCTATCTCAATGCCCTGAAAATCGCCAAGCTGCTGTTGACGGCGGTGGGGTTCGGCCACGTGAAGGCGGTGGCGGAAGCTTGCCAGCCCGTTGTGGAGGGAACGAGTCCCGTGTCACCGGTAATCATTGATCAGGAAAATGCTCTGCTGCTGAATGTGCTCAAATGATTTGGGTTTCTTTAGATGCCATCTCATGTATATATGTGTATATAGCTGCACTACTTGTACCCCAAAACCAGATTCGCTGTGCTTATTTCACTGATCTCACCCTGCAGATTGTCTGAATCAGTGGTTACCAATCTGTCCTGGAGGCCCCCTGTGTATGCTGATTTTTATTTTAACCTTAATTGCAATTAAATTATTTTAACAAGCCATTAATTTTTCAAGCTTGGTGCTTTTTATGCAGGATTACTTGATCTTACTAATATTACATCCGAAGTTGCGTTGTATGACATGTTCAATTACATTTCTGAGGGCATGTGTTGCTTATTGGGCTATATTGCAAACGTGTGTACATAAAAGGAGACAAATAGTCTTAAATCCGTTTGAGGCTGATCTGAATCAATGGGCTGTTTTAAAATTAGCTGGAGGTCCAGGCACCTTGCCACCAGTCATAGCAATCTGATGGATAATGAACACTTTGAAGACCAAGTAAATGATCGTGAGGCAAAGCTGCACTGTATTGATGTTCTATGAAGAAAAATTATTAATGCTGATCAGGTTTGGAGCCAGTTACCTCATGTTGCCTGTTTTCTGTGTGATTGCCATTTTGCTAGAAGCACAATATTAATTTGGGGATTACATATATTCTTTGAGGTATTGCATTTTTGTGGCATAATGTTGATCAGGTAGATAAGTAATTCTAAAAATCAAAAGCACATACTCAAAAAAAAAAAAATTAAGAGCTTGGTAAAATTCTTCTCTTGCACTTTTGGTTGGAAGAAAAACCAGCATATGTGGGGATCCCCTTAGGCCGAGTTTGGGAACCACTGGTCTAACTCTAAGCCCTGTTTCACAGAGCGGGTATAGTCAGTTAGCTGGATAACTACTGAGCAACTCCCAGAATCCAATCCAACACGTGGGTTTTTTTTTTGCCTTGTGAAATGGTCCGTTTGTCTCTTATATGCCTGAGTCAGTACGGCCTTAAGACCGCTTCAATTCACGTGGCCCATTTCAACCTAATGTAGCCACCTCATAAATTGGAATTGCAACAGCTATGCATTCACAGGCAGCAAAAGGAGAGAGAGGTGTTTATAATGAGTAGTGCTGTAAGCGTATCTTGAAGTAGCATTTTAGGACCTTTAATGGCTTCTGGCTACACGTATAGCGGTGAGGAGGCCGTATGTGCAGCTGCGTTATTTTTCTGACCTTTATAAATCACCGGCTCATTCCTGAACCTTAGCGGAGGCCTCGTCCGTCCCTCTCTGCTCTGTTAGAAATGTCAGCGGTGTACGGTGTCTGGGGGAATGGTGTTCCACCACCGCTTCCCTTAAGGTCTTCTATTTAAAGTAAAGAGAATGTACACACTACTGACAGGGCTGAGCGTTAATGAGTTGGGTGGGTATTCTTCAGACTCTGTTAACCATGGGGCATTTCATACAGCAAGATTAATTAACTTGTGGGTAAAACCCGGGAGGAATCGATGATCTCATCCAGCTGATTAATCCTGCTTTGTAAACCCGAGCCGAAGGTCGCCTAGCCATGACTTAAATGAGGCACTGTTGCTAAGAACGTCTTGTAAACCACCATTTTATGGCCCCGTCAGGTCTACTGGAGTTCTACATTTGCGCTGTATGCAGATCAAAGGCCTCTCCCGGATTTCGATCTGGGCCTTAGTAACTTGCGCTGAGGAGTTGGTTTTATTGTTGCCTCTTGACAGATAAACCAGGCGACTCACGACCAGGCCCTGGTTCTTCAGAACGCCCTCCAGAACATCCCCAACCCCTCGGCCGAGTGCATGCTGAGGAATGTGGCGGTTCGGCTGGCTCAGCAGATCACCGATGAGGTCAGTGTTCAGACGGCCCCAGGGCTGTAGAGCCCCCTTTGCAGTGCGTTTTAAGGCAGTTATAATTCTGAACCGTTCAAGCAGTTCGATCACAAATATGTGATGAGAATGTTCTTTACTAAATCTAATGCTGATGGAACAGCCACTACCAGCATGGAAAATAAGGGAGTTTTAGAACATAAATTTAGAACAGGCTCCCTATCCTGTTCCTGGAGATCTACCATCCTGTCGGTCTGTACTTCAACCATAATTTATCATATGTGACTCTACTACTTGGTAGATCAACAATATGTCCTCCTGTTAAAGTGAAAACCTACAGGACAGGAGACCTCTAGGAACAGGTTTTGGCATTCCTGACGAAGAATTTTTTCTTTTCCTGAGGAGGGGACTTGGTATAGTTCAGTAGATAAAACATTATTTAGTTCTGAGTGAAGAGTGAGTCACTCTTGATAACAGCATCAGCTACAGGTGTAAATAAATGCCGAATTACCGCAGGCATCTGTATTCTGTATAATGGAAATCTTGAGCTTTGACTGGGTCCGGTACCCAAGGCAGGGATTATGGCTCATTTCAGCCTCCTTGAATCTTGAGAAACTGTTGGAAAAGTTGAAGTGGTGCTTCTGTGAATGTGTCTCCTCAGCATGGTGGCTCTTTTATTGCGTGAACTTCTGAGCTCCTCTTGTGAAATGATAGAAAGTACGTGTCAGCCATGCTGAATGAAATCATGGAAAGTGCCATGTGTTGTTTGGCCTCAATTTCTTGCTTTTTTTACTTTTCCTGAACATTGTGAGCCTTTCAGTTCATGTTTGATCGCTGCATTTTGTTTACAGAATACTGTCGGCTAATTTAGCTTGTGTATTCCTCTGGTAAATCCCACTTAGGGTGTGTTGGCATTGTTAGCTTTCTACTACTTAACACTGTGGCTTTTCTATCTCCCCTTTAATATTGACATCACTCTGAAGTGTTGTATTGTGTATTATTTTCCAGAACTTCTTCCAGGCTTCCAAGTATATCCCGGATATCTGCGTGATCAGGGCGATGCAGAAGATCGTCTGGGCCTCCGGCTGCGGGACGGTCCAGCTAGTCTTCAGCTCCAACGAGGAGATCAGCAAGATTTATGAAAAGGTAGCACATCATCATATTATTATATTGTCACCACTCCTTCAACTTCATTTTAAAGATTGCACGCTGCGATTACCTTGCCTCGAGCTCCTGTGGTTCGTTGGAGATTTCTTCCAAGATGTCGGAAAACGAGTGCTTTGTAGTACAGGAAGAACAGGTACTGAGAGAGGATTTACGACCAGCCTGTTTCACGCTCCTGAATAACAAGTGGGCTGTATTACTGCAGCAGAAATGCTGCAGCAGATGCATTCGACAGAATGGGGGCGTTTTGGTTGAGCGGGCTTGTTTGTCGCCCTGCGCAGACGAATGCGGGTAACGAGCCGGACGGCGAGGACGAGCAGGTGTGCTGCGAGGCACTGGAGGTCATGACCCTCTGTTTCGCCCTCATCCCCACCGCCCTGGACGCGCTGAGCAAGGAGAAGGCTTGGCAGACCTTCATCATAGACCTGCTGCTGCACTGTCAGAGCAAGTGAGTAACCTGCTGTTTCCACGCTGTGTGTTTGTGCATCTGTGTGTTTTGTGTATTTTGTGTGCGCGTGTGTGTGTCTGTGTGCTCTTGTACTTGCTACGTACTGAGGACCGGCATGAGTTTTTAGCCAACAAAGTGAAGTCTTTTTTGGGAAGTGAGGACATTTTGGCCGGTCCTCACAACTACAAAGGCAAACTGTGACTTATTAGTTAAGGTTAAGGGTAGGGTTAGAATTAGGGATAGGTTAAGGTGAGGGTAAGTGTTTGGGTTAAGGTAAGAATTAAGGAGAGGTTAAGGTTAGGGTAAAGGTTTGGGTTAAGGTTAGAATTAGGGATAGGTTAAGGTTAGGGTAAGGGTTTGGGTTAGGCATACATTGCTTATTGTTAAGATTAGGGAAAGGCTGTAGAGACACAGGAAGAATGAATGGAAGTCACTGTAATGTCCTCACAAAGATATAAGTACAAGGATGTGTGTGTGTGTGTGTGTGTGTGTGTGTGTGTCTGTCTGGCTGGCTGGCTGCCTGTCTGTCTGTCTGCTTGCAAGCGTCAGCTTTGCCCAGACCTATGTTAATGCGTTCCTGGATCGTCTGTTTTGTCCATCTTTCTTGGCGTCTGTGTGCTAATTGGTGGTGTTGGCTGCTGAGTGACGGTGCCCATTGGTCTGTTCTTTGCTCAGGTCCGTGCGACAGATGGCTCAGGAGCAGTTCTTCCTGATGGCCACCCGGTGCTGCATGGGTCACAGGCCCCTCCTCTTCTTCATCACCCTCCTCTTCACTGTTTTAGGTGTAAGTTCATGAAATTTGGGTCTGTTCTACATGAGGTTTGTATTATGATTAAACCTGTTCACATGTAAAACAAAAAAAGGTTATATGTTCAACAATATACTCATTTGGGATCATACACTGAGGTCCAGCCTCCTTGAGTCCCAGTGATAATTTGTCCTGCTGATAATGCGATTCCATCTTTGCAACCAGCCAGTGTTTCTCCTGTGTGGGAATGGGGAAATAATACAAAGTATTGTTTGAAGTGGACATTGCATGCCTTCCACTTGTAGTTTTTTGACTCCTTAAAAGCAGTAAAGAATACCTTTTTGAGGAGTTTGCCAATGGGAGAGATATGAATGGTGAAAATGTAAATTATTTGGAGGTACGGCTGGACAAAATAGCCTGGATTTTTTTTTAAGTCCTTTTGAAATGATTAGGTGACTCCTCCTGCTCTTAATAAATTAGCATTTGGTCTTTTTAGTACAGTTCTTTCTATCACTCCCCCCATCCCTGAGTGAAGAAAGATGATTACATAATTCTTATTATGCAATTTTTATCCTGTGTTTTGATGCAAACTAATAATGTTTAATCATGGAGTGACTGTAGACATGGGCATAATTGGCCCTTATAATATATTTTCTAATGCTTGACCGTCAAAGTCACTGGTAATCAACCCTAACCTAGTTATCCACCATTCAGGGTCATTCAGGTCTTCACTCTAACCCCAACAAAGCACAGCCCACGCAAAAGCAGACCTTTGTGATCTGCTCATTAGCAGACAGTTGCGGCACATTAGGGATAAAATTAATACCTTCAAGATAGTGGATCTTCAATAACATGGTGGTTTACCGCTGGTCTAAGTGTTTATGATCATGCAAAGCTGACTTGGACATATGACCCTTGAGATGTGAGTCAGTGTGCGGCTCTCCCTGTGTTTCTGCAGAGCACTGCGAAGGAGAGGGCCAAACACGCAGGCGACTACTTCACACTGTTGAGGCACTTGCTCAACTACGCATACAACAGCAACATTAACCTGCCCAATGCCGAGGTCCTGCTCAACAATGAGATCGACTGGCTCAAAAGGATCAGGGTAGGGCAGGCCGGGAGCGACTTCCTCTGTCAGTACAGCTAACTTAGCTGGACGATTTGCTGTTTACAGAAGGGGAGTGGATTTGTTTATTGCATATTTAAAGAAGCAAGGAGTAGTCAAAATATGTTTATTTTCTGAACACAAATAAGGCTGTTGTTATGACTTGTTTTTATGTTTGGTTGCCAGGATGAAGTTAAAAGGTCAGGGGAGACCGGAGTGGAAGAGACCATTCTGGAAGGTCACCTTGGGGTCACGAAAGAGCTCCTGGCCTTCCAGACCCCTGAGAAGAAGTACTACATCGGGTGCGAGAAGGGAGGGGCCAACCTCATTAAGGTGAGCTCATCTCTCATCGACCGACCCTGAGCATTGGCTGTGGTTTGAGTGATGATGGTAGTAATGGTGCTTTTAGTTGGTGATGACTTATTCTATAGTATTTATGTAGCTCTCTTCACTTCATAACCTGTGCAGTTTACAGTTTGTTGCTGATCAAGGCATTGAAAAATGGTGCTCTCTGACCTTTCTCCCGATTTTCCTTTCAAATTTAAATTGAATATTTTCATGAAATTCATTTCTTTCATAAACAGATTTTGGTATTTGTATTGCATACTTTCTAAAATGCATTGATTATATTATTATATAATAGGGATGTACCGAAATGAAAATTTTTGGCCGAATCCGAAAACCAAAAATGAGAAAGGCTTGGCCGAAAACCGAAACGCCGAAAGAAATTATTACGCCAATTTTTAGTACCATTGCATTTATGGCTATGACTGTGTACTTACCTAACTAAAGTAAAGGCATTGCAATTGCATAAATTAATATTCATGCTTCAAAGAATAAATCAATAACAAAATTATAAAAATATTTATTTAGCACTGACATTCCAACAAAGCACAATATAAAATAAAATAAAATTATAAATAAAATGTTTTACTTGGCCCCACTCATGAATAACCTACAGGCTTTTAACTGACTGGCCTATCACTGGCTGCTGAAAAATTGTAAAATTAACTGTTACGTGACAACACAGCAGCCCACTGATTGATCAGAGAGAATCGTCTCTGCGAAAGACAAATCGCTTCCTCATTATCGCTAGGAAACTGGCTTCACTTGCCATCATTGAAACAGGTCTTCAAATTGTGCTTTTGAAACGTGTGTTGTTTTAGGCAGCTTGATAAATATACTGTGCGTTGCCTTACCTTTCAAACAAGTTTGCATTTGTTCACCGAAGCTGCTGCATTTACGAAATGCGTTTCTTTGCCTGTTACCCTGTTCATAGCGAAATTAGAAGCAACAGTGTTCCTCTAATTCCCCTTGAGAAAGTTCTTATGGTGCCCCTATTTTAGAAAATTGCATGGAAAATAACTTTATGGGTGCTGATGAAGCATTTTGTTCTTAGGAAAGGTATCACAGATGAGATGACGCATCGTAAAGCGATAAATTCTAATACTCTGCCATCACCTGCGATTTGCTACGTGTTTTGCCTTCAGTTTCAAAGTGAAATGTTTATGAAGCCTGAATGTCAAGCTAATAAACAATAATTGATTTGTCATGTGTTATTTGCTTCTTTGTTATGAAGGGAAAAAGGTAAATTAACATTAGCGATGTGTGATGATTCCATATTTTTTTCCAGGGGTTGTAGTTACATTATGGAATACTGATGGTACACAAATGCCTTGAGAATATATTGCCTTTTTCTATGAATACTCTATGCCTTTTACGCATATTGCTTTGCGTTTTTAGGTGATAGCCTACGTTATTTAATGTGCAACCGAATCGGATACAACAGCAGCTGCTATCCTATGCATCAGGACAATGTCAAACAGAAATTACAATTAAACACTCGCGGACTTTAGTGCCATAACGTGGTGACGGTAGTGCGCGTCCCCTGATTTAAACACATAAATATTTAACAAAATCGACGGAATAAAAGTCCAGACAGGTGCGTGCTGGCCGCGGTTTTTGCTTGCGTCATCACAACATCCTTTTTCGGCCGTATTGTTTCGGTGTTAAAAGTCTTTCGGCCAAATACCACAAAATGCATTTTTTTTTCCATTTTCGGCCGAAAATTTTCGGTTGCCAAAAATTCGGTGCATCTCTATTATATAATGTATTGTGCAAAATTTCAGGCATATATGTAACAGTTCTGTGTGTCGATGCTATCAAAAAATCAAGAAATGAAAGGCTTCTAATTACTGACAAGTGAAGTATAAAGAGCAGTGAACTGTTAAAAAGTAAATCAAATCAATACTTGGCATGACTGTACTTTGCTGAAAGCTCAGGAGCACTGTCCTGCACTGGTGTAATTTTATAATGTAATTAATTGGCTGTCGGGTTCTTCCAAGCTTACCACAGCTTTTCTGCTGGGTCACAGTATCAATGGCATCTGTCTCTGCCCTCATGATCTTCGGGGAGATTCGGGGTTGAGCATGACTGTGTTGTCTGAATCAACTGTCTTTTGTTCAATACCATCATTTTTTGTTGATTATTTTTTAATTTAACATTTAGTGTTTCAAGTGTATTTATCAATTGCAAACAAAAAAGCAAAATAAAAACTCTAGGCCTGCCCAAAACTTTTGAACAGTAGTGTACATTGGAACATGAATGTGAATATAAAGGAGTAATTGCTATGTTTCCCCCTCAGGAGCTGATAGATGACTTCATCTTCCCGGCCTCGAATGTGTACCTGCAGTACATGAAGAGCGGGGAGTTCCCTGCTGAGCAGGCCATCCCCGTCTGCAGCTCCCCCGCCACCATCAACGCCGGCTTTGAGCTGCTGGTGGCTCTGGCTGTCGGCTGCGTGCGCAACCTCAAGCAGATCGTCGACACGCTCACTGACATGTACTACCAAGGTAGGCCTAGCCCAGCCAGCTCGTAATGTTTAAACGGCTCTGGCAGCCAACTCACCTGTATACCGTTAGAAGCAGCATTTGCAAATGGATACAAAGATAGCTTGGCGTCTAGATTCTAATCCTTACGCACCCTGTGGTGCGGCTTACTGAGCTTGAGGAGAAGACGGCAGGTAATGTCATGATATCCTCCCTCCGCCTCTGTGGGGGATTCAGAGCCCGCTGCTGGATGCTGGGGTGGAGGTGGGATGTTAGTGGCAGCAGGCAAAAGTGACGCAGCAGCAGAGAGTGATGCAGCACAGTAGCAGGCAGAGGCATGCTATGCTGTAAAGGCTGAGCAGGCTTGCAGCTTATATAGCCTGCCTACCGGAGGGGTGGAGTAGTGTCTTCATATGCATGGGACTGTCTATGGGAATTTTGGAATATCTTGAGTTGTTTGCCAGAACGAGTTCTGCAAGCTGCATATTTATTACCCAAAACATGAGTTCACTTACCAACGAGCATCCCACTGGTGATATCAGCAATGATTTCGTTTTGATGGTTGGATTTTTTCTTCTTCCTTTAAAATCGATTTATACACATGCTGAAAATTGCTGTGAAATAATTTTTTTTTTCCCTCAAAACTTTGGAGTATCGCACAGTTACTTTTCTCCTCTACGGCACCATTCAATGACCACTGCATTCTAAAAACCCACAAGTGCTTTTGGAAACTGTGAGTCTGTATGATTTCAGAATTCAAATTAATGTGTGAAGAGGTCCTCTGTACCTCTGAAATAATCCAGAATTCAGGGAGCTCCTATACAGTGCCTGTTGCCCGATGACGATACTCATCCTTGCCCAGGACTTAGTGACTGACAATACAGCCATCTCCCGGCATTACTGCCATGTAGGCACAGCTGGGAGCGGAGGGCATCGATGAGCACTCGAGCTCTGTGTGGTGTAATGAACTGCAACTAAAACAAGCATTCGCTAACCACTGCAGTTTGAGCTGCCACTGGCAATACCAGCAGCACTTCGGCTTTGTTGCTTTGGGTTTCCATTCGTGCTGAGAAATGCCTAAAAACGGATGCTGAAAATCGCTCGGAGGTTGCAGTAAGTAAAATGTATGTGATCAAAGGTTGACAGAATTTAAAATGAAGAAACCTGAAAGTGAGCCAATTGGTTTTTCTAACACGCTAGCTTCCCTTCTCTTGATATTATGTTTTTAAGCATTGCTGTGGTAAAAATGAGCTCGTACATTGGACAGTTCACTATTAAATCTTCGGGGAGACAATGTTTTGATGCCTGATGCCCAGTCGTACTCTTCCAAAATCATTCAAGATTTGTCTCTGAAATGTAATGGGGAAAATATTGTGTTGTCACAGAAACTAACCTCATTTGAATGGGAACCATTCATGACTGAGCAGCGTGGTTTGAGCAGCTGAATTTAAACCTCTTGTAATCTCCCATTCCCCCTCCTGCATTGTAGGTTGTGAAGCACTTACAGAATGGGAGTACTTGCCTCCGGTGGGGCCCAGGCCTACCAAAGGCTTTGTGGGCCTGAAGAATGCTGGGGCCACTTGCTACATGAACTCGGTGATCCAGCAGCTCTACATGATCCCTCCCATTCGGACCAGTATCCTGGCCATCGAGGGCACCGGCACCGACGTGGACGATGACATGTCCGGGGACGAGAAGCAGGAGAACGAGGTATCTGCCCCCTTTAGGCTGAAACCAGAACTACACCTGTATAACTCTCACAGCAGCAGAGGTGTGAAATTTAAGTCAAATAAGCGCTCCCCTCTCTTCATTCCTGTCGCCTGGAATGGATTATTCAGTACCGACGTACGGCTAATCATTGAAATCAGCTTGCTTAGATCAGGGTTGGAAGATTCCGGTTTAATTTCCTGACCCCTGGGTTGCGCTGTTGTGTTGTGCACTATTTCAGGTTGGCTCGACGATAGGAAATCATTTTCGGTTGGTTTTAGTTTTGTTTTTTTTATTTCATTCTCGTCTCAATGGAAGAAACCTTGCACCTGACATGGAGGATGTTAAAAACAGAATCCGAGTCGCTCAAGTGTTTATTTTAATACTTGAAATATTGCAAAAACTCGGTATACTGCGCAGAGCTACTTCTCACCACTGCGCCACTGTTCTGTGACTGCTCCATGTGTGCTAGATGTGTGGGATACACATTGTGATGTTTTCTCATTAACGCGCAGACTAACGAGCCGTAAGTATTTATGGAAGTTGTGAGTCTCTGATTTCAGAATCTGCATTAATGGGTGGAATAGTCCTCTTTACCCCAGAAATAAACCAGAATCCAAAGAGCTGTTATTTAGTACCTGTTGCCCGATGACGATACTCATCCTTGCCCAGGATTTGGTGACTGACAATCCAGCCATCTCCTGGCATTGCTGCCCTGTAGGCACAGCTGGGAGCAGAGGGCATCAATGAGCACTAGAGCTTTGCATGCAATATTAAACTGCACCACGATTTTTTTGCCCTTATTAAATTTTTCTATAGGCATTTATCACAGAAGCATGGGAACTTGTGTATTTGTAGGTTATTTTCGCTCATCAAACATTCTCTTTTGCCTCTACTCAATTCACCAGTGACGTTACACATCTATGAAGGAACTGAAATTGCGTGTTTATATAGCATTATTGCATCTGAAATTAGAATGCAAGTGTTCAGTCCCTAGATATTCAGGGATAAGGAGACCTACCTGCAGAACTGATTCTCCCTGAGGTGATGGTTTACTGTGTGAATTACTAATAAGACTGCAGGAGGAGGAAGCAGCCCCGTGTGCTTGTTTAGAGAAAGCACCTGGTGTAGCCGCTCTTGCGGCACTCAGAGAGATATTCCTCGGTTATATCCGCTTCATTCTCGTTACCCGCTCTGCTCGCACCAGCAGAGCAACGTGGACCCTCGGGACGAGGTGTTTGGCTATCACCAGTTCGACGATAAGCCCTCGCTCAGCAAATCGGAGGACAGGAAGGAATACAACATCGGGGTGCTGCGCCACCTGCAGGTCATCTTCGGACACTTGGCGTCTTCCAGACTGCAGTACTATGTCCCGCGTGGGTTCTGGAAGCAGTTTCGGTAAGTTATAATAATTCTCATCATTTAATGGCGTCGTGTACAAAATGGGCTACTGTTGTGACATCATTGGCATTATTCACCTCTGTGTTGTTGGTGGGTCTCTTAAGGCCTGTGTAAGAGGAGGAGCTCTCTGCAGGTTGTGTTACTGTAGCCGTCGATGAGCGTGCAGCAGTAGGAACCTTTGTTTTCTGTGCAGGTTGTGGGGCGAGCCAGTGAACCTGCGGGAGCAGCACGACGCTCTGGAGTTCTTTAACTCGCTGGTGGACAGCCTGGACGAGGCTCTGAAGGCCTTGGGCCACTCGGCCATGCTGAGCAAAGTGCTGGGCGGCTCTTTCGCCGATCAGAAGATCTGCCAGGGCTGCCCTCACCGGTGAGTGCCGAGGGGCTCCAGTATTCTCGCAACCTTCTTAACCCTCTGAATCGTTTACATTCCTGAAACTGTTTATTTCAGCGGTGAGTGATGTAAAGCTTTGTATTTCTGGAGTGAATAATTTGACTTCGGTGTAGGAAGTTGAGTGAAAATGCCGTTTCAGATGCGAGTGCTGTGACACTTTCTTTGGGCTGAAACGTGTGGTACTGTGTTTCAGGTATGAATGTGAGGAGTCCTTCACCACCTTGAATGTAGACATCAGAAATCATCAGAACCTCCTGGACTCGATGGAGCAGTATGTCAAAGGGGACCTTCTGGAGGGGGCCAATGCCTACCACTGTGAAAAGTGCAACAAAAAGGTCTGTATGACTATAGCTGGAAATGTGTTTGTTATAGTCAGCGAGCTGAAGTTAGTCGGTTGACATTAACGGTCGTGTCACCCTGTAGTATGTTTATATTCTAGCATGTTAAACAAATGCAGTCTATTTACCAGTCAGCAACTGCAGGAAAATCCTCCCCCCTCCCCAAGCCAGCCATGAGTTCTTTCCAGCATTCAAGCAAATCTATGTCCTGTTCTGCACTACAAGATGACTATAGTCAATTATCTGGAACATAATGCCACAGAACTCAAAGGTATGAGCAAAATTACACGGGTCTTTGCTGGCTTCACATTGTGTTGTTCCTGCACCTGCGAGTGATTGGTGATGCCTCCTTTTGAGTTCTACAGTGGACTGTTCCAGAACTTTATCTATAAATATCCTGAAAATCATGGAAAAATTTACTCTTGTGTCAGTCAGTCTATTAATACTTGTGCTTTGTTCCCATCCTTTAAGGACTACTTCAGTCATTGAGAAGAATTTGCATATACCCTCTCTTAGCTGATCCATGACTTAAAGCTGAGAAGATTTTCTTTGTCGTATTTACTGAAACTGTCACTATGCTCAGACACGCGAATATGAATCAGGTGATTTTAGAAAAAAATCCACAACTTTATCTCCACCCACAGCCTGTAATGCGATCTGCGAAATTCTACCGCTCCCGGCTCAATTAACCAATCAGATCATTAGCACGCACCTTCAGATGTGCACGAAAAATCGAGGGAGGGACTGGTTTGGATCTCAGCGCAAATAGGGGAGGGGCTTGAAAGTTGTACTCATTCAAAAATCTGACTGAGTCCTCTCGGTCGAGCAATCTTCCCGACGTCAGCTTTAAGACATTAAAGCTTCATTGTGGGAATGTACTTTAAGAAATGAAACTGCGGCGTCCCACACTGTTGAGCTCCCTGACTGGAAGTTTGGTGGAGTCCTTTTTTTTTTTTTTAACAGTCTTAACCATGTTTTGATCCAGTCTGGTCTTCAACCTGTCCAGAGGTTCGATATTTAATATGTGATTAGGATATTCTTTTCTGAGCTTCCTATTGCTGATGTTGCATTTACTGTCAGTTGTTTAAACCTGGCTTAAAATTTTTCGAGGGACCTGTGGGGGGAAAAAAACCCTTGCTTTACAGAGTTTAAGGGCGTTTGTTGTGTCCTGCAGGTGGATACGGTGAAGCGACTGCTGATTAAGAATCTCCCGCCGGTGCTGGCCATCCAGCTGAAGCGCTTCGACTACGACTGGGAGCGAGAGTGCGCCATCAAGTTCAACGACTACTTCGAGTTCCCGCGCGAGCTGGACATGGAGCCCTACACGGTGGCAGGTGTGGACAAGGTGGAGGGTCACGACGTGCACCCGGAGAACCAGATGATCCAGACCGACTCCCCCACGGAGAACGAGGTACCCGAGGGCTCCCGCTACAGACTGGCGGGGGTGCTGGTCCACAGCGGTCAGGCGAGCGGGGGCCACTACTACTCCTACATCGTCCAGAGGAGCGGGGGCGACGGCGAGCGCAACCGCTGGTACAAGTTCGACGACGGCGACGTCACCGAGTGCAAGATGGACGACGACGAGGAGATGAAGAACCAGTGCTTCGGCGGCGAGTACATGGGCGAGGTCTTCGACCACATGATGAAGCGCATGTCCTACAGGCGCCAGAAACGGTGGTGGAACGCCTACATCCTGTTCTACGAGCGGATGGACGCCTCCTCGGGCGACAGGGAGGGAGAGCTGGCCAAGCGCGTCTCCGAGCTGGCTCTGACCTCCGGTCCGAAGCAGGTGAAGATGCCCTCAGCCATCGAGTGCAGCGTCCGCAAGCAGAACGTCCAGTTCATGCACAACCGCATGCAGTACAGCCTGGAGTACTTCCAGTTTGTCAAGAAGCTCCTGACCTGCAACAGTGTCTATTTAAACCCGCCTCCCGGTGAGTAACTGCATCACTTCCATCTCCCAGAGGCCAATTACTGTCTGTAGATGACATCACTCGCATGTGCAGTTGGAGGTGGCGATGCGGCACAGACTCACTGGCTCGCATCACATCACTCGTTTTAGATGATGCTCTTATCCAGAAAGATGCGCTGTTTGCTAGAATTAGGGCAAAGCTACCAAATTATGTTCCTGGAGATCTGTTGTCTGTATAGTTAAACTTCTATCCTAAATTGGCACATCTAACATCTAGAAATTTCACTCTGTTGAATGAAGGGTGGCGTTTTATGGTTGGAAGATTCCAAATCTCTAGAACTAGGTTTTGGTTGTTGGTTATTCATGATGTTGGGGTGAGGGGTATATAGTGGCCTTTGCTCTCACACGGTTTTCAGGTTTAACTCTGTCGATGTTGAGTGCTCTTTTGTTGTTTAGCCTAGGCCTTACAGTTGGTACCACATTACTCCAGCCACTCCTGGTGCTGTCCTGCGCCAGTCTCCTCGGGGAGAGGAGTGATTCAGGATCGGTGCTGTGTGGTGTTTACTGCTGCGGACCACAGCTCAATCTGCATTTGAAACATTGCAGTCGTGCATTATTAATGCAGGGATTGAATTTTGAGATTTTTTTTCTACCCTTGTTTTGCTACATCTTTACTTTTACTCTTTGCACTGCCATTAACCATTGTCATGAATGCACTGGCTTACAGAAAATGTTAAGAAAGAGTGCAAATGCTTGCAAGAGTGTGTGCTTTTGCGTTTGCATGAGAATGAGTCATTTCAATGGATCTCGTGATGATTAATAATGCTGTGAATTATAGGCAGAAATCAGTAAAGACTCTGGTTTGTGCTTTTCTTATGATCAGGAGCCTGGAGCCCCCGCTCCAATGTCTCTTGAATATAGAGCCTGACGTCAAGGTCTTTATCTGAACTAGATCTCTGAATGTAATGAGAATCTCTCTGGCTTAATCTTCCCCTTGAGGACTATATCGGGTTCTGTTTGGCAAACAAAATAGCTTTTTGCCATTTTGTAGGCAGGACATAACATCTTGGATTTAATCAATTTTTCTGCAACATTGTGCATGTGTGGTTTGATCAGGGCAAGACCATCTTTTGCCAGAAGCGGAGGAGATGGCGATGATTAGCATTCAGCTGGCTGCGCGGTTCCTGTTTAGCACTGGATTCCACACCAAGAAGATAGTGCGGGGCCCTGCCAGCGATTGGTGAGTTTCTTCATCGTGTGATTTAGCCACACCTCCGCCCAGATAATCCCACACCAACCGCCCATTAACAGAATGGTATATTCTGCAGAATAATAATTCAAATAATGATAACAATCGTAGTAGTAATAATCAGCATCATATTTATTTGTTTGTTTGCTCTTAATTTTCCCGCCTTTCATTATAAGGTCTCTCAAGGTGGTTTCCAGGCATAATGAAATGACTGAAAGTGAAGCGTGTTCAAAACTTGAGAGCAATACGTTTGGATTTTGGACTCCAAAAATATACAAGCAGCTAAAAATACTTCATTATTTTTCCATGTATTTTGAAATTATATAAAATGTGAAACACTGTGACTCGCCCTCTTGTTTCTTTCGTAGGTATGATGCCCTGTGCATCCTCCTCCGCCACAGCAAGAATGTGCGCTACTGGTTTGCGCAAAACGTGCTGTTTGCTCACGTCAGCCGATTCTCCGAGTACCTGCTGGAGTGCCCGAGCGCGGAGGTGAGGGGTGCCTTCGCCAAGCTGGTGGTGTTCCTGGCGCACTTTTCCCTGCAGGACGGGCCCTGCCCCGCCCCTGTCGCCTCGCCCGGGCCATCCAGCCAGGCCCAGCCGGTGAGTCTGCGACGCATCGCCACCGCCAACTGCACATACAGCGCACTGCTAAAATGTAATTTCAAAACTGCTGTTGCATGGCTACCATCAGCTGCACATCCAAATCACTGCATAAATATAACGACAAAACAGCCACTGCAACAGCCAACTGCACATACAGCGCACTGCAGTACATAAATATAACAATGAAACAGCCAATGCAACCACTAACTGCACATACAGCGCACTGCACTGCATAAATATAACAATGAAACAACCACTGCCACCACTAACTGCACATACAGTGCACTGCACTGCATAAATATAACAATGAAACAGCCACTGCCACCACTAACTGCACATACAGTGCACTGCACTGCATAAATATAACAATGAAGCAGCCACTGGCACCACTAACTGCACATACAGTGCACTGCACTGCATAAATATAACAATGAAACAGCCACTGCCACCACTAACTGCACATACAGTGCACTGCACTGCATAAATATAACAATGAAACTGCCGCCACTAACTGCACATACAGTGCACTGCACTGCATAAATATAACAATGAAACAGCCACTGGCACCACTAACTGCACATACAGTGCACTGCACTGCATAAATATAACAATGAAACTGCCACTGCCACCACTAACCGCACATACAGTGCACTGCACTGCATAAATGTAACAATGAAACTGCCGCCACTAACTGCACATACAGTGCACTGCACTGCATAAATATAACAATGAAACAGCCACTGCCACCACTAACTGCACATACAGTGCACTACACTGCATAAATATAACAATGAAACTGCCACCACTAACTGCACATACAGCGCACTGCACTGCATAAATATAACAATGAAACAGCCACTGCCACCACTAACTGCACATGCACTGCACTGCACTGCATAAATATAACAATAAAACAGCCACTGCCACCACTAACTGCACATACAGTGCACTGCACTGCATAAATGTAACAATGAAACAGCCAATGCAACCACTAACTGCACATACAGTGCACTGCACTGCATAAATATAACAATGAAACAGCCACTGCCACCACCAACTGCACATACAGTGCACTGCACTGCATAAATATAACAATGAAACAGCCAATGCAACCACTAACTGCACATACAGTGCACTGCACTGCATAAATATAACAATGAAACAGCCACTGCCACCACTAACCGCACATACAGTGCACTGCACTGCATAAATATAACAATGAAACAGCTATTGCCACCACCAACTGCACATACAGTGCACTGCACTGCATAAATATAACAATGAAACTGCCACCACTAACTGCACATACAGTGCACTGCACTGCATAAATATAACAATGAAACAGCCACTGCCACCACTAACTGCACATACACTGCACTGCATAAATATAACAATGAAACAGTCACTGCCACCACTAACTGCACATACACTGCACTGCATAAGTATAACAATGAAACAGCCAATGCAACCACTAACTGCACATACAGTGCACTGCACTGCATAAATATAACAATGAAACAGCCACTGCCACCACCAACTGCACATACAGTGCACTGCACTGCATAAATATAACAATGAAACAGCCAATGCAACCACTAACTGCACATACAGTGCACTGCACTGCATAAATATAACAATGAAACAGCCACTGCCACCACTAACCGCACATACAGTGCACTGCACTGCATAAAGATAACAATGAAACAGCCACTGCCACCACCAACTGCACATACAGTGCACTGCACTGCATAAATATAACAATGAAACTGCCACCACTAACTGCACATACAGCGCACTGCACTGCATAAATATAACAATGAAACAGCCACTGCTACCACTAACTGCACATACAGTGCACTGCACTGTATAAATATAACAATGAAACTGCCACCATTAACTGCACATACAGCGCACTGCACTGCCTAACTAGAGCCACTCGTAGAGTGCAAACCTCCGCCAAGGCAGCACAATCCAAATGTGCATGAGTGGGAGCAAAGTTGAGTTATCGCGTGTGATAGGATTTCAAGATGGCTGCCGTGGCGGCCATATTATTTCACTGATCTCAGTCAAAATCAATAGGGTCCATCCTTGATGTAATAGCAATCCACCCACAAAATTTCAGACAAATCCGTGCATTACTTTTTGAGTTATGTTGTTCACAAACAGACAAACAAACAGGAGTGAAAACATAATCTCCGCCCCAACTTCGTTGGCGGAGGTAAATATAATGATGAAACAGCCAGTGCAACCACTAACTGCATGTACTGCGCACTGCATAAATATAACAATGAAACAGCCAATGCAACCACTGACTGCATGTACAGTGCACTGCACTGCACTGCATAAATGCAACGGCAAAGCGGCCACCTACTGCGCATGCAACTCATTGCATAAAATATGGCGAAAGCAGCCACAGCAACTGCACACTGCAAATACAGCAGCCACTGCAATGCAACCACCAACCATGCATACAACTTGCTGCATAAAATATAGTAATGAAAGCAGCCACTGTAAACTGCGCTCTGTATGAAATATGAAAAATGACTGAAGGAGATGCTGCAATATCCTCAGAGAACACATTTTTATCAAAAAGGATGTTGATAGGCATCATTTATGGGGAGATGGTTCACGCTTTATTACATGATTTTAGATATTTCGTGGTGTTGCGTACGCATTTACATTCTAAAAAGTGTGGGCATATTATTTTGCAGAATAATTTTTTTTTTTTTGTTGTTGTTTGGAAAAATCTAGCTGTAATCCAGTAATGGCAGTGCCATTGTTTTTGATTTGGCAGTTGTAATTGAAACCCATTTTAAATTTGAGAATGATTACCATAACCTCATGGTGACCAATGATTGTTGTCATTGGTGACAGGCCTGTGATAATCTGGGCCTGAGTGATCATTTGCTGAGGGCAGTACTCAACCTTCTGCGGAGAGAGGTGTCTGAACATGGCCGGCACCTACAGCAGTACTTCAACCTGTTCGTCATGTATGCCAACCTCGGTAAGGATTCTGCGGCTCTGTGTCAGGTCTATATCCCTCCATAGGCCGACACCCTGCCTCTCTCTGTTTGGTCCTATGCCCTCCATAGAACTACACCCTGCCTCTCTCTGTCTGGTCCTATACCTCCCATAGGCCTGCATCCTGCCTCTCCCAGTCTGGTCTTGTACCTTCCATAGAACTACATTCTGCTTCTGGTCCTACTCCCTTAAAGAGGGCTGTATCTAATGATTATTGTAGCCCCGGACGGAGTGTCCGGGGGTACTATGGATTTGCGGTCGTCGCGCGTCCGCGTCCATAGAGATTTTCTTGTGAACACTCTCCAGACTGCAATTCTTCTCCGATCCTTTTGATATTTCCCATGCACGTTGATAGTGGTTAAGAGGATTAAGCATCTCGATTTTGGTTGAGTTTGCGGTGTCTGAAATATTCCCAAAAAACCCAACAAAAATTTTCCCATTGGAAAGAAAGGGAGTTGGGTTTTTATTGCTAGAGTGCGTGATGCCACACCTAGAGTGGGAGCTGGGAGCACAGAGGCTGCAAAAAATACTTTTCATATCACTATAACTTCCACAAATTTGAATCCCTCTTAATGAAATTTCCCAAAAACGTAGGAAAATTTGTTGTTGTCACAGTACTTTAGTTTTTGTAGCACAGAAGTACATAGTTTTGCCTCAGGGAGCAGTCAAAGGACATGGGGCACGTCTAATTTCTCTTATCTTTCCCATTCAAAAATCACCCAAAATTTTTGGGAGAACAGCAAACAGAGTTTTTAGATCGCTGTAACTCCAACATTATATCACTCAGAGAAATAAAAAAGACATCTGCACACTCAGCAAAATCTCGTGCCTTGAATGATGTGGTTACATTTGTGACAGGATGAACGTTTTTTGCGTGAGAAGCAGGAGTTTGAGGTGTGCGCGAGCAAGGATTTCTTTCACTAAGTGACTCCGTTATTCTCTGTGCGTGGGTAATCAGTACTGCCTTGCCCTCTCTGATTGGCTGATTTGATATCTAACAGCTCAGCTGAGTTTCCATGGAGATGATTTGGTTAGAATAGGGCCTGTTCGAAATGTACACTCACCCACTCTGTACGGCATTTTTGTGAATGTTCTACATTGAAAACAATAGAAAGACAGTGAGTGAGCGAGTGGACAAGTGTGCATTCCGTGTGTCATCATCAGAACAAAGTTAAACTAGCCAGCGATTTTGCGCTTATTGAAATTCGCCCGATGCTACGAATTCCCAATCTTAAAAAGGTAACCTACCTCATTTTCCTGGCTTTTTGTTTTCATTGCCAGGTCTAAGCTAATACGGCACTATTTTAAAACGTTGCTCTCTTTGTCAAACAATCAAACACAAAGAAGCATTCGATAGAAATGTAACGTTAAAAAGAGAAACATATGTTCATGAATGTGATATGCCACTGTTTGTAGTCTACCTTAAATGGAGTTACTGCTTAGCAGAGCTAGTGTTTGCCAAATGCAAGGTTCATTAGCAAACGTTATGTCTTCACTAATTACAATATAGGCTCGCTAGGTCATCAGCATCTGTCTGCCAGCATTGCCGTTAACATAAGCTAAACCTCCGAGGAATATTTGCGTACATAGCTTCATGGCTCAGCCTGTCGTGCCGTACGTAATTTACGAAGAATAATGAGTGCATGAATAAATGAACTGAAGTAATTTCATTTGCATCAACAAAATTTACAAAGAACTAATGTGGAATCACAATGAAATACGATTGAAATAACATTTGAACTGTTTGAAATAACGTTTGACCATTTTTGTGGTCGCTGGTTTCAACGGTGGTTTTTTTTTTTTATGTCTTCAGTTCGTACATGCGAGTGTGTGTGTGTGTGTGTGTGTGTGTGTGTGTGTGTGTATATATATATATATATACACACACACACACACACACACACACACACACACACACACACTCTCTCTCTATTCTCTCACTAGATGGCACACCCAGACCAGTTATTGAATATTCACAAGCAAGCTGACCTCGAACACAGTTTACAATATTGGCCAGTTCAGTCCCAACCCTGTTTTTCAAGTCTTGCATAAATGAAACTCCTCAGCTAAGCCTCCTGTGCAAACTGCTCAGTATACTTGCCCACACTATCTATCCAACAATTGCCAAAAATGCTCTCTAGTGACTGAAAACTTTGTTGTCCTCTGTAGCAAACACTTCACCTATACTGAGCCAGTGGTACTCAAATTAGTAGTTAAGAAAAATCGGTTTTCTGAAGCAAAAATTTGACATGATATTCATACTGTTATTCTTCTATCACTATCATTTATTTATCTTCTATCGTTTCCCTCATGCAGACCACCGCAAATCCATAGTACCCCCAGACACTCTGTCCGGGGCTACAATAATGTCTTTTTGTGATTTAAAAAAAAAAAAAAAGTCACTATCTAGTTAATTAGTTAGTTTATTTTTTTAATTCAGGAATAGTAAAAGGTAATTACTTGCCATTGTGTTCCCAGTCTGATTGCTGGCTGTGTGCTCCTGTCGCGCGGTTTGTGTGTGTGCACTTATTTTTCTCTCCGGATGGGGAGAGATTACTGACCAACGATTATGATTTTAATAAAACATTAAACGTTCGTTTGAAAAGACGTGAAACTCACCGAGTGGTCATTGGTGTTCGTTCATGTTCTACAAAAAAAAAATACCGTGCAAGCACTGAGGACCCATCGGGCTTTATTAAGTAAATAGATAATACTATAGAAAGGCACTTTGACTGCTGAAACAGCAATATTGGCTATGTAGGTCACTAGGTCACAGATATAGGTCACTCATAGAATTGTTCCTGGGCACTTTCCTGGCACTTTGGGAACTAATGTAGGTCACTACGTCACAAATGTAGGTCACTCATAAAATGATTCTGTATTGTCCCTGGGCACTTTTGGCCATGTTATAACTGAAGTTATTGCACCCACAGGCCTGTCAAAAAGACTATTTTGGCCTATGTGGCATCAAAACTAGGTCACGATGACCTAATTCCAAATGAATTCAACGTCTTGTCCAGGTGTATATTTTCTGCCAAACTGAACTTCCTAGATCAATTAGAACTGAAGTTGTTGCACCCACAAGCCAATCGAATTGACAATTTTGACCCCTGTGACCTCAAAACTAGGTCACCATGACCCATTTTCCAATACATCAAAAGTTGTATCCAGGTGCATGTTTTGTGAGATTTTGGCCTTCCTAGGTCAATTAGAAGTAAAGTTATTGAGGCCAAAAGCCAGTCCAAGCGACCTTATTGACCCCTGTGACCCCAAAAAACTAGGTCAACGTGACCCATTTACAAACTACTCTGTAATCATCTCAAGACTAATGTTTTGTGTAGATTCCATGCCCCTAGAGCCATTAGAACTGTAGTTATTGTGCCTACAAGCCATTTTGAGGGACGTTTGACCCCTGTGACCCCAAAAAGTAGGTCAATGTGACCCATTTCCATTCTTGTCCAAGAACTTCTCAAGACTCATGTTTTGTGCAAATTTGAGGTTCCTACAACAATTAGCTTTTCGAGCTATTGTGCCTACAAGCCATTTTGAGCGACGCGTTTCTGACCCCTGTGACCCCAAAAGTAGGTCAACATGACCCATTTCTGAACTCGTCTGACAACTTCTCAAGACTCATGTTTTGTGCAAATTTGAGGTTCCTACAACAATTAGCACTCGAGCTATTGTGCCTACAAGCCATTTTGAGCGACGTTTCTGACCCCTGTGACCCCAAAAGTAGGTCAACATGACCCATTTCCGAACTCGTCCGACAACTTCTCAAGACTGATGTTTTGTGCAAATTTGAGGTTCCTACAGCAATTAGTACTCAAATTATCGTGCCTACAAGGATAGTGGACAGACAGAAAGACAGACAGACAGACAAAGACGACGACAATACCCAGCGGGCCTAAAAATCGTAGAAAAGTATGCTTTCCAGCAGGTGCTTGATGATCGCGGAACTATTTTTTTTCCGCTGAACCACATCGGTGTGTAAACTTCCGCTTGACAGTTTTAAAGCCTCCCGGCCAGTTGATGCCAATGGGTGCATCTCAAAGCGTAGGCTGCAGCCTTCGAAGGCTGTATTTTTAGGGGTCATCGCTTAATTCCATCTGCCAAACGAACATGACATCATTTCATCTCTGTTAAAAAGCTTTGGTTTAAGTGAGTGGTCTCTGGTTTCCCTAACCCTAACCTTAACTCTGACCCTACACCTAGCCCCAAACCTAACCCTAACCTTAAATGTAACCTTATCCCTAACCCTATAAGTCAATTTGACAGATGGAAGTAAGTGACGACCCCTAAAAATGCAGCCTTTGAAGTATGTAGCCTACGCTTTGAGATGCACCCCTTGAGTAGCTGTGTCTCCAACCGCACACTTGCGTGCTCTGCACTACAGTGGGTCTCTCTATGATTCTACAATCCTGTGGAACAACCCCATCTATGTTCAGTGCCTGTTATCTCCCCATGGCAAAATACTAATAGGCAACAGAGGGTACCTATGGCCAGAGAATCTGACCCAGATCACATCCCCCTTCAGGGAGCCTGTCAAGGGACCGGCAGAGACCCACTTTGGCTGCCGAAATTTCAAAGTTAGCTCTATAATCAAGTGAGCCTTTGGTCAGACGAAAAATCAGGTGAAGGAACGTCAGAGGTTTTCTACTAAAGTGGCCACAGCCTGTACTGTCCTCCATAACCTATGCCTGGGTCCTGAAGGCAGAGTGCTCCTCATGAGGGAAAACCCCAAACGCCATGGCCATCCTCATGCTGGAGACGACTGGACAGCACCTGAGGCGGAATAGGTAGAGCAGGTGTCAGCCCTCAACACGCTACCTGCAGACTGCAAGACCACTTATTAGAAACTTAGCATATTGAAAAGTCATTTTCTGCCTATGTAAGATCATGCTGGTGTTTTCACTTTGTTTATGTACATATTGGCACCCTTCTTTTCATAATCAGTCCCTAGTGCTGGATATGAAATCAGCTGTTGGAGACAAAAAGAAATCGCATGAAACGAAAGAGAACTCAGGTGAAATAAAACTAGAGGAGATAACGTCATACTACACAATCTCAGCAATATATGACCAGTAAATAATTGGCTAAAGAATGGCAGTTTCTATTATGATAAGAAATGGCGAGTATATATTCAACATCCTAATGTCTAACTTAAAATTCTAAAATGAAGAATACGCTTTCCTGTACTAATGACAGTCTTATGGTGTCTAGCTCTTATTGTGTATAATAAGCATGCCAGCAGCCTGGGTAATCGAAGTAGTAGTATGGGTTGTCAAACGAGTAAGCTTAGCTAGGTAATTACCCAGAACATTACAGCAGCACAAGGGATTCGAGCTACGAACATCGTGAACAACTTGGCTATAAGCATTTATCATATGACTCAGCTAGCCTGTCAAAATCGATTACTGACTTCCATATTTTTCTGGCTATCTAGCTAGGTAACAACAATCGCCAACTACGAACAGCCAAGATAGCAAGTCCCGTATTCACTAGCTAACTAGAGTGTTAGCTGCGGCTGTAAAACCCCAAATTAATGAATGAAACTGACTAACCAGCCACATTTAGAGAGCGATTATTAGCTGTAATTTATTTTCGAAGAGGTAAAAAATAAATAAATGCTAGCAACGTGAATTACTTACATTCGTGGAAAGTCCCAGGTGAGGCTCCACTCGAACTCGAAGGCAAATATTTGTCGTCAGCCATTGAGCGTCTGACTCACTTCACTTCAAAATGTGTTTCCTGAAAGGGATGAGGGGATTGTTTCCAGTCGAAGTCTGCATCGATGCACGCTCCAAATTTTTCCCAAACGGAGTGCACAACCGGGTACTTTATCCGTGCTCTGCACTACCACACTACGGTTTGGACTCACACTCCAAAATGGATGCGTGCTCGCTATGTGCACTCGGAGCATGCAAGTGTGCAGTTTGGGACACAGTTAGTGTATGTAGAACTGGAGTGGCTGTCGGAGCGAAAAGTTGAAGAAACCAATATGGCGTCCAGTGCACCGTACATCTGAATTTCCCATTGACTATAATAGTAAAACTCCTGCTATTATTTTGTTATCTAAAACGTATACAATCGTAACTCCTTCCTGCGTAGGACTGGATTACATATTAAAAAAATGTATCGAAGGGCAATTTTGCTTGACGCTTTTGGAGAACGAAATTATAAGAGGTTGTTTTCGTCAACGGTTAATCCATTGGTAGATCAATATGACTCACATCTGGCTCTTATTGATCACTCGCATAGTATTGGTGAATAGCATACAAGAACATTGCCGTCAAGTAGTTTGAACTCCCATGGCTACTGAGCTATGTTTTTATCTCACGGAACAGACAGCCGAGCAGTATGCAGAAACGCTCTCCTCGCTGGGAATCATTGAAAGCTAGCCAGTTTGGTCGACTGCCTCAGCTAGGATTGCGTTATCGTAATTAAAAAAAAAAAAAAAAAAAAAAACACAGCTTGCTCACTAAATAGTCCCTAGATAGGCAGATGCCTGATAAGGATGCTGTTATTTGTACAATTCATCCGCATGAACACAGCTAACGTTACACAAACGTTTCTACCAGGTCATTCGCTATGGCGAGTGCTATGTGTACATATGCAACTTGGCTAACATTACATGGGCATGAGATCTAGATGGCCATCACCCTTTGTAAGCAATGTGAGTTTATTGTGCCAACTAAGTTTGTCCAGCTAGCTAAATTACAGATAAAATTTGCCATCACAGCCATCTACAGCGACTCGATTTGTCACACCAGCTAGACAAGTGGCTAGTTAGTGTTGTGCTTCCCATGAAGACGTTTTTATATTTTTGACGTCTCGAACAGTGTCATGTAAAATTGCGCATTAATTTTTGTTCTTATGTGTTTTGTGATTACAAATATGTTGAAATTTAATTTCTTAATCTTAAGATCTTAATTAAGATCTTAATTCGGGAGAAAATAGCAGGAATTTCTCCATTATAGTCTATGGGAAATTGAGAAGTGCGGTGCACTCGACGCCATATTGATTTCTTCAACTGCGCTCATAGAAGGAAGCGGCAGCAGCCTCTCCAATTCTATATACACTCATTGGTTGATGCAATAATAATGCAATAAAAGACGACAAACATGACGAAAACAATCCCTTTTCCGTTTCCGGTGGTGGATTAATACCAAAAAATTCTGAGGCATCCTATTCAAATCAATGGCTGCAACAAAATGACTAATAAAACCTGCTGGAAAGCATACTTTTCTATGATTTTTTTTTTTTTTTTTTGTAGTAGAACATTAACAAACACCAATGACCACTCGATGAGTTTCACGTCTTTTCAAACGAACGTTTAATGTTGTTTAAGACAGATTTAGCCATGCCCATTGACATTACATTGGCAGCTGACAGGGGCCAACAAAACGACCCAAACTTCTCCAAACGGAGCTTTAGTCGAAATTTGCTCCTGAACCATTCTATTTCATGGTAAACCAGCGAGAAATGAGGCTTAAAGTGCAAAATGGCCGGTGTATTCCTTTAAGTAAATTGGTTAACGGGAGGATGTGCTCATTAACTGTTTCTATTCATCGGCTGTCTAGACATGTTAAAAAATATGAACAATATAATTATATAGAAATGGAAAATGCAAGCATGAGTGAAATACCTTACTTATTAACGTTTCAATGGAAACAACCAAAATCACAACAATTTTTTCATACAAAATAGATTTCAACAAAATTAGGGTTTCATAATTATTGGCACCCTACATTCAGTTCTTTCTGCAACCACCTCTGGCTAGGATAACGGCATGGAGTCTTTTCCTGTAATTTTTGTCAAGGTTAAGGCACACATTCGGGGGGATTTGGGACCATTCCTCTGAGCAGCTTCTTTAAAAATTCCTTCACATTTTTGGCATTCTTGGTGCTGCCGAGGAGAGCTTTAGAATGATGGTGGTCCAGCAGTATTTAAAGGAGGGCTCTCGTTGACTGTTCTCACTCATGGGACCCCTCAAAGTCAGAAAATATAACATCTGTAAGTCGTCTGCCCTGCGAGCTAAGCTGCACGTCTTATTAACTCTAAAATGCCCCCAAAAATAGGAGTCACTGCAGGGCACTTCAGGCTGCGAAATCTTTTTCTGCAGGTACCATTACGTACATCAGCCAATCACAGATGGGCTGTGGTACCATTGTACGTGCTATCAGCCAATCACAGCTCGGCTGTACTTATGCATTGATGAGAGTGGCAACGGTCACTCTCAGCTGAGTTGTGCACGCAGCAAATTTGTAAATGCTCGTCTTTTCTCTTTCATTAGCCCGATTGGTGAGAGTCCAGCAATGTGACGGCTGAGTTCTCACTACGGCGTGCTGCCGAAGTGAGCACGGTGGAAATTCAAGACGCTGGGGTGGTAAAAGGATTTTTTTTTTTTTTTTTTTTTTTAAACGCACACATTTGTCTGCTCCTCATCCATTGTGGCTGCTGAGTGAGAGAGGACTATCTAGTTTCACTTTTACTGAAAGACTAAATTCGAAGTCGATATTCACGTAGGCTACCCAGCTGAGGCACATGATCTCACGTCATGCGTAGTCTCGTTTTCTTGATGCGATACCCAGATCTTTTTGGGTCATTTCCAATTCCTCACATCAACAGAAAGACAGATGAAATGATAGGCGTGGTAACTAGTTCCGTGCCTGTTGAAAACACGCCGGTTTTGAAGGTTTTGAACCAGCCACTTGCTAGGCCTCCAGTATTGCTGGTTGCAGGTGTCTTGATGTCCTTCGTACTGCGCAACCAAACGACTTCACGCTCAACACAACATTCCCTTGGGTCCTCAGCAATACACTCAACAGGTTTGGCATCGATGGGCAAACGATTGTCTCGAAAAATCAAAAGGCCACTATAAAATCGGCAAAGATTCTGAAATGGAGGCTTTGTTTTGCTTTTTTTCCCATCTTGAACTACGTTCACTAAGCGTTGCTATTGACTCCTCTGAGCCGTCAGTACCTGCGAATGTCTAGTTCAGCAGAGGCAAGAAGAAGGTATTTGCATATGAAAGATTACACGCTTTTAATTACTCGTGGTTTTAGAGCATGTTATAAAACAAAAGAATGAATATGGCAGAATGTGTGGGCGGTCTCTGTATGAGTAATCATTGGCAGTCTTCATTAAGCCAGAGAATATACTGGAGACTGAATTTCCCGAGGTTATCCTCACATCCGCACATTTGGTTTTGAAATCTGAGGATTCTTGATGGCAAGCACACAGCATGATAAAGAAGAGCTGTTCATGGTGTTAGTGCGTGGGAGCTGCGCTCACAAAGCGCCGAGGGTGTGTGTGTGTGTGTGTGTGTGTGTGTGTTCTTGTAATTGCTATGTACTGATGACCGGCATGAGTATTTGATCAACAAAGTGAAGTCTTTTTTGGAAAGTGAGGACATTTTGGCCGGTCCTCACAACTACAAAGGCAAATTGTGACTTATTAGTTAAGGTTAAGGGTAAGGTTAGAATTAGGGATAGGTTAAGGTTAGGGTAAGGGTTTGGGTTAGGCATACATTGCTTATTGTTAAGATTAGGGAAAGGCTGTAGAGACACAGGAAGAATGAATGGAAGTCAATGTAATGTCCTCACAAAGATATAAGTACAAGGATGTGTGTGTGTGTGTGCACGCGCGTGTGTGTGTGTGTGTGGACCATGCAAAATGGACTTGAAAAAATTGATGCTATGCGTCATCAGGCACAATATACTGTGGAGTGTTACTTTCACTTTCATTCCTTGGTATTTTCCACCTAAAAAAGAACTTGATCTAAATACGTGTCATCATTACATGATCTTTTTTGTGTCTATGAAGTAATAATAATTTATTATAACGTGCAAATTTGCATGTGGATATGATCAACTGCGTGTAGCCTGCACATTGAAACACATAGCATCGGGTTGGTGGTAATTTTACGGCAGGCATTTTAAGAACGTTTCTGTAATGGACCTCAATTTACTTGTCTTGTTACAGATAACAGATGGTTGTAGAATTGCCGTGGCGTTGTGTTTGGCATTTAAAGGTGGGGGTAAGGAGCTTGTGTTTTGCAACAGCTCTTAATCATTTAGACATTGACTTTGTGCTTGAGGTTGTGTTTAGCATGTGCTTGCCCACAATAAAGACATGAAAATGAAACCATCTTTTGAAAATGCCTTAAATTGACCTTTGATGAATTACAGGTAATAACACGTGAGGGCTCTATTTTAAAAAAAAAAAAAAAAAAAAAAAAAAAGTTAAAACGAGCCTGCCTTTGCCCTTCAATATCTGAAGTAAATATCATTGGCTATGAAAAATAGTGGTTTAGTCTCAGGTTGTTGTGGTCTTAACGGCACTTTGTAAGCCTTGCACCTTATTGAAACTCGTTTCAGGACGATTTTGCCATCTGCCATCTTAAACACCACTGTAAAACCAGCCATTCTTCCTTTTCGGGTTCGCCTGTGGCCACGGTGCTCATCTGTTAAAAGCATGTCTTGTATCGCGTAAGTCTAAAGTGATCTTGTGAGTTGGAGCGACTCTTCGACATTACTTCGAAGATATTTGCTGAAAATTTCTTTTTGTTGACATTGTCGATTATGTTCCCTATTTATTTTAGCTCTACCTTCCATGGGCCTACACCCTTGCCTCTTTCTCTCTGGTCCGATACCCTCTATAGGCCCTCACCCAGCCTCTCTGCCTGGTCCTCAAGACGCTGCTTGATTTTTCTGTCTGATTATGGTTTTAAGATGGGGGACAAAGAGGAAATGGGAAATGAGTGTATTATCCATTTGAAAATGGGTAGGGGAAGCTCCACAGCCAAGCAGCTGTCACCTCCCCTGTCCTTATTGAGCTCCTCCTCCTTTTTCCCCCCTCCCCTGTTATGGGTTTAAACTCCTCCCCCCTGCCCGGTTCAGGTGTTCCTGAGAAGACCCAGCTCCTGAAACTTAGTGTGCCTGCTACCTTCATGCTGGTGGCGCTGGATGAAGGCCCCGCCCCCCAATAAAGTACCAGTACGCCGAGCTGGGCAAGCTCTACACGGTGGTGTCCCAGCTGGTGCGCTGCTGCGATGTATCATCGCGAATGCAGTCCTCAATCAATGGTAAGACTTGACGCCCACAAGTCCGACCTTCACGGTCTTTCAGTTGCCTGCAGATCCACGCAGGACTTGTTTGTTAACTGAGCCCCGCCTGCCATTGTCCTTTAGGCAACCCGGCACTTCCGAACCCCTACGGCGACCCCAACCTGCCTCAGCCAATCATGGCCCTGCAGCAACTGGTAGCGGAGATCCTTTTCGTGCGAACCAGCTACGTAAAGAAGATCATTGAGGACTGCAGCAACTCAGAGGAGACTGTAAAACTGCTGCGCTTCTGCTGCTGGGAGAACCCCCAGTTCTCCTCTACAGTGCTCAGCGAACTGCTGTGGCAGGTGAGAGCCCCCTGCTGTTCGGATGTCCTACCTGCAGCTTTTTGTCGATGACATAAGACTGGACAGTAAATACATCTGTTTACTGGGAAAATTAAACTGGGCCGACCTGTCACACGGTGGTATGGTTATAAATGGTTGAATAATGGGAAGGAAGATTTGTGGAAATACGCTACTGAGAAAACAAAGTTTGGAATCGCGGTGTAATGTTTGTTATTTAAAGGAATTTGGTTGACAGTTTTTTGGTACTGAATTTTTACAAATGGAAGCTCCGTTTTCTGTCCCCATTAGTTCAGTGTATTAGCAGCATATAGTTACAAAATGTGCCAATTTCGTGCAGGAAAGACCGAGCCAATTCTATTGGTTTCGGGAGAATTTGTATTTAATTTGATGAAAACGAATGTTTGCAAACGCGTTTGATTTGATGTAATTCCTCAGGTGGCGTACTCCTACACCTATGAGCTCAGGCCTTACCTGGACCTGCTGCTGCAGATCTTACTGATCGAGGACTCCTGGCAGACACACAGGTGAGAGAGTCTTCTCACATGTTGCACTCCGAGCTTTTCACACATAGAAGATGTACCTTGCTGCAGGTTGTTAAAAAACACTGGGTATTTCTAATAAAAGATGAAGTGGTAAAATACACAAACCTATAAAACAATAATAAATAATTCTACGTTTTCCTCGTCAAGTAAGCATTCAGTTGTGTGTCTGTCTGCCCCCGTGTACTAGCCAATACACCGATATTTTTGCCTACTTTAAATCTTTTAAAAGAAAGAGACTGTTTTAAAATGTCACTGCTGCTCCCGTAGGATCCACAATGTCCTGAAAGGTATCCCTGATGACAGAGATGGACTCTTCGACACCATCCAGCGATCGAAAAACCACTACCAGAAGAGGGCCTATCAGTGCATTAAGTGCATGGTGGCTCTGTTCAGCAACTGCACAGTCGCTTACCAGATCCTTCAGGTACTGTGGCCGCCTGGCTGGCATCTAGTTTTTAAATGAGTGTTAGCTAAAATTGCATCACATGACTATTATAGGACTTCCAAAAGATGCTGTTGAAGAGAGAATGTCGCACAAGTGTTACCTAATACTGCCAATATATTTTACTTGGGAGAAAAAAATGTAATCTTAAGGCCTATTAAAAGACTAAAACTTGTCGAACCTATTTCGATGGCCTCATGCAAGAAGGGCGTAAGTGACATTTAAAAAGTTCTACAGGAGAGCCAAAAAACTGCTACAGCGCCACCTGTTGGCTAAATGCTGAACTATCCATGATAGAGGTGTAGTACTTGGTAACCTATTGGGATGCCTACTCGACATTTTCATAATTCTTTGTCATTTTGGAGATAATTAGCAAAATGCACTTAAGCACATTTAGCATGGGCGAAGATGACCATTTCGATCACAGCTGCAATAATGTTAAAAAGGCATTTTGATCCCTTTAGGATCTTGAGACTCCAGTTTTGGTCAGGAGATGGGCTAGTCTCAGTTTTTCCAAAACAACCAAAAAAGTCATTTTTAACCAAAGTGTCACTTACGCCCCGCTTGCATGAGGCCATCGACTTGACTTGTAAATATGCCTCTGGGACTGGTGGAGTTGTCTGCTTGGGATGGTTGCGGTCTGAATCTCAGAAAGGTGTTCGGGGTGGGCGATGGCACAGTTAATGCAGAGTTTGTTTTACAGAGCAATGGGGACCTGAAGAGGAAGTGGACATGGGCAGTGGAGTGGCTGGGCGATGAGCTGGAGAGGAGGCCATATTCAGGGAACCCGCAGTACACTTACAACAACTGGTCCCCACCGGTCCAGAGCAACGAGACCTCCAACGGCTACTTCCTGGAGCGTTCCCACAGCGCCAGAATGACCCTGGCCAAAGCCTGTGAGCTGTGTCCCGAAGAGGTAAGCCCACCGTCCAATCAGCTCCCAGATTCGCACCTTGCTCTTTCACTCTAGGAATCAGACTACTGTACGGCGGACATGAAGGACCTGAATATTTTTGTGTGTGTAATGGAAACTGTAGCGTAGACAGTCCAAATTTTGAAAGATCTGCTCAGGTTAGTAGTGTGCATGAATATCTGTGCTGTACAGTTACATTATCGAGGGTGCACACATTCCTGATACCACGAAGCCGTATGGTGGTACATTACCAGTTGCTTGCTTAGTTTTAATTTACTTATTTTTTTCCCCCTCATGAAACATCTTCATTAGAGCACACCTGAAGAAGCTTCTGCAGATATCATACATGTGGGTTTTTTAGTGAGTTTGGAATAGACCTTGTCCTGATGAAAATAGTGATGGCGTATGCGGTATATAAGGAATAGAGTGTGGTTGTAAATCTCTATGTCCAGCAACACTCCATTTCTTATGCTGCTTTTTGAACAGCCCCT
Source organism: Gymnothorax javanicus (assembly GCA_029692085.1). Classification (NCBI taxonomy): domain Eukaryota; kingdom Metazoa; phylum Chordata; class Actinopteri; order Anguilliformes; family Muraenidae; genus Gymnothorax; species Gymnothorax javanicus. The sequence goes on along the minus strand of CM056210.1, from coordinate 37,116,584 downwards.
GGTTTCACTGTTCATTGGGCAGTGAAACTGCTGCAAAAGTTCTTCCAGTAGGCCTGGATAAATTTTATAGTCCTTCAGCGCTGTAGCTTAGGAGCTTTACTGTTGGACTGTAAAATAAGAAGTGATAGCTGGCCTAAGATCTCGGGAGAACTTATCGTTGGCTGCTTCTGGATGCATATGTGGCGCAGAATTTATGATGCATCTTGGTGGGAATAAGGAAGCCTCTCAATCATGACTGGGCATTCAGAAAGTAGGAATGAAGGACAATGCAGATTTAAGTGTAGTTAACGTAATAATTACATTAAAAAAAAAAAAAAAAAAAACAAAGTCAGGTCAACATTTTCTCTTTGGACCTGTTCTTCAAATAAAAAATACATTGTCTGATTTGAGAGAGGTGCTGTGCTTTCTCCCAAAAACTTCCACCCATCTGCACAATGTCCATTTCTGATTTAGAGTGAGTTTCACCTTATTGATTTGTTCACTTTTTTTATTCGTTGCCTTCTTTTATTACAAGCGTTTTTTTTTTTTTTTTTTTTTTGGGGGGGGTTTTGGAAATTTCATGACAATGACTGATTAGAAGAGTCACCTCTATTTGGCTTTTACCACTGCAAATAACTATCTGTAGTTCATTAATGACCATTTACATGCATTGTCATGATTTGTCTCAAGTGATGCTTCTCTACCCTAATCTGTCGGACACGTATTTGACTGAGAATACACAAACTGAAGTTAATTTACGTAAACCAGTCTCTCGGACCCTCAAATTTGGAGTATTTTGTCAATAAAACTTATTTATTACCGTAGTTGTTTGTAGCTCCAGTTATTCAGCCACTTGTGATACTAAGGAAAGTTGGGTGAGTTTAGTTAATAGAAATGGTCAACTGTCTTTCTGTGTGTGCCTATAAATTGTAGGTTTTTGTGAATATAGATGTGAGCTGTATACTCGCTGAAGTGGTGGTACCGCGTTATTAGGAATTTTGGCTCTTATTACAGGTACAGCGATGATTCCGCATGGTGCATAAAGGGATATTTTGGGTTTTTTGAAGTGGGGTTGTATGAGGCACTTATCTCTGGTCTGCCTGCAGTAGATGGCAGTCAGCAAGCTCCCAGTTTGTGTAAGCAGAGCTCAGTGCTGGCAGAGAGGCGTAACGACACACTGCTGCGGATAGAGACAGAAGTGGAACGTATGCTAGCCACCTAAAATAAGGTGGCTTATTTTATTTAAAATAATAAGGAGATTTATTTTATATGGGGCTTCTTTCAGGTGGCTTACAAACTTTTTACTGCTGTCTCAGTCCACAGCAGTGTATTGCTCTGCGTCATTGCTTGCACTGAGCTCTTCTTTTACAAAGGGAGAGCTTGCTGACCGCTATATACTGCAGCTAATACTCGTACTGAGCATAAGCTCCTCGTACGACCCTACCTCGAAGAAAAAAAAAAAAAAAAAAAAAACCCAAGCTGTCCCTTTAAAATTGTGACCTGAGAGTTGTCACATGGCTTAATGGGAGAGTTTGAGTGATGATGGTCAGGCTGCCCCTGTGACTCACTGATTGGGGACCTGCAGTTACTCTCCATTGCTGCAGCTGCTGGAGACATCGGTCAGTCCAGTGGCTAGCTAGGCCCAGTAACGTGTAAGCGAGTCAAGTTGGAAGATTTTTATAGCAATGAGAGGCCTTTACCTTTGTATTTAAATTTGGAAAGTCCAAAGGTAAAAATGGGAGTAGAAAGTTTATGTTTGTCATATTTTTTCATAATGATAATTATTTTGAGTGAATATATTTGCTATACGTTCAAATACATAACATGTTTTTCCTGTCATTCAGTAATATTGAGTTTGGATAGTGCAACTACTTTGGAAACTTGAGTTGAAAAAATGTATTTTTACACCATTAATTTAAGAGTTCTACCATGGTTAATGGTTTGAGTTTGAGCATATCATCTACACATAATATGGCAACTTTTGTCCCCTTTTCAAAATGGTCGCTATTTGATGGTACTGCGCATATTTTTTCGAAGTTTTTTTTTTTTTTTTTTTTTCGGCTTTTTTTTTTTTTGTGTGCCAGTGTATTTCCTCCTTTTTATTTCTATTATTTTCTCCAAAATTTTATTCTTATGCCTGGCTTAATTCACTTTTGGCCCAGTGAGAGAACAGTTTAGCTGTATGAAAGAAGCTGTATGAACCTGTGTATTACAGTGGTAGTGATAATGGAACAGACTGGTGACAGAAATGGTAACAGTTGGAGAACTGCTAAAGCAACCACTACTTGCAACATTCATTGACTCATTGTCTATGTGCGATAATAACTGCCATTTCAAAATAGCGGCACTTAAAGAAGCACGAGATGGGGTCTGAAGAAGACGCCCAGCGGAAATCACCCCCTTCTCAGGAGCTATTGCCAGGGGAGGTGTCAGGAGAGCAGCAGATCACTGTAAGGCTCAAGTCCCAGCAGAGCGGCTTCCTTGGCCACTTAACCGCCATTAACTGCCTTCTCCCGGCATTCACACAGGGCATCGTGCAAGCATGTCTCATTTTAGTTTTTGGTAGTCGGCCCGATTTCAATTACTTGTTGACTTTCATCTTAAAATTAGTTAAAGTTTTTCAGTTAGCAAAAGACGGCTTTGATTTAAGTTGGCTGTGGTACCCCCTTCAAAAACGTACGTAGACCTTCAAGCCTTGCGTACAGCAAAAGACCAATGCTATTTGAGTAATAATGCTTTTATACATGGTAATGTTTCACCAGTCGACACTTAAGTGTAAAATATTAGGCTCGTCTGGTGGGATGATTTGCTTTGGAGTTTGGAAATTACAAGTGTGACCTTTAGTACAGTTGATAGTGTCAGTTGGGTGGAGTACCGATTTTTATCGCATTTATAAATGTTGCCATTTCAGCTACTTGACATTTGATGTTTAGCTGGAGTAATTCTGACCACTCATGGACTTCATTATATTATCATTGAAAGCCCTCAATCACACTTTTTTGTATTCATTCCTGTTGCAATCCCTTTGCAAGACCATCGCTGGCACACAATCATTGAAGATTGAAATTGGCAAATTATGTTGAATGAGATCCGTGTCCATGTCCCTTTGCCTCAGGTCAGAATTTATGTAAATTTTGTTTGTGTAGTAGCTGAGAATAGTGGGAAATTATGGGGAAGAATTGGCTAGACTGGGCCTGACCCTCAAATCTAGTAGGTGTGGCAAAAGGAAAAAATGTTCTTGGTACCTCGGGCAAATGGGTTATTTCCATAAAATTCTGTTCAGACGTGGAATATCGGACTCAATTATCTTTATTTCAAATTGACAGCTATTGGAGCACTTATGTACCCATTGGATACTGCCATTAAATGCAGTCACAGGCTGTACAGTCAGGCATATTGCTACAGTATCGCTATATAGTGATTATTGGCCAGATGTAAGCTGTTCTGTTCAGTAATTGAAACATAACATTACAAAAGCAGATTTTGGGCCTACTCTAATTATGTGTCAGTGTCGTCTCTTGGATGCTAGTTTTATAAAAGTTGTTTTTGCATATGGTTCATTTAGTCTCATTCTTTGTTTCGATCATGTGGCTTTCTGGATGTAATGTTATGAACAGCATCGTTAGTGTGTTGACGAGCAATTTTCAGTTACGGAGCAGTAGTACCATTTCGCTAATAAAAACACCATAGAGTGTGGGTTATATATTTTGAGCTACAACTAACAAGACCTTAAACCTAATTTTCTGCATCATGTTTTTAGGTAGTTAGAATCAGTGATCTGTTCAAATATTTGAGAATTTATCTTTGTTTAAAAGTTACATGTGGTTATGATTGTTTTGTGACTGAAGTGCCTTTTGTATTCACTGTGCTGAACCATGCGGAGCCAAAGAGGTCTTTTATGTTTGTTTTTTCGCCCAATCAGGAGCCAGATGACCAGGAAGCCCCAGACGATCATGACTCTTCCCCTCCTGAAGATACCACCCTGTATCCTCACTCCCCTGGAACACAGTATCAACCGGTAATCCTCACGCCCTGACTCTAATGCCCTGTCCAGGCATAGCCCCAGTGCCCAACAATCTGGAGTCATTTCACCAATTTGCTGATATATGATGGCGCTTTTCCACTGCATGGTACCGGCTCTACTTGACTCAGCTTGGTTTTGGTATTCAGTACCTGTTTTCCACACAGCATAGAACCTGCTCAGTTGTGGGCGGGATTGACCACGGAAAGTGCTGTAACGTCATCTTCAACACAGCGCAAAAAGCAACAAACACTCGCGCAACGCAAACACAGGAAAAGCGGAGGGTGTTGAAGGGTTGGTGTTCTCGGTTCTCAATAACGTCGTTAGGTGGTTATTTGTCTGGTCACTTATCCATTTTCGCTTAATTGTTTTGGCAACTAATGCAGTCGCCTAATGCGGCTGGTGCCAAACTCGCATATATTTGGGTCAATGACAAATAAGCCTTTTAAAAATGTTTTTTTAAATGAATCTTTTAAAATATACAGAATACATTTATTTGCAGTTGGAAGAGTGTGTTTAAACAAGTCTTAATGGTTGCACAACATTTACAGGGTTTTAGTACAGTTTTAGACTGTATTTGCAATTTCACCAGCCAAAAAATGTCAGGTGGCACAACCAAAAGTTTCTTGGGGAAAAAAAAACACACTTCCCTCTTTTTTTTCTAAGTGATTTTTTTTTTTTTTAGTAAGTATACCTGAGAGTGTCTACTCTGCCTAAAACATTACTATTTTGTAGCTGAGCTGGGTATTGAAAGTAACTTATGGATTCTTTATTGTAGGGGGTGGGAGTTTTATTGTATTTGAGTTATTGTTATTGTAGGAGTATTTTGGTTTTCCAAACAATTTAAGGACAATTAAACTTTTAAACTTTGTTCACTTGAAAGGGTTTAAATATAAAATTATGCCCCCATATTAATATTATATTAATTCATATTTTAAATTACATATTTAATACATTTCACATCGTGTTAACTTGCTCGGACAGTTGCACCACCTGACATTTTGAGGGTTTGAGATGGCAAAACATAAAATATGTCATTTTTATGATAAACTGGAAATATGTTCAAATTAAACAGGTTTTATAGGATAAAATGATGCTTTTATGAATCATTTAAAATTATTATAAACCAAAGTAGCGCATTCGGACAATGTCACGTCATTGACCCATTTGTCTGCGTATTATTGGTGAGTGACAACGAAGCGTTGGCAACTCCCTTTATTCGTTAGGTCATGATAATATACTCGTCTTGGCTGAAAGTTGCTATCTTATGTCACCTCAAAACTTGTGTTTTATGTTAAATTGGCTTCCAAGAAAGCTAGCTAGCTTGTTGGTTTGGATATGCATTTACTTACTCGAGTCATATCTTAACGTTTATGCTTTAGATTACATCACTGTGAAAATCATGCTCTTCCACTGTAATGATGGTTGTTATATATTGTGTTGGCTTGCCCTGCGTCGCACGAGTGACAATTCCCTCTGACCAATCAGTGGTCGTCAGTGCATTGACCTCACTTTTAGTGTCAGCCCTGCTCGCGTAGAACCTCAGCTGTGGTGGTACCAAAAAAAGTACTCGGCACCAGGTACTATCCACAATGTAAATGCATAAGAACCAAATCGAGTCAAGTGGAGCCATACTGTGCAATGGAAAAAAACGCCATAAAAAGGGAAAAGTTTTCATTCCTTCTTGCAACGCCTACCAGGAATTGGTGTGTTAGACATTCGAAGGGTGGATGAATTGATAAGCTACAGGAAACACTTTGACTACACTCAAAAATTTCATGTTTCACGCTTTGCACCATGTCAGTTGATGATGGTTATGAAGAGAATAGGTAGATGGTGTATGACTGGAGTGCAGAGCGACTTGTCACTGATTCTGTGGTCCAGCAGTCTGTGGTGCATTCTGCATTCATCAGTTTAATTAAGAATTAATTGTGTGCTGTTATGTCTGTTGATTGGTTTTGGTTCTCAGTACATGCTTGATATTTAAATGGCGCTGTGGTTCAGCGTTGCTTCAACCATACCCTTTCCTTGAGGTCTAGTAAATTGTGAAGTAAAGATCAAATTCTTTTCAAACTCATTTTGTTTGCCAGGAAAGGCTTGTCCAAGCCATATTTCCAAGAAGTTGGCAGCGTGTGTTGATGTTACTAATTTTGTCAAGTTTGTCCTTTGGTGCATTGGAACTCGTTTTAAGAATTGGGTGGTGCTTGACTTTTGCGTAGGCGTATTTGAGTTGACAGTTCTCACCCAAAGCTTCTGGTGGTGAGCAGTTGTGCACAAATGGATTTTGTGCCTTCATGGTAGCATTGATGGTCCTCCATTTTGTCTGTTGTTCTGGATAACAGTTCTGTTTAATGTAATGTAATGTGAGCTGTGCTGCGGCTCGACGCTGAGTTTTGTTTCTGTCCTCAGCCGAACAACCACCCCCACAGCCAGCCGTACACCGGCCCTGCTGCACAGCACGTGAACAACCCCCAGCCACGCCCCGGCCAACGAGCACAAGAGAACTGGGAGCCGACCGAAGAGGCCCCTCCCACCCAGACAAAAGACTAACGCCGGTTCGTCCGCCTCCCCGGGCAGGGGCCCGCCCCGTTTCTCAAGCCCCTCCTCTCTCCATAGAGACGCTTTATCCGAGTGCAAGACCAGGCCTTACAGTTCATCGCCCACTCCAGGTCCTGCATTACCACACCTTTTAGATCTGTGTTACGCCTGGAAGTGGAGGCTGTTCGTCGTCTGCCCTGCAGAGAATTGTTGTTGAAAAATGTAAAAAATAATATAAAATTTAAAAAAAAAGATTCGTAACCCCCGCCTGCAGTGAGAATAGCTGTGTAGTGCGGAAATATAAACCTGGCCTTGGCACTCGTTTGTGTGTAAATGCTGAAAGGTGTACATAGTATGTTTATGTTCGGACTGTTTGGGTCGCAGTGGCAAGACTTGGTTTTTGCCGTCGGAGTTTAGCGGGTCTTTGAAAGCAAAGTAATGGTAAAAAAAAAAAGGAAGGAAAAATGTACAGAGGCTAACAGAGGGAGAAAATCTATCTGTTTTTCTTCCTTTTTCTGACTGGTGGCCGGATGAACGTTGTGGACCGCCTGTCAGCAGTTTGAGGAGGGCAGGCGCTACCCATACCAACATGCTGGACCATGCGAGAGGAGGTCCGCTCCTGGAGCTGTCTTTCAGTGCAAGATGGTAGAATGGTTGTGTTAGTCTTTGGCTTTTGGTTGAAGTGGGAAAAGTAAAGATGTTGCATTGCTCTAGATCTTTCATTGCCTTTTCATTCTGATATTAATTTGGTCATTTTGCAGCTCTAGTTAACACGCTGTAACATTTAGCATGGCTTCACATTGACTTAGTGTAGCCAGAAACATATGACCATAACACAGCAGCAACCATAGACCATAATTGACAGCGACTCTGAAGAGGTTTTTTGTCGGCGGGGGGGGGGGGGGATTTTCTATCCTTTTTTTTTTTTTTTTTTTTCCTTTCCTCTTACATATTTGAAGGCGATACTTGGAAAAAACATAAGCAGAAGGGGCTTTTTAATTGCACATATATTCCTCAGAACTGAGTTGTGGTGGGACAGTAAACACATTTTCAATAATAGGAATTTCAAAAAGGAAAAAAATATGCAAAATTTTGCTATGCCAGGATTCCTGAAGCGTAATAGACTGTATTTGATGTGCTTTTTTTTTTTTCCTTTCTTTGAATTGGTAGATCCATCTCTTACAGTGACTCCTGATGGTTTATCAGGCATTGTAGTCTAGACAGTGGTTCAGCCTCGACTCCTTTCTCGCACAGTTCTACCTGAACGCTGGCATAGTCTTGGAATCCATCGGGTGAAATGAACGCACAGCAGGGTTGTATCATAAAATATCTGCTTAGTAGTCACATTGCCGCTGTTCTAGGACTTGCAAAGTTAAGCATCATTTATCTCAAAGAAGGCATCAGTAAATACTGTATTTAATCAGTAACTTGAATGTGTATTTTTCTAATTTTGTTGAAAATACCAAATACCCCATGCATAAGGAAAGGATCAGCCCACCCATAGTATATTTAAATATTTTGCTGTTTTATTTTATAGAAATTATTTTGCTGAATTTCACAAAAAAATAGAATTTGATTTAAGGGGAACATGTTTGTCCTTGTGTTATTTTTAAAGAGGTTATTGACTGTACAGTCAGGAGTTCTACGCACTGTTTTGCCGACTTTTGTTTTGGCCATGGTGTGACGTTGAATTCTGGAGCTACAGTCGCGATGTGAACTTTCACTTGTGAAGTTTTTTTTTTTTTTTTTTTTTTGTGCACAGAAATATGAAAAGAGAGAGTTGCGCCCATTAGCAAGAATAAAGAAAGTGGAATCTTGACACTGAAATGGTCTCATACTTTATTTATGGTACATTGTAAATACATTGTTCACGTAACAAAGACCAGAAACAACTCGTGGATTATCAAAGTGTCCAACCTGAGCGAGGACAGTGGAGAAGACGACCTCTAGAAAGCACGTGGATTTGTGGAAAAACTTTGCCTGGATAGTCTGCCAAAAACAAAGTGCCCTGTGTAGATGTGCTTTCCAGTTCTATGGGAGCTGGAAGAGGAGCGTGTCATCTGGAGGGAAGCTTTGCGTGGAGGAACATGAGCCGTGCCGTTTTATTTCTTTCTGCTGACTGGCCCTGCCCCTTTACCCACAATGCACTACAGGCCATTACACTTTCATATTATTCCTTCAGGGTACAAAAAAAAAGCTTTTTGTTTTTGCCTGTAAGGTCTTACCATTTTATTTTTGCTTCGTGTTTTTGTTCTGTTTTGGGTTGATTTCAGTGAGTGTTAATTGAATTGGATGATTGCCTTGTTTTAATTTTCTGAACATTTTGTTCCCTTCGCTTTATTTTGTGAAACATGCATGGATATTTTTTGATACATTGCTTTATCCAGAGCACTGTACAACTAGAGCACACTGTAAAGCCCTGCTTTTAAAAAAAAAAAAAGAGTATATGAATTGTTCCACTCTGTTCCTTGTTGTGTGGTATCCTCTGACCTCACAGGACCCCTCTGTTCTTGTTGGCATTAAGGAGCTGTCTACCCGAGTGCCTGTACGGAAGGGGTTTCCGACGGAGCGGGTGACTCTCCTGATGAATGCACAAGACAGTGTACTTTTAGATCTGGGGTCTCCCCCTGAGTCTACAGGCTGGCTCCTCTTGAGTAAAGGCATAAATGTCCTAGTAGCGAGAAATCCCTCAACACACTCATTTGTTCATCTGCACTGACAAAGTGGTTTATAAAACCTGTTTATGAAAGTTGAAAATTCTTTTGTATTAACTGCAAGCTCCCTACCTTTTGTTGACTCCACCAACATTTTGAAGAATGCATTGTAAGAGGTCATTAAAGATTGTCCTTTTGAATTTGTTTGGTGTACATCCTCTTTTTGGTTAGTACGATGATAATTAAAACTACAAATTAATTGGATGGCATCTTAAAATGTTTACCATGCCACTTTTATTGGAGGTTAATAGCAAATTGCAATGGGCATGAGCCAAGGTGGTACTTGTAGTGCAAACAAAATTGCAGATGTTAAACTGATCGAGTTTCCTTGAATTTGATTCCCCTGTGATGCACGGAAACTGGGGCCTTAAAGCAGTGCACATGCACAAAAAAAAAATTTGTATGCCATTTTTTTTTTTTTTTTTTTTTTTGAGATTTCAGACTTTTTAAAAAAAATCACAAAAAACCGCTAAGTTTATGCACATATGAGAAATTTAAAGTAAGTACTGATTGAATAAAAGTTTCATGCAGTTCAGCTAAATGATGGGTTTTTCTTTCTGACCTTACACTATTTACATGTGAAATCCACAGATTTTTATAAATGAGGCCCTTTGGGATTATCAACACGTTAATATAAATGCATAATGGGAAGCATAAAAATGTAATGATTTGGATGCATTAAGCTTTCAGAATGGACTCGAGACTTTCCAAAGACCACAGGGGTCCTTGAAATAAAAAAAACTGTTATAGGGTCATAGTGCCATCCAGAGGAATAATATATTACCATTCTTCATCTGAGTTGGGAGGAACTAGCATTCTTGAAAATACAGAAAATCCGTTTAAGTATGTAAGAGCAAATTGCACGCGCACACTAATTCATGTGTGTACTTGAAGAATAGCTCTTCATGGAATAATCATCTTGCAGTGGAAACATCACAGATCAGTGATCACTGTTTCACAGCACAGTATGCTATGATATGGCAGTTAGAAAGAGATATAATGTAATAATCCTTCACTGTTGAAGTTGTTTAAGCTGCTCTGTGTTGAGGCATTTGTGAAGTACACAAACAGCCGCGCTACAGCAAAGTTGCAGGATCAGCATTGCGAATCCTGAAAGAGCCTCCCACACCACAGCTATTGCCCTGTCTTGTGTTCTGAGGGGAGGTTTTGGGTGAGATGTATTGATAGGAGGTTAGATAGAACTCCCCTGGATCCTGTTGTGAAGGTGTATTGCTGCATGATCGGAGCCAAACGCCATTTCGTGTCTGACTGGAACGGCACTTTGGCACTCGTGCTCGCCCCCCAACCAGGTCAAAAATGCTAAATTCATACACCCTACCCTGGTTCACCTTGCCGCTGCAGAGGTTGTGATGCTATATTGTTGAGAGCAGTAAATTTTAGCTCACATTTTACAATTGCTATTCAATTCTGAGAGGTAATTTTCAAGAGGTTAAGTACCTCATTCATCAAGGAAGCAAAGCACAAGATACACAATGTATTTTGCCAGAGTGTGTTCACATGAAGCAATAAAGAATGAAAATGCATGCAGGAGTAGAGCCAAGTGCCCTGGGACCTGCCAAAACACAATTTATCATGAATAGCAAGTACCTTCGGGGGCAGTTTTGGTGGTTTATGATCTTTTTTTTTTTTTTTTTTTAATGGCACCATTGGTTTCTTGACAATGGATTTTTAGACACCAAAACTCCCTTAATCATGTTCTTCCCCACTTCACAGCCAGGATTTTGATTAATTACATTTTATCAAAGATGGCTGAGTGATTTTTGGTATCATGAGAAGATAGAGTGAAGTGAAAAAGTATTTGCCCCCTTCCTGGTTTCTATTTCAACATGCCAGTCATACTTCATTGTTTCAGATCTTCAAACAGAATTTAACACCGGCCTGAGTAAACTTAAAATATGTTTTGTAAATTATTTACACGAAAGGAAAAAAATTGTCCAACACATAACTGGCAATATGTGAAAAGTTGATTGCCTGCTGACCTACTTGATCAGCCTATTGCACAAATTGATAATTGAATAACACTAGAGGAGTTAAACCCACACTTAATTAGAGCTAGCCCTGTTGGGGAAAAAAATGAAGCAGGCTAGAAGACCTAACTGAACAAAACTCAATGCCAGGATCAAAGGAAATTCTAACAGAGCTGAGAGAGTTACTGAAACAGCCTGGAACAGTAAGAACAGCTGCCTATAGATGGAGAAAATTTGGAACAGTGTTGAATCTTCCCTGGAGGGGCTGGCCAACCAACCCTCTCTAACACTGCCTCGATGACTCATCTGGGAAGAACCTAGAAAAACGTTCCAGGAAATGTTGACCTTGCTTGCTTCAGATAAAGTCAGCTTTCATGATTCCACCATTTGAATGGAACAGGGCAAAAAATCATATCTATGGGAGATACAGCATTCAATGCAAAAACCACTGATAACCAAGGGGACCAAAAAGGCTTATCAGATATTTACTGAAAAAAAAACACTTTGATGAGATGATATTCTTTGAACTGATCAGTCCGAAATCGAACTTTTTGAAAGACCTGTCCTGTCACAACTTGCATAAACAGAATTCCACAGAAAAAACATTATAACAAGTCATAAATGGTGTTGGTCGTGCAAAGGTGTGGGAATGCTGTGCATTTTCAGGGCCTAGGCTACTTTACATAATTGACTACATCATTAATTCGGCGAGGATGTGTATGGGGGATGTGCTTTACCACTTCAGGGCCTAGGCTACTTCCCATAATTGATGGAACCATGAATTCTGCCCTCTATCGGAAAATTGTGAAGAAGAGTATCTGGTACTCTGCCCGTGATCTGAAGCTCAGGCACAATTAAGTTTTGCAGCAAGACAATTTTCTGAAGCACCAGAGCAAGTTCACCTCTGATTGCCTACAGAAAAATGAGTGGCCAAATCAATGTCCTGACTTGAACCCCACTGAGATGCTGCGGTTGGACCTTAAACAGGCAGGTTGGACTCAAAAGCCTGTGAATGAATTAAAGCAATAATGCTAAGAACAAAAATTCCTCCACAGTAATATAAACTCATCTTCAGTTATCAGACGGATTTTATTTGCCGCCATGTTGAGGAAAGTGGCGCAACCAGTTATTAAGTTTGGGGGGGGGGGGATTTCTTTTTCACATTGGTGATATACATCAGGTATGTAGGATTATTTTTTTCCTTCAATAAATGGGATGTTAATTAAAAAATGGCATTTGGCATTCCCCCATGTTATCTTTTTTTACGTTACATTTTGTATGGAGATATGAAAACATTTAGTCTTATGTGTAAAAAAAAAAATAGTGCCATGGGCACTGTAGCTCACTTGGTTTATTTCAGTTTTTAGTGTTACGTAAGCTCACGAGGTAATTTTTTTTTATGCTTGGGTCCAACATTGGTACAACGAAGACACCTTTGTAATTTGTGCCGGAAACAAATTTCCGAGCAAAATTCAGCATCATGGTTTGATGTCTCACCTTTTTTTTTTAGCTGGTCAGTGATCTTCTCATAGTGCAGCTCCATTGAAATGTCAAGCCCCCGACACCAGATCATTGCACCCAGGATCACATACTGAAGAGTTAACCAGTTGGCTATTGGGCTTAAGTGTGTTGCTCAAGGTAGTAGTTTTGTAGCAAATGAAGAGCCAAGATTTTTTATTTTTATGTCCTCAAAAGTAAGTGTACGAAGTTTCAGCATTCTAGCAGCTTTCAAATTTTTATTTATTTATGCAACTACTCCCTTTATTACCTTTATAAATTTGCTACTACCTCCTCTCTCCCTCATATCTGTAACCTTCAAATGTGTACGTTGACTGTAAGCTGTGCATCTGTGGTTGCCAGTTGTTCAGTTCCAAAATCCATGGTCATTCATTTCACAATTACTTTTTATTACATTTCAGTAACTCAGCAATAAAAAATGCAATGATCAACATGGCAATCCACCAGGTTACATCCTTTGAGGCACACAGCAAAAGATCGTGCAAGCATTCGTTCTGCAACTGAAAATACTCCGTATCGGCTGAGGTATCATCGCATGTTACGCATCCTGATCTTGTGCAAGCTCGCCCTCTAGTGCTGCTATGCCAGCCTTGCTTCATGACAGTGGCGTTCCCCTTAAACTTCTGCAACTTGTGGCAGAATTTTCAAAATAGCTCAAGCAGACACTTGCATAATGAGCATGAGTAATATGAAACTATTGTTAATGTAATCAAATGTGTTCTTGACATTCCACGGCACATTTAGGTTGACTGATTTAGTAGCTCCTGTCATGTCACTCAAGAACATGGAGATTTTATTTCCCAAAATGGAAGGCCTTAAGAGGAGAAAAAAGCACATGCCCATTACCTGTGCAATCCAGGTCATGGGGCCCATCACAGGCACTTTTGTTCTCTGGAGTAATCTCCAGTAAAGGGAATAATTCAGTTTTGGGAGCTATCTTTCCCTTTGACAAGTACGTTTATTGCAGTCTTTCTATCTAAATTGCAGGTCAGCATTCTTTTTAGCATAGCTAGAAAAGGTTTATGATATTAGTGTACTAATTTATGTTTGATTGACCCATGGGTCTTCAGGGTATTCTTGGTGTCTGAACAAGCTTCTTAGGACATGCAAGTTTCAGCAGCTGGTCCAGGGGAATTTAGGGGTTTAAAGCGTGAAAACACAATGGAGCTTGTACATTGATGTTTCTTCCAATTTCCATACTGTGAACCTGAGAACTGTAACACTTCACTGAAGCTGCAACGCTTGCATACTGAGTGAAATATTCAAACCCAGGGAGCCATGTTTTTATGGCTCTAGTAACTTCAAACAGAAAATATCTAGTTCTTGTACACCATTTTACAAGTTTTCCTGTAACTCTGCAAGACATTTGGGATCTTTGGAAATCTTGGGATCCCCACAAGAAAGTAAAATAGGTTTTTGGTTTTATGAGTTCCAATAAAGCACCTACATTTGACAAATATACATACATAAAGGGAGGCAAGTTCTCTTCTTTATGGCATGATGAAGCAATTTCTGGCATAATGTTGAAAAACAGCATCACAGGGTACATCAGATCCAAGTTTTGGAACCAATGGCATTGACTGGCCCAAAATCGCACAAAATGTCTCTCTTCACATTGTGAAACAGTGCATGAAAACTCCATGCTGTTAAAGATTGCTGCAGAAAGTACTAAACCAGGGGTACCAATAATTTTGAGATTTCTATGCATTTTGGTTGTTAAATGTATGATTTTGGTTAGATCCATTGAATCATTAAACACTTTGCATCTTGCCAGTTTGAATTTCTCGATAATTTTTCTTTCATGCATTTTTTTTTAAATGGTATTTTAGTGCATAGATATAGTACAGGGGTTCCCACCAAGAACACACAAAAAAGAACAATAAAAAGCACCTGTCAAGCTTATTTTTATTAACACAATTTTATTAAGATTGGCTTATTAGTTCTCCTTCTCCTGTACGGTCTTTGTTCCACGCAGTCTGCCAGTACGGCGCGCAGCAATGAGACCGACCTTGCGACCGGCTGGCGCGTCCCTCCTGATGGTGGAGGGTTTGCCAATGTGCTGATGGTTACCACCACCGAAGGGATGTTCAACGGGCTGCAGGGAGGAAGAGGTCGAGGGTCAGACTCATCCCAGTCCTTTTCAGGTCCTCAGCATTTGCCACATTACAGGTAAGCAGTTAACACCATGCACGGGGGCATATTCACTTAAAGCAATACCTCTCTTCCAGCTGCATAATACTTACAACATTTAGTATTATCCTGTTGCTTTTTGTACCAACTGCTACTTCAGACCAAAGACAAAAGGACTTTTGGTCGGGATAGCCACTTGCCACGCTTTTGCGAGTCAAACTCAACAGAGTGTCCAATTCATAAATGTAATTGCAGTGTATAGGCTGACAAGCCACACCCAGAGAGATTGAAGTCTTGCACTTAAATGGTACGTCCATTCTTTCCCGTCAGATTTCTGTTCAAAGTCGCCAGGGCTTGGGCCCACTGCTAAAGGGATGGGACCCCAATCTGCAAGGGCAGCAAATACAGCGAAAAGAAAGCCCCAGACAGGCAACACTTACATTCATGGCCACACCACGGACACGTGGCCAGCAGTTCCTCTTGGCCTTGTACTTGTGGTAGGCACGGCCAGCCTTCAGGATGGGCTTGTCAATACGACCACCACCAGCGACTACGCCTGAAACACAGCACATCCAAACAAAAACCTTAAAACAGCAGTCAAATTAACTCTTGCTCTGTATTAACGACAGTGAATGCAACATTCATTTATTGGAGTAAATCTGGACAAAATTCATCCACACCCCTTGATATCCAACTGAAATAAACATTTTTTACACAACCTATGATCAATGCGCATGTTTTTTTTTTTTTTTTTTCCTACAACTATACTACTTTCAATTTCCAGTAGCACTTGGTACATCAGCATTAGAATGTTCAGTTGACAGTATGCATTAAGGGTTACATTAAAACTATGTTCCTTTTAAGTATGATCTGGCTGGCAAAATGAGAACAATGCAAAAATGTCCCATTTGACATGCTCCCAGAGTCGAGGCCAAGAACCCAGGTCACACAATAACAGTACTGCCCCAGCCTGTTGAGCGCTTCCCTTACCGACGACAGCTCTGTTGGCAGATGAGATGACCTTCTTGGAACCAGAAGGCAGCTTGACGCGGGACTTCTTGGTCTCGGGATTGTGGGAGATGACGGTGGCGTAGTTGCCGGAGGCGCGAGCCAGCTTGCCCCTGTCACCGGGCTTCTCCTCCAGGCAGCAGATGATGGTACCCTCAGGCATGGTGCCCACTGGGAGCACATTCCCAATGTTCAGCTGGGCTGCAGAGGAGGAAGGATGGCTTCATTTCAACCAACCGCCAGCAAAGCATTGTTTTTTTTTTTGCGGTACAGTATGCACTGTAATCTTGTCCCAGTCAAATTAAAGCTAGAGACCCTAACATTCACAAACATCCCACTGGCTACAAAACGACTTTCATTCGCCTTAAACTGAGATTCCCACAACAGTACCACATACAGGGCTCTACACAGCAATGACTTCACTCCCATATTGAAGTAAAAATTGGAGCATGTGAAAATACTAAATTATAGGCACATGGTGCGAGCAGCTTCTGACAACGTGCAAAAAAAAAAAAAAAACTAATTATTCTCTAGCATGATTGATATCATGGAAAGAAAAACTTCAACTCACAAGTATACCAAAGATGTCTATAAATTGGAAAATTTAATTTTGCCACGATTGGCTAGTTAGCATTTCGACTGCAGGAAAGTGTGGTTGAAATAACAGGAGCTGTGATGTCAGTCGGTTCCTCACCACGCGCGCAATATAACATTACATCCAAAAGCTTCTGCTTACAGTCAGCAGCACAGATTCCTTCCCAAAAGAACAACAATGATGAACATTTCACATCAGGAAAAATGTGGTCAGAATATTTCCAGTGACTTCAGTGCGCTGCGGTGAAGTTTGTTTATATCGGAATATTCAGATTCAGGTTATGGAAGTATACTGACCTCGTCTAGAAAATGGTCCATCAACAGCCCCTACCTTACTTTTTAAAAGCAGAAACTAATTCTTGGTGAAGTGTTGGTCCATTTTTATTATGAGGAAATCCCCAACAGCTTAATTAACCTGCAGAGCTATAAAGCCACAATCACAGATGTCAATTCTGGGTGACTGGTAACAATACAAATATTATATTTGGATAATATTCATATTGTCTAAATTTTTTCCCAGTTAAAGTACTACAAAGCCTCTAAGCTGTAAAATATAGAGCTCCAATATGCCAAATTGACAACTGTAGCACAGTGGGCCCCAATCCCCATTGTCAGGCAACATGCCGGCGCAACGTGGAAAGGTCTCAACAAGGTCTTGAACACAGAACCCTCTAACTGCAAGAAGTCAATGCTGTCAACAGTGCCACCATGCAGACTTATGGGTTTGAGCTTTCAGTTTTATTATGCTGTTCAAGAGTTGCTACATGTTCGCTCTTAAGTCCTGAAAAATTACACAGGCCATTCCCCTCATTTTTTTTTTTTAACTTAGTGCCAAGATGCTCCAAAAATTACAGCCCTAACCATTCTCCTCCAAGGAGAAACTACTGCAAATACCTTTTTTTTCCTGAAATAGCACTTACTTCATTCAATAAGTGCTATTTGAGAAAAGAAGTATTGGTCTTAGTCTCCCAGGAAGAGAAGGAGAAATGGCCATGGCGTGGGAGGCCTGGACCACTTGTCTTAGTCTGCTACTCCTGGGACCCAGCCCTGGATAGACCAGAGAATATGGATGGATGGATGGATGGATGGATGGAAGGATGGACTTTATTCAACAGCTTGTTTAATGACAGCCGCCTCCTATAGAGGACGTAGGCCGCAGATTGGAGTGACCAGTCAGTAAACCCAAAGCCAAACTAGAATGTGTTTTCACAGATGCGGAAGTGTTTAGATGTCTCAAAGAAAACAGAAATAGCTGACACCTTTTTTGCCAAACTAATAAGGCATCCTGAGTAACAAACTATGAAGATTCATGAGACCCAGTAACAATAGGAAAGATACACCTGCTTTACAAGTTTTCTGTTGTGAAGTCCTGAAAAATGATGATTGGCAATGTGTCCATTTTGATAGAGGATTGTTTTCTACCATCAAACTGGAGTGCAGGCGAAGAAAAGCTTCACTTCATTCTCTCTACACTGAATACCACTATGGCTTTCCTCACCTTTCTTGCCACAGTAGATGAACTGTCCAGTGTGGATGCCCTCAGCAGCAATGAACAGCTCAGTCCTCTTCTTAAACCTGTACGGGTCACGGAAGGCCACCTTAGCCAGGGGGGCTCCACGGCCAGGGTCGTGAATGATATCCTATGACAAAACACCAAGTAATGTAAGGCAGAGCATTCAAATACAAAACTAATTCACAGGTAACATGAGAATGAAATGGACAGCTGGCACACAATGCTAATTTATCGCCCCCCAAAAAATTATTTGCAGAAAAAACTAGTTACTCATGAGAAGCAAAATCCTCACTAAATAAGCCTGTACAAATGCATCAACTATGGCAACTCCAAATAAAGACGCATTGAATCCAAACCTTACCTGTGCGTTTAGGCATTTAATACTATGTACATCACTCTTCATAACAGCACCTGAAATACAGGCTGCAAGACATTCTACACTATTAATACTCAAAAATACACACCTTCACGATTCCCTTAATGTAGCCATGACGTTCAGCGAAGTCTATGTGCCGGAGTTTAGCAGCACCTTTCCTGTGCTTGACATGGGCTTTGAAGACCGAGCCCGCACCTTTTCTCTGTCCCCTTATCACACGTCCCATCGTGAACTGGAAAGAGTCAAAGGGAAAAGATGCAAGTTGGCAAACCAACATGTATAGTCCTGAATCCAAACGAATTCAGTGCCACAAAAGCGTGCCATTCATGAACAGCGTAACAAACAAACTGCGCAACAAGACACCATATAAGGCATTTTAAACGAATTATTAATACCAGCCTTTATTTTAGAATCCAGTTAAGTAACATTACGTTCCAGCAATAGGTCCCATGATTAACGTATTTCAGAGGCTAAATAAAAGCACGGCCTCATCATAAACAGAACATCAGCGTGTATCCAGTATTGAAGCTTGAACAGTTTCAGTTGAATGGGTAGTTAAACAAACGGCTTAATGGCACGAATGCTCTGATGGACATCATACGCAACGAACATTTTAACTCGCGGTCCAACATGTAATCAGATATATCAAAGTGAATTCTACATAATGCTTGTAGCTAAATAAACTCGCGTCAAGGCAACGGGATTCAGTCACTGAATCTACACGCAGGTTCATTTGGATTGAGTTCGGGTCTATACAGATACACCGAACATACACAAGTTTTCTCTGTTAAACTGGCCATTTCTATAGCAAACATAAGCATTAACGCATTCTAAAGAAGCTACTCTGTATCAATATGCGTATTTTTTTAATTGATGGGGCATTTTAAACTCAGATTACAACGGATTATAATAAGAAAATTTCGTCGTAGGACACATACCTAAACCCGGTTGACGGAAAGAGGAAGTTAAAAAGGGCGACAAACCTTTTACTTCCGGGCAAGTCGACGTAGTGGGTGATGGGAATTTCAATCGAGGCAAAGATAAAGTTTACACTAAACATATTTTAACTAAGAATATATATCTGACCATCTAATTTATTTTAATAACTTTTTTTCAAAAGAAAAATAAGTCCGAACGTTTTCGACGTTTCCCACTAGTGCATTGTGGGAAATAGAGTATAACAGAAAGCGTGTCTTGTCTTGACGTAGCTGGTCTCAAAATAACATATAATCGATATAACTGAATGAGTCTTTTCGAGATCTGTATTTTACATGGCTATTTTTTTCTGATCGTCCTGGTACATTATAATATTAACCGACAGATGGCAGTCCTATGGTAGGATACAATTGTTCCTTCAAGTAAACAAAAACATACGGAAGCTGCGCATTCTCTGCGAAGCTACAAAACATACCATTCCCATATCGCTACAAGCCGTCGTGTAGGCAATACCTGTTTTCATGGAGGTAACTGTGATTGCTGTGTGAGGGAGTACGATTGTTGATGATACAGGCAAAAACCCATTTTTTCTCTGGTGTTAGCCAAATCTTTTCAACAACTACGGCAATAATGGTAATATCGTATAGTACCCATAACCTGGCTGTGCAGAAATACCTCTCTCTCTCTCTCTGTGTGTGTTCGCTCCAATTTTCCATTTATTACGTTTCAAACCTTTTTTTTCCTGTATCAGTGGTATATTCAGGTATTCATATTGCTATGTATTAATATATTGTCTCAGCACAACAAGGAGTGCCAATTTCTGATTAACTGGCTTGGATGCTCAGTGCGAGCAACCCATCCAGGACTCTCCTCCCCATATTTAACCTGGCAGACTTCAGAGCACGTTGCAACGCAGCCAACATAACATCTTCTGCTTCACTTGATACTCTGAACGTACGCATACGCGGCCTCACAGTGCTCAGAAGCAAATCAAGCTAGTTTTACAGGGGCTGCACTCATTTCAAATATTATATTTGCTCAAGAATGACAAATAACATTGTGAGGAACACCTCGCTGCATTGTGGTATTATGGTGAAACTTTGAATGGACTAAACAAGAAACTGAGTTCACACCACTGGAACTGAAAGATACTGGGACTATTTGCAGGAGGAAAAGCGCAATTATAAGATATCACATTGTATTAGTATTTTTCATTAATTATTGCTTGTTTGGTTCTGCATGAAGGTTAAATAAGTATACATTTTCCAATATCATTCTCAGTAACAATGCTGGAGAATGAATTTGAACATACAAGGAATTCAAAATTTAAGTGTTTCTTTATTTTGCAGCAATCCCAGTGTAACTATATGTTACTAGTAGATGCTTACAGGGAAGCATATCAGGATACCAAGGTTATCATCCTCCAGCATTTTAGTATTCAAATAAGTTTAATCAGATCTTTATCAATAAAAGCAAGTCAGGAACATTGGCTCACAAAGAAGCACTCTTAAAAAACACGGGGAAGTGCCCAGTCATTGATCACACAATAATTTAAGCACATTTATATTTTTGTTTTTTTTGTGCTAATAAATAATTTTAATTGCCAGGAAAAATATCCAAAATTGTCTGGAGAAACTGAAGACCCAGCTGTAGGCAGCAGTTCAGATAATAAACTGGGGTTTGTTTCCTGACTAAAGGAGACAAAAGAACATATGAACACAGACAAAACTAGGCCTACGCTGTCGGCGGCCGACAGCAAGGGGTATATCCCCGAAATTCCCCAATCCTTGAAGCCCCCTTTATTAGATTCCCCTTTACTAGACCTACAATATGAGGCAAATTTGAGGTCTGTGTAAGTAATTGTTCCAGCGACATGGTTAAAAAACTGATTTTTTCAATATATAGCGCCACCTGGTGGCAAACCTAGGAGTTCATACTTGCCCAAAGTCTAATCAGTTCATCCTCTTTACCATATCTACCCATATGCAAAAAATGAGAAGCCAATGTAAAGTATTTTGTGAGTTATCGCGCTAACGGCTGAAATCTGCGGACACGGTGGCGGGTGGGGCGAAACCATGATATCCCCGAAACTCGTATTTCGGGGATATAATAAATTAATTCAAAACAAGTGTGGTGAGACATGGGAAACTTAAAGATGGTGGAGTGAGATACAAGACATAATGAGGAAATGTTAATAGACAAACAAAAAGCAATTAAGGAACATGGGTAAGAGACACAGATGGATAGGCAAACAAATTTGTGTGGAATTGAAGATACAGAAAACAAAACTACAAGGAAACAGGGAAAACAAAACATGGAGCAGAAAGCAATCTACTGAATCCAAACAGTGCAATGACGGCTAACATTACCCCTCTCAGTGACTGGGAGCCCACATCCCTCACAGTCGATTTGGTACTGAAGCTCTCTGCCCCAAATCTGCCGACAAATCTTAAGCAGGCAGCGCATCATGTAGTACTCACACTGTTGATGAGGGGGGGGGCAATATGGGGGAGGTGGTCAGAGTGCTGCAGGTCACCAACTGGACCAGGGACACATGGGACGGTTCCTACAAAGGATGCACATTTGCTGGAGTCACATGACTATTAAACTGATGACTTTTTAGATGGGAAGGGGGCCAATGAACCACGATGCCAGCTTTTTGGACTCCTTTTTCAGCGGCGGGTCCTGAGTTGACAACCACTCTCGCTGGCCCTGGATATTGCTGGGAGGCATCGACCCATGAAAATCCACTGCCCTTTTCATTCAATGGGAAGACCATGGTGCTTGAACACGAGTTGCACCAGAAGCTTCACTGTTTCGTTGGCAGAAAGCAGCTTGGGCAAAAACAGGGATGAACACCTTTTGAATCCCAGGAAGGAAACTGGCTTGCAGTGGAACTTGCACTTCTGTGCTTTAATGAACAGACAAATTGCTAGCGGCCTCTGGAGGACTTTCCTGACATATCATCCAGGTAGACACTGACAAGTTGGCTTAACATGTCCCGTAGGACATCATTGATGAGTGCCTGGATAATTAACATCTTCAGCCAGGTTGTGGAGGAAAGCACCAGAGTGGGCTTGGGAGTTCCAGTTCAGGGTAGCTGCTAGACTGTGAAAGTCAATGGCATGGTCTAACACCGTGTTGTTCCTTGGTGGACCTCCAGCATCTCACAGGCCACTTCGTGCCCATGCCTGGATCGATTTAAAACCCTCTTCATTTCTTCGAAGACGGCCACCAAGAATTAATACAATAGAGGTTAGGACTGCCATGCAGCCACTTCCCACTCTCTGACATGCCTGGTGAGCAGTGCTATGATGTAGGCAATGTTGATCTGGTCCAGGGTAAAGTAGAAGGCTGTAGCTTGATGATGTATGAGCAATGTCACAGGAAGGTACAACATGTAGCTGGGTCGCCGAATTAGGAGCTGGGAGGAGACAAACAGGCTTCCCTGTTGGGACTAGAGAAAACAGTTTGGGGCTCAGAGGCAGGTGCATCAAGTGAGGCCTCTGGTCAGTTCTGCATCTGCGAGAGCAGGGCAGACAGGGTGTTCAAGCTTGCAGCAAATGATTCCAGCCTCTTTGATACTGACTATAGCTGGGCCTAATGGTGTCCAAGTAACACCCCTTAACGGTCCAGAATTGTGAAAATCTGACTGCTGTCCACTGATTTCATCCTGGCGCAGTTGTTCTGTCAGATGAAACAAAAAAACCCTGGCACAGACAGCAGTACAGATGATAAATCGGAGTTTAATACCAAAAGGAGCGGTTTTCGAATCAGGATCACAATCTTGTCAAACAGGCAGAGTTCAGTAACCGGGCTAGATTGAAGCACAGAGTCGGGATCTGGAGTTGTTGTCAGGCGAGCAGAGCTCAGTAACTGGGTGGGCTGAATAAAGCATTGAATCAAGTTTGGTAATCATAGTCCAGGGCGGATGGAGGGTCAGACCATCAAGCTCGGGAACAAACTAGAATGTAAATTTGGCTCGGAAACAGAGTGATTTAAAGCAGAACTGCACACAGAGCAGACTTTGATGGCACTGATGCAAAAGGAAGAACCGCACACTGACTAACAGAAACAAGGAACATGTACACACACAGAAAAAATGACGTAACACAAAACAGATAGACAAACACAGGAAACACTGCAAAGGCGAGGTGAGAAATGAGACAACAACAACAACAAAAAACGCTAAAATACTACCAGGAAAAAATTAAGGAACACGAGGTGGAGAAGCATAGAGGGAAAGTAAACACATGGGACGGAAAATACAGAAACCAAAATCACAAGGAAACAAGGAGAACAAGATACGTGGAAAGGAAAACAGACCACTGAGCCTAACAAGTAAGATCCATCTTTATTTGGATCTTTGCTGTCTGAAATTTTGTGGAAGACTGGGGATGGTAGTAACACTTTTTGTTTGAGCAACTGTTGCTCAGTGGTTGTTTATGCTGGATGCCTCGAACTTTGATGCATGGTGCCCATATATGTCTCTTACAAATAAAACTCACTTGGACATCTACACAATCACAGATTACGTGAATAAATGTTAAATACTAAGAGTTCCAGTGTTTAGACCTACCCCACTACTGAAATGAGTTGATCCACTAGCTGGGGATAGGTGTAACAATGAGAGGATATGAAAAATATCCGATTCATACAGAACTTTATTGAAAAAATAAAAAATACACAGTTTTGAATAAAGTAAATGATTAAAAAATGTCAAGGATGCAATCTTCTAAAAACTTTCAAGTGAGCAGAAACAATTGCTGTGTGTGTGTATGCATGAGTTAGTGTGTGTAAACTGTATTCCTCAATAGAGTTTGTACATCACATAAGGGTTCGGTCACTGTCACAGTGGTGGAAAATGTAGTTGGCTCCCCCCGGGGTTCAGGCTTTGTTGGCCCAGAACTGACATAGCACACACTTCACCCACACTTCTTTTATTTATGAGTTTGCAAAGTCTTTCATAGGCACAATACATAGGTTATAATCAAAGGGATCACAATCCTCTTGGTCATTTTTTCATGAACTGTTACAACTATCCCCACCTTAAGCAGCCATTACACAGCTATTTTAGCGTGTGTTTGAAATTAGCAAGAATACAAAGCATCAAATTAAAACAGAGAAACTGCAACTGTAGGTTATGCAAGTCGAACCAGTGTATCAACAATACAATGAACACTTGGCAAAAAATAATCTGCTTAAAATGTTTTGATTTCTTACCTGAAAATCAGTTTTTTGGTCATAAAATCCACAATGTTGCTCACAGAGGCATGCCACTTCCCCTCTCAGCTCATAAATGAAATGGGAATGTATGATATTGATGAAATCACCACAGCTCTTTTCTGATCGGTAAAACGGACAGTGTTACAACGAACCCAGTATTACAACACTCTTTGGTCTCCCTACTGCTCCGGGTATATTAAGATGCGATTTTGCTCAAATCTCCTTTGAAGATTATGATACAGTCGAACTGTTCAGTTGAATACAGGTTAAATAAAATATATGCAGTGCCTTTAAAAAGTGTTTGTGCACCCTTCCTGATTTTTTCCATTTTTTGCATAGTCGTCACACTTAACTGTTTTTTCATACAATAAGTGGTACAAGACAAGAACATTCGTGAAAATACAAAACGCAGCTTTTTCATGATCAGTTGCTGAAAAGAAGCCTTTCCAATACCTATATAACCCTTGTGAAAACTCTTTGCTCCAACAAATTTGTTTTGCTACCTTAAGTCAGAACTATCCCAATTAAATGCTTCCAATAACTCATCTTTGCAAAATTGTCTTTCACAGGGCTGTGTAGAAATTTAGCCTTTTTCTTCACAAATTGCTTTATTCTGCCACGACAGAAGATTTTCAAGTATGAACTGCCCAATTTTGGTCCTGTCTCAGTATATCAGTCAAGACTTTGACAAGACCTTTCAAATCTTAATTTAGAATCCTTTTTAGATTAGGACTTGCCCTTATGCTTCAAATCATCATTCAGTGGTGTAATCCACTGCACTCAAGCATCATATCATTCATAAAACGGGTTGGACATTCTCTGGCAGAATTCTCTGGTGAAGAGCAGACTTTATGAATCCAAATTCCATAATTGGAAAGTCACCCAGGCCTTGAATCAGCAATGCATCCTTACATCATCACAGTACTATCAACATGTATAACTGTAAGCATGGCGTTTTTGTTGTGAAAGGCTATGTTAATTACATGATGTATGTAACAGGACCCATCTTTCCAAAAACTTCCACTTTCAAAATATCAGTCCACAGAACATTATTCCAAAAGACTCCTCTATGAATACCATTTTTTTGCCCCCTTGTTTTATGATGAAAGACAACCTTATCTGAGGCAAGCAAGGCCTGAAGTTCTTTTAAGGCTTGTCTGGGTTCTTTTGGGACTTTGAGTTGGAGAGGTGCTCTTCGAGGAATTTTGGCTTTCTGGCCGCTAATGGAAAGATTCACCACTGCTCCAAGTTTTCTCAATTTTAGGATAATGGCTTTCACTGTGGTTCACTGGAGTCACAGAAATGGCCATATGACCCTGTCCAGACTGATATCTCTAATAATGTTCTTTCTCATCTCTGCTTGAGTTTATTTTGATTGATGCACACCATGAGAGCTCTTGATCTAAGTTCTATTTAAGTGGTGTTATGATTCAATAGGTCTAGCAATAATCAGGCCTATGTATTATGAGCACAGTGGAAACCAATTATCAATTAGATTTGATAAATTAGCTGATTGAATTAAGTATTTTGTGTCAAGTATTTTATCCCAGTGGGCCCATTGGGTCTGGATAATTACATTGTATTTATCCTGCAGTGAATGAAATGATTATTTAAAACACCTATTGTGTTTGCTTGGTTTGTCTTTGTCTTACATTTTGTCTGAAAATCTGAAATAATTAACATTGAAAACATTGCAAATACTTTTGAAAAATTATTAGGTAACACTTAACTATAAGGGTACAACAATTAACATGAATTAACATTAGTTCATGAATTATCAGTTAATTAGCCGGTACCTAATGCGTTAGATAGCTGAAAAAGCATTATGCAACCATAATCGACCATTTATTAATTTTCTGTGTTTCCCTTGTTGTGAAGTTGAAAACATCCCTTAAGTATCCCTTATGTAGCTCTTCAAACTGTTAAACCATAATTTATAAATTAATACCTTAGTAGATGTGAACATCATTTGTAAATGATTACCAGATGCATTAGTTAAATGTTAATTATTTGTTAGGAAATGCTTATTACTGCATTAACTAATGTTAATTGTCGTACCCTTATTGTAAAGTGTTACCAATTATTATACTATATATGCTGAACTGCTTGGCTAGCAGCACTCTTGAGCATGATGAAGCTAGATATCCCAAATATCTTTTGCCAAGAAAGACAAACTATCTGCAGATGGAGTGGGCTCCATTGCTCTTAAGGCTCCTGCTATGAACAAGAAACCATTCAGAGGAAATTTCATATTTTGTCCGTTTATCTCAACACAAAAGCATTTTAGAATTACTCAGGGCAGACACTTTACATCTCCCTACTTGGTTCAGATGGGTCTTCTGGCTTAATTTGAGCAAGATTGATTAGTTTAATTGACTGTATGTATCGTAGTTACAAGTAATGTGAAGACCTCAAACAATTTCAAATCAATAAATGAAACAATCTTTTCTAATGATGATGATTATGACGGACTGCCTCAATTTTATGTTTTGGGCCAAATTTTTCTTCATGTGCTGGATCAGAAAATACAGAACTTGCACAGTGATCACTGCATCTATCCCTATTTTCCTTTAGCTGCAAGTACTAACTGGTATTTTTGCTTGTGCTATACGCAACTGGGCGGGGAGTTAAATATAGAGGGAGCAGTTATGCGATCCCAAATTTAAAAAAATTGGGAAAGTATATTAAATTAAGACTAAAACTGAATGTAGTGATTTGTAAATTATCTTTGACCTGTATTACGTTGAAAACAATTCACCAGTGCTTTATTTGGATCACATCATGCTACGCGATAGGTAGCACGTTGAGAGAACACGTGGTGCTGCATCAATCTGATCTTACCTCCAGGAGAAGACACAGCTGAGCAACCATGTGAGTTAAATCTTCGGTGCATTAATTTATTTGTCAAAGGTGTTTTCATCCATTTTTCACATTAACTCCTCAAAAATGGCAAAATCCACCTCCAGTAAGCATAAAAACTTTATTGTAAAATTGATGAAGTTTTTTTTTAAATTTTGCCTTTCCATCAATCTTTTTTAATGCAGTACTTTAAAATGTACATTAAAATATGTTAATGAAAACATGGTTAATTGTCACAGATGTCCCTAAAACCAGTCCATGAAGGTAAAGACCACCGTGTACCCATCAAACTCAGGCAGCCTGGAGACAAAGTCCATGGTGATGCAGGCCTACAGCCTATGAGAGACCTTCAAGGGTTGGAGTAAGGCCACTAGGGGGCTGATTGCTGGACGTGGACCAGGCATGGGCTTGACAGGCAGCAACACACTCCTGGGTGTCTCGGCAGATGGTGGGCAGTCAGAAGTGACGACAGATCAGTGCTAGGGCATGGATGGAGCTGGGATAGCATGCCAGCTGGTAGGTGGGAGCCCTGAGAAGGACTCTGCCCCAAACACCCTCATGGATGACAAGGCAGTTGGATGGAATGTCTGGTGAAGTGGGACAGGACTGCAAGGCCTCCTTGACCTCGCACTCAACCTGGAGCATAGTGGCCACTAGGACACACTGCTCAGATATGATGGTGTTCAGAGTTTGGTGGAAGACAGGGAGTGCAGCTGGGGCAGGTATCAGTTTTTTGGTTCTTAGAGCCAGGACAATAGATTAGAATTAAACTGAAGTAGGTGAAGAAGTGGGATCATTGAGCTTGCTTGGGGTTTAGTCTCCTGGCTGAAGAGAGGTATTCCAGGTTATGGTAGTCTGATCAGACAAGGAAGGGAATGCTGGAACCTTCCAGCCAGTGCTTCCATTCCTCAAATGCCAGCTGAACAGCCGTGAGCTCACGGTCGCAGATGGTGTAATTCTTCTCCGCAGGGATTAGTCATTGGGAAAAAAAGGCACGTGGATGGATCTTACCATGGGCCGCCCATTGGGAGAGGATCATCATAGCACAAACGTCAGTGATCAACTGGCACTAGAGACTGGGGGAGTGAGAACCGGAGAACTGGTCTCAAGCTGGCAAAAGGCTGAGAAGGCCGAAGGTATCTTGCCGAGAGTTGTTGAAAGTGGTGAGGGTAGTGAGGAGGGCAGCACCATCAAGTACCCTCTAATAAACCGCTGGTAGAAGTTGGCAAAGCCAAGGAACCTCTGTACTTGTTTGCTGTCCCCCAGGTATAGCCAGTCTAGCACAGCCTGTTGTAGCGGGGTTGAGTGTTAACACGGATCCACGCGCAGAACCAGGAGGTCTAAAAGCTACCTAAAACACAAGGCAGCCACTAAATCTGTTAACAGACTAATTAAAGAGAATGTCAGGGAACTTCAAAGCAAAACTTGGTCTGAGGGACAAAATAAATATAACTAGAACCCAAAACTACAGAGCAAGGCTCTGGAAAAGCGAAACGAAAACGAACTACGAGTTCAGTTAAATTGAGCGACTTCGGAAGGAAAAGACCAGCTGTTTCGATCGATCAAAAACAAAGAAAAGAAATCTTTTTCTGAGCGAAAAATAAGGATGTAGAACCACTAGTGCAAAAGCCTGGGCTTTGAACCACAAGGGTTGACAAAGCTGACAGGCGAATCCTAAACACTATAAAATAGACTCGCAAGAGACGAGGACTAAACCTGGAGGAGTTTGCTATAAGGACCTCCAAATACCGGCTGCAGCATCGACCAAATGGCAACACTAAAAGCGCCGCAGAAAGGACAACGATGTGATTTAAATAGACAAGCGCAGATAGGAAAACACCTGTCACAAAATGAGCAAAAACCACTCCCTCTAGAAGAAATGAGGACTCCGCCTCCAAACCATGACACCTGTACCTTGTGACTTTCTATTTCGATGACACCTTGGGAAATGGTGAACCCCAGGAATTCTACTAAGGTCTGCTGGAATTCAAACTTCTCCAGTATCAGATATAATTGGTTTTCAAGAAGACATTGGATGACCAGATGCACATGGTGGATATGATTCTGCTGGGGGCTCGAGAAGTGCAGGATATCATCAAGGTATACATACACAAAACAGGAAATCATGTTATCAGAGGACATTTTTAATGAGATTTTGAACAAGTGTGCGAGTGTCTGAGAGCCAAAATGTCATCACTAAAGATCTGTAGGACCCAGAGAGGGTGTTCAAGACAGTCTTCCCTAAAATGCACCAAATGATAGGTATTACACTAGTCAAGTTTGATAAAGTTCTGACACCCTTGGAAGTTGGAGAGCACCGAGTCCATTAAGGGAGACAGTAGAAATTCTTGATAGTGATGGAATTAAGCCTTTGGTGCAAGACTGGTCTGCCCGCAGTCCTTATCTGCAGCTGATTGAGAATGTATGGTGCATTATGAAGCTGAGTATAAGGCAACATATGCCTCATACACTTGTGCAGCTGAAAATCTTCATAATGGAGGAATAGGGGAAAATTATGATTGCTCATCTCGATCATCTTGTGACGTTAAATGCTTAATGAGTGTGATTAAAAGACCGGGTAGTAGAGGGTAAATGGAGTTTACAGATCAGTACTTTCAGATTTCATTCACATTTATCATGATGCACCAACATTTTTGGAATAGCTGTTGCAAGATGTTGTTAACATTAAAATTGTAACCTCAACCAAAATGATAATTGATAAAACACAACAATCAAATCAAAGAACCAGGATGATTTTCCCCACTAACAGTTGAGATTCTAATATTCTGTTTACATGTTCATCCTGCAAGTGTTCAACTGCACACACACACACAAACTTACACATAGACACAAAATCAAGTGTTTTAATAATAAAAAATGAATCTAATTTCACTGACAATAATACATATCAATTACAACTATTGTAGTGTCAACTAATGATACAAAAAAAGCATTTTAACAGAAAAAAGTCTCACTTCACTTTACAAACTTTCCCATTTCACCTGAGCATGCCCTCAAAGTAATTTATTTTATGGCCTTTACGATTTATATCGATACAATTGGTTTCATTCTTTCCCATATACAGTTGCAATCAAAATTATTCAACCCGCATTGCAAATTAGGTTTACTGGCATAATTTACAAACTTTCAGCTGTTTGTGATGAACAGACTAAGCAAGAACATTTTAAATAGCTCAACACAACTAATATTACAAGTGGTTTCTCCAAACTTAACTGAAAATGCCACTTTTAATGACTACTGCAGTCTCAAAATTATTCAACCCCCTGAATAGAATCCGTC
Source organism: Gymnothorax javanicus (assembly GCA_029692085.1). Classification (NCBI taxonomy): domain Eukaryota; kingdom Metazoa; phylum Chordata; class Actinopteri; order Anguilliformes; family Muraenidae; genus Gymnothorax; species Gymnothorax javanicus. The sequence continues at coordinate 37,085,884 of CM056210.1, read as the reverse complement.
ATAAGAGCATATTTGCAAGTCAGGTATTGTCTCGAGCATACCTAATGCAGCTAATCAAGAGCTTAATTAGTTGCATCATTGCTTGAGATAGAACACATCAAATACTTGCACTCGCTTGGGGTTTGTTGACAGTGACATTTGATTGCATATCAGAAATATGGCTGTCAAGAGAATTGTCCAAAAAGCTAATAGAGGAGATCATTGCCTGGCACAAACAAGGAGCAGGATACAAAAAGGTAGCACAGGCACTGAATGTTCATAGAGATAAAGTTAGAAGCATAAGTTCACAAGTTCAGAGTTAAAGGAAGAGTGGCTACAGTACCAGGATGTGGCAGAAAGAGGAAGCTATGAATGAGATAGGTGGTCAAAACCCCTGGGTGACTACAGGAGACCTGCAGCAAGGCTTGGAGGCAGGAGGCACTGAGGTTTCAGGTCGCACAGTAGGGCGCATACTAAACGTTGAAGGTCTCCAAGACACACACCACAACTGATCCAAAAGCACAAGCTCCAATATGCTCAAAACCATACAAATAAGCCACAGAGGTTTTAGGATACTGTTCTGTGGAGTGATGAAACAAAACTGGAACTTTTCGGGCTTATGAATCAGTCGTATGTCTGCAGGAGGAATAAAGAAGCATATGCTGAAAAGTACATCCTGCCTACAGAGAATAATTGTGGGGGCTGTTTGATGCTCTGCAGCTGCCTTGCTTCCTCTGGCACTGGAAACCTGGAAAGTGTGGAAGGCAAGATGGATTCAGTCAAGTACCAGGATATCCAAGGAGAAAATGTCATGCCGTCTGTACGGAAGCTGACGCTTGGGCATCATTGGACCTTCCAGCAGGACAATGATCCTAAGCATACCTCAACATCCACCAAGGCTTGGTTTCAGAAGAAGTCTGGGAAGATTCTAAAGTGCCCATCACATTCGCCTCACTTGAACCCCATAAAAAATCTGTGCTGGGATTTGAAGAAAGCAGTTCCAGCACGCAAACCCTCGAATATTAGTGAACTGGAGGCCATTGTCCATGAGGACTGGGCTAAGATTCCTTGGGAATTCTGCCAGAAGCTATTGTCTTCCTATTCATCACACTTCCAGCAGGTCATAGCGGCAAAAGGGTGCTCTATTAAGTATTAAAGATGCTTGTCATGAAGGGTTGAATAATTTTGAACCTGCAGTAGTCATTAAAAGTGGCATTTTGCGTTGAATTTGGAGAAGACACTTTAATATTTGTTCTGTTGAGCTATTTAAATTGTTTTTGTTTGATTTGTTCATTGCAAACAGCTGAAAGTTTGTAAATTTTGCCTGTAAACCCAATTTGCAGCAGGGGTTGAATAAATTTGATTGCAACAGTATTTCTAGCGCAGAAGTATTTCAGAGAAGCATGTATATATATGAGACCATAACTGAAGAGAGTAAATAGCTTTTTGGGCAGTCTCCAAATCAATTTACTGAACTCCGGAATCTATATCATGAATTCTGGTTTCCAAAAATAAAAATAAATTTGTGAGGAATATGGTATTTATGATGCAATCTCGGGCAGAAATGATCACAATCAGTTAATGGTGTGGTCAACCTTGTAACCAGAAAACCAAATTCTATTTTATGTTTATCTGCAATATTAGCTAACAACTTTACATTGTTTTTGTTTTTTGTTGTTTGTTTTTTCCTGGCAGAGCATTGCGATGTCGTGGATGGAAAAAAAAAAAAAAAAAATTCGGATGCTGTAGCGATGTCTCTCCACCAGGTTGGTTCGACCCATAAAATCTCGCGGTATCATAACCGGTTCCATTACACCACGAACCAGTGGAAGGTGTCGGTAATATAACGCTTGTCGTACTTTGTTGAGATACGGACGGCACTTATTAGTTTCATCGTTAGTTCCGTGAAACTTCAGTATACATTAATTTAACGTTTTACAAAATATATAGGTTAACATACTAAAGTATCTTAGTTTTGTATACATTTCAGGACCGCACGAAGAAGAAAAGGACGAAGACAAGCACGGAGACGTATAGCTGGCTAGTTGGCTAACAAAGAAAGCTCTTTCTCTGAAGACCTGAATCCCCATTATTCTTTAGTTATGAGTCATGTGGCCATTGAAAATGTACACGGTCTAGATCAGCAGGTGAGTACCTCTGGTTTTTGTCTGTTTTTTCCGTGCAGTTTTTTTTTTTTTTTTTTGTGGAAAATAAGTTTATTATGATTAAATTAATTCACCCAAACCTGAGGTCGCTTAGAGACTAGCTAACGTTGGCTACATGACAAGCGATGCCTAATGCATTATCCGGCGTTGCTGCGTGCTTTCTGATGCGTCTGGTTAAAATGGTGGTTGGTGGTGTTGTAGGAGGTAATGGTGATGATGGCGGAGCCTCATATTTCAGTGCGGAGTTTCACCAGCATCACAATGGCGTCTTTCTGTTTGTAGCCACAATGCCGACATCGTGCTTGTTTTTCCCTCAGTTAATTTTGAGATTTGACTATTTTGTTTATTTAGTTTTAATGCAGGAAATAAACGACCAAGTGGATGCCGAACTCATTTATTTTCAACAGTCGGCTTGGTGGCTGGTTAACGTTAACTTATATCCTAGCTATAGCTAACTTGCTAATGTTTGGAAGGTGCTGGCCTCCTGCATCGCAGGTAGCCAGCTCCCTTGAGGCTAGCTAGCTAGCCAACTGTTTGCTGATGTTGATCAAGATGGGGTTTTTTTGTACGTGATGCTATCTATGCGCTAGCCTAATCGTAGCTTGTTAGTTCTTTGTTCGAGCCCCATCAAAGAAATTACTGCTATTGTTTGCGAACGCTATGTTTCTTGTCGACTAACGTTATTTAAACTTCTCGAAATGTTAACTAGCTAACGACTTAGTCCACATTTAGCTGGCTAGCTATTTACTTAATCAATTGGCCCAGGAGCTAGCTTGGCAGCGGTATTCAGTATATAGCTAGCCAGTGTAATCGCTAACGTTCTTGGTGGTTGCTGGCTGGCTAACGTTGCCCTCGTAACTCTTCAATTTGGGATGGTTTAAAAATGGCATGCAAACGTGAAGCTGGCCAGTTAACGTGGGCCAGCTTGGTGCCATTACTTTTAACGAATAAAAACTGCGTAAAACTGGCTCGCTAACCTAGCTTGCTGCAAGGCTGTGGCAGTGAGCCAGTTGACAATGACAATTGATGCGATGGATCTGTTTAGCATTGGATAAGGATGCGTCACATTGTGGTGAGCATGCGCAGAAAACAAAGGCCAGCTTATGACGAGCTTCCCGGCCTAGCTAGACGGTGGTGTAATTTCATCGCCGCATCCTTAAAATCATGTTAAATTTGACATCATTTCGGCTATCACGGAGGCGATGTTGGTATGTGACGGAATGTTGGCTGTGGATCAGATTTACTAGCTTTAATTTGTCAGCAATCACATCAAATGTATCTCATTTAGTTTAGTGTTTGTTATTGTCCTGGATAATCATCAATTCCGATGACATCAGCCGGTATTTGCTTGGCACCGTTCCAACCCCTTTGGCTAATAGGCTGGTGTTATCTGGCAGTCTTTGGAAACAATGGGTCTCGCTAATGCATCTCAGATGGAATGATGAAATATGACGTACGTCAACCACCGATGGCAGAAATAAATCTGGCTATCCAGAGATGATGATGTTAAGACTACTGGTGCTGGCTTTTTAAGATGCATTAAAACGTGGTTGCTGATTACGTGCTTGCTTTAGAAGACACTTGCTCTGTATTGCTTAGCTACATCTTGGGACTTGATGCACTTACTGTGCTAGCATGAAGAATGTGCTGTCCTTTCCATTGCTAACTGCGAAGTAGGTCAGCTGGAAAAGTCTCTATGGATCAGGAAACACGTGACCAGTGTTGATCTGGCTGCGCTCTCAGCGCAGGCTGCCCCAAAGAGCCGATTCAGGATCAGCTTACCATCCTCTAATCCTGTTCGAAACCACAGGGCGATTCAAAATGAATCTGGTCTAGAATATGAATTTGCGGGCGTTATATTGTTTTAGTCAGATTGCCGTAACGGTCGCAGATGCTGGCGTTTTCCATAATTTAAAGATCCAATAACTGTCTCGGCGTATTTCCTCCACATTGAACATGAAATGGTAATATCATTATGTACACAGTGGCTCACACATGCCGTATGTGGCTCTGATGGGTGTAATATTCTGTCAGCGGTGTAAAATTTAGTCTGACTCTGTCCTCTTTCTTGCAGCTTGCTGCCCTAGACTTGAACTCTGCTGCAAACGGGCAGGGTGGAGGTGGGACTGGCAGTAAGTATCTGAGATCTTGTGCCTGCAGCTTATTTAAAGTACTGCATTGTTCTAGGGCTGAAAGCTGAATCCGAACAAGAATTATTGCATATTTTTGAGCATGACGGTGATCACTGGCGCTGTGATTCGCATCTGCTTTCTTGCTTTTTAATATCCAAGTTTGCCTCATTCTATGATACACTTTAAAACTTCAAAGGCCAGGCAAAGTGCATGGTAGTTGTTCTGACAAGCTGTTAAAGGGAACTTCAACTCTGAAAACGTATATTGCTTTCTGTGCTTAATCATAATGGTGGGGGGGGGGACTGGAGTTGGAATAATTCCTTTTTTTGTGCAAAAAAAAATCTACTTATTGGTCCATTGAGAACATTTTATGACTTTTATTTTGAAGACTGGAGGTTCTCTTGGAGTCCACACCCAGTAGAGAAGGCTGTCTTTTTTTCCCCACAAGCATTTGTAGGTTCACACCAGGTATGATTACAAAAAATACCTGGTGTGAAGGCAAAAAAGGAAAAGAAGTTTTGCTGCATACAGTAAATACCCTTTGGACAAAATTGATTCCTTATCTCAGTATTTTTTTAATTTATTTATTTAATGCATCAGTCTGTTCCATGGCATTCAAAGAATAACAAACAAAATGGCACTGATGGGTTGCTGGGCAGATGATGTTAAGGTCCTGTAGTTTATGGACTAGCCCCAAAAATTGGCACATTCAGTCCCAACCACAACCACTGGGCTACAGCCTGACAGAGTGCACAGTTGGCTTCACTGTTCCTCAGGGAGTGGGCTATTAAGGGATGACGGCATTTCATAGCGCCTTAGCAACCCCCTACTGGTCAGTCAGGTGCCCGTTTGTTAATCCATTATGCGGTACTTAAGAGTCCTCTGCCGACTTCTGTGGAAAGCAAGTCCTGCAAACTGCACTGAGCGGCTCTTGGCATCTCATTTTACATAACTTGAGCTTGCCTGCACTTTCCTAATCGGTAGTGGAAGCTGCAGCAATAAGCAGAGAGAGTTTCTGGAGTGTTAAGGGAGCAGGTGGTGCATCTTCAAAGAACAGCATTTGTGTGGAAGAATATTAGATGGCACAGCTTAGTGTTAATGTGTAAAATGCTGTCAGTGTTGCATGTGAATACGTACTTTTTTTGTTGGCTCGGTTATGTTGAAGGCTGCATTATACGATATGCATTTGTTTTCAGTTGATGCGCTAAGACTTTGTTTCTGCATGATTGGAAGTGTGTGGTTTTGTCTGGGATTGTTGATTTTACTGAAGCATTTGTCTTTTTTAGGGCGTTACATTCCACCTCATTTAAGGAACAAGGAAGCTGCTAAAAATGGTAAGAACTAACATTTTACAAAATATAATGATGTTCTGAAATCATTTCTAAAACGTAATGGAACAGGTAAGATCATGTTTCTGTTTATTTGAATAAAATTTGCAAGTGCTTCAAGATATGGCACAAAATGCCTCAGGAATGTCGTGTGATGCTTCAAATGAACAATTGTAGCAAGTTCTAGTCCCGGGAGGTATTTAAATTTGTATTATGTGTAACGTTGCTTATTGCCATATTATTTCTGTAAACTTATGAATAGTATGATAACTGCTCATTCTGTGATGGAACTACTTTACATTAGGTATTTTTACTTTTGACTCTTTTTTTTTTTTTTTTTTTTTTTTTTTAAGAAAGTCTGGGGGGGGGGCTAATCGATATGCTCCACTAAACAAGGGGATGCTGCTTTTGTCTGTAATGACGCTGGAGCATTGAGTTACTTGAGCTCATGCTACCTGATACTTCAGTCACAAGTGTGGTCGTAGTGCCTTCAATTATGACGCCATACTTGAATTTTTGTGATAACGCGCAGATTTCCCAAGCCCACTGCTTTAATATAAACTGACTGGACTCCAGCTCTCTGTTCTCATAATCTCTGTTCACTGGGGGCATCTGGTGAATTTACTGCGTGTGAAATTCTCTGCTCCTCAACCCGAACGCATCTGGTATGATGGTCACAATGACGCCACAGCAGCGCTTGCCAGTAGTTCGGCTGTTGAGATGCTGCTCAGTTGCTTTTGGTAGCGGGCCATGCATACACAGCACAGGTTTGCCTGTGCCAATCTGATCTCGGCTGGATTTGCGGTAGGTTTGCCAAGCACTGGGCCCATGTCTTAGCAATGGGTCTGCTGCATAAACTACACTGATGGGCATCTGCAGAATGGACCCTGGAATTTGAAGGTAACAAATGTCATAAGCTGTGGTGCAGTTTGCCTGGTGGTTGAACTGCAGCACTGAAGGATTGATTACAGCCAGCCTGCAGGGAACTGTACCTGTGACGTCTTGATGTTGGGTGATGGGCGTTACTCGTGGTGACACAGGATATCCTGGCAGGACTGCGTGCGTTGCCTGTGGCCTTTAGTCACACCCTTGTTGAACAGCTGTGCAGAAGACAAAATTTTGGGTCAGTGATTGCTTTTAATGCCAGCTGCTCGGGTTCTGACACTTTAAGCGGTATATTTGTCATAAATATTGACGTAAATGTTTTGTAAGAGAACCCACGCTTCATTGCTCAAGATGGTTTTGGTAAGGGTGCTCACTAATTAATCCTTCTAACCCATTGTTAGATAATCAATACTTGGAAGTGCATTTTGCAGCATGCACAGACATCAATGGGTATGGAAGGACAATTCAGTCATTTTTGAAAATCAAATGCAATTGCATTTTATTTTAATTTTACAATGTCAAATGGGAGAATGAAAATGTTTTGGACGGGGCTTAAATGGTGAGGAGTCCTCGTTCGATGGTTTATTTTTGAACGCTTCCCATTTAAATTTGAAGATGGACAGTAAATTTGTTAACTTGGATGAAAATACAAGCTGGGTTTTTGGATTTGAATTTTATTTTTCACATTGAACGCAAAATGTATTTGCCATTTTGCATTTTAGTTTTAATTGTGCCTTGTCATGCCCTCAAGCTGGAACCTCTGGTGTTTGACCCAGTTTGCACATTTTGGCACCAGACCTGTTCTGCATATTGACACGACGATGCTGACGATGTTGGAGGACGTCATCTGCCTAATCATGAAATGAATGTACTTGTAATGGAGTGTGCAACAATGGGTGTTAACAGGACATATTTTACCTCGGGGTTGCAGAATCACAGAGTTGGAAGTGGAATTTTCCTTCCTGATGCAGGGTGAAGAGGAACATAAAACAAGTGAAACTGGTCTATTTTGCAGCTGGTTATGCAAGATCATAAGAATTTACTCTAATTTGGGGTATCAGGGAGTGGTTGGGGTTATATAAAGACACTCGTAGTAGTCATGTCAATTATCTTGTTCGCTGGAGGGAGCCTGTACCAAAGAGAACCAGTCAAAGCATTTCCCAGGTAGCTGCAGTTTGTTAGATTTGCGCCATCTTTTGCTGCTATTCCGTGGGACCTCAAAGCTATTTTGAGTCGCATCTTTGTTTTAAATCCAAGGTTTTTGAATTTGACAATGTGTTAAAAAATGTCCGTCCTGTCTCTGAGCTGGTATTGACTGTACCAAGCAGCACTGCTTTTACATTTCATCATGAGTGTCTCATTTTATGGACACAGCTTGGTAGGTGTACTTCACAGCTCTTCAGAAAAGGTTTAGATAATTAGCGGACATCGTCTGGTTTGTGTCTCCCTGTGGAATCTCAACAAGTACATTGTGTCCTGGAACCTCTTGCTGACTAGCAGACATGTAGGCAGCCTCCTTATGCATGCTTCTGTATACAGTCTCTGCTGGTTGGAATAAAGAATATATAGCGAAAGCTAATCTGTTGAGGTCAAGCACTTGCCCTTAAGTTGGGATCTTTTGAAGGATAAATAAATGGAGAGAAACGAGAGAGAAGGATCATTTGACAGTTCATGTTAGCCTTAATGTATAAGAATGTCGTGTGCTTACGTCAATATGACATTCGTGTAGAGAGAAATTGGCTCCCATCCACAGTGCATTCAGCTGCCTGTTCACTCATTTGTGAACCTGGAGGGTGACGAATGGCACATTTTATATTTTGCAACCCTTGAAAAATGAACAAGATGGGTGAAGCTTACTTAATTGTTTTACCCAATGATTCTGTCTATTTTTGTTTGAATTACATTGTTCTTGTATACATATTAGATTCTTTTGATTTGAGGAATTTTTCTTCACTGCTCATATAATGGAATGGCTGAGATAATTAAACAATAGTGGCATGTCTTGATGGCAGTCTTGTAATCAAATGATTACAGAAAGGGTGAAGAAATTGCCTGCATTGCAGAATGATTGATGACCCAACCAAATTTTAAGTCTTTGCGCTGGGTTTAACCGGCATTGTAAGATTCAATCTGTAGTAAATGCATGACCCAGATTGCGCTAAATCAATTTTAATTTCTGTTGAACAATGACTTCTATTACATGCTAAAATGCAGAAGTGCAAAATCCAACCACAAGTACTCAAGTTCTCTCGAGGCATCATGGTGTGAAGGATGTAATTTATGTTTAGCATATTTACAGCGCCTCAGGTACAGCAACTTTCTGACACGCGCTCAGGACCCTTTACGACTTTCTGCTCTCGCTCTACACAACGGGTGTTCATAATGAACTTTTGGAGACGCAGGCCAAGAACTGTCGATGGGTGTTTCAGTTGCATCAGTCTTGAAAGTTCCATCACGTCCGTTTGTACGGTGTGAATTTAAAGGCCCATTCACACCAAGCGCGAATTTCCGTGTGGATTATTCGCGCGGATATTTATAGAAGCTTATTTCATGGGTTCTAATGTAAGCTTGCACACCAACGGAAGTTTCGTGCGGCAGAAAAAAAACATCTACGCGCAGGTAAGCGGCTTTTCACTGGATGAAAGCGAATTTTTCGCGCGACAGATTACATTCAAAGTCAATGCAAAGACGCAAAAACGCGTGTATTCGCGTCTTTGCATTGACTTTGAATGTAATCTGTCGTATCTTAAATCATTAGGCCCAGTGTGAAAGCTGGATTTAAGAGGGAATTTTTTTGGGATTAGCTAGAGTAGTGCACTTTTCAGCCCCGCAAAAATGGCATGTTTTCATGTATATTCTGATCTTTGAGGTTGTTTATGCTTCAGATGGACCTTGTGGCATTTTTCTTGACATTATTTTCATCTTTTTTGCAGCAGGAAATTCTTATGCCTCTGGTAGACAGAGCGGTTACTCTGTGGCACCAGTGAGGAGCTGTAAGTTTGTGTTCTGACAAGCTTTTTGCTCAGGGAAGCTCTGCATTATTATGCATGAAGTGAAAATAAAATGCAGTTTGTGCCCACCCCTGTAGAGGACACCAGTGCTCAAATCTTAATCTTATTTTACTCTAATTTTTTTTCCCCCAATTTTGGGAGGGGGAGCATAAAACTTCGCAGTTTGATAAATGGGGTGATTTCTGCTGGCCGGTGATTTGGAAAAGAGCAAATTGGGCCTTCGCTAATCGGAAAAGCCGGGGGGCTTGCTTTCTATTACTACTTTGCGAAGGGATGGGGTGGGGGAAAGACTGCTAAGCATTTAATATGGGAATGGGCTCTGCCGTAAAAATTACTCATTTTCCAAGGCCTGAGGTAGGCCGCTTCTGCTAGCCTAGTTCTGAACTGACGCTACTTGGCATTGCCTTACATGAGAGCTTTTCATTTCTTCCAAGACAAAGCTTTGCTGTGTTTTTCTTTCAAACCTGACTGAAATCTCGGGATGAGGGAGGAGGGTGTGGATAGTGTGGGGTGGGTCCTGTGTTTTTTTTTTTTTTTTTTTTTCCTTTCCTTTCCTTTCTTTAAATGGGTTACAGGCAGTGAAACACAAAATGTACTTGTGCTTTGTTCACTGTGTGTTATATAGTTTTGATGGAGCGCCTTTCACTTCTGCTTAGGTTTCCCAGGATATCCTCCGCAGGAGCTCCCCTTTTCTCAGAACTACTGTGGCGGCTGGCCAGACAGAAGTGGTATACCTGGACGTGCCTGCATGTGATAGGGCCGCAGCACTTAACTTGTCCCAGCTCGTTCACCCACCCCTCCCCCCCCCCCAGACCCCCCCCTCCTCACTCCCTCTTGTCTCTAATCTCTGTACGTGTGGCTGCTTTTTAATAGCCCAAATCGAGACGGCCTCGGCTCGGCCTGATTACCGGTTAACGCCTGCCATGCAGCTGACTCGCTTCTGACATCGTATAATTACGCTGAAGGTTTTAGCGCCAGGATTCGTATCTGTCACAGCCCGGATATGGGCAGATGGCGGTAAGGGTCACCTAGGAGCCGTACACCACATGGTGATTGCAGGAAAGCGCGCGATTGTAGGAAAGCGCACGCTTGCCGTGTACATTGACCGTCGGGTCCATTCTCGACTTGCCAATATTTGGGAGCCCCAACGTCCGCCTGATTTCTGCATTGTTCGGCACTTAAGGGGTTAATGTCGGTCATTTGAGTCCACGCACCTTGTTTTTATGGCATAAAAGCCATTAAACCCTCACTGTGCTGCAGCTGCCCAGAAATGGAGTTGCAGGCCTTGTAATACACTAAACAATGGTCGTCCATCAAATGTAATCCTAATCATTTTTGAGCATGAGAGCTACATTCCCTTCTTTTACCTTTAAGAGAGGGCATTCCTCATTAATGAGGGAAAGTCATTATGGTGGGCCTGGTGCTGACCCAGCTCTCCTGACTGAATTGCGGCAGTTGTATAAAACGATCTAAATTTGTCTGCCAATTCACTTGCTCCTTTGTTATTGGGAAATGGTCGTTCAGTCACATCTGACACTGCCTAACCCACCGTAAATGGAGCCTTTGCTGTGACGAAGTATTTCATTTTGATGTTTGCAATGGTTTCTGCAGCAGCATGGGGCTGTACTGGGAACACTGTTTTTGGGGGGTCCCCTTTTTACATAAAAAATTCTTTCAACTCTGCAGACACATCTAATGCTTTGCAGCTAAAGGCATACTAATTGGGTGAATATGATATGTGGTGGAATTCTAGAAATGCTGTTCATTTTAACAAATTTAAGTTCACTCTTTGGACGTTAACTACTTAATGTTCTGTCCTTTGATTTATGTATCATTTTTAGCTGCCAGGTTTTTGGTTCTGATAGATGCTTTTAAATGAAGTGTTTTAACCCTTTACCTCTGAGGAGTGAAATGCGTACCTGGCCCCTCAAAGGCAATTTCAGCCAGTTGGCTACTCTTTCTACTTTCTATTTCTACTTTAATCGCAGAAGCTAGAAGGTAAACAAATTTACTTAGAAAAGACGTCAGATCAAAGTTTGAATTGATAAAATTAAGTCATCAGAAAAAATCTGACTCCAGAGTACCGACGTAATTACAAAAAATTTTGTTTGACGACTTGGTGCTCAAATTTTTATGGTGACATGCTCTGGCAAGAGACCTTAATTGCTGTCACATATATTTTCCATCATTTTGATTATGAAAGATTGTGGGCAAAAATCTCAATTTGAGTGTAGCTATGTCATGTTATTATGCAAATATCTTATGTCATCTTGTTCTGATTGGTTAAGACAGAATAGCAACCTTTTTTGAAACACGTTTTGATTGGTCTAAATATGGCAACTAGGAGGTAAAGGGTTGATAAAAGTTATGAGTGTCTTGTCTTGACATGGAGACATGGTAGTGCTCTGGTTTATGTAGTAGAAATCTTGCAACTTAGACTTTGTTTATTCAGGAAATGTTATTTCTGCAACACATTTGTGATTTTACAAATTTGCCCTGATGTTGCTTTTGTTGAAGTCTTTTGCTGCAAATGAACAAATAATATTGGTTGTTCCAATGTTTATACATGCCAAGAAGTCCAATTTAGAGTGCATGTCTGTAAGAAATATCTTAATAGGTGAAGGGCTTCCAGCTGCTTTTTATCCTTTTTAACTTGTATTGCAAGTCCTGATTGGTCGACATTGGAATTTTCGGTCCAATCCAAGCCATCCTTCGCTACAGAATGGGCGTTGGCCTTACGTTTCCCTGACCTGTGATATACAGTCACCTTGTTGGAAGTTGGCTGACTGACCATCATTATAGCTAATCATGTAGAGTTTTGGGACTGGGTGAGAATGAAATTTTGCGGGGGATTGTAGCATTCACTTTGGTCAGTTGCACTCAGTCAGTTTGGTGCCGCACCAATGAAATTTATTTTGGAAGAAAACATTTCTTTGAGAGAACTAGGTGGGAAAGTGTGGAAGTAAATTGACTGTGCCAGAACTTTTATTTCAAGTCACAGTCATTCCTGTTGAGTCTGTATGACTGAGGTCAAACCCATCAGAATTGGATGTTATCAAGAACAGCAGTTTAAGCATGCATTTGGGGGAAAAAAATTCTGAAGCCCTCCTCTCTGATTGGTGAATGGTTTTGCTTTTGACCATTGACCATGATTTTGGATCTTAAATCATGGTGATACTGATGCTGCGAAAATCTGCATAACGGATGTACCGTCGGCTCCCTTCCAAACGCTGCTGAACGGTTTGACAGCAAAGTTTTTGGCGTGTTATGAATTTGGCTTCAGTTGAGGCTGAAACGACTTGCAGATGTTCACATGCATCTTTGTTCTGACCCACTTAAAAGGGATGGCTCTTTTCAGGGGGGTTTCCATTATTGTGTTTTTCTGTTGGCCTTTAAGTATTTTTTTTTTTTTTTTTTTCCTGGAGAACTTTTAGGACCGCATTTCAAGCATCTTCAGAGGTTCTCCAGTAGCATTGTTTGTACAGGGTGTCCAATCTACTTTTTACTGTTCATTTACCCTTAGAAACATTAGCAGTTTTTTATTGCGTCTGTATTCCTCAGTTCTCAGGCTGCACAAGCTCTTCTCATTCCCAGGGAGCTGTGCATTAATATTGATGAAAGTGTGCTGTAAATGGAATTGGTTACTATCTAGAATATTTAGGTAATGTACGCATACGAGCTCTTCAACCATAAATTCAGTGGGGTCTTAATACTTTAGCCGGTATAGCCTCAAATGGGTCTATACCTGCCCTTGAGTAGCTGGTGCTCAGAAATTTATGGAAATATCTAAAGTATCCTTTTCACACCAAGACCATCTGGGTGAAACAATTTTTTTTTTTTTTTTTTTTTTTTGTTGAAGTGAACTATCCCTTTAAACAATAAATTTTCATCAACTGTTTTTCCTGCATTAATTATATTGTTTGTAGTTTATCCTTTTCTTCTGGGCATACAAAGATGGGGATGGTCCCCCCCCATGAAAATGTTTCGGTAGTTGCCCAGTGTTGGAGAGCTCGGGTTAAGAGAAGGGTTTCCGTTTTCCCGCAGCCTTGCTTGGGTGGGCTTTGGTTTGGTGAATGTGTGCACTGCCCGCCCTCGCTGACTCTGACCGACTGGCTTGGCTGCCTTCTCTTTCTGTGATTGAAGATTCCCCTGGATGGGACGGCGGTCGCAGCAATGGCTTTATGAATGGTTACCACGATGGCAACCGCATGAATGGAGACCGTAACAGTTTTGGACGCGGACCCGCCCGCAACGACCGGGGTGGGCGTGGAGGTTACCGTGGCAACCGTGGAGGCGGCGCCTTCACCCAGTCTCAGCCCATGCAGCACTCAGGTTGGACAGTGCTGTTCTTTTAGCTTATTATCTCTGTATTTTACTGATTGTGCGCAATGGCGGCAGGGGGGCAGAGAATAGATTATGGGTCTGTTTTAAGTCAGAAAACGATTGTTCTTGATTGCCCACTCCTGGATGATTTGGTGCTGGTCTTTTGAAGAGAATAGACTCTGATAAAGTTTATATTTTAGCTTGTCAGTCGTGAATATGTTCAGATGAGGTGGAAAGATGATTTGACTAAAGATGTTTGGTGTAAATGTCTCTTGAGACTGTCTGTTATTGGAATCAGCTGGGATGCAGATGTTTGTAATGATTGTCTCTAGCTGAAATGAACAGTTGGACTGAACGATCTGGAGTTTGCTTAAATTCACAGCTTATTAACTTCTGCTGCTCCTCAGCTTTTGGCTACGACAACAAAGATGGAGGTGGATGGAATGCCATCAAAGACAACAGGGACGCCTACACCAGCTTTGGAGGACGTGCTGACCGAGGGAAGTCCGCTTTCTTCAATGACCGCGGTGCCGGCTCCAGAGGAAGGTAAAGTAACAGCACCTCGTTTCTGCTCTTGAAGGTGTCTGCATGAAAGGCCACTAGGTTTCATGTAATTCAACATTTAATGCCTTCCCTTCATCTCTCTTTGAATAAATGAGTCTGTGTGATTGTGGTTGATTCATCGGCAGAAAAATTCTTAACATAAGGTGGCTACCTCCTGTGAAATTAATTAAGAGGCAGAAATGTTTTGCTGTTAAACTGGTCACATTTCCTGAGTTAATTATAAATGTTTTGATGTCTTATGACAAAGATGAAAGATTTTGTGTACACAAATTCTCTTGTGTTATGATCTCAGCTGTTATTAAAAAAAAAAAAAAAATTTACTGAAGCCATGCATTTATCTCGAGTGAACCTTTGGAAAGTCTAAACACTAATATTTTATAGAAAATCACTTTTTTGAATTCCATTTATGTTAAGGAGGACTGGTGTTAAGACTGAGCCTGGAGGGGGATGTTTAGGGGAAGTGGGGATTATAGTTTTGGGTGAAGTTGTGTTTTGTGGAATTCGGGTTTATCCGCAAGCATGTAGGTGATATTTTACTGTAGCCATGATCATGATGGTGAGTGTCGATGGCGTGTTTCATAACGCATGCGAGTGAGGATGCACAGAAGTGCCTGCTGTCTGAATGGGCTGTCGGTTGGTGTTTCGCCAGATATGAGCGTCCAGGGTTTGGGCCCAGAGATGGAGGGAACAGCCGCTGGGTGGAGGATTCCCGGGATGAGGAGGACTGGTCCAAGCCTACATCCCCAAACGAGCGCCTTGAGCAGTGAGTACACACACACACCCATGCATACTCTTCCTCTCACTCGGACTCCATCACAGGCTCTCTTTTCACTCATCACACACACAGTATCTGAAACAACATTTTCAACCTAAGTTAACCTGTATTCATTCCTCTTCAACTGACCCAATGCCATTCCATTCCCGTCATAGTGAGCTGTTCTCTGGAAGCAACACTGGGATCAACTTCGAGAAGTACGACGACATTCCCGTCGAAGCCACTGGCTCCAATTGCCCTCCCCATATTGAAAGTGTAAGTCTTCGGTTTACTCTGCTCTTTAAACCGGGGAACTTGTGGGGAGGATCTACCATGATAAATTGTATACCTTTGGTTTGTGTTTCAGTTCCATGATGTTGACATGGGGGAGATCATCATGGGGAACATCACTCTGAGTCGCTACACTCGGCCGACTCCGGTGCAGAAACATGCCATTCCCATCATCAAGGCCAAGAGAGACCTGATGGCCTGTGCTCAGACCGGTTAGTAGCCCCACTGCCCTGTTAATGATGGTGAAATCTGTAGGGGGAATCCCAGGCACACAGAATGCTTGTCTGGACACTATGGTGAAGTTTTACAATTGACCCGGTCAGCTGCTTGGTCACTCCAAACAAGTAGTTCTCTTGAAAGGAGACTTGAATTATTTTTTTATCCTCCAAATTGGCCAGTGGTACCTTCCATCTAGTCAGCTTTTGCTTGGTGAAAGTGGAGTTACCTTGTCCCATTACAGAATATTGTCATATTTAATAATCAAATAAATGAGATTTTCAGTCTTGTGTGCAAGTCTGGAATACTTGATCTTGTTTTTAGCTCTTAGCTGTGTGCTTGTTTGCCTTGCCGGGAATGTAATTCACTGCCCTCATTTTCCTTAATTTTTCAGGGTCTGGAAAAACTGCAGCTTTTCTCCTTCCAGTGCTGAGTCAAATTTATACTGAAGGACCAGGGGAGGCTCTCCAAGCTGTGAAAACCAGTAGCCAGGTAGCTCGGTGCACTAATTAAACACATTCCTGTTCTCGGCCAGTAGCCAGGCTTTATGCTTAAAATGCACTCACTACCACAGCCAGCAGTTGGGTGCTGCGCTTATAACTTAACTCTGTAAACAACAACGCTGTTGTACCAATAATGTTATTCTCAGGCCGCATCTGTGCAACTTCAATGCACCTTTTGTTTGTATGAATACACTCCACCATCTTTAGTAATGCATTGGTTTCCTTGCCCATCCAGGCGAGTGCTCCTTTCAATGGCTGTGGTCAGTTTTCTGCAATATTAATTTATTCTACCTGTCCTCCCAACAGGAGAATGGAAAATATGGCCGGCGCAAGCAGTACCCCATCTCTCTGGTTCTGGCCCCGACCAGAGAGCTGGCGCTGCAGATTTATGACGAGGCGCGGAAGGTAGGGCACTACAGCACTTGGTCAGACCTCTGCATTGCATCTGAATTTGTTTGTTCCATGTGTGGGTTTGCTAAATGCAGCTGCTATGTTCAAACCTGTAGAAATTAAGGCCTAAATTGAAATTCTTGTGGAGAACTTGAGGTTTCCGAAGATCTTGCATATGTCCTGCTGAATAACAGGGGAGGCGTGTATAAAATGATGCACAAGGTCTAGATATATTGTTTGATATAATTTTGCCGCAATACAAATGTGGTGTCCTGGTTTAGAGTATTTCATTCACTATAAGTGTTCAGTAATCTACAGTACAGTGATGCAACCAGGAGATTCAGAATATGTGTGTGACAATGTCCTACATGATGGGGAAGACTTCCCAACTTTGAACCTACTTCAGGGGAGATTCAAATGAAAATCAGAGTTTAAGGGGTGATCAGCCTTCTCATTGGGTGGGGAAATAGTGAAGGCACTGGAAAAGATGGACATTACCCAGCCGAGAACCATAGGACGAGATGACGTTTGTCTGAAAGCACAGGAAACCATGCATTTCTAAACATGTACACTTCTGTGCTTCCACCTCCTTGTTAGTTTGCATACCGTTCCAAAGTGCGCCCCTGTGTGGTGTACGGTGGGGCTGACATCGGCCAGCAGATCCGGGACCTGGAGAGGGGCTGTCACCTGCTGGTGGCCACGCCCGGCCGTTTGGTGGACATGATGGAGAGGGGAAAAATCGGCCTGGACTACTGCAAGTGAGTCCTCTTCAAATGCAAAGCCACTACCATTGCTGAGGCATGACCAATGATTATAGAATTTCTATGCATCTGCTTCAATGTTTCCAATAAGAAAAATCGTCCCGTTCACTCCCCATTAAGTGCAACCTCCCACCTCCAAGTCATGATTGGGTGTGTTGGGAAAGAGTCTTTCAGAGCTGTTAGGTTGGTAGTCGATTCAGTTGGGCTGGAAAAAGATAATATTTAAATTTTTGTCGAAGATGATGGATTTTTTTTCCAGTGCTTTCCTTTTCATTTCTCAGATGTGAGGAGTGGAAATGGAGTTAACCACAGCTGGATTGTTTGTTCGGCCTAACCTTGTTTTAAAGAATTCTTCATTGACATCATCGGCGTTCATTGGGATTGTTGTAGTATTGTTGCTGTTGTGATCATGAACATGGTCCCCCCCAGCTACCTCGTCCTGGACGAGGCTGACAGGATGCTGGACATGGGGTTTGAGCCCCAGATTCGGCGGATCGTGGAGCAGGACACCATGCCCCCAAAAGGCCTGCGTCACACCATGATGTTCAGCGCCACCTTCCCCAAGGAAATCCAGGTATGAATGGGCCCTGGGGAAGCAGAAGACGACCTTAAAGAGTCTGAGTTCTCTTTCAAGGGCCTGGGGCTGAACTTCTCTCTTTCTAGATCCTCGCCCGCGACTTCCTGGAGGAGTACATTTTCCTGGCCGTGGGCCGCGTCGGCTCCACTTCCGAAAACATCACTCAGAAAGTGGTTTGGGTTGAAGAGAGCGACAAGAGGTCCTTCCTTCTGGACCTGCTGAATGCTACAGGTACTTACCAGCTCATTAACCCTCTACCACATTATTGGGTCTCAGTAACCGTCTGTACGCAGAACATTCTAGATGTTGTTCATGTGCATGTATGTGCAGGTGGGTAACGATGAGGTTCAATGTTTGTGACTGAAATGGGACTTCCTTTCCCTCTACTCCCCTTTGACATAAATGATGTATTGATAGTTTAATTGTACTTTCAGCTTGCATGGTTGTGGATATGCCTCGCTAAAGTAGCATACTAACGCGCACTGTCGCATCAGCTTGAGTTGCCCTGTTGTATTAGCTATCAGGAACCATCTTAAGTGGCGTTTTGTGGGGTCACCCTGCAGAAGTATTTTTTGAGTAGTTGAATTGTACACTTGTTGAATTTCATAGTTTTGCTGTGCATAATGCATAAAGTTCATGGCAAGGTTTGGTTTTATTTAAAGTCATTCCCAGTGAGGTTCAGGAAAATGCAAGTGAGGGGCCAGAGAAGCCTGGTAAGTTTGCCAACCTTTTTGATCATAGATTGCCTGCCTCATCTCACTTAATTTTTTTTTGGCCAAAATTTTGTTTGTCAAAAGCATTTTATTTATTTAGATTTACTGTGAACCCGAATTCAGAATGACAGTAACGCACAACAGCTGCCCTTCAGTGAGGTCCTCAGCTCGGATGTCTCTCCATGCCGCCATTTTGGCTTTTGCAAGTCGTTGTCCACACTGCCGGTGTTTGGAAAAGGGGAACCTTGTCGCTGAGCGTTACTGTCTGACGGTCCGTCACTGCATTTTCAACTGCCTGTGAAGTGACTTTCATTTTTTTTTTTTTTTTTTCCTGTATTTTTTTTGGTTTAAATATTGGCGACATTCCTAAAGTGGCAGTTTTACACAAAAAGCAATGACCATCTATCCTCAGTCGCAAAACCAACGCGATACTACTCCATTTTCTTTTGTATTGGACATTTGAAAGTTATGAGTTCAAGGACGATGTAAATTGTGATTTTGTTTATATTTGGACGTCCAGCCAGTGAAGAATTTTATCTTATATCATTTATTCCTTTTTTCCTGGAAAGATCAAACAGGACATTAATGATTATAACCAGAATTATGACTGTGTTGCATTGAAAATCATGGCTGGAAAATCATCTCTCGGTTGTGATGTCTCCAAGGTCTGCTGCCATGGCTACCAATACAATATCAACGACTGAACATTAAAAATAGATTTAATTGGGCAGCATGGGTTTGCTTTTAGTTGGCTGTTCACCATAGCAACATTCATGGAGGAACAAGATGAGCGCCCACACGGATGAGCGTTTCGCTACCCGCTTTGATGGCCCACGCCGCCTTTGGCCCTCGGGGCCAGGCCGGTGTCAGGTGTGGGGGGTAGGGAAGGAAGTCACTTCACGTGGATCAGAAATGCCTGTTTGTGTCAGCCTTCCATACCATGCCCAAACCCACTGTCCCTTTTCACCCAGCCTTTGCCCTGATAGCCATTAAAGAAAATGCACTGTGAGACAGACATCGAACCTAACACCAGAGCACTTGATTTGAATGCCTGGTTAAATCAAACCAGCAAGCAAAAAACTTGGACATCTCTTGTTCCCGTCAGCATATCTTCTTTGAAGCTTTTTACTGGCATTTTGGTTAACAGCTGAGCTGATTTTGCTTAATGGTTGTCAGTTAAAGGCAAAGAAGGTAAATGGCTTGTCATTCGTTCAGTCTGTTTCTCGGTTGCAACATTGTGTTTTTTTTGCGAGGCGAAATCTCACTGGCTGCCTCTTTTTGGGCCTCTCCGTCACGGAGGGCAGTGAGGTCACGCCCCACAACCACCCCCCTCCATACCCCCAAACTGCATTTTCACAGCGGCTGGCTGCTCCACCCCTATAGAGTCCTCATGGCTCTCTTCCATGCTCAGGCAAAGACTCCCTCACCCTGGTGTTCGTGGAGACCAAGAAGGGCGCCGACGCGCTGGAGGACTTCCTGTACCGCGAGGGCTACGCCTGCACCAGTATCCACGGTGACCGCTCTCAGAGAGACCGAGAGGAGGCGCTCCACCAGTTCCGTTCGGGGCGGTGCCCTATTCTGGTGGCCACGGCTGTACGTTGAGTCTGCCCACCCACTTGTGAACTTTTCATTGGATTCATCCCCCATTTTGGACTGTGGTGCTGATTCTGCGATTTTTGCAGGTGGCGGCCCGTGGGTTGGACATATCCAATGTGAAACATGTCATAAACTTTGACCTGCCCAGCGATATCGAGGAGTATGTTCATCGCATTGGCCGTACAGGGCGCGTTGGAAACCTGGGTAAGCCGCTTCTCCAAATGCAGAAAATGCCTTTAAGCGCGCGTGCTCTTATACTACAACTTGATATGTACTACAGAAAAGTCTGCTGTTGATGTCATTCTTACAATGAGTAATTTCATATATTGGAAATGATCGCTTATTCTGAGTTGCTTTTTGCTTGTAGCATGAAATTCTTAACCTGTTGTCAAATGGTGAATTGACTTAATTTGTTTGCAATCATCTCACTTTTGCAAATGTATTATACAGTTTTCACTGTATTTCTGACTAAAATTATTACTTTTTTTTTTATACCCCTGGCAAATAATGTGGGGGGATATAGTCATAGGTGCGGGTGGCCGTCCGTCAGTCTGTCTGAACATTTTGTTTCCGGAGCATAACTTGAGAACCGTTTAATATTTTCCCACAAAACTTGGTGTGCACATTAATCATGACCTGACGTGGTGCCTTTTGCTGATCCGAAGTTGATGACGTGGGGCCGGGGGGATATGCTATCTTCTGATGGCTCTTATTGGGTTCCCTTTTTGTCTCGCCTGCGATGTGACACTTTGGGATCACTTCTGTGTCGGCGTCAGTGTAACCTTGGTTTCCAGACGATAACTATTGAAAGAATGATCGGATGTGAAGTAATCCGTTAACCAAGGTGTCTCAGGCAATTTCATCTTGGGGACAGTTCCATGCTTATTTAATGTGGCTGCTTTGGTTGAGTTTCTGGACAATAACTAATTGAAGAAAATGTACCGTAGCACCCCCTATCTGCACGTGATGCTTGACATCTTAGCTGTCAGTCCTGGTCTACGTGAACTAGTAGGATGACCGGAAGTTGGATGACAAAATGAAAGTGATGGCGTTACCCTTATTGCCATGGAAAATAAGGTGAAGAAGGTGCTTAAATACTGTGTAATGGAGCAGAAGATTTCTTTTCGTAGGTATTAGAAATTTTTTTTAATGATCTTCCATTCAACTTGAATGCAGTTCAACAGATACTGAAGTGTCAATTCCAACTTACTGTAGCTGCTGTTGAAATGATATTGTATAAAATTCCTGCATATTTTTGCAGGCAACACATCCACTTCCATGGATCTCGTTTTATTTGAAGGCCTTTTCACACCATAGACGACTGAAATACAAAAGCGAAAATGTTAAAGAATTTAAACCCATTTATCTCAATCCATCTATCGACACAAAATCTGAAACTCATTTCGCCATCAACAAGGATTCTGCATTTGTTACGTTTTTCATTTCGTCCTTGATGTGAAAAGGTCTCTCATTGAAATTTGATTGTGTACAAGCAATGCTTAATTGTAGAGCGCAAGATAGAATGTCTGCCTAAACGCCTCAGGGTATGCTGTGGTGCTGCTGCTCACCATAAGCTTGTTTGCTCTGCAAAAATGAATGGTAGATGTCATTGCATATGACCCATGCGTTTGCAGCGCAGGAAAAATAACTGATGTTCGGTTTCCCTGTAGGACTGGCTACGTCCTTCTTCAATGACAAGAACAGCAACATCACAAAGGACCTCTTGGACATCTTGGTTGAAGCCAAGCAGGAGGTTCCTTCCTGGCTGGAGAGCCTGGCGTACGAGCACCAGCACAAGAGCTGCAACCGAGGTCGCTCCAAGCGGTAAGTCCCACCTAGCATCCGTACAGGCTTCACGCTGATATCGGAGACGACGCGCTTATATCTTTGAACCGTTTCCTGCTTTGGGAGTTATGTTGTCACTGAAAAGGTCATGGCAGCAGAATTTGTCCAGTGTTCGCAAGGATTTTTGACTTTATTTCCGCAAACTTGCCCAGTAATTCCCCCCCTTTTTTTTTTTTTTTTCTGGAAGGTTCTCTGGTGGGTTCGGGGCCAGAGATTACCGCCAGACCAGCAGCAGCAACAACAGCTTTGGTGGCCGCGGAGGTCGCAACACTGGAGGCCACGGGGGAAACCGCGGGTTTGGTGGTGGTAAGGGTTGGTTTCGCTCTCCATCTCTCCTCATTGGGGGGAGAGATTTCCTCACTTTTTTTGGATTATCCGTTTTTCTCCATTTAAAGAATGTAAAGGTATACGAAGTAGGATTGACCCTTTGCCATTTGCCAGTATTCAAAGTTGGCCCCTCCTCAGTGGCTCAGCTACACCAGAGGTGCCTTCCCCCTGACCGTTATTCAAGCTCTGCACTGCTCTGCAAGTGCAAAGTGCGCTGCTCTGCAGCTAAAGAACTTGTGTTCAGGAAAACTTCAACACTAAAGAAAGCTGGGGAAATTCCACCTTTTAAACATTTTCAACTTGTGTTGGTTAGCCTCTGTTACAAACATCTTGCTTGTTTCGCTTATCTCGCATTACAGTATGTGCCTATGGCTTTGAAATTTCAGAGCTTCTTTCAGATTGGTTGAACAGAAAACCCGGCTCGAGTGCGCAGACTTTGGTCTGTGAGAGAAACGAACCACGTAAGACGTCTGCAACGGCGGCTAGTTTCGAGCTACGTTGGTTTGTTGTTGCTGCAACCGGCATTTGTTGGACGGAAAATAATTTGAAGATCAAACTGAGTCAGCTTACATATTTCTTAACATGCTAAATTATTTGTATTGTTTGACAGTAGGACTTGGAATTTACACTGCTTTTATGCAAAGTTACACTGCTGACTAGCTAGCTAGCCATTTTGGAATGTAACTTTTGTAAGGGAAAAGCAGATGCTATAGCGAGCCAACTAGAGTAACCACTGACACCAAGCTAACTATCTTGTCTCACACCCTGCTCAGTGTCATTGGCTGGGGGCTGTGCTCCCGCCTTCCAAACGTTGACTCCCATTAACGTTATAAGAAAAAGCAGACAGATGGTAGGGTCTCTGGAGGTACAGACACCAGCACACACTTCTTGTGGGTCGAAATTAATGATTGAGAGGAATTATTTTTCATTGATTGAGAGGAATTATTTTTCTATGAGTCTAGAAAATCCTACTCAATATAAAAAGTTGAAGAAAACAAATTCCAAGATGGACATTTTAATTACAATATTTTATTCATATCTGCATGGAACAGATGCACCATGCCGCAAGAACCCTGGCAGCTTGCTTTCAAGATTTACTTAGTTTATATAAAGAAGGAAATGTTACTTTCCTGTTCAGAAATTTAGAAAAATATGTGGATGTCTTTTTTTTTTTTTTTTTTTTTTTTTTTTGTTCAATGAACTCTTCACAATGCATGGGGTGGAAAAAGTAATGGCTCATGGTCTTTTTACTGTAAAATTGTATGTTTATTGTTGTGGTGTGGCGTCTGTCGCCCGGAACATTTTTTATCCTTTTTTGGCCTGATGAATATTTTTGTAAATTTGCCATAATATATTACTAGACCATATCTCCAGAATTTTTTTCAGATTTTTGGTTGAATCATTTTTGTCCATTTTATGGGATCTTTAAATTTTGGCCCCAATGTTAAAGATAGGACTGAGATTTTAAAAAAAATTATTTCTCAGAAACTGTGATGATTATTATTATTATTATTATTTTTTTTTATAAATCAGGCAATCAACTTTCCTTGGTACTGTCAATGTACAGTGCAAGCGCCATTTTGATTGACTTGACGGAAATGGGTCTAGTGGGGGCGCTGTACTTTAACATTGGGTCTTATGGCGAATGGGCAAAATCGCCTGTGGAACGTAAATGGTCATATAAGGAAGTCATATGTCACATATTTTGGAGGTGTTAAAGTTGACCTCAGATGACCTTGAAAGGTCAAACTTGAGGTCAAGCAAAATGTTACAATTTCCAAAAGCTTCTAGGCTTGAAAATATTTAAGATTGGGTACATATGTGTATTGAACACTTATTGGAAGTCATATATGAACTTTCATTTGGTGGCCTTGAACTTGACCCTCAGTAACCTTCAACAGCCAAATTTATAGTGAAATTTTCAATGACATATCAGCAAAATTGTTACAGATGGAGCGTGGGTTTGTATTGGAGACATATAGGAAGTTGTATATGAACTTTCATTTGGTGACCTTCATATTGACCTTCAAAGGTCAAACTTGACCAAGTGAAAATTCAATAACTTGTATCACTAAAATGGTCACAGATGGAACCTGGGTTTGTGTTACAGACATCTAGGAAGTCACATATGAACTTTCATTTGGTGACATTCAACTTGACTGTCAGTGACCTTTTGAGGGTCAAACTCAACAGTGAAATTACAATGACTTGTATCACCAAAATGGTTACAGATTGAACCAAGGTTTGTATTGAGACATTTAGAAAGTCATATATGAAGTCCATTTGCTGACTTCAACTTCACCACCTGTGAACTTTAGAGCTCACAATTGACATTGAATTTTCAATGACGTGTATCACCAAAAACTGCTTCAGAGCTTAGGATTGTATTACAGGAGGTCTTACAAATGTTTTAACTTTTATTTAGTGACCTTGACATTGACCTTCAATGATTTCAAGGTCAAACTTCACATTAAATTTTCGTGACTTGTATCATCACTATGAGATTGCTTGCCAGTAAGCTACAGGACCCTTGGTCCTATTTTTCATGTACAGTGGTAAAATGATCTCTTGCGGGACTCACCTCTCTCCTGTCTATCCATCAGGTGGCTTTGGAAACTTCTACAGCAGTGACGGCTATGGCGGAAACTACTCCCAGGTGGACTGGTGGGGAAACTAAGAGCCCCCATCTCGAAAACGGAGGACACGACGCCTAGCTAAATGGAAACCACATGTAACTTAGCCAGACTATACCCTGTGTAGCTTCAAGAACTCGCAGTACATTACCAGCTGTGATTCTCTGACAGCGGTCTGAAAGGGAGCCCGAGGAGTGTGAAAGAAAAAGCCCGCAAGAGAACCAGAGCATCACTACCCGTAGAAGAGAATTTAAAAAAAAAAAAAAAAAAAAAAAAAAAAAAAACATGGCTGCTGATGTGAGCACCTGAATAGTATCTGGGACTCTAGTTATCCCACTGCGCATTGTTTCTTTTCTCTGTAAACCTGAGGATCATTTGTTTGTTAATGTACTGTGCCTTTATATTTAGACAGGTATATATTTTTTCTTTTGTTCTTCTTTTTGATTTTCAGTGTCATTACTCGCTGAACTTGGCCAAGAGCTCAATTTTTTCTAAAAGATCTTGTTCGAAATCAAACCTTGGCAAAAACACTGGAATAAAATGACTAAGTCATCATTCCATTTGAACTTAAAATTGTCACAAAGAAATCAAACAGCCTTCTATGTAGGCTCGAGCACCGGCGGCGCAGGGAACCATCTCGATAGTGTTTAAAACGCTCATGATTCCTTGTGTGGCAACTGTATTTCACGGGACAAAGAGTTCTCATTTTTTGCTCACTCTATCCTGGATCAGCTCCTATTAGGGATATGGTAGTCTTCAAAAATAAGGCCATTCCAATTAAGATCGAAAATTAGTTGAAAAAGGTCAAATTAAAAAGGAAAACTACTAATTGGACACGCACACAAACACAAAACACACAGGTGTTCAGACACTGTTCTGGAATGCTTCATTCCACTTGCAGTTGACTTGACAGTGTTACTGTAAGGCAGCTAGTGAAGTATCACGTGCTGGCTGATGGAGGGAATGCGTTTCCCTGAGGTTTTTTTTTTTATTATTTTTACTTGAAACATTTTGGAAGCAACTGAGGTTTTGATAAAGTTTCTGAAATTTTACAAAATGGGTGTATCCAAAACGAAAGAAAACATGCCTGCCGTAGCATTGCGAAGACTGAATGGCTTCACGAGGACCACAACACCGGCTCAGCCTAGTGCAACCTCTCGGCTGACTCGGTTGTAAAACGCATGCTAGTGTTGGTGTTTTTTGGTCAAGGAGATTAATAACAGACAAATTGTGCAGCAGGCTTAACGTTATTCCAAATTGTGTACACACATCTTCTCTTTTCAAGCTGCGTTGAATTCCGAAAGAGATTCTTGGCTTACTTGGAGGCATTGCTCCTTTTTCAAAAACAGGCTGTCCAGGGGATCGCAGAGGTTTAGTACTGTAGAAGGTGGGGTATTAGGAGAAACAACGGATGAAAACTGAACTGCACAGGGTCGTCCGCGAGACTGGTGGAGAGTGCAGTTGGATGCACCACCATTTTAGTTGCATTAGGTTTCCATTGCATACTGGCTGTGTATTCCACTTGATCAGGCCAAAGACGGGGGTTCCCCTTCCCCAATACGCAAGGGTGCTGCGGGCTCCCGTAGTTCTTGGCCCCGAGATGCGCATCTAGTGCCGCTGGCCAGAGACCCAGCGTCAGCTTTCCGTTCTCACTGAAAGCTGAATGGAGGCGGAGTTTGAGAAAATGGCATTTAACTTAAGTGCAATAGATTTACTCTCAAGCGTGTTGTGCCTTGAATTTTTTTAAAGATAACAATTAGATGAAGCGGATACCCTGACAGTATTGAGGTAACTTAAGGTGACTGGTGCTATTTAAGATAGGTCTAAGCCCTTGTACGTTGTGCCCATCAACTTTTACAGAGTTATTTTATTGCACATCTAGTTTTATATAATAAATGTCTTGATTACGTGTCCTTAAGCTTCCAAATATGGTGTGGAGATTGTGAAACGCAGCTTGTTTGCAAAAGGGGAAGGGTTCTTAATATTTAACCAGGATTTATTTGGGACCAGGGGGATTAGCAGTGGGGGAATTTAGCTATTTGCACACAGATTTCTAGATTCTACTTTTGCTGCTAGTTTTGTGTAATTTATTAATCCTTTTTTGAGAAATATTTATTTTTGTAAGCCTAAAAGTGATTCTTTGAAAGTTTCAAGAAACTTGACCAAAAGACAGTACAAAAACACTGGCGCTTGAATGTTGAATGTCACCCGTATGCGTGAAATTAATTTATTTCGGGGTAGTGTGAGCTTTTTAATGTTAGTCATATTGGACTCGGTCAAAATCCACTCCTGCCATTGGCCTCATGGCCATGGGCTTTAGAATACTAAATTGGCTATCAAAAATTTGAAAATGTAAACAAACATGCCAAGGTTTGGATAAAATTTATCAAACTAAACACATTTCCTATATGTATCAGTGCGGAGTGTCCAGATTCTCCAATTTTGGTTTCATTTATTTTTAATTTTTTTTTTTTTTCCAGTGAATGTCTGGCACATGGCAATCTTACAATACGAAACATGTGGTTACTCTATATTGTTGCATTAGTGTATTTGGCATCTGATGTTTTATCTTTCCGAGACATTTAGCAAGTTACAGCTAAAGCAATAAGTCTTACGGAATAGAGGAGCCGGCTTGGATCATAGGAGAAACTTGGTTGGAAAAGCTTCCAGCTTGCTAAATGTGTAAGGAGTTACGTCAGTGCTGGTTAGACTTAGTATTTGCTTTATGTACTAGTTTAGAAGCTATGCACTGCATGAGAAGACTCAGCTGTGCGTCTTGTATGATTTTATCGAAATAAAATTTGAAATGCATCTACAAATTAGAAAATCAAGCATGTTTTCTAATGCATCGTATTAACGTAGGATGGTGAAACCATTGTAGCAGTTCATAATGTGACTGCACCATTAGGTTGCGTTGAAGTTAGCTGAAATCCAGTTGTTCGTTTGTTCAAGTATAGGAATTTCATTTTTAATAAATACCAGTGTCCTACATGGCTTCTGAGGTTCCTTTTGATGACTCCTAAATGTGAAGTCTTGTCTTTGGTGTTAAATCGATCCATCATGAGCAGGTCTGCAGTTGAAGAGGATATAAGGATTTGCCTCCCTCATGGAGACAGAACCGATGGCTATTGATAATATAGAAGTACACAAACACGTGAAATTGTAAGACCACAAATGGGTGATTACAATGGCTTTAATTGAACATTGGATTGCCATAAATGCTACTGGTAATTATGAATGCTACGTGGAACACGGACATAGAATTTTGAAAAGGAAAAGATTTTAAATTACATCCCACATTCAAAAGTATGGGGGTAGGGGGATATTGTTGATCTGTGGTCGTTGTACTTTTGCCCATGCAGAGATTTCCTTGTAATTGTACTATGGCCAACATTTTTCTGATTTCAAATTTTGTGCGCGTATTTTGAGAGGACTAAAGCTAGTGATTTTGGGAGGAAAAAATAGATGAATCTTAATTCTTAAATGTTAATGTCTTTTGTTGCTTGTGATTTTCAAATGCATTAAAGCAAACTAGACTTGCTTTTCTCAGTGCTTAATGTTTTTGTCTTCCTCGAAGAATTCATCCAGTAAGGTGGGTCTTGGGCCTGGGCCCATAGTGCTGCTGTATGGTGCCACCACTGTGTGGGTACAACATAAGCTTGTCATTAAAAATGGATAGGGCTTATGTTGTCCATTTGCAAACATACAGACATCATTACCATTATCATTACAGTATTGAACACTGATATGAACACCATGGAGTGAAGTTCCAGTAGGAGCAAGACCCTTGCAGTTGCATGTTAAGCTGAAGTACAACCCCAATTCTGAAATAGTTGGGACGATGTGTTAATTGTGAATAAAATCAAAATGCAATGACTTTCAGATCACGAGCCAATATGTTATTTACAATAGAACATGGATGACGTTTTACATTTTTATCCACAAAATGAGCTTGTTCCAAATTTTCTGGCGGCAACAGGTCTCAAAAAAGTTGGGACACAAGCAAAAAAGGGCAGAAAAAGCAATTAAGAGAATCAGCTGAAAGAACATTTGGCAAGTAATTAAGTTAACTGGCATCAGGCATGTAACATGATTGGCTATAAAAGGGATGTCTTAGAGAGGCTGTCTCAGAAGTAAAGATGGCCAGAGGCTCTCCAACCTGTGAAGGCTTGCGTAAAAAAATTGTGGAATAATTTAAAAACAATGTTCCTCAACGTCAAATTGCAAAGGCCTTGAAGGTCTCATCATCGACAGTGCATAACATCATCAAAAGATTCCGAGAAACTGGAAAAATCTCTGTGCGTAAGGGACAAGGCCGAAGACCTTTACTGGATACCCGTGATCTTCGGACCCTCAGATGCCACTGCATCACTCCGTGGCATTATTCTGTCATTGACATTACTAAATGGGCCCAGGAATACTTCAAGAAACCACTGTCTGTAAACACAGTCTGCTGTGCCATCCACGGATGCCACCTAAGACTCTATCATGCAAAAAGGAAGCCATTGTTGAGCATGATCCAGAAGCGCCGCCGTGTTCTGTGGGCCAAGGCTCATTGAAAATGGACTGTAGCAAAGTGGCAAAGTGTCCAGTGGTCAGACGAGTCCAAATTTGACATTCTTGTTGGAAATCATGGGTGTTGTGTCCTCCGGGCTAAAGAGGAGAAAGACCACCCCTCCTGTTATCAGCGTTCAGTTCAAAAACCAGCATCTCTGATGTTATGGGGATGCATTATTGCATATGGTGTGGGACACTTGCATGCTTTAAAAAGCACCATGAATGCTGAAAGGTATATTAAGGTTTTAGAGCAGCAAATGCTCCCCTCCAGACAACATCTATTCGAGAAGGCCTTGTGTATTTCAGCAGGATAATGCAAAACCACATACTGCAGTTATTACAACAGCATGGCTTCGTAGTAGAAGAGTCCGTGTGCTGAACTGGCCTGCCTGCAGTCCTGATTTTTCACCGATTGAGAACATTCGGCGCATAATTAAATAAAAAGTCGGTCAAAGGAGACCCAAAACTCTCCAGCAGCTGGAAGCCTGTATTAAACAAAAGTGGGATCAAATTCCAATGGCTAAACTCAAGAAACTTGTCTCCTCAATGCCCAGACGCCTCCACTCTGTGTTAAAAAGAAGAGGGAATGCTACACCATGGTAAACAGGCCCCTGTCCCAACTTTTTTGAGACCTGTAGCAGCCATCAAATTTGAAATGAGCTCATTTTGTGGATAAAATTGAAAAATTTCTCAGTTTCAACATTTGCTGTGTTATCTCCGTTCTATTGTGAATAAAATACTGGCTGGTGTGATTTGAAAGTCATTGCGTTTTGATTTTATTCACAATTTACACTTAATCCCAACTATTTCGGAATTGGGGTTGTAGTTGTCAGGGCACCTGTTGCCTATTTGCTATGTGGCTTTTCTGCTGCTAGCTGTTGAAAAGGCCCGTCTGAAGCACTATGGCATCAATTGCGTTCATCTGGGTCATGCTTCACCAGCCAAGAGATTAACAATCCAGAGATTAATCTTGATGTATGCAGTGATGTGTGGGTGTGAATAACTGTTTAAGCTCCATCTTAAATTTCCTGTCTGCACCTTTCGTGTGCCTCTATCCTGCAACACCAACTCCCAAGTGCTATAAATGCATCAGTGCACTCTGATGAGTCATTTCTTCAATCCTTTTCTTTTTTCGGCCAGGGTTGGTGTTGGCCAGTGGGAATTCAATGATGGCGAGACAATGGTTGAACGAAGAACCTCAAACTTGAGAATCTCAGCAAATTTTATTCTGCAATCACATGATCTTAACACCGCATATTGGTTCAAATAGATATTTGCTCCCCTCAAACCCCCTCCACACCACCACCACCACCATCTTGCATTGGCTTGCAGCAGAGAGGAGAGTGTGGAGGTATACTTTTAGGAGGGCAGGCATATGTGAGAAAAAATGGCCCCTTGGCTTTGGCCAATGCATGCTGCTTGTCTGCTCTGATGGGAGAGAGGACTTAACTGCCATAATCCCACCACTGATCTGGTGGATTTTGTGGCCATTAAGTGATGGCATTTCATAAGCGAGGCTGTGCTTGGGTTGGGTTGGGTTGGGTTGGGTTGGGTTGGGGGTGGGGTGGGGTGGGGTGGGGGGTGGGGGGGGCCGCTGATTTAGAGTGAAAGAGTGTAAAAGCTGAGCCATTTGATGAAGACTCCAGAAGGGGACGAGTGGTGCACTGGTGAACACAGGTGAGTGGATGGGACTTTTTTTTTTTTTTTTTTTAGCAGCGAGGAAGCATTTGCTTCTGAAGGATATTAGATTATTACATGGAGAAAAATTCTACCTTCTGGTTCAATTAGCTTGATTGCCTTGGAAAAGTAAGTATAGTTTGAGGCCCCCCCTAGATTTCTGCTACAGTTTTACAACTGCATAGAAAGGAAAACGAACTTGAGAATTTTGTTTTTATATTCAGAACTTTTTGATTTACTAACTTGATCAGGACATGTTCTGTTTGAATATTATACATTGCAAATCATTATGCCAATCTAAGTCACTGCTTTTCTATTTTTCAGATCTTGCATTTCATCCAACATTAAACCCTGACATGCTCCTGCTTAAACAGCTCTGTGATGATTTTCCTTATAATAAACGGTAAGAATTTCAGATATTTACTGTGGTTGCACTTGTGTAAACTCTATGCAGTTAAGCGACAAGATAATTCGTAATGGGGCCAATCATCTTTCCCTCACAACAATTCACTCTCATGGTAATAAAGGCCACTATTCCCATGTTGATGCCAGTAATGTTTTCATATACGGTGGCATTGATCCCAGGTTCCCTGCCTCAAAGGTACTTGGGTGTGACCTTGGAGGACATTGGCATCGCTGGTTTTCTCGATCACCAGTGGTCTCCAGAGCTCGATTTGTGCCTGCTATTATACAGCACCGAAAAAATAGTTAAATGGTATTTGGCTCAATTGCAATCAAAATGCCAATGAAACTACAGTGTCTTGCTCAACTAATGAAAATAAATAAGTAACTGATGACTGGCCAGTACCTGAGCGGTTGCTAATCCGTCTCTTTTTTTAATCTTAATATTCTGAAAGGGATGACTTTGCTATATCTAAGCCCTGAAAACCACCAAATACTATCTGCCCTTCAATACCACTTAAAGATGTCTTCTACATGAAATTATTCCCATGGCAGTGGTTCATGCTTGTACAGCGGCCTTCGTCTTTAAAAGGTAATTGGGAGTCAATCAAAGGGAGCCTTCACAGAGTTCATCTGTCTTGCCATTTCACTGTTTGGTTATTAAACTCATCTCTGACCTCAAGAATAGAAAATCTCTCAAAATGGTTGAGATTTAATCATATGAGAAGAGGTAACTTCATGCAACAGTTATTTAATTTATTCAAACCCAGGTTTACAACACTACAGGGCCTGTAGTTCTCAGCTGTTGGTCTTAATATTAGCTAATTTACGTCTGTGCTTACGCAGTTGACTCACCTCACCTAGCTACAAAACGATCCTGTATTTTACAATAATCACTGGAACCTGCAGACTGAGCGGCTCCCATCTGGCAGATATTTTATTTTAAATTATGAAAAGAGTAGAAATATTTTATTGTGCTGTATTGTATTGTCCTGATTGTGTTGGTGGAAGCAGCAAATATGAAGCTCACGACTCTAAATACTGAAAATGAACACTTTCAGACCTACAATTAAAATAAATCATGTTCCTTACATTAACAAAAGAATTAATGAGGACAGTATGAATGAATGCATCTTAATTAGCCACAATTAATTAGCTGTGATTCAAAATGCAACTGGCTTATTCCTCTCATGCACAATATGGAAATTGGCTGGCATGCCACAAAAAAAGTCGATTTTCCCATGTTTTATGGTACATGTTGCTCCCTGCTAAGTATCAATGATTTTATCTGTGGTAAGCCTTTCTTTGTCCTCAGTTCAAGTTTTTAGGTAAATGGCACTCATTTATCTGTCAGTTTTAAAATCCTCAATTTTTCTGTGACGCAGGAAGCTCAATTAAAATATTGCTTTGGCTGTGTTAATCCGAACATTTTGTTTTGCATGTCTCGCTCTGTAGCACTTGTATGAGGCTATGTGTGTTCTTCAGGTCTCTTATTTTCTGTTTTTAGTGCTCATCAAGAGGATTGTTTTGACTGAATGCATAAACAGCTGCATATTAGTTTCATATCCATAGATGTTTAGCTGTCCTTCATACAGGGGGTTTTAAGGGACATTTGGAAACAGCCCACAAGCCTTAGATACAAACCAGCCTGATATTTTTATTTGCCTCAATTTTCATCAATGAACTGAATGTATTGAATTTTGTAAATCATAATCAGAATCTGCTTATTTTCTGTTTTGTAAATTTCCCATTCAGATCACCAGAAATTAATTTACATATAGCAACATTTCATTTTATAATATGTTTTCATGAAGATGTATCCCACTTAAAACCTCATAAATGTCAGCTAGATGTGATAGAGGCCCAGAAAAGTGGAACAAAGAGGAAAAAACCTTCATAAGATACCATCTCCGATGGGAGAGACTTTCTTCCTCTTTCCAGCTCACTGTTTGGATTCATGGTCATTGTGGTTATCCATAAATTTAAATAAGTAAACCAGAGCGATAGGTCTCATTTGATTTCCTCTAAATGAATGTTGTCATCCCGCAGTTTATTTCCTCCTGATCCCTCCTGTACTGGCACCCTGGGCTTGTGCTCGTTTCTGTCCGGCTGGCTGCACATGCACCCAGGAAAAGAGCTGCTCAGTTTTGTGTGACCGCGCCAACCTAGCCGACCTCCCCAGGGAGTTCCCCTGTGAAGCCTCCACCATCAACCTGGACAAGAACAGCCTCAAGTTCCTGTCGGAGCGCGCTTTCGGAACCTTGCCAGCCCTGCGCTCGCTCTCCCTCGACCACAACAATATCTCCTTCATCACCCCCGGAGCCTTCAAGGGCCTTTCGAATCTGCTGGAACTAAAGATGGCTCACAACGAATACATCCGCTACCTGCACACGCGCACTTTCACATCCCTCAGGCGGCTGGAAAGGCTGGACCTCTCTGACTGCAACCTCTTCAACATGCCAGACAGAATCTTCCTGGAGCAGACTGCCCTGAAGGAGCTGCTGTGCTTTCAGAACAACTTCCGGCGCATTCCGGGGGCCATCCGGGGAATGGAGAACCTGACCCACATCTACCTGGAGCGCAACAGGATCGAAGCCGTCGCCTATAACTCTCTGCTGGGCCTAACCAATCTCCGATATCTAAACCTGCAGGAGAACCGGATCAATGTAATCCATGACCAGGCCTTCAAGGACCTTCAGCGTCTAGAGAACTTCTACCTGAATGATAATCTTCTGGCAAAACTCCCAGAGCAGTCCTTCAGGGGTCTCACTCGGCTAAAGATGCTCAACCTGGGCGGAAACCTACTTACCAATGTTTCCAAGACCTGGTTTAGTGACCTGGTGGAACTGGAGGTCCTCTACCTGGACAGGAATCAGCTTTGCTGCATCGAAGAGGGCGCCTTTGAGAACCTTACCAGCCTCATCTCCCTCCACCTCAATGGCAACAACCTGACTGCCCTGCCTTTCTCCGTCTTCCAGCCCATCTACTTCCTGGGTCACCTCTACCTGTTCCGCAACCCCTGGGAGTGCGACTGTAGCCTGGAGTGGCTGAAGGAGTGGATGGAGAGCTACAAGCTAGTCCGAGACATCCCTTGTGCATCCCCTTCTGGAGTGGCTGGCCTGGACCTAAGCGAGGTTGTCTACACAAAGATTGATGGCATCTGCATGGACCCAAGTGAGCTGAACCTGACCACTCTGGCTCCCGCGCCCTCCGAACCCTGGCGCTCTACCACAGAGAACAGGTTCAGCAGCCTGATTTCCAAGCTCCTGCAGCAGGAGCTGAAGGAGGAGGCGGTAAACACCACCGAGAGCGTGAGGAACGGTAGCCTGATCGACCAGGCCGAATTGCTCACTGGGGCCTGCTCTGCGCAGGCCTGCCCATCCCTTCTGCTCCTCATCATCGCTACACTTCTGATCCCTGTGATGACATTGGGTGCCACATGTACCAACGGGTCCTGAAAAACAGCTGGAAGTTTTGAAAGAAGAATTTTTCCTGCTGCTTGAGGCAGAAGAAAAAAAATGCTACAAAAAGCAAGGGTGATGAATGGAGACTTTTAAAGCAAATTCTATCAGCCTGAAAATGAGAAAGCAAATAGGTTCCTCTGTTGGAAGCCTTTCGTTTAAAGCAATCCTCAGGAAAGAATTAAAGGTTTTCAGCATGTTGTCATTTGAACAATTAAAATATATATATCTATATATCTACAATTGATCCTGGGTCATATAAAATATTTTTAGCAGCAGAAGAAGACTGCACAAACAATACTCAGGAACCTGCCTTTTCCTGGACCTTTCTAAAGGTGAAAGACATGACGCAATTGTGGGAGAATTTAAAAAATCATGAAAATAAACTTCAGTAACACTGAATTTTATGCTGCATGTAGGTTACAATAACTTCAAATGGCTGCATGGCTAATGCAGTGAAATTTTGCCTGTGTGAGAGTGGTGCAGTTCCACTTATAATAGAAAATGGTTCTGGATAAATGTGATACGCATTTTAAAAATAGTAGCTGTTTTTGCAGTGGATAATCATTGGATAGTTGATCAGAATTTGTATAGTATTACATTTACTCACTTTATTGAGGAGCAGCCTGCGGTCTTTTCATATTCACCAGACTGCTAAGTGTTGCAAAG
This sequence comes from Gymnothorax javanicus, assembly GCA_029692085.1. Classification (NCBI taxonomy): domain Eukaryota; kingdom Metazoa; phylum Chordata; class Actinopteri; order Anguilliformes; family Muraenidae; genus Gymnothorax; species Gymnothorax javanicus. Next base: position 37,050,125 of record CM056210.1, on the reverse strand, counting down.
GAGTTTACTGTTGCTTATTGTTCAATTAATTTTTTCACTAAATGTTGGAAACATATTTTAGGTGATTGGAAAATATTCACAGAATTTCACATTAGAGCAGATGGCACTACAGCACAATTTTCTTGTTTTATTCATTCGCCTGGATTTCCAGGCTTTTAATAACTGCATTAATCTCCGTAATGTCAGGCTTATCTGCACTCTGCACTGTAAGCGGTCATCTAACATAACTAAATGGAACAACCTCATAATTTCATTTTTTATGTGCATTTTTGTCTCTTTTTTTTCCAGCAGGAATTATATGCATTTCCTGAACATTTCAAATGAGGGTTGGCAAAGGGAAGGGGAGAGCTCTCCCATCTTACATGAGAATGTAATATAAAGGCTTACATGTGCACAATTAATTCATCTATGGCATTATATTCACATTAATATAAATTCACAATTAGAATTTTTTTTCCCCACTGTCAATATTATGTGTAAGTCCGCTCACACAAGTGTACCTTTCGCTTCAGTAAAGAAAACAGGAATAAATACGTTGTATTCAACATCCGTCAGCTCCTCTCTTTCAGTGTACATGGTTTAAAAGCACTGCATGGGATTAAACTAGGATATATGCTTTTCACTCATGAGTACTGGTCTATGGTATGGGACTCCAATCCCATAAGCTTGCAGTTTATGGGATATATAGGTTATCAACTCCCTAGTTTTATCTCTAATGTCTATATTCCCTGGAATTTCACATGATCTATATACACATCTAAAGATAGTGGACCCGTCATACTACTAAAGGGGAAATTTAAGCGAAAATTCAAGTTTAAGTGATTAAATGATTGGGGAAGAAAGTTATATAACCAGCAAAAGCAATTTTTCATGAAAGCAGATTTTATAGAGGATGCTGATTTGAAAGTATAGGGAAGACTGTTCCAAAGAAGCGTATGAGATACCTTGAGACACCTGAGCAGCTTTCTCACCTGCAGTTCAGCGATCCCCCAGATGAAGGTGGAGGCAGGCTTCGTGTGACATTGTGCTGAGGGGAAATCAGTGGTAGTCTAATATCAATAATTAAACCCACATGATAACTGACAGCAGCATGACATACTTCTGGTTCACAGCTGTGGACAGGCTGCAGATATTTTGTGAGGTCAATGAAAGTCTCTTTGGAAGTTCTCCTTTTCAAGGATGCTCTGGGAGAAATGCCAGATAGAACAGTTGCAAATGAGAAAGGATAGAGAAACTCACTGCATAATTTTGGGGTTATTGGCCTTCCTCACAGACCCAAGGGCAGAGTTCCTCCCAACTTAATCTCTTCACATCAAGTGTGAACCCCAAGCCGAACTCTTCATCTTCAGTTACCAGTCAGGCAACTTACCACTGCGCCACCCTGCTTCCGATTTCCAAGTTGCAATTGTCCGCATCAACAGCGTCAACAGTGTTGACTTACAACCAAATTGTACTGTAATTTGAGGTTAATTTACTGTGTCGTAGGCCTACATAATGTACACAAAATTACTACCTTGTCTTCGAGAGAAGCATACACTCGAACTTATAAAAATGAATGAGAAATTACAGTGAAGGAAATGTGTTACATTGAATATTTCAGAGAGAAGAACTGAAAAAACATGATGGACCAATTGGTTACATGATTTAATTGTGAAGTCATGTCTTCCAAAAAGTTTCCTGAGGCACAAATGAATGTATCCATTTGCTAGTTCACACAAGGGCGTGCCAGTCACGTGAGAATTGGCATGTGCATCTGACTCATTAAAAAGACATTAAAAAAATAAAATCTTTGCTTACCTGAATGGTGTGTGTGTTGCAGGTCCATGACAAAACTGCCTCTGGTTCAGAGACAGCCAAATGACTCGTATAGAAACATTACATTTTCTCAATAATTCAGTGGTCCCTCAACACTGCTGGTCAGCCAGCCCAGATAAGCATTTGGCACTGCGGTCACCATAGATGCCATTAACAGCGCTACCCGTATGTGTTACACTGAACGGTCCAGCTTCAGGGCAATATTAGTATCAGGCCGCGCACTATGCTACCCGCGCACAGTAACCTCTAACCTATAAAGATAAGAATGCTGAGATGTGAAAGGAAGGTTATTGCTTCGAAAATCAAATTATTTTGACATTTTCCAGAAACCAATCAGCAGTTCTAACTCCACTGTACGGGGTAATTTGTGCCTAGCACCCAAAGTTGGCTGCATTCAATGGTCTATCCAACATTTGATTAAAAACCGCTTTTACTGATCAGCTTCAACTTCAGTTTGCTTGCATTTTACCTGTCATTAGACATATTAATACATTTTCTTTTTTTTAGGGATCTAGACGTGTAATGCAATTTAAATTTAATATAAAGTATGGTTATGCCATTGATAAAAGTTCTGGGGTCTGATTTGTCTGTTCCATAGAGCTTGAGAGTGAGTCGGCCAACACAAGCTGGCTCCTGAAACAAAAAGGCAGTGTGAACTTAGCATAGGCTTTGGACATAAAAAAGCCCACGTAAATGAACATGGGACCTTGATTCAGTGTAACCTGGTGTGTTGGTGAGATACATTCTGTTAAGGAAGACTATAGTTTGCCATTTCATTTTTTTTTTTTTTTTTTTTCCCGAATAATACTTTAAATGTGGATGTCGCTAAATTTTCGTTGCTGAGTATAAATCCTCATGGTCGAGCTATATAAGGTGTTGACCTGGTCTTGTTATAAGTTGGAGTGCCTGTTGAAGGCCTGATACATCATGCTATGTGCCGATCATCAATTTTCTCCGAATACCCGCCAAGTGACTTGACAAGTAACACAATCGAAAATGTGGTAACACACAATTCAGTAGATGGCCTACCACAGTAACAACAAACCACATAAAAAAAAAAAATTTAAAAAAAACATTGGTGCGCATACAATAAGTATCACTTTGATTAAACTCTGCTCATTATTTATAATATTTTTATTTATATAGCACTTAAAGAATATAACAGATACTCTGCTGATTAAAGCAAAAAAAAAAAAAAAAAAAAAAAAAAAAAAAAAAAAGGGGCACGATTAAACCATCTGGGCAATAAACACAACAAAATAAAGGTATGAAATACTTAGGGAGTAAAGTATTTAACTGGTGAAGGCTATTTTTAAGAGCAGATGTTTTTTTTGGTAAATATGAGACGACCCCTTTTTGGTCGGCAGATGTTTTTGCCTTGCAGCTGTGCCATGGATGCCATTTTTGCCCAGTTTCCGCCTCATAGTGGAATTGTGAACAACGACCTTACAGAGATAACTGAGGTTTCGGCAGTTTTTTCGCCGTTATTCTGGATTCATTTCTGACCACCTTGATGAGACATGGATGCGCTCCTGAAAGAATTTTGGTAGACTATCCACTTCTACGAAGGGTTACGATTGTTCCAAAATTTCACAATTTGTAGATAACGACTCTTACCTTGGTTTGCCGGAGTCCCAGAGCCTTAGAAATGGCTTTGTAACCTTTTCCAGGCTGATAGATGACCACTTTCTCATCTCTTTTTCAATTTCTTTATATTGTGGCTTCATATACTGCTTTTGGCTACTTCACATTGGCAGATGGGTTCAATTTAAGTGGTGTTTGGATTCAAAAGGACTAACAGAAATCAAACCTGGGTGATTCTAGTGAAACTGAACTCAATTATCTATTAAAATTGTTTGAATGGTCATTTTAGTAACTCAAGGGGAAATTACTATTTCACATAGGGCAAGGTATGGCTGGATAGCTTTTTTCCTTCAATAAATTAAGTCAATTAAAAACTGCATTTTGTGTTTACTTGGGTTATCTCTGCCTAATCTTAAAATTAGTTTGATGATCTGACACATTCAAGTGTGACCAATTAGCAAAAATAGAAGACATACAGAAGGGTGAAAATACTTTTTCACAGCACTGTGCCTCAAACCATGTTGCTAAATAAACATGCTCAATCATACTGGCGAAGCATCAACAATCTCTGTCTTAGCACTGATTTGGCAAAACCATGTTCCTCCCTCCTCCGTATCTTTTCTTCTAAAATGTACTCAGGATGGGAAGGTGTGGGCGTGGCTACAGAGCCAGGGGGGCGGGATCAGGTTTCAGAGGAGCGTTTGTGGCCAGATAGCTGCAGCTAAGAATGAAAGCTTGCTCCAGCATAGCAATATGACGATCCAAAAAAGTTATTGTGAAGTTATTGATAAAGCAGTCATGAATTAACAGTGACTGCAAGTGGGCTGAGTTGAGGGACGGAGGATCATTTTTTTTGACCACAAACAAGACAATCATCCGTTAAAAATATCTGATTTTGATTTTGTGCATTTAACTAGATGACCAGATTAACCAGACTGAGAGCCACACTGAAACATCACAGGAGCCGTGGGTGTGCAAAAGAGAGAATGCAGAGACTGTTCACTTTTCGAACACATAAAAGGAAATATATTTTAAAAAAGTGTTCATACTGAAGGACTGCTTCATCATTAGCAGAACAATTTACACAGGGCAGTCTGAAGTCAACCGTTTGTCATGTACATAGGCTATTTTGATACACAAACTGGTTCTTCATTTGCAAAGTGTTCCACTTTGCACAACATGTGCATCCCTCCCCCTTTGAAACAATTACACACGGAATAAAAATCGCTGTTTTCTTCCCCGGTGATTAAATTTAATTAAAACATTAATACTCTCAGACGATACGCTTCTGAAATGGTGAATCTGGGACAGTCTCTCCCCTCCCCCTCCTTGTTCTCACAACAAATTGAGACAATTTTACAAACACATCTCACGACATGGCTGATAAAAACTGGTTCATTTAGAAAGTCGCCCGGAATGAAGGGATGTGCATAGGTGTCACTGCCAGTCCTCATACCCCCCATGGGTGAGTAGTTTTTCTTTTTTTAAACTCTTTTCCTAATAAAAGGAATGTTCTCAGCTGTTGATAACCGTAGTCTGACACTGATAACACAGACAGCATGTAAGCTTTCAGAATGACCACATGCATGAGACCTCATTCAAATCTCTTAAAACATTTACGTATTCATTTAGAGAGACAGTATCTATGCAGGGGGGACGCATTAAGCAATTGTGCAAACCAGTAAGCGCTCGAACAAACGCACACATGCACGCACATGAACACACACACACGCACGCACGCACATACGCACAAAAAAAAAAAAAAAAGAAAAAGCTTGTGCTACAAAGAAAGAAGGATCTATCAGAGAAGGTAAACGCGATCATAGTGCTTTATGGTGTGGTTAACAAAAACAGAGGTTTAAATAAATTAAAGAACATGGGAAGGATCAGAAAAAAGACACCGCAGTGTTTATGTGCTTTTCATCTATAGAGGTGGTACCCACAGGAAGTAGTGCAAAGAGATGGCACCTTCCCGACGTGAAGAACGATACGAAAACAAAGACACGGTTAAGGGCACCAGTCCGACATCTCTCTCTCACCATCTGTCTCCGTCTCCAAGCCCGTCACTGCTCTTAGATACTGTCCCTTTAAAAACAAAAGTCTAGAAAAATGTTCTTCTAGCTATAAGGACATGACGATATTTAAATTTTTATACAACACTACGTCTAGGTAGTCTCTGGAGGTGGTGAGGGGGGGGTTGTCTGAGGCTCTTCCAGGGACTTCTGTAGTTCTGTCGAGATGCATCGCAAAGAGATGAGGGCTGGGCGTGGTGCACAGAGGCGGGGCCAGGGAGGAGAACGAGACGGGTCAGGATTAGTAGACCCATGACACGGGCACCCATTGGGCTGTCGTGCACACGAGGTCGATGGCCTCCTCGAGGTATCTGATGGTCTCGTCGATCTCGTTGTTGATGATGGTCTGGTCGAAGTAGTGCGCGTACGTCCTCTGCAGGATCTCCGACTCCTTCTGCAGCCGCTGGAGTGACTCGTCCTGTTGGGCGAAGGCGGAGAGAGAAGGACAGGAGGGACCCGGAGTTAACGCTGTTGAGCATTCAGGAGATTCCCTTTACCCATCGCACCCGAGCATGGGAACCCTTTATGGAAACTGAATATACCCCAAATAAAAGGATATCTATCCATCCATTATCAAAGTCGCTTATTCCTGGTTTCTTGGTCAGAATGTCATGGGATAGTGGGGGGGGCAAAGCCTATTCCTGCAGACAATGGGCACAGCGTGGATACTCCTCAAGTCCATCGCACAATTAAATATGAGGACTTGCGAAATGCAGTAGGTCTATTTATCTATTTAAAATATCTGAAAAAATAAAATTGTATATTGTATTTTTGGTTTTCTGATCATTTCTACAGTAAAATGTCCAATATCAAACTCAGAGTATTCCAGTTGGACTCCGAAATATACTCCGGTCCAGCTGATTTGACACAAGATATTTTACCATGCATGAATTAGCCCAGAGCTGTATGCAAGTACTCAACTATTTTCAAGACATGCATATTTAATTTCCATAAAGAAAACCCTTCAGCACACTTGTGCACTAAAAAAAAAAAAACCCATTAAACCCAGGGGCAATTCTACCCACCACAATCACAGGGCAAACAAACACACACACACACACACACACACACACATTCACACGCACACACACACACGCGCGCATACACATATACACACACACACACACACACACATATACACAATGGGGACTATGAACATGACGCATGTCCTGCTTTTCTCAAAGAAACAGTCTAATGGCTGGAAAATGTCTGCTGAAGCCAGACAGTGCTGTCGGCATCCACCCTCACTGGGCAGAGTGCAGCACACAGCGGTGACCCATCTCTTACACAGAGGACTGGACGGAGGGAGGGAGGAAGGGAGGGAGGGGCGGAGGGAGGAGAGGCTGCGCTAGACGGAGGCGGGAGCTACACACAGCACCGCTAACACACGCTGCAGCACCGCCAAAACACACGACGCAGCTGCGATACACAGCTTGGGCTCGCCGCCAAAGTGCTGAGCTCTCCACTCATACTTACAGGCAGCTTTCTGCACCAGCGCGGCAGCTGAGACACAAGCAGCGAGAGGAAATGCAAATGAAACGAGGCGCATGCAAAAACCACAAGAGTGCACAGGGTCACTCATGCAATCAACGCAAAAATAAAACTAATAACAAATGAGCAGAAGGTCACAGGGAGCTGCAGAATGGATAATGTGGAGTCTTCCTGGCTTGTTACTTGGACACTGCCGTGACTGACAACCGAGAGGAGGGGTGAGACAGACTGCTTTAGATGGATGGCGATTATTCGTAATGAAGTTACAGTGGAGAGTAAATCAAGTGATTAAATTGCTGCTAACAGCAGAGTTCTTCAACTCTCAAAGCTCTGACAGAGGGAGCTTCTGTTCTCACTTTCGCATTCATTGCTGAGACTACTCTCCAGTTACCCTACTTCAAATAGACTGACACAGTATTTCAAAGACGGGTAAAGAAGGGTTTTATGGATAACCAGATAAGTTTGTAGTGATCGAAATAGAAGACATTTCCATGGTGCTCTCATAACCCCAGAAAAACCTCTCTCACATTATTGCTTTCATAATGACAGGCAGAGATATTTCTATCAGAGAGGGATTTAAATGTCTGCTCGCTGTCTGATCCTGAGACGGTACACAGGCAGTGCCCCAAACATCCGGGTAAATGAGGGATAGCGCCAGCATGTGGTCTGTCAGAGGGTATAGAGGTATATCTGCCTCTTCTTCTGTTAATTTACAGTATAATCACCAATCAGCCAAAAAGCCATTGAAATACACAGGACAGCATGTCTGTTTGTATATTGTTCTTTGTGGACCCCAGGAAGATTAGCTGAGACCATACCTAACTGCTAATGGGGATCCGAAGAAAATAAACTGAACTCACTGTTGCCTTTGTGATCTACCCATCTACCACAGAGCATACCCACTTCTCCAGGACCCGTTACACCACTGGCTACATACCAAGCATAGGCTATGTAAATAAAAATAGTCGCCAAGCCTCTGAAAGAGGGTCATGTGCTAAACTTGCAGGATTTCAGTGGTCAAGACCGCACGAGTGTTTAGTGATTCCAGAGACAGCATCCTCTAACTATATAAACTAAGTTGATGTGCAGTGTTGTTATAAATACACTAAACGTATACTATGCCATAGTACAAAAATACACTAGAATATTGCCTTCAATTTTTTTGGAAATTACAACACATAAACAAGACATTCACGCAACATTGCACAACTCAAATTTCATCAAAAAATCTCATCAAAATGGATCACGTTTTCTCAGATACAATGTTTCCCAAGGAAACGTTGTTCGAACAAGCTACATTGTTAAATGCAGGCAAAACAAACACACATCATGAAGACAAGAGGATACTTAGGAGTGCAGAAAAGACAGAAAGAGTGAATATGAGCATGTGTGGGCATGCGTCTGTACATGAGTGCGAGTGCGTCTCTGCAGCAGAAACTCACCTCATTGATGCCGGGGGTGATAGTTGGAGCAGCGATGAAGACAACATACGGCGCGAACTCTGCTGTCCGCAACACTTTTAGGGCCTGGACAGACAAAAAGGTTGAAAAAATCCCTACAGTAAGACCAAGCGACCACAGACCTCACCAGGGACAGGATAACACTGCAGCTTCATGTCAGGTTTAACATCATAGTCCTCGAGGGCTGACAACTGCTGGCTTTCCATCATACCACGGAGTCAGAGGGTAAAGTAAAGTGGCCAATCAGCAGCGCTAATTATTCAGTTATTTACTGGAGGATGAAACTAAACCAGGATGAATTTGAACTTGGAGTCAGGTATGGGGATCTTTCTCTATAAGTACACGCGAGGGGACAGACCAAAGCACATGGGGCAGAAGCCAGTCGTGATGGGCAACTGTGTATGCTGCTTTTAAAGCGGTTCAGTGGATTCATTTCAGTCACTGATTTACTAAGGTATCCATCCACCTTGTTCTTAAGACTTTATTTGTCAATCAATTCAACAGAACCAGAAGACGCGATGCCCCCGCAGAACTCAAGTTTAAAATCATGATCAAAAGTGAGAAAGAGAGTGGTTTTTGGAGGCCCTTCCCAGAAATATTGTAACTTCTAAAATCTTATTTCCATAACTCAGAAAGTATTTGCCTGTAATTCCTACAACTGTAGCAGAATTACTCAAATGCAGTTAAACCATGCTGTAATTGAAATTAAGCATATCTTCGAGCAAAATTGCAGCCCATCGTCAGAAAACCTATCATCATAAAATAAAATATAAAACGTCAACAAAAATCAGTCCCAGCTCGTTTTAAAAAAGCCCTTGGAGGCCGATGTTGGCAGGAAGGGGCCGCACCTGTGGCTCCACGTCCAGGATGGAGATGAGACCCTGCTCATGGATCTTGCGTATGGTCTCCAGCCTGGTGCCGTACATGGCGTCTTCGTGGCTGCCGTACTCCAGGTAATCATTGTTCGAGATGTCCTGCATCATCTGGTCGTGCGATACGAAGTAGTAGTTCTTCCCGTTCTCCTCGTCCTTCTTTGGAGGTCTGGTTGTGTCTGTGTGAGGGCAGAATGAGCTGCATCAGCTGATTATGGCAAAGTAAAGCTTCACCAGACCACTAATGAGCAGAGCTACTTTACAGCATAGCAAACATGCTATAATCACTGAGAGCTATTGCCTGTGGTCTCCCAATTTGCTCAAAACAGCAAACAGCCCGGTACTGGCATATGAATGATGGGAGTTAAAATAACCTCATGAGTCCATCACTAGCATTAGCATTCAGGACCAGGAGATCTAATTAAGATCCAGTTCTCTCTTGCAGAATATGGCTGAGTGAATACAATGTAACGCATCATCAATCTGCACCAATGTTTTGACTAAACAACAGTTGTATTTTTCCACAGTAGTTAAATAAAAAAGTGAATTGCTGTGAAAAAGCAGCTGCCACACAATTCGCTGCAACAATTAAATATACTAATAATATACAGTCAGGTCAGTAAATATTTGTACAGCAACACAATGTTCTCGTATGCCTCCACAATGAATTTGAAACTAGAAAAGGCTAAATTTTTTGAAGAAAATTTGTGTGTTTGCTTCAGTGAGAAAAGTTGAAGAGGTTGGCTAATAAAATGAAGGTGCTTGGAAACTAAGAGGCAAAAGAAATTGCCAAAGAAATGTTGAAAAACTGCTGAAATGTAAACACAAGACTTTGAAGCTGAAAGTAATTGTTTAAAGGTGACATAGAATCAAAAACTGTTTTTACCTTGTCTATGTTGAATAACGATAGTCCACCTGCATTCAAGAACATACGAAGTGCCAGACATTCTGAACATCTCCGTTTCATAGAAATTCCTCTTTTAAAAATGACCGCCAGAAAACGGGCGAATCTGAACATATGTCACACGTATCTCACTGCCCCCCACTCTCATTCTGTTTCCTCCCCTTCAAAATAATTTGCATACACTTCTTTATGCAATTCCATTGCTTCCAATCCCTCAGTAAAGACAAGCGTGAGAATTCCAGAGTCATAATCGATTTCCGTGTCACTAGTGGGGAAATCCACCGTAATGCACGTGAAACGGATTAACTTATTGCACAAGGACTTGAATTCCGCAAATGAATTTCTTCAGTGCGCTTTGATTGAATACTTGCCGACTACGGCACAGGAACATCAATGCGAGAGACTCACTCCGAATGAGTAAGCCTTGGCAGCTCTGAAGTAGCCTATCTAGCTGTCTCCGAGATGTTTGGGGGAAAAAAAAACATCAAAAATACTTACCATTCAGAAATGTTTAAATCCAGCCTTTGCTGGACTGGTTCTTCCTCCAATTCAGTGTCCTCATCCGATTCGGGCTCAAACATATAAGGCTGAATCTCTGGATATGCCATAGCTGCATAAAGTTGGTCTGTCCGTGTTACGAAGCCGGCGAGTGTTTTCCATTATCCCTACCGGTCCTTGAGAAGTCACATTCTTTTGAGCAGCAAAGCCAGCCAATCAGCGTCAAGTGCTTGCATTTCATAACGAGGTTGCCCGAAAGGTCGTCAAATAGGTACAAAACAACGCGTTCAAAATCCCCCACCCTAACATAGCTTTTTGAGAGAGGTTTTTCGGAAGCTTCTGAGGCATTACAGACCCAACCAAAATTTTGTTGTCGAAATGTCACATCACAGAACAAGGATAAATACCCCATTCAACCATTCTATGTCACCTTTAAGGAATTCTGACTTTTCAGCTGTATCATGACCGAGTCTACTCCACTTCAACCTAGCTGTAAAAAAAAAAAAATGGTCAACTGGAGTCAATGAGGTTGATGGATCTCTTTCTATGGCTCTGTGCGTATCTTGGTCAATGCAGCGCATGCTGAGAAATTAGCTTTATGGCAGAGCAAACGTGGCAGGTCATATTGGCAGACTGCCGCAGCTGTTGCTGCTTATAGCTCATTGTCAGTGTCTCCCCCAGTCCCATACTGTTCAATGCTGACCTGGCCAAGTAGTGAAAAGCTACTATTAGCAGCTCTCTGTTAATTTCTGTGCACTGTGTGTTCGCTAGCTAAATAGCTAATAATAGCATGCTGTCTGCAAGATATCGTTAACACATGTTGTGATATTGTTCAAGGCTCCCTTTTTATATCTGTGCTATTATTAGCTAGTTAGCTCACGAACACACAGTGCACAGAATGTGTTCGAAACGGGTCGAACTTAAGCGTTGAAACTGCCATCACTGGAGAATACATAATCAATAGCTAGCTAACGTTAACTATTAAACTACTCAACGAGTATGGAAAAATTACGTCTGCTAGCTTAGCAAGGATGGCAGTAATGGTCATTTTGGTACCAATATTTCGCCTGTTTTAGATACGATCGTAAATATATCTAGCAAGTGCGAACAGTTGCTTGTATATACTGGAATAGGAGCTCGAGCAACTCTTTTCTGCTTTGCAATTTTTTACTGTAACGTGTTCTCATGGACCTGCCCTGCAAAATGACTGGTCTTTGCTGCCCTAAATGTGCTCTCTTGGAGCTGGTTTGAGCAACTGTATAAACGATGACACCGAAAATTCTTCCACTGAGTTTGACGCAGAAGAATGAGATTTGTCTAACAGTCGTATCAATCTTAATCCGAACAATGATAATACTGAGGCCAGAAAAAAGTCCAGCAGAGTGCAGAATTGAACCGCAATACTGCTATGCCACAACTTCGCTGAGCCATTTGAGTTAATGGTTATAGCATTTGGTCCAACGGAGATTTTAGCTAAGGCATCTCTTACATACTACTGCCTCTACCTCAAAGATAGTAAGTCCAATCTACGAAATGGAGGTACCATACCGAAGAGGAGAGTCTGCTGAGCGAAATATGTCAAAATTGTTTGTGTACTGCCAAAAATGTCGGAACACAAGTTACAAAACTGTTTTTCAGCTTCCTAACTGGAATTTTCTGGAGTTTCGGTTAGTGCTCCCATCGCTTTTCGGCTCATACTGCCAAAATCCTCTGTCCGATTGCTTGCATAGTTACATTTTTGTGACCAGCGCAACTTTTGCTACAATTTGGATATAAAAATATTTATGTGCAGTGAAAATTGTGGGAGTTAGAGCAAGTTTAAGAGAAGACTTCTTGACGATTTTACAGCTGTTAACCGCTCTAACAGTGATGTCACCACACTTAGTTCCCAGAATGTATGGTAACAAAAATTATTTGAAAAAATTATAATTAATAAATTATAGAAGTTAAGAAAAATTTGAACAGTGAAGAAATTATACAATCTTAACTTAATATTTTGGACTTTTATTGACATTTCTAGTTAAAAGTATGACAGAGTAAAAAAATAGCAGAAAATAGCTGAATCTACTGAATCAGCACAAAAATGGCTTTAATAGGACCCCAAAAAATGACATTTAAAATTAAATACCTCAAAAACTAAAAAGAAAAAAAATCTGTACAGATGCAACATAATTCAGAACAAGCTGATTTTTTTAAAGTTTCAATGGAATCAATAGCTTAAACAGTGTAGGAGGAGTTAGTCGACCAAATTTAGGCGGAAGAAGAAAAAGAATAAGAAGAAATAGCAAAAGAATAGAGTGTGCTGCTTCTTCGCTGAAGCAAGCACACAATAATACAGTCAAATGATACAATATATTTGAAGAGGAGGTTTTCAGCTTTAATATATGGGTCTTGTCAAAAGTATTGTACTAACTGTGGAGGAATTAATATTCAGGCACTCAAAGTAATTGGTTTAGCTAAAAATTAATAGCACAACCAATGAAATTGGACGGGGCTTATGTAATTGCCAGTGTCTGTTGTTGGTCTGTGAACAAAATATTTCAAAATACATTTTGGCCAATTCAAACAAAACTTCACATGGAGGTAGGCAATATTAAATTCTGGAAGTGATTTAATTTTCAGAACCTATGATGTACTATAAAATCGATTTTGGTGATACCTCAAAAACCAAACATTGTGTGATTGACTTGCTGTTAATATTAAAAATGGATTAAATCCAATATCTAAAAATTTCTAATTTAATTACATCAGAAATCATCAGCAGTTCTTGAGATTGCCAAACGTCAAAAATTTGCCCATCGACATCAGAAATAACAGGATTTTCTATATTTCTTTAAAACACTTGGTTCTAGTGGCACTCTTGGCCCTCTAAAGGGAACATAATTTTCCTTAAAGGTATGACATTTTCATAGTAAGAAGCAATAGGTAAAAATCAGAATGGCGAGTACGTAGTGATGTGATACCATGACATTATGAAAGTTTATCACCGTTTTTCTGCAAACTTAAAAGGACAGGCTTTCCGAGGGGGTATGCACTCTATTGAGTGCCCTTCTGGTTTGAGAAACACTTTGTTGAAAACCCTTTGCAGTCAATGTCTGCAAAGTCAGGAACACACAGACATCAACACACAGAGTTTGTTGCCTGGTGGTGTTTCGGGCAGGCAAATGATAATTTACTTAGTATCTACTATTACTTAGTTGGACTTACGGTTCACAGCAACAGATTCCAAACTTCAAATTAACTTAAGGCACTTCATCAGCTTACTCGAAAATGAAATAATGAGGGAATAACATACATTTTGCCTTTGACCAGCTGAGCAGCCAACTATAATTACTTTTGGTTCATAAACAGTGGTGGGAGGGCACAAAGTGCTGTAACTCCAACACCATTCACCCAATTTGGAAGCTAATGTCCTCAAATTTAAGCTGAATGTCCGCAAAGTTTATTTAATTAAAATCCAATATGCTGTGGTAGGTGGCTAAAATAACAGTAACTTTATATAATAATATATTTAAATAAATGTATGTTATTTATATTTAAATAAATTTTTATATTTATTACATATTATATTTAAATAATTGTTATTTAAATAATAACAATAACTCAATGTGCATATCAACCTGATTTTATCCACATTATTTTGATATATTCTGTTCATATTAAGAAATGCTCCAACAATGGCACAATGTGAACTAGAGAGTCAACTGGACATGGGGACTGGATATTAATGGTCCACCAGTGGAACTCGAGGAAGTCGAAATTCAAAAGCAAGCTAGCTACACAGCCCACTGATAAACCCACAAGGTAGTTTTTTAGAACATAATTCTGAAAGGTACCAGGCATTGACAAGACAAGAACAAATCCTTTTGACAGGGTTTTGCATTTCTTCCTGCATATGAAAAATTTTCGCCTGCAGCAAGATCAGCCCAAACTATCACTGAAATATGAAGACCAACACATCGCAATATTTCTAAAAGTAAGACATTCTCCTTTTCTTCACCTAAAATGACATGAACAAGGCAGCCATAAGACTACAGACTGACAGGATTTTCAACTGCTTAATACAAGATATCGATGCATGGAAGAAGCCTGGTTTCAAAGAGGAGCTGCCTCACGTGGAATCGGGTAGGCAAATCTGTCGGGGTGCTTCGTGATCAGCGTGTTCTTGATGTGTCTCCTTCCGACTCCATGGGCACCTGCGAGAGAAAGAGGCCATCAGTTGATGTCGGTCCTTCAAAGCTTCCAATATCAGATGCTCACTCAAGTGTGTTTGCGGGCCCAGTGGAAATAGCACAAACTACTTCATAATGAAATAATACATTTTGACGAGGTACGATTTAATGCTTTGCAAAATGACAATAGAGCAATGGTTACCTTCAGATTAAACAAAAACTTTGCTATTCGCTCATCTCATGTTTGACATTACTAATTTTCTGTGACAACGCGTTTCTCATTGCTGTAGTGTAGTTTGTTCTGTGTGTTTGTAACCCACCTTCCAATTAGATCTGTTCAATACTCATCTTTAGAATTTGAGAGTAAAAGGTACATATGATGCCCTTTGACCTTAAGACCGTACTCTCTCGCCAGTTGTTCCCACTAACAATCTCATGGACTGGAGAGAGTCGGCTCATGAATACAGAACTGTGCCACACTGTAGTTCCATTTGAATTGTGATCAGGAGCAAGTCAGAAAACTGACTTAGCAACTAGCACAAGGGTATTAAACAAAGACAGTAAAAAAAAAAAAAAAAAAAAAAAAAAAAAAAAAACAAGAGGCTCATGGGCCTTAACAGTCACCTGAGTTGTATAAAAACTGATGTTATTGATGTCAATGAACCAAATATACCCAAAAGTATCATTTTCCTATATAAAGTATAGTAAACTTCACCCCCTCCCCAGGGGCAAACATGGAGGCTGGGGGCCATGAAATTCACAATTTTGATAAAGCACCTCAAGACCCTTCCATCTATGAAGAGTATTGGTTTCCAGCCTATCTCGGTCTGGAGAAGAAGATTGTTGAAATTTTTGGCAATATGACCCCATTTGGGCCCCATGCCTCAGCCCCTGGGGAAGAGACAGGGTCAAAAATGTCATAGTATCAAACTGTCATCTCATGGTTATAATGCCAATCAAGTTTGAATGATTTCCAGTAGAAAATGAACAAAATATATCCAAAAGTATCATTTTCCTATATAAACTATAGTAAATTTCACCCCCTCCCCAGGGGCAAACAGAGCTCGAGGGTCATGAACTTCACAATTCTCAAACGGACAAAAGGCGATCAGAATAGGTCACTTGAGACTCGTCTCAGGTGACCTGAAAAAAAAAAAAAAGAATGTTTACTGCAATAATTCACTTCAGCATAACAAGAAGAGCTTTGCCCATGAGGAAATATGCACTATATAAGAAAACAATATGGGCAGTTTAGGATACTTAAGGAGTAAAATGGTCTCTGGCACCGTATCTAGCCAGTAGCCAGGTCTTGAAACCTCCTGGAGTTTCTGCCTCTACGATGTGACCTGGCAAAGCATTCTGCCCTGTGGTCTCACTGTGTGAAAAAATACATATCTGTACTAAATTTACCCTTTGGTAAGATGCGAGTGCTTGGTTCAATTCGGCACCATAATGGCGGGTGTCCTCCCCAGCTCTTGGAGGACCAAGTAGCTTCAATATTTTCCTTAATTTTTTAATTTTTTTTTTTTTTCATATTTGCAAATCACATTCAGTTTCAACACTAAAGGTGATAGATGAGCAGGAATTTGAACTGCACCATATATCATTTTTGACCAAGTATCATTTATTCAGTTTTTGTGCTCTCCAGTGAAATGGATGCTCCAGGGACAAGGGGGGGGTTTGCTCCAGTCGGGTCACATAATCATCGCTGTAATGAAGAGCATTTAATTCCTGCAAGGGACCTCACGGTCATGGTGTCACCTACCTAACAAGACTAGCGTTTTCCTCTTGAATGTTGGTAGCTTCACCACTTCTTCATATGTGACGAGATCTAGTTGATCAAACACTGGAAAGGGGGAGGAAGTTGAGAATTCACCGTGGGAATAGAAGCAGAGGGTCAGCAGTGACCGGAAACAAACAAACATAAAACCTCCAGGAGGAGGCCACAGAGGAGAGAATGCGCAATGGCTTCGGTGACTTGCTCAAATGATACGAGTGCGTGGGTGAGAAACAAGCAGAATTGTGTTTCAGAAACTGCGGGAGCTCAGAATGAAATCGCAGCATATAAACATCAACATTCACAACTATTGATGGCATTGACACAATAGCACTTTCTTCCAGTACAGCTTTGTGTTTAAAAGCACAGACACCAGGCTCGAGTCCATGAGAAATGGCCAAGTCATTTCACCACAGGGTAGAGAACGGATTTGGGGAGCAGGGGACCTCTTGATGCATTTGTAGGTTTTGTATGGTTTCGGTTTTACCATTACGATTTACCATTCAACAATTTCAACACACGAGGATTCAGAGGCTACATATGGAATAGCGCTACGATGACATCCCACTCCAACTTTGAATTCATCAAAAGTTCTAACCCTAAAACAGAAACACAACAATCTTTTCCAAACAGTGAGTCACTGAACATCATTCTGCTGCTCAGTCCATACCTGCATCAAACCTCAGTGCCTCAGTGCTCAGCAGCTGCCACCTGAGGGCACACATGCCGATAAACACTGATGGAAATTACTTGGCCAGAGGAATGGAGTTTAGGGAATCAATGCAGGTGTGCAACATCCATCAAGGTCTGACAACTGTAAGTATCAGCAAAAAAAATCACAACAAGTAAATTTGGCCGGGTATATCCCCAGACTTTGAACGATCAAATGCTGAAAATGTAATTTTGAATGTAAAAAACATTTTTTTGCCATTATTATAGCTGACAGAGGGATAACCATTGTCGTCTTGAAAATAAGGTGAGAAAAACATTGACTGAGGAACAAAATGAAAAATGGTTTCCGGGGAGACTGAAAGATATTAGAACATGTGCTTACGGTGCATGACATAGTGCACCAATATCCACTATAAGCAGATCCATAAGATTTAATATTCTTACTGCATGCTGTATGAAGGGATGCCCTGAAATGAACTGCAAAGTATCTCCCTGGGAATTCAATCTCGGGCTCCGTTACATTACTGTGTCTAATGCCTCAAAACTTGGACTATCTGAAATCATCTAACGTGCCGAGCAGTCGATGTTTTTTTCCCCAATGGTCTTTGTGGTCTGGCACTGTTCAAAGCTGCCTTTGAATAGCAAAAGAGCAAAACTGTCCATGATGCCTAAAGCAGCGTTACCAGAAGGCAAGTGGTGTGGTTTTGGCAAGTTCCTACAAGTCAGAGCCGGTTTGGTTTACAGAATGAGCAAAGCCTTTGTTTTGGCTACGCTCACGCGCAAACATATGAAAATGGTTGAGGGCGGTATGGGAAGAGGAAACCAAACCTAGTCATATCTAGCAAAACTATTGAAAATGAGTAGAACCAAAAGAAAATGAGTGAAATCACAGACACAAAAGCTTTGTTCTCCAAGTTTCCTTTTTGTCTCTATGCTCTGTCAAAACAGACAAAAAGAAACCAGATACTGCAATGTTAATAAAACTGCTGCATGACAAGCAATCATATGGTCAAGAGGAAGGTCAAAACGAAGCAAATAAAGGCATCGTCACTCCGTATTACTTACATGCAGAGGGGCCATTGGGAGAAAGACAGCATGTAAAATGGACAGGGGGAAGGGGAGGGTTATTGAGATATGGTTCAGTTAATTAGGTCAACTAAAACACAACCAAAAAAACAACACATACCTTATAAAGCACAGAAGCAGCATCTTTTGAGTTAATTAACAAGGAGCTTAAAAGCGAGCAGTGTTAGCCACTGATGTGAGCTAGCTCAGTGAGCAAGAGCTGAACCATTTTGAGGTGGTTCAGGTAGCATGTTAAAGGAACGATGAGGCATGCAGGCGTTTTGGAAAATGTTTCACAACTGAACAGGACATGCACACCAAAATAAAAAACAGCGACTTCAAGTGATGGTGGAACTCGATGACAATGAGTAAATGTTTTCAGCAGTTTTGCAGTGACTTTCCATGAAATCAATACAAGAATCATTTCAAATAAAAGCAAACAGTGCCAAGTGGATTGAAAATACCAATAAAGGAGCAATCACTAATGTGTGAATGTACATTAATAGTGAATGGACAGATCACTGCTCATGGGAAAGCAGGTTTCAATCTATGGTGATGACAAAGCAAGAACAAGTGTCAAAATGTAACAATAGGAGTTTTAAAATTATCAATAACATGGGTAATCCTGTCATGCGCACAAAACATGTTGGCATAAACATGCAGCATTTCATTCAGAAAACATACATTTACTCAAACATTCTTGTTTGACGTGATTTTAGAACATTAGTCCAAAACATTGGAAGCACTCAGCAAGCGGATACAAAAGGAATCAGGTCAAAGAGCAACCGGGCTAAACCTTCACCTCCCACAAACCTACTTTTGCGAGCCAAAATAAAAGGCTGATCTGCACTGGTGCAATTCTCGACAGGATTATTGCGTAAAACTGCTGTGCAGACAGGTAGCACACTATGGAAGCTTCAGAAGGGAGACAGGACAAAGCCAGGCGAGGACATCAGCGGATTCACAAGGGGCCTAATTCTGTCCGTGCGGAACTCCAAAACCTGTGTGCAGCCCTGCTTGTGTGTGAAAGTGGCAAGAGAGTTCACTCCATCAACCAGAGTCCCTTAACAGTCTGACATATTCCTGCAGATATGTACACAAGTGCACACACGGACTCGAGTTTCCCAAACCCCATGGACAGGCATTAAAATGACAACATCTTTACGCAATTAAAATACAAGGGGAAAATTCTGCAAACAAACAAAAACCCACATAATGTGGCCTCCATCCTACCCCTCCCATGCATATCTGTTAAATCTCGACCAGGAAACTGGGACAGCAGGCTCAAGGGGGATTAGCGATTAGCGCTCATCTGCCCTGCATCCAATGACTGGCCTAAGGTCAGTGCAGGTTTTATTTATTTATTTATTTATTTTAACAGTCCTACCTTTAAAAAAATTCAGTATCTGGGGCTGGGGTATTGCAATAGGACTCCCGTACCCCCCCAAGCCCCTCATTGTCACATTCAGACTGGAAGGCTAACTGGGGCCACATTGATGTTCCACTTACAAGAAACCAGGTGCTTGTGGGTGGGTGGGTGGAAGATGAAACTGCATGTTTTAAATTTTTTTTAATTTTTATTTATTTATTTTACACAGAATTATCTGGGGCAATCTTGAAAAAAAAAAAAAATAATGTTAGCATAATGAAATGAAAAAAACTACCCATTGTGGCCTCCCTAGAGGAGGATAATGCAGCAAGCACAGCAGAACATATGGAAAAATACACTAGGCGCAAACATACAAGTGAGAGACATGCATGTCCTCTTCACACAATAGAGACCCAGTTTCTATGGGCATGATGGGCATGAATGGCATTTGAGCCATTTCCTGAGTGGACAGGAAATAATTTATTCTTTCCTTGAGGGATGGGAGAGAATCCTTCTTTACTAAAATCATCAGTTTGCTCCCACTAGGTCTCGTTCCTCAAGGTCACGATAATGACGAAAAAACAGACATTCTTAAAAGTAGATTCATAGAGAAGACCAGAGGACGTATGAGATCAAGTCACATCCCTCCTTCAAAAACCACATACAATCCTTTTTCCTTTTAATTTATAGGGCTGGCTGATTTCCCCATCATTTGCAATCCACACAAAGACTATAGCAACCTCTCATGCGATCCATCCATGGGATTGACTCCTGTGTCAGTTTAAACAAATGCTAGAGTTTTGCAATAGTGCAAGCTGGCCTAATAAAAAGAATGGCTATACATCTAAGCTCCTCACTGCCTTACTCACTGCAGTTTGTCCTGGGCAACGTGTATCAACCCAGGAAAATCAGGCCCATAGTGTTCAATATGCCATTTAAAGTCAGTGGCAGGAAAATAAAATTTCCCTTTCACAGAGGCAGGGCTTCCTCACTTAAACTGGGGAAAACTGAGGAGGAAGAGTTTATAGCACTTCCTTCCGGGCTTTGAAGCGCATGCCCAAGTTAGAAATGAGACAGGACAGGGTGCTGGATGCATCCAAAGTTGCCCTGACCCACACAGTCTTTTCAACAGAGCTTTAAATAGTCTCTCTCACAGAGCCTGTGGTCACATTACTGCCACGTCTCCATTCTCCTGGAATAAACTAAGACAGCAACACAAAATGGATTTCTGGGACACCTGCGCTGGTACTTCAGTGCTTTCCAAGATCAAGCCCCACTTTGGTCTGACATGCGCAGCTTTTTTTTTCAATAATACAGACAAGTTCAGAATTGTAAAATAACTGCAAACCTGCAAATTGCATAAAAGCTGTAAATGGTTCTTAATTATTACTTTCATCACATTTCAATGTAAACTGACAGATGTTTAGCCTGTTGAGCCCACATTATGTCAGAAATCCCTCTGCCTGACAGGAAAATTGCTGCATTCTGTGCACCTGCATTCTGGGCCTTTGAATTCATCAGCTTAAAAATTATTTCATTTTATGATATATACACTGTAAATATGACAAAACTTTCTTTAAGAAACAGGCACATTCTGAGTTATGTTGGGTATCAAAGTCATAATTAGGGTTTACTGTGTTGATGGCATGGCCATGCATTACAGAAAGAATTATGAATTTGAATTTTCAACACCCTTACTTGAAATTTCAACAGCTTTAATCCATAAAGTGCAATCGCAAAAAATAAAGTAGCAAAGAAATGGGCCTTTAACCAGATGACGCGAGGGAGAACGAAAGCCTTTAGATATTCTGCAAGATGGCAATGACACCAGACAGTTCATAGTCATCGTCATGGGTTACAGGCATCAACACAAGACCATGTTTGTTCCTGTGCTTTTCGATCAATGCTCCATATGGAACCTACTTAAGCCCCTCAACACCACAAATGCCTGCTAGTTAACCATTTGTGTAGAATTCTACTCGCTGTTACTGCTATCCATTGAGACATGCTTGACAACTGCGCCATACCAATGTGCCAAGGCTGGTCTTATTATTCTAATTATACTCACTTTTATTGAGTATATTCATGTTTATCTATTCTTAATATATGTCCATAAAACTGCTGCCACATGTACAGGCCACAGTTCCAAGGAGTCCAGTTTCAGACTTAAAATGCCTTTTTCTTTTGACTCAATCGAACATAATTCAGGTTAGACTGAATTGCATATGTTGTTAAAAGTAGGTTATTGTCGAGTGGTGAGCCGCAGTAGTGTGAGCTACATTTTAAAATATAGCCCCGTTAGCATAATACCTATACAAGTTATTACTGAAGTATCATTTGATATTGTTCACAAGTTCAACTTCCAAATGATGGTGGCAGTCTCGTGCCAAACTATGCAACTATGGGAACAGTTACAGTTCAAAGCGAGCGTTTGTGACACGGCTTTGCAGCCCAGCTCATTCACCAACTCAATTTTTTTTTTCTACAGAATAAGCACTACTTTCAGCGCCTTATGGGTGTTTCTGAACGAGTTGGCTTATTCTGTATCCACAACAACTAGGCAGTTAGCTAGCTAGCTATTGACGAGCGAGTTTTAGACATTTACGTACTGGAAAAACCCAAAGGTCAACAGATCTGTTCCCAGATGGGCTCTTTCGTTTATGTCTCAGGGTCATGTATGACTCATGCCATATAACTCCATGTAGCATGAAATGGCAATCAAAAGTTGTTGAACAGGTACGTTGTCTATTTTGGTGGGTCTTTGGCGCCTGTAATTACTTCTTTGTTAGTTAGTTCAGGAATTTAGCAGGGAAGGCACATGCATGCCAGCTCCACTCATCCTGACTGGTCAGCTGTCGGAAAGGAGCTTGATCTGTCACGGCACTCTTCTGAAAAGTGAAATAAACTTAAACTGAAAAAGGTGTTGGGATTTGCGCTTTTTTAAAAGCTGTCCGCTTTTCCCCTCAGATTGCATATAACAAAGGGCACCTTCATTGTTAAAAAAAAAAAAGAAAAAAAGAAAAGTGCAGTGTGAATACACACTTAAGGGAGCAACAGCGAGGCCCCAAAAGAGAGACGACTTGACTCCATGATTCTGCCTCCTCTAACAACTCCAACAGCGTCCCGTGCAGACGGGAATGGGACTGAAACAATCAGAGAAGACTTGCCTCCAGTATGTGGCCATGGCCATCTCACCTGCGTTGTGCTTTGCTAGGTATTTGTCTTTGTATTGTTTCTTCTTTTTGCCGAACCAGGTACAGCTCGCCTGCTGCTCCTGCTTAGTTTTCTCCATAGCTATACAGGCCACGCGCCTGAAAGACACAAAACAAGAATTAGCTTGATTATGCAGGAGAACGTGCCAAGAACTCAACAGAGGGGGAAAAAAAAAAACTACCAAGTGTTTTGTATATTTTCATTCATTAAAAGGATCAAATTGATTGACCCAAGTTGCAGCACCCACTGAAACATGGTTTACCTGACATCAAAACATATATGCATGTATTCTGGGATTCATATTCCACAATTCATATTCCTAATGTTTGAACTGCGAGCGGTTAAGGAACAGGGGAATGTTGCGGGGAGGTGATTTTCTCTGTCACTGTGAAATGGCAGCTTGCGTCTCCTCATATTCTCTCTCTGACTAATCATTGCGTTTTTGGATATACAACACTACTGATGCAAGCTTGTGTTTGGCATCTCAAGGCGTACAGGCTTCTTTGAATGGTAAATATAGTAACTTATCACTAGCATCGCTCACACAAGTTCTTCGGGGACAACATATTCATCACGTTCCTACTTCTCATATTCACCAACATCTTCGACACACAGTCAGACAGATACTCATACACACCAATGGAATGCTTAAACATACACTGTTAATCATTTTACTAACATAATGCACACTGTTGTTTTGTTTAACAACCCTCCACTTCCTTCTCCATCTCCCACATCTCTCCTCAACATCTTCCGCTGATTTTCGGACCTAGCATTGGGACTGAGTCTGTTTGTCTGTTCTATTTTCCAGTCCTCCAGGCCTTGAATGGGAAGGGGCCAGGAGGACTAAAGATAACGGATATAACTGGCCGGCCAAGGACGCATTTAGTTTCCCATCGGACGAGACCGAGCTCTTAAATGCAAAACATGTAAACAAAGGACTCTATCAACAACTGCCTGGCCGACCGATATGCAAGCAATCATTCAAATATTGGCCGACGATTTCTCGATGAACCAGAGCGATAGAATGCAACAATTATTCCAGTTTACATGCATGGTGTGAAAACTGCTCATTCAATCTCCGAGACAACTAGCCTGACGAACAGAGCTACCTCCGCTTCGCCTGAGTTCAAATTACAGACCAATAACCAAAATAATGGTCAGTCTCAACATGTACTTTTAGTAGTTTCACACTATAATGAAAACTAATTTCTGCTGATTTCAGTACTTTTGTTAAATATGACTTAGCTACTGCACACTTCGAGACGAATGGGCCGTGAAACACTCGTTGAGGCACATGGTCCCTGCGGAAAAACTCTCCTCGACTGCTCCTCACTGGGGAAGTGGGGGGGGGAGAACCACAGTGTTTTCCCTCACCACTCCTGCAGCTCTGGGGAGGGGATCAGGCCAGCTGTGCCGTTCTTGGTGTTCTCCAGCTTTCCCTGCCACCAGTTGTGGTCGTCCTTGCTTATGATCTGAATGATGTCGCCCACCCTGAAGCGAATGCCCGCCTCTTTGCAGGGAATGAGGTCATCCTTAGCCGGGTCGTACTCGAACTGCGCTCTGACGTAGATCTGAGAGGAGGAATCGCACACTGCTTAGATGTCTGCCGCGAGGCTGACAGGGTCAAGATGATGATGACTTAAGAGTTAACAGAGAGCAAGAGCGGGAGTGATAGAGAAAAACGGAGAGAGAAAGACAGCGCAGAGCCAGTTTTCAGCTGAGGATGAATAAGGCGTTGGTCCCGGTGAAATGGAATTTATTTATTTTTTGGCGAGGCGGTGGTTGGGTGGGGGTTGCATGTTTGTGAAGGTAAACAAGCAGATTGTTCAGCAAATCAAACTCCTGTGTTAGTGAATGAGGGATCAGTAGGACCCCTAGTGAAATTCCACAGCCGCGTTAGTAGCCAGTTTCACAACACACTATACCCTCCTTTTCATCTCCTAACTAAACAGGTCAAAGGAGAGCCCAGACAGTCCGAGTAACCAATGTTTTGAGAAGATGACGTCAGAGACTGGCACAGGGATTACTCTAATGAGGGGAAATATCGCCACATAAAATTGGACAGACCATAAACTTTTGACTCATCAAGAAAAAAAAAAAAAGTGCAAAGTAACTGATGTTGACTGCTGTTTAGCGCAACAGAGCAGCTATGGAGTTTTTCTGCAAATCTTACCTTACAGTGTGACATTTTGTCCTTGATTGTAGGTCTGGAGATCTAGGATTTGAAAGTATCAAACACGTCATGCAGTGAAAGGGTGGTCTGCTGTTAAAATGAGTGCGGTGGGGGTGGGTTGAGGGGGTGGGGGGCAGGTTGAGCGATATGGAGACTGCTGGGAGGCTAACTCTACAGCCATGCCTGAGGGAATGTTATGAGGAAAAAAAACCACAAGCTGAGTACTGGCGTTGAGAGCGACGGTATTAAGCCGTAACTCATGTCCCCGGCAGTGCATCGCTTTGTCTTAATATGATCATTTTGTTTTTATTCCCCTCAAACTCAAGCCTTTTCTCTGCAACGTGACAAAATGGCAAGCTCCAGCATGAGGGATATGCAGATTTAAATGGGCAAAGGCGCCCTCTACTGTCTCCTCCCAACCTAATGAAATCAAGGAGAACCACTGTTTTTTTTTCCTCCTTATTTTGAAACTGCAAAAGTTTCCCCAACGAGTCAGAACCGGATTTAATTCTGAACAATCTCTAGTCACTATGTGTGTGCTTATGATATAGTTTATCACATTCATCTCAGAAAATCAATTATTTAATGAGGAAATACGGAAACTCCAGTAGCTGATACCAATGAAAAAGGGACTAGCCCCAACTGCAGTTATTCAATGCCTGTGCCAGGCTACTTCTGGGTACAGTCCCGAGATAGGGACTCAACTTCTAGGGCTCTCACCATGAATGACTAGATAAGAGAAATGATGCAGCTAAAATGGAGGGAAGGAGTGTATAGTGTGTGTACAAGGGTGCCAGGTCCACACCCATAACATGGCAAGGCAGCGAGGGAGATTTGGGGAGCTGGGTTGAGGGTGGGGGGAGCGCTGGAGATCAGGTGGTCTGACTTCCTTACTCTAGCACAGCGGAAAAGAACACAGGGACAGGCTGACGATCCGAGCCTACGTCACTTTTTTTAAAACCATGTAGCCAGCTCAATAAGAGGTGGTCAGCTGTTCAAACACCAGCCGTTTTGAAATGACCGAATTAAGCAGGGTAAAATATCCAGGACCACTGATCAATAATAATAATAATAATAATAATAACTGAGGCATTCCGGTACCAAATCCCTGTAAACCATAATGAGAAATAAGACCCCGGCATTGACCAAAAATCACATACTGGTTTTAAACGCTTTTTCAACTTTTCAAGGACTGAGATAACAAATATGAGATTATAATCTTCCTGACTGATGCTGATGCAACAATAAGTTGCGCTCATCAAAAGCAGTGCGCTCTGAAAACCCCTCTTAAAAACTCTTCAAATGGACGGGCTAAGGATGACACTTAAATACAGTCCCATACCCGTGCAGTTCTGAAAATTGACTAAATTAAGAATGTAACTTCAGCCAGCCAAAAGGGGAATCAGATATAGGACTGTCCTGCAATACCTGACTGCAGAACAGCTCCAGCTCCAGCTGTCTGGCCTAATCTCCACCATTAACACCACAGAGGACAGGGCCTGAATAACACCGCTCGGAGGGCTCAAAAACACTGCATTCAAGCCAAGCTGGAGCCGCTTTATCGACTGAATAAATACTTCTCACTCAATGATATTGTGAGCACCTGAGGATGAGCCAATGTGAACTTTTGTTTCCAGCAACTGAAAGTTCACAGTAACAGCTCATGTCCTCTTACTGAACTCAAGCTCCTGACCCAGACGTCAGCCTCTCCCCAGACAAAACAAACAAGGATTGTTTGCAAATAATAGAGAAAAACAGGTGGATGTGTTTATCAGGGTCGGTGTTAATAAGTTACATTCTATTCATGGGAGTGAGATGCTCTATTCTGGAACGCCAACTAGCTGGTACTCACACATGCACGAATAAACACACACAGACGCACAATTACAAATAATGTACACACGCGTGTATGCACAGAAATATTCATGCACAGGTATACAAGTATGCACGGAGGTACTGTACACGAGGACACACGAACAGTGCACCTGTACACAGGCTAGTTTAATGGAGTAGAGCGGTCAAGGGGGCAGAGGAATGGGACAACAAGACACAGTTGACCCCATTGGTGCGGGATTCGAGCTCAATTCACCTGTCGTCCTTTTGGCTGGATAGTAGCCGGCAGGTCCTGTGAAGTAAAACCCAGTGGCGACAGAGAGATTGGCCGGTAAGAGAGAGGGAAGAATAGTGGAAGCAAACAGAATTCAGTCAGAGAGAGATTTTCCACACAAGATTTCTCGTACAGTGCTGTCTTGCAAAACAACCGCAACATTAAAACCAGGCTCTCAGACGGTGGGTGGGAGGAAGGAAAAAATAAAAAACAAAAAAGGCCCCGAAATGCTTCAGGCAGGCCGTGTTTAGATGAAACACCACTGCTGCTGGAGCCGGGCCTCCTCGCAGCGAAGCAAGCTGAAGCAGAGAGCAGGCAAGCGTCTTCAGCACCACACTGCATCAACACCGCACTTGCAGACCCCGCCTCCTCACGAGGCCTCCGAGCCCACGCCAAGAGCTCTCTCATGCTCAGTCAGTTAGGACTCAAGAAAGATAAGCCTCCACTACAGCCATGCCACGCACAGCACTTAGCTTCAGGTCCTGGGCTGAGGTAACAGTGCAAGATTTGCTCTAATTCGCTGGATGATGCGGGTGTGTCTCTCCCTGTTGATCATAATATCAGCAGACTCACTCATCTGTGTGTATCGCTCACCGTATACTGAGTAAGCAACACGTGAGACATTTGCGTGCAGGATTAATGTCGGCCTGTCAGAATATTTCAACAAAAGTAAGATGATAAGGGGCATTCGAAGATTAGAAGGAAGAATCCTATCAGTGTATGGAAATGAAGAAAATGCCCCAGACAATCTCAGTGTAAATCACAAAAGCTGGCAAATGCATGTGTGTTTATATAAGGTCTGTGTGTGTATGTGTGTGTGTGTGTGTGTGTGTGTGTGTGTGTGTGTGAGAGAGAATATGAGCTGAGTCTGGGCACTGAAGGGGGTTACAGAATGCATGGGTCACAGCAGCAGAGAGCACACCAATTTAAGAACTGAGATAGCGGAAGCTACACTCTGTTCAAAGGTATCGTTCTCTTCAATAGGACCTAAGTACAGGGGGCTTGATTACGTGTCACCTTGTTGTCAACTCTTGACCGTCTTCATTTCAACCTAAACTGTTGACGCAAACAAATTTCTGTATGAGGGGCAACCACCATTTCATTTATGACAAAGCGATAAAAAATACCAATAATCTACCAAGAACCGAGCCTAATCGACTTCTGATTTAAAAACACGTAACCAGGAGATGTTTACAAATAATCAGCGATCACCAAGGTTTACACAAATGAAGAAGAATAACCGTCTCAGCTGCGGTGGAATCAAGCTACCTTACGGAGGGGAGTTCTTGGTGCATGTTGGGAAATCATGGGATTTCTTACCAAGATAGAACTGTTAATGCTGGAGTGGCCGTTAGCGGGTGACTGTCTGGAGGTGGGAGGGGACTCTTTCTGAAATAGGACACAGAGTTCAGCCAATCGCAGCCACTGAGCTCTTCGCACTGAAACACAGGAGACGTGAGAGAGAGAAAATCGCCGGCGGGGGCCTACCCGAGGGATCGAGCGGGGAAAAACAACAGTTCACATTTCAGTACCAGAGGGAGGGGGGGGAAGTGGAGAGAAACCAGGCAGGAATACTATTCTCCATTCAGTCAGTACTCAGACCATACAGCCAGGATTAATCACAAGTAGTAGAGCAATAACTGCTAATTCTGAAATGTAAACCAACAACACTAAGTTAACTTCTCTCATATATAACGTGTGTATCCATGCAATGTATTTTATAAAATGTGCAAACATAAATGGAAATAAGGCCTATTAAGCCACAAGACAAGGGCGCTGAACTTTTTAAATGTAATTTCTTTTCTCACCACTGGGTGGGATCTGGTCATGCTAATCAACAGCATTTTTCACATCTGTTACAGGTACTGGAGAAAGGATTTTTTTTTTGAAGCAATATTTTGTGTTATTCTTTTCGAGGTCTCCATTACAGTCAAGCAAAAAAGAAAATTCCAGTGAATAATCAATAGTTAAAAGTTCCTAAACCAATGAGAGGACAAAAACAGCAATATTGAATTTCATATGATTTCAACTACTTTCAAAAAAAAAAAAAAAAAAAAAAAAAAAAAAAAAAAAACAAACTTATTAAGCATCTACCAAGATATTGCATTTTATGGTATAAAACCATTATGGTTGATTGACAGAAGACTACTGGAATCCTGGGCTAAGGTTACACACACCTATCTGTACGAGCATCAGGAGGAGTGACAATGCTCTGTAAGGACGGAAAGGGGTGAGAATCTGACCCTATGAATGATATTATAATTAGCTGGTTAAGAATAAGGGAACAGTAGGACTCCTCAATGAGTTTGCTCATGTCAGGGCCTGTTGGAAGGGGTGCATCCTAGAACTGTGACTGTTCCGGTATCTTGGTTGCAAAATTGGTGTGCAGCGTCTGACCCTGTATGTCCACTGGGGACAGAAACCCCACTCGGTGGAGGAATGGGTGGGGGGCGGAGAGAGGAAGCGTTATGACAGCCACCAGCAGGCAGTTAGTCACAGGGCTATGGAGGTGAGGGGGGGGGGGATGCCCACCACAACAAGGGACTCCAAACACAAGACCACGAAAAGAGGAGGAAGGACCTAAGGAGGAAGAAGGGGGGTGGTGGTTGGCGGGATTTGGTGGAGAAGTGGGCGGGCCAGGCCCGTTACCTCACAGGATGAAGACTGCGTGCGGTAGCTGGGGACAATTTTAAAGGTGATGCTGCCCCTCATTTCTCTCTGTGGAAACACAAAGCTGCCGTCAGCCTCAAAGAACACAAGCCCACATGGTTTGGTCAGGGGCAAAAAGTTCTTTTTTTCTCTTGCCACCTTGTTATAGTTCAGAGAGACTACAAAAAAGAGCGACTGAAGGTTTTAAATGAGGAAAAAAAAACATCTTCAAATGAACCATCAATTATCAATTCTAGCAAAGCTATCATCAGTTCCCATACAAGCAAGCAAGCAGCCATCAAATGACTGTTGGTAATATTAGCTTTAGCCATGTTAGCAACAGTTCTAAAGGCATTTCAGGTACATGCTAGTACAATTCATCAGTCCTTAATGGTAGATGTGGAGAGCAGAAGAAAGCCCTTCGAGAGACGCATATTTACAAGACTGCATTAAGACTTTCAGTTGGCGCTCGCATAAAGAGTTAGATATATTTTTGATCACACTTAAATACACCAAGACTTGTGCCCATGTATTTCAGGTTAGATTGAGGTTTGAGTAGCACAGTACACAATCTTAACCAGGTAATCAACCCTGTAGCCCACAATTTCTACACATTCCCCATAGTGTGCCGAATTCCCGGGCGGGACCACCTCACCAGCATCTTTTGCAGTTGCTCCACTGTTTGGTTAGCCACACTGATCCCGTTGATTTCCCGAATTTCGTCTCCGACGTGCAACGTTCCTGGATAGGATGAGAGAACGGGCCAATTACAAATGAGACGAATAAAACATAATTTTAAAAAAATCAGGAGGGAAATAAATGCTTTGAACATGTTTGTTTACACATTCACTTCCAATGTTAGGATGTGTTAGGCAGGGTTGGGTTCAATTACTTTTTTCAATTACAATTACTTTCTGGACAGAATGTTCAATTAAAATTAAATTACAATTACGAAAGTAATTGATTACAATTACTGTAATTGTAATTGAAAAAAGTAATTGGACCCAACCCTGGTGTTAGGAATACACGGTCCCAAACAACTGTCCTACAGCGGCTGGAGTGGGGGGTGGGGGGTGGGGGGTGTGAGAGTAGAGACGGCAGTGGTGAAGGGGTGCCGGGTACCTTGTCTGTGGATCATGCCCCCGTGCATTATTCGAGCCACGATGCAGTGATTTAGATCATTCATCTTCAGAGTGATGCCCTGGGTGAAAGCAGAGAAGCAGGATTAAGACAAACATAGACTTATATGGGTGTGTATGCATACATGTACGCAGGAGCGGTTGAGTGTTTTCGTGCAGGTATATGTATTTCTCTGCACATGTGCCAGTGCACCTTCCTGAGAGAGGGAATGCAAGCATCTCCACTGGTATGTACTCGTGCCGATGTGACAGCATTTGTACTTGTATGCATGTGGGCCTTTGTGGCAGTATGAGCCCTTATATGCATCAGGGGTGTGGCCGTTTAAACTTGTAAGCGTTTACAATAGGCTAAACCTTAAAGAAAATTAATTTTCATTTAAAAGAGAGAATATACAATTTTTAAATGGTACTTTTTCAGTCATCAAAATATAGTTCATTATTCATACTTAGCCTAATAAACAAGTTGTACTCCCGTAACATACTTTTGATACATTATTTACATATTGAGTAAAGACAGAATCAGGAAATGCAGGTCTACTTTCTGTATAATGAGCATATGAAATGTAGGCCTGGTCTCGGCTTGATAGATCACTCACATTAACATTACAATAGCATAGCAGAGATGCGCCTTTGGAAGTATGTTAAGGTAGGCACAATCCTCACCTTGTAATTCATATTTACTCTCAACCTGTTCCCATGCACTTAGCTTGATTACCAATCAAACACTTATTTTATTTTTTTTATTTAACCTTTATTTAACCAGGTAAAATCCCGTTGAGATCGTGATCTCATTTTCAAGGGTGACCTGGCCAAAAAGGCAGCAGCACACGTCGTGAAGAGCATTCATAAAATACAATAAATTAATATACAAATACATTAAAATAAATAGAGCACAGTTGAATATAGTAAAAGCAAAGTGCAAAGGGGTCGTGATGACAGAAATAATTAAAAGCAGAGGCATTGTCCAGACGATTTTTCCTGTTGATCTTTTAGGAGACGACGGAAGACATTAAAAGAAACAAGTTCAGACATTTTTAGATCGGCCTGAAGTTTGTTCCAAGAGGACGAGGCAGCAAAACTGAACACTTGATTTTCTTAACAGTTAAGAGTTATCCATCGGACTGCCTGGGCAGTTTATTTTTGTTAAAGGGACAGTCCAGTCATTGAACATACCTAATAAAACACTATATTTCAATGAAGCATCGTTTTCTAAGCCTACCATGAAAAAAATCAGTAACATACCCCCAGGCATTTTGATATTATGACACTTTTTCGCTGAACTGTCAAAGCTCTCCACGGAGGCTGCCATTTTAACCATTTTCTGCGAGTCACATGATCATAAATCATGGCCCTGACGTCACTTGTGCGTATAGCACATTCAGTCGCTTATCCTTCTCGTTCATTTGATGTTGCTGTCTTGAGTGTCGAGTCGACTGGATTCACTCAATAATCGCAAATAAACGATAGTTTATTTTTGTCATTTGTCTGTTGACTGAGTGATAATATGTGAGCGGGGATAATGAAACAGAAGACCATAGCTACACATGCATTGTATGATTGCTCGGAACCTAATGAACTGTCGGGAATTCTCTGGAGTTCCAGCAATGACAGAACACGGGAATGCCAAAGAAACTCGTTCAGAGAAACAAATAATATAGCTTTATAAAGGCTGCAAACCCAGATTATTCTAATAAGAGGCATGTTAATTTTGTAGGGCATGAAAGGATACGTGAATCATGCTGAAAA
Organism: Gymnothorax javanicus; assembly: GCA_029692085.1. Lineage (NCBI taxonomy): Eukaryota > Metazoa > Chordata > Actinopteri > Anguilliformes > Muraenidae > Gymnothorax > Gymnothorax javanicus. Next base: position 37,017,344 of record CM056210.1, on the reverse strand, counting down.
CAGCCAAGATTTTATTCAGGCGCGATTTTTCTGCTCTGCCTCCCAACTATGGCAATAATGACATTATTTCCCTGACAGATAGAAATAGCATGAACGCTTTGTTCGCAACTCATGCGTTTTATGCTATTAATCGACCATTAATCATTAAATAAAAATGATCAAGGCTTGGCGACTGACAAATGTTGCTATGTTCCAGAGATCTGTGCTCTTACCCTGCCAGTGCGCACTGATACTGGGGAGCGGTAGCGATGCAGCAACTTCGCTGCTGAACAAAAGTTACATTTTGGGCGTCTTAAAATGCAGCACTGTCAAGCAAAAATCAGCCTCATAATAATGCCAACTTAGCTATTTAGCTAGAGACATGAGCAGACACATGTACACCACTAGTGATTTTTGTTACGAACAAACATTCCATAAAATATTAAAACGCAACCGAACTAAGGTGATTCAGTGGTTTTCATATTTTATTTACCAAGGAATTATTTGCATGTACGCGTTTCTTTCAGTGCCTCTGTGGCGTTGGTAACCATCTTGCCGATGATTCGCGTGATACTGTGGAGACATGTCTTACCCACGACAACACACATGAACGCGCAAAACGAAGGGGTAGGGCTAAGTGGTAGGGCCAAGGGGTGAAATAGGATTCACCCTTAATTTAGGTTTAATTGCGATGCAGCCCTCGTCTGATCCCCTTTCGTTCGATTCGTTTTTCTGCATTTTCAAGCGACTGCAGTACCGTACCGTAGCAGCCGGTGAGCAGTTCGGGTGGGCGAGTCTAACTGGTGGGAGAAGTCGGGGATTCACTTCAGCACTCGGACGTTTGACAGACTGATCCGGTACATATCGGACACTAAGAAGAGTCGTTAAAAAAAGAATGGTTCGTTCATTTTTGCCCATCACTAGTCTGTTAACACATCCACAATCATGGAGCAAGGTACAAGCCTTGAAATTCATATGCAGTAGGTCCTAGTAAAGTAGGCTTGTTGCTGCAACGTCATTCAGTACCAGTTTACTAGCGAAACCAATGGAATGCTTCATCAGATTATTCGAGTAGTCCTCTGGGTACGTGAAGTGTTCACTACACACAAGGACCTGTTGTTGATCTTTTGGTTCAGGACGTGCACATTTCGCAAGCCACTGCATCAGTAGACGCTTCCTTTTCTTGCCAGCTGGCAACTTGTGAAATCTAGCATTTCGCGGACTGTTTCTATCCGAAACAGTGCAGTGTTTGGCGATACAATATGGCATTTCACGATGAAATGATGGACAAAGGAAACCAAACGAACACGAGGTACAAACACTGATCTATATAGAATAACTATATATTGTTATTCTATATGGATCAGTGGGTACAAAGCGGAGATTACTACTGTCAATATGCACAAGTGATGTCACTTCCATTGAGATCATTCATGTGACTGGACGAAATGGCTGCGCCCATGAGAGTTTCAAAAATTTACTAAGTAATCGGCTTAAAACCATACAAAACGTTATCGGATAGCACTGAAATTTTGTACGTACCTTCTATAGATTATAAACTATCGATCGACATTATTTCATTTTTTAGCATGATGGCAATAGTTTCCCTTTAACATAGTTTATTATGTTCATGAAATACTTATGAGACAACACGGATTAGTGTTTGCAAGGGTGACTGTTCCATAAGTAGTTTATATTCCATTCAACACAAATTTGAAAAAAAAAAAAAAAAAAACCCCACTAAGAACTCAAAGTTATAGTTTCCAATTAATTATTCTGATAAAATTTCCCTTCATACAATCTCACATTGTAGCCTTCTCCTCTGTCGTTACCACATCTTAATCATTATTGGCATCTATAATTCAGTGAATTCATTATGCAATTCTTAATTGGGAACAGGTCGAGAGCAATCTTGCAAGAAAAGGTGAAGTCGCAGCCTGCCAAAATGGCACGTTTCTGTAAGTGTAATGAGTAAACTTGGTTTCTCAGGAGACAAGAGGCTGTGGATTCTCACTGTTAATACAATATGCATGCCAATGTGCCTCTGCGGCGGTATAGTGCCTGCATCCATGCATTTGAGCAAGCCTTCGTGGCAGTACGTGTGCTTGTACAAATGTATACATTTGTGCCATTGAGGTAGTATGTCTACTTGGATACATTTGTGCCATTGTGGTATTACGAGCGCTTGTATACATTTGTACTAGTACTCTGTACTAGTATGTGTACGTCTCAGGAGGCTTCAGTCACCATGGGCTCATCGGTGTTCTTCTGAAACTGCACCAGCCGCACTCGGGTCACGTTCTCCAGGTCCATCTCTCCGTTGGCGCTCTCCGGCGAGTCCCCGTTCAGGTAAGGTGAGGTCGGTGGGGGCGTGACCCTCAGAGCCTCGTCGCTGTATACCTCATGTGCCACGACGTCATGGGTCTGCAGTAAGGCCTGGGGGCCCAAAGAAGCGGCAGATTCTTTTTATGCTGCCACCGGTCAAATGTTTTTGGACACGCTAACCCTTAGAGTGCTGAAATAAATTTTTTTTAAAATACAAATTTTATTATCTTGCGCTGTTGAAAACCTATCGTGTGGCGACTTGTTTAAAAGAGCTCCCCTGCGGGAGCTCTTTTAAACAAGTCACCACACGATAGGTTTTCGACAGCTTTGATTTCGATATCTTACATCGTTGAGCAACAAGAGCTGCATGTAGCGCTCTAAGGGTTCCACGTTTTAGTGAAATATAAGCAGTTTTAAATAACCGGGAATGGCGCACGGCATGTACCACATGTGGTAAATGTACATAGGCTTTCATTCATCCAATCACTACACCTGCTGATTTCTGATATACCCAACCTATAATCTGACTGAAAGCATAACTTCAATGAGGTCAGTGGGTGTTCGGATTGGTCGGAACAAAAACACCCAAAAACTTTACCCTCTGTGGCACCTGACTGGGCACAGATGGTCCTCATTCAATGTGAAGAAGAATAGTGAGGCAAGCTGTGATGAAAAGCAAAACCGTCCCAGCTCAGACACTGAGTAGATAGCAAGATGTTGACAAAAAAACGTCATTCGCCGGAACTAATCAAAACTGCCGTAGACAAATCCAGTGTAATTAATCTGAGTCGGGGAATGAACACAAAAATCAATTCACAGATTTAGAAAAGGCCTTAATAGCTTGCCTCTGCTCCAGTTCACGCAATATCACGGAACGATTTTACACAAAATGGAATTAAATTTTGATTGATTTCCTTAACCGTCAATAGAATCAACCAAAACCCTGCTGGCAACATGAAATGAAGTAAATAAGTAAATAAATTAACTCCCCACAAAATTTCTCACAGCACTACGCTCCAATTAAACTGAAACCCTTTCACCCTGGGAGCAGTGCAGGTCATCTTATCCAGCAAGGTTTTCCATCACACTCCATCTTGGGCCACTTTTTCAATTTCCTTCTGCCAACTTCAGGCAGACAATAACTGTCTCCAACTGTCTGCTCACTCATAGCTCACTGTAAGCACCTCCAGTCTCCATCTCTGACTGATGCAGGCAGGGAGGAATCAATCAAGTGAGTGAAAGCGGTCCACTAACATCCGCCTACGCATTTTAACGTCTACTCCAAAGTTTTCAACCTTTTCAAAACACATAAATTATTTTATACTGGCTTCTAATGTATTCTTCTTTTAAATCCTACTTCAGATTTACTTTTTTTATTACTCTTTAATATTCATGACTTCTAGCCTTCGGCATGGTTTACTTGACTGTTTATATTCATATCATGCCATGTGTGTGCACATTCCTGTACCTTTTTATCATATTGTTTTTAATAAGAAGACATGCTGCTTCTGCAGTTTCCTTGAGAAAAATGTAGCAAATTAAAATCAATGACTGGTCATTTTTCCCCCCGACTCACCATGAAATGAGGTTGTGTAAGGATCCGCCTGAGCTCTTTAGCGTCACTGTTCTCAGGGTAGCAGGAAATCTCTTCTAGCACCTGCACAAGACAGGGAAGGGATTGAATAGGGGCTTCCCACACCCGACGGCAGCCCCTAGCGCATGCTAACGTGCTAACATTCAGAACCAACATCACAGCGAATTGCAGGCAGCCAACCAGCAGATCATGCTGCCAGGCAACACTTAACTGAGGCAACAGCTCATCTCTTTTTTTATCGTTATTTTTCTTTATCATATGAAAACTCTCTCTCTCTCTCCCTGCACTGCCCCCCAGCAAATCAACCCCTTGTTCCTTCAAGCAGTCAGAATGACCCTCATACTGGCCTTTATCAGGCAGGTGTGCCTCAGCAGAAGGCTACAACACACATATACCGGAGTACTGATGGGGGAAACCAAACCTTATGCCGGTCCATTTTTTTTTGTAAACACCCCACCGATCCATCCAGAAGCCTGCATGATCTCCCCTTTATTTTTACACTTGAACCATGAATGTCTCCACAATATGTCTGAGAGCAGACCAACAGTAGGGGACGAAATGAGATGACATGACCAAGGGAAATAACATGACAGATGGTGACAGATTAAGTCTTCTTTGTTTCCTGTTACAGTACCAAAACACAAAAAGAGAGAGACAATGACAAGTTAAAAGTTGTGAAAATGTCTTCGGCTTACATATTCCAGATGTTTCAAAGCCGTGCTCGTCTCATCTTCGGTGGAGTTCTTCGTGAGAAGATACAGGAGAGTTATATATTGCACTGTAGCCTCCACAATAGGGTCATACGCACTGTTAAAACCCCCAAGGGGCAGGGCTTTCACCACCATCAGCCAATCAAAGAGGATCAGTCATGGGTTATTCTTATGCCCTGCCCACTTCCAGTTGACCCAAGGTATTAAATAAAAAAAAGAATTCAGAAGAGATCAATTTCGAGCGTTTTAGTATTGTGAGTGATTATCAGTAAAGCGTAGAGATGCAAAGATGGTTATTTGAAGAGATAGCCTTTTGAGAGTTGGGATTGGACAAGCTTGTTACTGAGCTGTGATCGCCAGGGCAAGGTGTGACACACCAGTGATGTGTGGGAAAAGAATACCATGCAGGCATAACTCTTTATGCAATGGTACCTCATTGTCCCAAATGTAATCGAACAAGCGGACAAAAAAATGGTGTAAAATAAATGGAAAAGTCCCACAGGTTAAAGGACTGGTTATTGACAGCAATATGATTGCACCCCATACCAGGCAAGACCCTGGGTGCAGAGATCAAAATGACACTGGAGTGATAATACCCACCAAATGTCTGTGGCAGTACTAAAAAAAAAAAAAAAAAGTTTCAAATCCCTATTTCATGATTTGTAAACTCTTCCGGCCTCCAAAGAATTTTCCAGCACACGTTACAGCTAAAAACATTTAAAAGTAGAATTTGGTTCCAGATAAAATACATTTATTCCATAGCTGCTCATAATTACAGGAAATTGTGTGTGCATGTGAGTTTCTCTCGCTCTCTCTCTCTCTCTCTCTCTCTCTCTGTGCCTGTGAGTGTGTGCGTGTGAGTTGAAGTCAATATAACTCTTTTTGGCTAATTTTTGGTGATTTGGTGGAGTATGCTCATCTCTGCCCACGAGGAGGAGAACATTTTAATCATTTAGCATGGCTATCCTCTTCAACTTGTATGCTACAGCAGCACTGGATCAGAGAGATTCATTAGTCTCATTGGTTAGTAGTGACATGGACAGGGTAAGAGGTCGGAGTGACACAGGCAAAGACGGAAAAGCTGAAGGGATTACTACCATTAACACCATCTCACAACATTTCATACAACAGCCTGTTGGCTTGAGTTCATTTCCTACTTTTCTCCTGATGAAGGTAAAGCCTTGTCTCGTTAATGCCTTATTTTGTTGTTTAAAATTGCAGAAAATGGATGCGTATTATGCAACGTCAAACTTCTACATGACAAATATAAAGCTGTCATGCTCGAATGGAACCAACTTCCCCTATTTTACAGGTCTTACAGATCTAGGCCTTCAGACACTTCAGGGATTTTGCGCAAACTCTGAATGACCGCAGGCTTTACACTCATCTACAACCAAGATCACCATATAAAAGCAATTCCTTTCGCCCAGCCTTTCGACTCCTTCACCGATCAAACTCCTGAGGGGATGTCATTTGGCATCTTGAGTAATTCACCAAAAGGAAATGCAGTTTCATCCTGACATTTACCAGAATCTTTTAGGCGCTGCTCTCATTTCTCGCAAAATGTTAACCAGGCAATGGAGGTTCATAAAAGTAGCATATAAAACCATCAAGTAAGAAAAAAACTCAAGTGATGAACAACAAAATAAAAATTCAAATCAAACCAGCTACACCTATGTCGTTTTATGAAAATTGCGCAATCGTGCACGGGTGATAGGAAATATGTAAGATAAATAACGAAAACATATATGGCAATTCCGCTGGAGCTTTTAAATGCTGATGATAAACAGAGCGAAATTTCTGGCACAGGGGCAGGTGGGGTAACATGCGAAGGGGACGGATCTGTGATGCGTAAAAGATCAGAGAATTAAATCTCGCTAATACTCAGTGTGCACAAAGACGAAGCCAGGATTAAAGATGTGCTCAAAGGAAACTTGACCCACAAAGGCACTGGATTCATATCTGACTTGCAAATGGAGCCAAAACACAAACAGGCTGCTTTGAGTGAGCTCCCCAATAAATGCCATCTTAAATGCAGAGGTTCCACCACCTTTCGACTCAGAGCTCATCTGTCTGCAAGAGAAAACTTAAAAATACTCTGACGACTAACTTTGAACTTGTGATTTAAAAGCTAATGCATTGGTCTGTGATTCCTTCCTAAAAATGAGAATTTTGTGCTGAACAAGCAGAGGTCTTAAACTGTCAAACCCTGAGACGCCAGAGCACAGTTTTGTGTTAGGAAAAGGGTAGCTGAACATCCCCTTTTACAAGCATCTTTCCACCGTGAGGAAGTCTAAAGTTATTATTTGAGGGGAGGAGACGGGGGCAGAGTCCGCGGGATGGCAGGTCTGTTGCCGAGGCTGCTGGTTGCACTGTTGCACAGAGACAATCCATTTCCAAGACAAAGAAAGTAGCATGCAGGGGTCATTCCAGTTGACATGCTCAGTGCATGATCAACATTGTCAGTACAGAAATAGAAAAAGAAAGTCTGACAGATCACAATAGACATAATAAACGACAGTGCACAAAGAAACTGAACAGCTTCCAAACCTTTCCCACGCTGTAATTCTTCCTTCTTCAATTTGGGCCTAATATCAGATTTTGAGAATTATTCTCAGTTTCGAAAAGCCTAGAATTCCAGTGATGACATCCTATTACAAATGTCAGCTGAAAAAAATTGCCAGGAATTGTATTGTTTGTGGAAAAGGCTATGAAAGCTGTCAGGCCACCCTTAGAAGATTTATCCAATGGACCACACACAGATTTTATGGCACCCTGACTCATTTCACGAGATTCAAATTCCAAGATCAATCAAATCAAAGCGACAGTTCATACATCTTTTTATCAAGTAGTCTAACTCCATTTTTAAAATGAAAGGCAGAAGCTGGATTTGACAAAAATGATTTTAGATGTGTAAAGCATATCATCTCAGAGGGCACTATAATTTAAATAGACCTATTATGCTTTCCTTATTTGCAGTAATACATGTTACAATGTATATATGTTCTATCACACTCATGTATTGTATTCAAACTGATCTGAATTAATTGTTTATTAATTTGAATTCATTTAAACTTTATTTTGCAAAAAGGTGACAAGCCCTGGTCTGTCCCAAGTCGTAAAAGCCTCCTTATGTCATAATTGAAGACTGCGGCTATTCATTTTTAAAGAGCAATGGCCAATGGGTAAGCTCCGCCACTCGACAGACCAGTGGAGTAACTTCAGTCACCCGGTCAGTCACTCAAAGGCTTTCCTGATTAAATGGCCGATGCCGCTGCGGTCCAGCCAAAAATATAGAGCTGGAAATGAGCATAATAGGTCGTCTTTAAGAACAATTCAGACTTCAACCGTCTTGGGATTGATTTCCTTGCTCTTTTTTTTTTTTTTTTTTTTTAACGCTGCGGCTATTCTTACGACAAGGCGTCATAATTAGGCAGTGGCTATTTTTGCGCCAGTCGTATACTTCCGTAACTGCATGAGCAATGTAGGAAATTCGGCCTTGGAAAGAAATTGCAACTCACTGTCTTGAAAACGGCCCGCTTTTGCAGCATGCCTTATGGTTAATGTTACTAGACCGCCTAGCCTGTTAACTTACTTTAAGTTACAGTCCGAATGTCCCCTACTCAAGCTAGATAGCGTTAGCTATTAGCGAGCTAACTTAGCCAGCTTGCCATCTAACTCATTAGCCAACTTATACTCTAAGATTTCTTACAAGGACAAACTTGGTGTAGCTAATCAGCTCTTCTACACGACACTGATCACTACTGACTACTGATTGTAAAGAGTGACGACCTGACAGCTCCCCAAATGATAGACAGCAAAGCTTGAACCTAAAATTACACTCTCATAACAACCTAACCCACTAGCAAAGTTAAGCAACTAGCTTGCAAACATTATCATTAATGTTATAGCCGTCCCGCTAGCTAACGTCAGCTGATACATTATAGCTAATGCCATGGTATAAGCATAGACTGTATACAACAGTCCATGGGTCAAAGTCCAGATTTCCTACACTGCGCAGGTACATATGGAAGCTCGTAAAAATAGCAAATCGGAGAAAGATTACGACTGGCGTAAAAATAGCCACTGTTCTATCCTTACAACTACAGCATATCCGTATCAAACGTAAAGTCCAAACTTAGTCCATTAACCGTACGTCACCGAAAATGTGCACACGTTGTAAGAATAGCCAGAATATAATTATTACAACTCGTCGTAAGATTAGCCACGGCCTTTCTTTAACCAATTTCTCTGTATGGGAATACTAGCTATGCATTCAAAGATAAATAAAACCTATGTATTTTGAGAGACACAGGCTTTATAAAAAGTTGCCTCAAACAGTGTTCAACAGAGAGCTCAACACCGCACACTGCAGAAGTCAGGTGACCATATGGCAACTGCAGACCAGAGTGGCTGTGCATGGCAGAGAAACACAGCACCTCTGGCCGGGAGTCTCACAGGATGTGGGGGTCCAGGGGATAGCTGACAGGCGACACTCACCTCTTTGGCTCTTTGGACGGCGTCACTTGGTGGGTTCCTGATCTGAGGGGAGGACTTTGTGTTGATCTTGTCATATAACTGCAAGGCAATGAGGGACAAAAACGGTTGTTAACCTCTCCCATTCTTCAACAGACACAAGGACTCCGCAGAGAGATAATGTTCGAAGGGGGTTTCCCGACTGAGAAATAAGGCACCAAGCTTAAAACCCGTGAAAACAATATGATGAGATAGGTAGCGTTTCGAAGTTAACACTCAAGCCACGACCTTTTTGCCATTGACTATAGCCACACTCTTATTGTGTTATAATGAATAAAAGTGTCAATAAACAGCAACATTGAATTGCAAGCAGGGGCATAGCTGGCTTTCTGGACAAGGGGTTTTAGTGGAGCCATTCCAGCTTTGGGTTCCAATGATCATCACCACCTTTCACCCCACTCCCTTTACAGCAGAGACTTCTGAAGTGTACTCAGATCTGCTAGGACCTGCTGTGATGTTCATCTGCTGTACAGTAGTATTTCACAGCTACTGGGCCAGGCTTAGCAAAGAAGCTTCCTTTGTTTCACTGCACAGCATGCTTACCAGTAGTTGTGTTCATAAATGATCAGATTCTAGTATAATCAAAAATGCAAGGCACGCTCCATTGCCGGTAATTCAAAGACTTGCATGCCGTATTCATCTCTCATCAAATGGTTTCTTTGTGGGAAGACTTTGTAATGCACTGTCAATCAAAAGTCCTTCTGTTTATGCAGGACAAAGACAAAAAAATCAGTTATCCAACTCATACATGGGCTGGATAAATGAAAAGCATTATCTAAAAACAATCCATCAAACCCCTGTCAGTGAAAAACGCACCCCCATGTCATTGCCAAAAGGAAGCAGGTTTTTGATTACACTTCACTCATAATGAAGAAATGCTGACCTACTACTCAAGGAAAAGCTGTCCGAAGATAAATTAACCAAAATGGCAGTTTCATTACTTACAGTTTAAGCCAGAAATTTACACACACCTTAGCCAAATACGTTTGAACTCAGTTTTTCAAAATTCCTGACATTCAACCCAAGTTAACATTCCCCGTTTTAGGTCAGTTCGGATCACTACGTTAAGAATCTGTATTGTCAGAATAATAGTACAGAGAATGATTTATTTCAACCTCTATTTAATTATATTCCCAATGGGTCAGTTTTTTTACATACACTTACTATTAAGTAGCAATTCCTTTAACCCTTTCATTACCATTGTCGTATTTCCGCGACAGCACCGATCCCGCATCACTTACCATTGTCATTATTTTGCGCCTTGAGAAAGTCCCTCAAAAAAACAGTCAAAGCTCTGCAACAAAACACCCCTTTGGACGAGTCTGGTATCGCAAAACACGTCAGTGATGTCATCAGGCTTCCCGTAGTTCCCAATCCTCCGGTTATGCACAGTTTTATTTTATTTTATACAGGTTATTGCAGGCAGTGCGTGCTGCAGCACGTGTATCTCCGTTTGTACACAAATGCACGTGTATCTCCGTTTGTACAGAAATGCTCGTGTATCTCCATTTGTACATAAATCCCATAGAGGAGAAATCGTCTTGTCTTGACAAACCGAAATACGGTTTTTAACCTCATTTTCTGTTTTTACTTTTGAAAAAACTAAGCAAAGATATGTGTCAATGGAAAGGTAAATGTATTTTGAACATGTTTTCTGTACATAAAATTGTCCATTTCTGGCGTTTTTTAGTTCGAAAAAGGGGGTGAAAATCCACATGCAATATCATGCTGCGATAGCACAAAAATTTACGGTAAGCAAGGGTTGTCTTATTCCCAGTAAGCGGTAGTGAAAGGGTTAAATTGTTCAACTTGGGTCAAATGTTTCAGGTAGCCTTCCATGAGCTTGTCACAATAAATTACTGGAATTTTAGCCTATTCCTCCTGACAGAACTGGTGTGTCTGAGTCAGGTTTTAAGGCCTATCTGCTCGCACAAGCTTTTACAGTTCTGCCCATAAATTTTCGATTAGATTGAGGTCAGGGCTTTCACAACTTTAGAAGTATGCTTGGGCTCATTGTCCATTTGGAACATCCATTCGCAACCAAGCTTTAACTTTCATTAAAAGTTGACCAACTTGAATTCTTTAAGTCTGACCTGGCTTTTGTTACTGAGGTCAAAACAAAAACGATGACACTCAACGGCTCTCCCAGACCAGGACAGAAGGACTCAGTTAAAAATATTTTAATCTGTATAAAACAGAATGCTTTTTCGATAATATTTTAGGGGTCTTATCTTCAGATTAAATTTAGAGGGTTCATACACAGTCCATGGGTTGGGGTACTGACTAGCTCTCACATGGTAGCTACATTTAAAGTGCTGGCTAATCCAAAAATAAGATTTGGCCCACGGAACCTTTCATATAAATAAATCCTTTGTGCACTGGTAATTTAAAATTATAATCAGCCGTTACAAACTTACTGGCATTTCAATCACTGCAAATCGCGATCATCTCAGAAAGAATTTATCTTCAGCTATCTTCAGTGATGACGTCATAGAAGGTATCTAGCCAGCGGCGGAGAACACATTGTCAATGTCATTGGACTCAGTCATTCGTAATTGTGGATTATTCCCTTGGGTAAATGCCAAATATCTGCCTTGTTTACGGCCGCAACAATAAGGCCGATGCAAGCAGAGTCATCATGGTCCATAAATTTCCAAAATACCCCACAGTTCAAAAGGCATGGGTGGATTTTGTGCAGAGGGAACAAGCGCATTTCACGGAGCCCAGATAAGGATCGGTGATCTGCTCTAAACACTTCACTGATGCCTGCTTCTTTCAGCCAGATCCCGAGTCACTGGAAAAGTCTGGATATCACTGTGGGGTACAAATGACTGAAATCACCACTTAATAAACCATCGGTTAATAAGCCGAGCCCAAACTGCTCCAGTCCCAAATTTCCCCATCAATGCTATACTCAGAAAAGCCGGTTAATAAGCCCAAGGCGCCGCTTAATAAGCCAATCCTATAATGCTCACTCGGTTAAGGAGCCGCATTGCGGAGCAGTAGTGACCACAACTACGCGGGTTCGATCCCTGGTTGTACCAGCCAGCAGTGGCTGGTAGCCTTTTCAGAGCAGTGCACAATCGGACTGCAGGGAAATAAATTGAGAAGGGACTGCCGGGTTGGGATATTAGAATGGTAGCTTTGTTCGTTGCTCAAGCACTTCCTGTTGGCCAGCCGGGCACTCGTCAGTGAGATTCTAAGCTTGCCCACATTTGGATATCCTCCGCCCTCGTCCTGCGCTTGCGAAGTCTTGAGCTATGAGTGTAAATAGAAGCAGCGGCTGACAGGCACGTGCTTCAGAGCCACGAACTGTCTTCGCTCTCACGAGATGGCAACATGGGGTTGCATACAAGCAAGCTTGTTCACCAATTGGGCATTCCAGATTTGGTTAGGATGGAGATGCCAAATTTATTAAAAAAAAAAAAAAAATACTCAAAATGAAAGTAAACCCATCTTCCACATGAAACCTTGACGAAAATCAAAACATCGGCCATGATAGCGAAACCGGAACGAGACCAAGCGCTGCAATTGGAGAATGAAAAAAGCTTAAGCCTCTCGTCTGTTCTAGTCAATGGGATGAATAAGTTGCTAGCTAGCATACTAACATTTTTCATCATTAAATTAATAAACTCAAGTTTCTACAATAACCGTTACACGTCTAACTAAATACTTTAATAGCAAAAAGCTTTAGCATGCTAACCGGTCAGCAGTGCAAACAGGGCCTAATTTCACCTGCATAGGCCGTGTTGTTTGTTTGTTGAGAGTGCACTATGGAATGAACGTCGTGTGTTGTCATCATGTAGCTACGTAGGCTAACTAATTTTGGATACCTTTCCTCGTCATGGCCTAATAAAACTCTTAGTAAGTCGTGTCAAGTTTCGGTGCGCAGTCGGCAGGCTGATCGTCACGTTGTTCCTTTGATGTGAAAAATACTTGTTTTCATCAATTTACGGAGATAATATTCTTTGACAACATCCTGTTTTCCTATTGTTTTCAGCTGGACTTTCACGTTTGGAACACCTCCCGCAATGTCACATCCGCTAATTGGCCAATTTTGGTCAATCTTCATTTTGTCTTTGGAAATCTCCGTTTGGACCTCAAAGGCCAATTTTCAAGAAAAAGCGGCAAATTTGGGGCATTTAATTAGCAGGATACTGTTCATGAACTTTTTGGTCAAATGTATACCAGATAAGTTTTTACTTGAAAAAATTAAAAGACGATAAAAATCCTGGTGTAAAATGCGGGCTGATAAAAGACAAATAAAGACAATCACACACATACACAGCAACACACACAAACACACACGAAAGACACCCCCTGAGCCGTGAGACATTCGTTTTGCCTCATCACACCCCACGCACCACACATAAATCCACTGATATTAGCACATAGAGGAGATGGCAACTGGCTTTCCAGTTGAAAATAAACGCTCTCATTCGACAAAGAGCACTGTATTAACAACAAGGGTATTTCCTCACAGCGACCCCGGGCGTAGTTAGGGGAGTGTCGTCATCTATTCTTGATGACAAAGAGCCGGCTCCCGCTAATTACAGCAGTGTCTCAGTGATAAGCACCTCTGTCAACACTCACGGCAGTTTTCTATGGAAAACAAGGTCACGGAGATGCAGGCGGCATCTGTGGAGCGCCTACAGAGATTCTAATCTTTCGACAGTCTGAGTAATCCATAAAACTAAAAAAAACAAACAATGAGGAAAGCCAGAAATACAAATCTTGTGTTGTCGGCAGATGATGCAAGATTTTAGGGAAAAACCAGGGCAACATGATACATACACGTCAAAAATGCAGCCCTCACCTCACCCATCAGAATTTAGAGTCTTTCATCACACGAAGAACAACAATGCATTCGCCATTGTTTAAATGGATAGACAGCAGCCCAACAGTCTCAAACTGAATTTACAGCGACAAAATGATTGGTAACAAGAGCACAAGGAAGACTCACCAGTCTGTTTCCAGAACCAGTGAGCCAATAAACACGATCTGTAAAGCATGAACGCGTAATGCAATGGCACTTTGTATATGATACAGACTACCTACAGTCACTTGAAAATGACAGGGTTCCAGCAAGAGAGACTGTGAGATCCCCCAGAGTCTACTTCAGGCTGTGTAACTATGAGAGCAGTGTCGGTGGGGTCGCCTCAGTGAAAGCACAGGACGCGCACAAAAGCCGTCTCTGCACCCCCCCACCTCCTAGCAGCACTGCGGCTCTGAATGAGGAGACATCTGTGTTCACAGTCCCCAACTGATAACCCTCCAATAAAAAGCACCGGGGGGGAGCCTGTGCACAGCTGCCTTTCAGGCCCTGTCAATCCAGAGAAATCTCCGCCTCTGCTTCCTGTCCTCTCCCTCCCTCCCTCTTGCTCTCTCTCTCTCCCTCTCTCTCCCTCCTTCCTGCCAGCATTTCCTCTTCTCCCTGTGGCTGCTTCCCCAGAGACCAGCCAGCCAAAGGCACGAGGCCAAAGCTGCAGTCTTGTTAGAGCACACACACACTGCACAGACTCCACACACATACAACACACACAGTGCACGCGCATATCACACACCGAACACAACACACACACACACACACACTACAAACACACCACACATACACATACCACACACGGCACACACCTCATACACACCCCACACAACACACACACGCACAAACTACATACACATCACACACACGACCCACACACATACAACATACTGCACACCAAATACAGACCACAAAAACTACACATACACACACACACACACACAACACACACACAACGCACAGACAGACTATACAAACACATCACACGCACACACTGTACACACACCACACATGCCCCACACACAAATCACACAACACACACATCACACATACCCATTACACACGCCAAACACACATCACACATATAGCACACCACATCACGTACACCCAGGTGATAATCAGGATTTTACACATGGAAATGGATACAAACACCACTCAAGCATATATGGTAAAACAAACATGTATAATAACACACAAGCTTAAACACAAACACAGACATGTATGGTAACACACACATGCACTGACTCATAGCACACAAGTTTATGCACATGGAAACACATACACAGGCATATATGGACACACAGAGACACACACACCATCAAATAGACACACATGGAGACCAATGGGCTCAGACACATACATAAAACATTCACATAAACACACAGAAACACACAAAACTGCATTCAAGCGAAGAGAGCATACACAACCGCACAGGGACACAAAACTCGGAGAAACAAACGGGACCATGCAATAAGAAACAGGCATACAAACACGTGCGCACATGAGTCTCACCAAGCGCAACTGAAATAAACACCCTAAAATAGCAGAGACCTCGTCGAGCGCCCCGCTTGAAGGCACAATTACAGCATAGAGCACAGCACACGCAGCGCTAAGCCCTCAAAATAAACAAGTAAACACTGAGCGGCTCTGACAGTCACTTAAACCTTTTTCTCCACTACCTTGTCAAATGGCTTTCCACCACAGTCCATAAAGTGCTCATAACATGGCAGGGCAGTCTCAGTGCTCCACTGTGTGTACAGTAAGACTGGACATGGCAGAAGGCATCATGGGAACTGCAGTTGATTACATATTACAACTGTAGTTCATTACATCACCAAGGGGACTGGCATAGGTACATAAGGAACACCTTCCTCCATATGCCCCCATATGCTATGTGGAATATACAGTCAAATGAAGGCTATCATCAAGATCTGCCAGCACTATCCCATTTGCAGGCTAATACAGTAATAGATGCGCATTTGAAACAAAATGTTTGTAGGGTGCGGCTATTGCGCATTTCGACAGTGACACAATTTGTTTTTTTGCTGTCGCTTCAGCAGTTTATCGCTGATCTCATTCAGCTGTTTGTAGCTGAAGCATTATTTCACAAGAAGGCTTTGAAAAGGCTGGTCTAACCAGAGAAGAGCATTCTTCAGGTCCCAGCACTGCAACAAGACGTCAAAGGGTTTACTGATAATCACATGTGCGGTCTGGGGGCGAGGCAGATTCTGGCTTATCTTGATCTTTCATTCCCCTAACAGTCTGTCGCCTTCCTTCCAACCAGCCACAAATCTGCAGCCTTGCGTGCTCTCACGCAGAGCCACCTGTTGCCTGACCACTGAACCATAAAGAAATATCAATGGTGACTAGACAGGAAATACACTCAGAGCAGGTGGTTTTCTTCGACTAAGATGTTCTTGTATATCCCATCATCTCAGGCACAAAAGAAAATGTAATTTATGGCATAGGAGAAGGAAGTGAAATTCACGCAGCTTGGCGTTCCATTACACCCACAATCGTACCATGGGCACACACCACAGAGGAAGTCGTAGTCATAATTGAGGGAGGTATCAACACACAGATAAAATCTGTGCACACCGGTTCTCTGGTGAATAAAAATTAGTGAATAGAAGCATTTTACGCATCAACATTAGTGAAATGGTTGAGGAGAACAAAGCTGAGCTCACCTTTCTAATATGATTAAGTATAAAACAGCGCTACAACTTTGAGATGCACTGTGTCGATGACATACGACACACGAAGGAATGTAACATTTGTTCAAAGAATATGTGCTGCTGCAATGGAAGTTTGCAGAGAAATCCGAAGACACTCGCCATCCTATCCTGTACAGCAGGGCTATTCAACCTTATCCAGAAAGGGCTGGTGGGTGCAGGCTTTCATTCCAACCTAGCATTTACACACCTGACACCACTACTCAACCCCAAGAGTCTTTGCTCAAGAGCTTGATTAGTAGTATCAGGTGTGTAAGTGCTTGGTTGGAATGAAAGCCTGCACCCACACTGGCCCCTGCAGGATAATGTTGAAGAGCCCTGCTGTACAGATAGGAGAGGGCTTGAATAGCACACAGGACTTCGACAGCAGAACTGGTATACATCAGGCTCTCTAAACATCATGGGCTGCCCATTGCATCACATTCGCAGCCATGACATTACAGTGGAAACTAGTGCACCTGAAATGTGTGTGTGTGTGTGTGTGTGTGTGTGTGTGCATTTGTTTGCTGCTGTGCGGCACTCACGTCCAGAAGAGTGTGAAGGTGTTGGTCCTGGAACACACTGTGCAGAAAGTCCAGGTCCTTCTCACTGCAGTCGGTCAGGGCATGGATCTCCTCCAGGCTGTCCAACACCTGCGATACAGCCCCTGGTCCCGGGCACAAACACACACACGCACGCGTATACACACACACAGGAACAAAAGTGTGCACACACAACACAAACACACACACACACACACACACACACACACACACACACACACACACACACACAAACACAAACAAACCCCTTCAGACCACTGGTCTTGTTAGGTTCTCCAGTTCAGTCTCTGCTGAGGTCAAACATCTTTCCTCTTTGTGCAACAAAAATAGCTTTTAGGGTTTGAGAAACCACTTGCATATGAAAAACATCTGCCAAAACTGGTTATACAAAGAACTACTTTGGAGATATGGAGAGAAATATGGATCCTAGAAAGGACAAGGCAAGTCACACTCAAATTAATTTACACAATGGGGAATGAGGGAAATCAACACACATTTTTCCATTTTCTTCATCAATAATAAGTTTTAAATTGTTCAATAAATGCACATATGCAAAAAAAAAAAAAAAAAAAAACAAGAATGGTTAGAACAAAGATACAGGTGCTGGTGATAATAGTGTAAGAGATGAGCTGAAATGCATCATTTAATACTGCCCTCCAGATAATTAAACCACTATGGTTGGACTGGTTTAACCCAACAATAATACGCACTAATAGGGAATCATTCAAATTTATGGGGAAGAAAACAGGCTTAAAAAATTCAGAAATTGAATCAGATAATGGCGTTATGTGAGCCAATGTACTTTGCAGGCTAGGCTTGCATTACAATGCAGAGCATCCTGTGTTATTGCTTCTTGTGAAATGCTGACAGTTTGTCACATGCAGTGTTGGTACAGACTGCACAGGGCCTGCGGCTGAGGGCAATGAATGCAGCTGGAGATGAACGCAGTGTGTTTCACAACTTAATTTATCACTCAAGTCACCCATGCTAAAGGGTCCACACACCTTGTACTCCGGACCAGAATTGTCTGTTTTGTTAAAAAAATATGAGAAAAGCCAATAGACACTATAGCCCTCTCAAGCTTGAATTTTAACTCCTGACTTAGAAGAACAAACGCCAAGCTTTATTTATTAAGGTTAGTTTACCATAAATAGGGACATTGCAATAATGGGAGGGCCACACACAGAGGAGACTAGATGTTACAAATTTCAAAATGAAAATGAGAGCATGAAAACCAGTCGGAACAAATTAAATAAGAAAAGTCGTAATAATGCACCGAGATGCAAGAATATTTCTAATAAATATTCCAGGGAACATTCCGTATAACTGACAAACCGATTTTCCACTTAGAAAGCAATGCCCCTTTAGATTATAGTTCAAATGTTAGCCGCGAGAAACACCCTGGGAGCACTTTGCACAGACAGCCTCGCCAGACAGACACCGCAAGGCACTACCAGTAAGGTCTACAGGAAATATTTGTTCGTAGGTGTTACCTACGTCAACGAAGGACAAGACCACACTGGCCTGCCCTCTCAGAATTCTGCTGAAAGCTATTCAACCCAAACCATCCAGGATACCAAGCTAGGAGTTTTTGACTCCTTTTGGCAGGGCACAAATTGAACATGTCAATTACTCGAACACTCAGAAAAAATCAAATCAATCCCAAGTCCAAAATCATAGCATGAATCAAAAATATTTGACAGCAGTGTCTCACCGTGTACTTAATATTGTATCAGAAGTTGCACTGGTCATGTCAAACAGTAATAAGTGCTTATCTTTAGTGGGGGAACATTACAGCATTAACCAGATCAGGCAATGTACAGTGCAGGTTAGCACCAGGACATATAACAGAGGCAGTATTAAATGACCAGTGGAGATGAATATGAAAGGAGTCAGAGGTAAAATCCAAATCCACACAGTTAAATCGCAGTACTCTGTAGCAACATGGGGATACCTACTTTCTGCAGCTAGCAGTCCTAGCAGGGAGGCAGCATTAGGACAAACAACAGACAGTTCTTAGTTTTAAAAACAGAGTTAGCAGACTACAGCAATGCTATCTATGAAGAAATGCATGCAGAAACAACCTCCTATTAGGAGAACGCAAACCACTACCTTATGCCAAACACATCAATAATATTAGTTATTTAGCAGATGCTCAGCAACTGCTAGCTTGGAGGAAACTGCATGCTAAAAAGCAGCAGGTCTCCCCCAGCCTAGATTTTCTCCAAAGAAAACTTATTTTGATACATTTTTAGCAGGCCCATGATGCAATATTGTGTATGGCTTTACAGTAAAGCAAGGTAAACCACATGATTTGCAGTAATTTGTTTCCAGCAACATAAAATTGCTAGGCTGATGCTCGAGAACATCAGCACCCATTTGATTCCATAAGAATAAATGAATTCAACTGAAGCCCTATAATTAAAAAATCTCAGAAAATGTGTTGCAAGTCAGGCTTGGGCTAAACGGTGTACTCACAATATAGGCAATTATAAAGTAAGAGAAGTTTTAAAAAAAAAAAAAAGAGAAGTTTAAAAAACAGCCAGAAGAGGTTTCATTGCATTATTCAGTGCTTCCTTCCAAGTTAAAAGCAAGCGTGGCAGGTGCGCCGGACGATAGCATGATGGAGGCTGCTGATCGTTCCGTCTGTTCCTCTGGCTTATCCCTCTTACTCGCACCGCAGGCCATAATCAGCTCCACACCGCAGGTGGAGCGAGGAGCCGGCTCCACACTTCTGTGCTGGGGTTTAAGTGGCATGTAATAGCCTTGCCTTCACGGCTACGGCTCAGGTAATGTACACTTAAAAGCGGCTAAGATACCTTGTGGAAATGGCTTGGCCCTTGAAAGCCAGACTATTTTCGCAACAGTGCCAGCTCATATTCAGGGGGTCAAAGCTGCTAAATGCAGAGAGCGCGAGAGGGCCGAGTCAGCACGATTCCCATGTGATGACCTCCCTATTTCTGCAAAACCCAGCTCCAGATTTCAGAAAGCAGAAGCTCTATCTGATGATGTTCAGAGGCGGAGAAATTTGCTGAGGTCTTCAAGGGGCACCCAATGGAAAATAGGACAAGGCAGCTGGTGCCTGGTGCCGGAAGGATGTTTTGCTCAATAAGCGGGTACATTCATCGGGCATATAGGAACTAGAGGGGGTGGGAGGGGCCACATGCAGGCAACGACTCCGAAACCGATGCCAGTCTGAGGGACTGCAGGCTCTTGTACCGTCTCACAACGAGAGATGGGAGATCGACAGCAATTCAGTGGAGTTGAATTAAACAGACAGACTGCATAATGAACACAGATTTTCACGTCTTGACAAGAAAACTCACTCTTCAGTGAAAAAAAAATCCGCACAAGTTGTCGGGAAAAAGGATGAAGACAGTAGGTTTAAGTACAAACAAAAAGAAAGCATGGGAGCACGCCAATCCAAGTGAGCATTGACCGAACAGAGGGATGGCTCTGCGGCTTTATGTGCAGTCCAGCTCTCCAAAATACACCAAAGAAAATAAAATTCCATTTGGAGAAAAACACATTTTAACTTAGCAGAGTTTACAGCAGTTCCTTAAGACCACAAAGATATTGTCCGCTTAGTTTGCAAATCATAAACACACACCGACACTAACAAACACATCATTAACCGTCCTCTGACCATTCCATTAATGAGTCCCCGGCACAAGACCCGTTGCCCAAACCAGGGGTTTAGTGTACCTGATGAAGTGGGGTCTTCAGAAAAGTCCGGAAGCTCCTCTGGGGGGTCCCCGTAAAAGGAGTTGAACTTGTGGCTGGAGACAGCAGCTAGCACCGCACCCTGGAAACAGCACAGGGCCATTACTTCCTGTACAGTATCCCCACTCATTTAGGCACAAGACGCCAGAGACAAGCAAAAACTAGGCGAGCCCAGGCATCTTCTGAGTTTAGTTAACCAGTATAGAGTAACTGATATGTTTATCTAAGCATAGTTCACCAAATGTACAAATGATCCCCAAATGAACAGTCTGTGTCCATATACCAAGAAAATACACATACAGTATATAGCATTTATCTTAATCCCAATTTTCTACCCTGTTCTGAACTTCCAGATTTATAGTGCAAGAATGTACAAGCATAAATAGTATACAATTCATTCCACCAGACAGTCTTGTCACCCGCAACTGCATGGGTGTAGCCCCCCCGAGTGCCCACTTCTGATATCTCGAAAACTCCTGACTACAAGCTCGTTCACAAGCCATACACTGAAACAAGCACATTCTCGGCATGAAATTGCGCTTTCTTCAGCGAGTTCTGTTGCCATGGCAACCAAAATCGCAAGGCATCGTGACCTAACTGTCACCTATTCCCACAGCAAATATCAAAGAAATTGGTCAAAATTTGTGGCCTGTGGTGCGTCCACAAGAAAATCTCTACAGATACAGTGGCGACGGAGATGACCACCATGAATTCATAGTAGCTCCTGACTTCGCCCAGGGGCTAAAATTATGCACACACACACACACACACACACACACAAATGTGTGGACACAATGTGACCGCCTGCCTAGTTTGCTGTTGTCCCCTGGGTGCCATAAAAACCGCAGTGACCCACCAAGGCATGGACTTTAAAATACCCCTGAAGGTGTCCTGCAAGTTGCGAGGAGATGCCTCCACAGACCGGATTTGTTGTCTCAGCACAACCCATAGATTGCCTGGATTGAGATCTGGGGAATTTGAAAGCCAGGAAAAAACCTTTAACGCTTAATCATGTTTCTAAAACCATCCCCGATGTAAAACTGAAGTCAGTCACATTACTTCCCCGACCCAGTTTCCCAACAGAGTAGTGCCCAGAGCATCACACTTCCTGCACCAGCTTGACTTTTTGCTACAGTGCCACCTGGCACCATAATTTCGACAAGTGAAAGATGCATGCACACCAGTAAAGGAAAATTGGACTCACTGGACCAGGCAAACCTTTTCAGTTACTCCAAGATCCAGTTCCAAAGCACATGTGCCCATCAGCAGATCCTTTACGTTCAGAAAGTTGCAAGGTAGGGCCTACAAGGATCAGGCTTGTTTTTCTGGCGCTTTTCAAAAATGCTTAATTGGATTAAGATCTGGGACTTTGGAGACCAAGCAAACTCCAGAACCTTTTCCATGTCTCTCAAACCATTCTTACAGTTTTCTGCAGAGTGGCAGAGCGCATTATCCTGCTGAAAGAGGCTGGTGATATCAGGGAACACCACTGCCATGAAGGGGTGCACCTGCATGAAAAAGTGTACCTGATTTGCAAAAATGTCAGTGTAGGGGGTACGTGTCAAAGAAACATCCACATAAATGTCCTAATTTTTTCCAGCAGAACATTTCCGAGAGCTTAACTCCACTGGCTTGCCTTCTTCCCAAAGAGCATCCAGGTGCAATGTCTTCCCCAGGTAAACAATGCATTTGCACCCAGACATCTACATAATGGAAAGAAAATGTGATTCATTAGCACCTTCTTCCATTGCTCCAAGGTCGAGTTCTGATGCTCACGTGCCCATTGTAGGCACTTTTGGCAGTGGACAGGGGTCAGCATGGGCAGCCCGACCGGTCTGCAGCTACAAGGTCCCATACGGCCGGCTGCAACGCTCTCTCTTCTGACACCTTTCCATAAAAGCCAACATCAATTTTCTCAGTAATTTGTGCTTTTGCAGCACTTCTGAGGGATTGGACCAGACGGGTTCTCTTCTCAAGCGCATCATTAAGCCATGGGTGCCAATGACCTTGTTGCCAATTCATCGGTTGCCCTTTCTTGGACCACTTCTGGAAAGTGCTAACCATTCATAACTGGAACACCCAACAAGACCTGCAGCTTCAGAGATACTCTGACCCAGTAGTCAAGCTGTCACAAGTTGGCCCTGGTAAAAGTCACTCACACCTTTATGCTTGACCATTTTTCCTGCTTCCAACACATTAACTTCAAGAACTGTTTACTTGCTGCCTCATATTTCCTCTTACTCAACACATGCCACTGTAACTAGATAATCGATGTTATTCACTTCCTCTATCAATGGTTTTAATGAATAGTGTACGCACGCACGCACGCACACGCATGTGTGTATATGTTTGAGTGTTGGCCCGTTGATCGTCTGTCCAAATTACGTGAATTTAACATTCTGGTCACCTTGGTTGGCTTTCATTAGATTTTTTCACAAATGCCTTCAGAGTTGATGTGAAAAATGGAGTAATGAGAGCAGAACTGCAGGAGACTAACAGACTGAGCCAACAGAGGGAGGGGCTAAGTAGCCTGTCCCAATGGGTGGAGGTTAGGGATTAGAGTACAATTAGTCCAATTCACCTTCAACTTCCTTCTGGCATTGAATTTCCTCAGTTGCTCCACAGTTTCCGGAAGGTGGATCTTGTAGGCATAGCGATCCCTCTCCTTAGCAAGAGAAAAGAAGCAGTTTAGCACTAAAACATATTGACCACACTATCAGGAGTGCTTTCAGTATTATCATAGTGTTGATGCCACAGAGCAAACAGAGAAATGTATGTAGCCAAAATACTGCGATGCAATCCAGTAGGATTCCTCATTTATTCAAATCGGGTTAAGTACTTTGCTCCACAGAAAAGTGCTCTGCCTTGCTCTGGATTCACAGATGTAACCAGAGTTAACTTACCCAAATGCTTCATATCAGGTCCACTGCTCTCGACTTCTCGACAAAAATGATTCTGTTTCACTAATTACAAATAGTTCAGCCCATAATTATGTGGAAGATGATAATTAACAGGCTTTCATGTCAATATAAATGTTATGCATAACTCAGGCAAGGCAAATTATATCATCATCAATGAAACCACAGGAAACGTCACAAATTTAAATTTTTATATCATGGAAGGTTTAAATTAAAAAAAGTTCATAAAGCCTTCAGAGAGGGGGGGAAAATGTTCAGATATCTGGTCCCATGAATTTAAATATAAATTGGGTTTTTTGCACAAGAACAAAAAAGGACATCAAGATAAGAATTTATATAAGAACAATCTTTATATAATCTTTTTTATATTTATTTGACGTTGGCAATGTTAAAAAGTATTTTTCCTTCATTTGGTGCAAACAAGTATTTTTGAGTTTTGCAATATTAGAAGGTTTTTTTGCTACATTAGGGACACCGTTGTATTTTCAGAGCTTTACTGTGAAAAAGAACATTTCTCTAGCCTGTCTCTCTCACCAAAAATAATGTCTTCCTTAAACTTCAGAGGAAAATACCACTCATCTTACACACTTCATTTTTTTCCACTTACTACTGACCATTTCCCTTTCCTCAAAGGAAAGTACCTGACCATAGGAATGCTTCCTCAACAAATAGTGGGGAAAGTCCTTGCCCACAAGAGTTAGAGGGGAAAATAAACTTTGCATACCTTTAACTTCTCTTTTAAGTTTGAAAAGAATTATTAAATTTCATATGACAGTGGGGGATAAGTTGGGCCATGAGCAGCAGAGGATAATTTTTCAGTGTTTCATAGCTTACGAAAGAGCAGATCCAGAGATATCAAATGATGCATGTCATACTGCAATCGGCAAACATGTGAAGACATTCTTCATTGAACATTGGTACAACTTAAAGCACTTTCCAGGAAATGCGTCTCTTCAAGATTTCAAAATATTCACCCCAACCCCACCGTGATCCACACGCCCAAGAGAGTTGCTCAGATTGCAAGTTTGCAGTCACAAAAACACCATCATAATCTAGTAAGGTATACTTGATAGAAAGATGCAAATAATATACAACAATATCATGGTACACATGCTCACAAACAAGCTACATTATTTGGACATGAACACAGTGATTGGTTACAGCTATTATGAATTGGGTAATCAAGTAGCAAATCCTACATGTTCTCGGCTGTTTAACTTTGCTGAAATCTACACTGACAATTTAATTTTTCAATTTTGTTGCCAGTGCCTGACTCCACCAGGCAACACTAAGGAAGCAGTGGTCATTCTCACTCGTATATTAGTTCATTTGTCATGAATTATGCTTTCGCCATGGCAAGCAACTGCAGTCATTTTATACAACTGAGAATTCCCCAGTCCGTGCTTCTACTGGCGGTTGAATTAATATTAAGTGTACTTGGGCTTATTGCTCTTATTTTTGAGAGGATGAAGCCAAAGGCCAAGTAAACTAATGACAAATGAGTGCATTTGTGGGCCATTCATAGCCAATTGAAGTTTAAAGGTAACTATAGTAGCGAGACGTCAAACTGCTAGCAGATTATGCTGTGCCCGGGAACTGAAGCCTGTCCTCAGCAAAATAAAAAGAAAGTTTAAAGTTTTACCCCACTTTATGTGACACTGCAAACTGAACAAGCAAACTGCAAACCTTTCGACCATCTTGCATCATGCATCTCATTCTATTAGAAAACAGGAATGGAAGAGCTTCTTTTGTTTGAATACTACCAAGAGTTTCTCCTTCTTTGCCTGGAAACACCGACCATTACTGGGAACTATAAACATCGAGATGATTTTTCCCGATTCATCCGAAAAATACAACTTCTCAAAGGTTCCGTGGCTCGAACCTTACATATTTGAAATTGATATCAGCAATTAAGGAGTGGTAAAGTTAATCAAGATATGGGTTGTAAGTTATTCCACCCGTAAGCCTTAGTTTAGAATATTAAGATCAGACTAATTGCTACCACTTGCTATCAGGGAACAAACAAATTAGCCTTACTCCGAATTTTTGGCTGTAAATTTTTCCAAGGACACCATTAATAAACAAGGTGAGGCTTCCGGCAGATAACATTCACTTGCATATGTCTGACAGTTTAACTTTTTCCTCCTCACTAGCGCCTCTCGACGCCTATCCCTTATTTCCCCACAAGCGCCTCTCGACGCCGTCGAGAGGCTCTTGTGGGGAAATAAGGGATAGGCGTCGAGAGGCCCTAGTGAGGGGAAAGAGTTAAGCAGGAGAAAAAACATTAGAATAATCCATTTTACACACAGTGCCTCCAGAGTGCTGTTCGGGAATTGTCACCTTAAATGAGATTGAAATCTTCAATTATCATGCAATTATACCTAGAACAGGAAAGGCCAAAAGCTTTAATGTACGTAATTTGTATAAACTACCCCCATAACAACTCTGCATGAGTATGGATGGCATCCATCACATACATATCACTGAGCATATGCAAAAACTGCCACTGCAAACTGCTGCAAACTGAATCCGTAATCTCCGTATCCGTAATTTTTTTTTGTAAATCTACTTCCAGCAATAAACTTGTGAGTTAAAGGCCAGAATGAAATGATAAATACGGAAAACGGCATACAAACGCTACCTCATGCCTTCTTACAATAATACGCCACAGCTGTTACACTAGCCAGTATGAATATTCCAGAAGTATTACTATGAGTGTTAATCGTACATCTTTTGCCTGATTTGACCCACTTTGATAAAAGAGAATAGATTCCCTGGTCTATTTTGTGGAAAAAGCGACTGGACTCTGCACTCTTATTCCAGAAAGCCGCGGCCTGTCTCGTACCTTCAGCCAGGGGTGGTTGAGAGCCTCGTACACAGTGATCCTCTCCGCAGGGTCGAGCATTAACATGCGGCGCACCAGGTCCTTGGCGCTCTCTGAGATGTGGTTCCACTGCCGGGGGTTCATCTGAAGGGGGGCACACAGGGTACACGCACGTGCCACGCTTTGAGAGGGATGTACGGTTACTTGAACCCACGCCTGGGTATGGGTGGGGGTCAAATTCACTGCTGTGATCACACTGCTCTCAAGCTGCTGAGCCAATCAACAGTGCATTGAGTGCACCAATCACTGCAGACTGAAACTAACATGGTCATCAATGCTCTAATGAAGATGTTACGACAGAGAAACTAGCAGCTACTGGGTCACCCAAACTGCAGCCAGAAAGATACAGTAAAAGTCAAGGTAATAAAATCTGCAATTAGGCATTAAGTGGCATTAGGCAAGTTTTTCTCAACATTGAATTGAAAATGACTTTTTTGAAGCTACAAAAATGAAACTCAGTCAGCTGGATATATCAGGTAAAAATTGCTCAGGGGCACAATGGCACTACCTTCTCAAACTGCACAGCATCAGATCACAAAACTTTCTTAACTGAGCGGACAGTGGTCTCCAAAGAAATCCAAATGCAGCACAGACATAACAGACAGGATATTAACCCTTAGAGCGCTGAAAAAAATTTTTAGAAAATAGAAATCTAATTATCTTGTGCTGTTGAAAACCTATCACGTGATAGGTTTTCAACAGCTTTAATTTTGATATCTTACATCATTGAGCAGCAATGGCAGCATTTAAGGGTTAATAAAATAACTGCTTGCCTGACAATCTAAGAGTTTGAACCGGTGAAGAGTAGGCAATTCACGGGCTCTGAGAGTCGAGGAGCAGGGACAGGCGTTATGTAAATAAACTACTACCTTGTATTTCCCCTTAATGATGGCCTCGAAGAGACGCTCCTTGGTGCCATAGAAAGGCAGGCAGCCACTGAGCAGGATGAAGAGGATCACCCCACAGCCCCACACGTCAACCGGCTTCCCATATGGCTCCCTCTTCACCACCTCTGGGGCCATGAAGTGTGGGGTCCCGACCCGACCTGAAGCACAGGGGGTTTCGTGAAATACCTGCACTTACACACCCACGGCTGTACGCAAGCTAACAACTTTCCACACAGATGAGCACAAGTTTATGCACGCGGCACGAAAAATGTACTCTCTTTCCCTGTGTAAGAGAAAGTTCTCAACCGCCCAAGACAAAGGAATGCATTCGCACTCAAACATATACACACTTTCCATACAAAAGGCACACACATATATTTGAGGTCATGAAACTTCTGCATTCATAGATGCATTTTTTTTTTAATATAAAACAAAAGGGTATAGCTTAAGAACATTTTCACATCCTGGTTTTGAAGATGAAAAAGGAAGCAATACTTTCTCTAATACAGCCAAACAAATCACCTTGGGACACCCACAACCATATTTGTGAATTAATCGCAACACCCAGCCCCTACAATATGCAAGAAAAATTCAACACATGACATGAATGAACCTACAACAGATTTCCCGGAGAACAGGACCCAACATCACAATATTGTCAAAATTATTACCATTATTGACATAAACGCTGCAAATTACAAAGTCTGTGCTGTGTCACTCCACTATATTCAATAATGCATGCATCTTCAAGACATATATCCTCCATGGAGAAAAATGTAATTTAACTGGATGAGAAATCAAAGTGCAGAGGTTTAATAAAGCAGTATCGGCTTCCACACACACAAGTGCATAGTGTGTCGGGGTCATTTACTACCAGAACAGTGGGTGCCAGATTCTGAAACTAATTTTCTCTCTAAGAAAGACTGCGGGTTAATGCTGCCAATTCATCACAGAACAGTAGGCGGCCCTGTGAAGGGAAGTAAGGGAAGTTCCCATGATGCTTTGCATACCTCCTGCCACCAATCCCGACTCCCCGAGCTGTATGGCCACTCCAAATCCACCCAGCTTCACTGGAGCGGAGTTCTCCTTCGAGGCTAGTAGCACACAGTGGGGCTGGAGAGAGAGAGATGGATAGAGAGAGAGAACAACAGAGAGAAAGAGATGCAGTGATATGAAATGGAAGAAAGAAAATGAGAGGGTAGTGGGGAGTCAAGGAAAGAACAGGAGATGGAGTGAGACACAGAGAGGATAGGGCATACACCCTTTGGTGTTCTGAGTAACCGTATAATGGCACAAGCACAACCGTTACCGTGAGAAAACAAACACGCCATCATATGATGCCACCACAGAAGTCTAAGGAGAACAAGATGAGGCACACATTAGGACCCACGTGAATGGAAAAACACAGCCTTATCTTTACCCTTTTACCAATGTGTAGGATTCTCTAGTAACAAGAGGCATTAGTCACAGCAAATTTGGGGAATTTCAAGGAATTGTCAAAAGCTAACGGTGGTTGACAACTAACTAAAAAAAACAACTAATGCTTCTGAGGGGGGCAAACTCATTGTAATGGATTCCAAATCAAACACAAAAATGGTTCAATTTCCGGGGTTTTGATACTTATTACTATATGTGACGAGGAATTCTGAATTTTTTCCTTGCTCACTCTCTGATGACTGGTCATGCATCACAGATCAGAGCATATCAAGAGAAAGCCGATGAGAGTCGTTGTTTCAGCCCACCCAGAAATATAGGCCACAGTTGGTTTAGTGCTTCAGTCCATTTCCTTCCTCTTTCTAAAGCAACCTAGACCATTTCAGAGTATAAAGCGCATCACACAGATGCTGTCAGAGGGTTTAACAGCCTACTTAGACTCCTGTCGAGGGGTAAATCCAGAGCCTATAGCAAAAAAAAAAATATAAATCTGGGGACGAAGCTCAGAATGAAATGTGGTCTTAACATGACGCACAGGGGAACTGCTTCTAGTCATAAAACTTCTAATTCTGGAGAAACCGAACTAAAATAGAAGTGGAAGGGCACTTTCTGGATATGCAACACTCAGGAAAACACACAGCGGTGAGTCATTTTATATTTTGATTAATGATAGATCCACTGATTGGTCTTTAATACCTGTGATGAACAACTATTCAAAACACTGCAAATAGCTATATTGATTGTGTTGTTCAATATAAAAAATGCGCAAAGATGATAACTTCTGTAAATATGGCTAAATGAGAAATAACCGAAGACGGTCAATGGCACACGGCACATTAATTGTCTACAGTAATTTTTCCTCGATTCGATATTTCAGGAATATGGAGGATATTTATCACAGACCAATGGTTTGGCCAATATGAAGGGATTGAAATAAACTTCATAAAAATTAAACCCTTCATCAAAATCAGGATCTGCAAAATATTTCCGAGAGAACGATTGGGGGACTTCATCATTGGAACAAAATTTCACATGCAGTATGACAAGCTTTTTAAATCTGTCCAACAATTCAGTCCATACTACACCAGGGGGCGCAACCTGCATAATTGATGATCCCACGTTGAGAATACCCTTGGCCTTCTGTTACTCCTTAATTTTCATATTTGGCCTTGGAGGGAACCTGCTTGCTCTCTGGGTGTTCCTTTTTATCCATGGCAAGAAAAACTCCGTGCGGATATTCTTGATTAACATTGCTATTGCTGACCTCCTAATGGTCATCTGCTTGCCCTTCCGGGTGGCATACCACATCAACTTCAACATCTGGTCACTGGGACCCATATTCTGCAAGGTGGTGGGCAATGTCTTCTACATGAACATGTACATCAGCATCACGCTGCTAGGACTCATTAGCCTGGACCGTTATGTCAAAGTCTATCAGGTGGCTGGCGGTCGCTATCTGAAAAACAGCACATGGAGCATGGTAGTTTGTGGAATTATCTGGACCCTGTCCATCATCACAACCATTCCAATGGCAGTGCCCTCCGAGGCCAGCAGCAACCCGAATCAGTGTTTCCAGTACAGCAAGAGGCAGGGGGCTGAATGGAAGGCATACATCAACTGCTTCTTGGTGGCACTCTTCTGGTTGGTCTTCCTATCCCTGGTAACCTCCTATGGCAAGATCGCCTTCAAGTTGCTTGGGAGTTACAAACAGAATCCAGATTTCCCCAATGCCTTAAAGTATAACCGGACAGCCAAGAAGTCCTTTTTCGTCCTCTTCATCTTCACCATCTGCTTTGTGCCCTATCACGCCTTTCGCAGCGTCTACATCCACTCTCAGATCCATGAGACCTCCTGTTCCTGGACCAGACTGATGGACACAACCAATGAAATAGTGCTCCTCTTCTCTGCCTTCAACAGCTGCCTGGATCCGGTCATGTACTTCCTGCTTTCTGGCTCGGTCCGGAGAACCACAATGGAAATCCTTAGCAACTTCTTCCACTCAGCGGCTAAACAGTCCAAGGGCAACAGTGGCTCCAGCGAGTCACGCAGACCCTCGATGCTTCCTCCGAGGCCCAGTATCGGCCAAGCTGTACCCTCACAAGGTGGCACCAGGATAGAGTCAAGTCTCCGCAACTGCAAACTTGATGAAGGTACTTCCTCTCTGGAAGTCATCCCTTTTCAACCAAAATAATCACACAGATTCAAGGGATGCTCCAGAGATTCTCCCCAGTTCCATGGATACTTGATGGAAATCAAGCCGCTTCCACCGAGGAGTGACCAAAGTCACATGGGAGGATATTAGGCATCTAGTGTTCATGGAAGCTCCATGCGTGTAACATAACAGTAAATTTACCAAAACACTCAGGTTCCAATTTGAAACTAAATGTTCAGGACTAAGTGTTAAATTTGTTACTTAGAGACTGGCTTGCAAAATGGGTATATGCCCGGCAGTGGGATTAGAATGGGACAAAGGTCCAGGTAACCAGCTATCTAGGCTGTGTTTGGTAAAAAAAAAAAAAAGGGCTTAATATCTTGCAATGTGATAAACCAGACAATAAAGTCATTCATGAAATACAATCTCAAATGCTAAATATAGCCGCAGGCGACAATTCCGGGGTTCAAGCCAAGAAAGACCATTAGTAGTTGAAAGCTTTAACAGCTTAATCAAAAACCACTTTAAGAGTATGTTGCAGGTATTTATGTGGACCTATTTTGCCAGTGTAATGATTGACAACTTATGACAACTTATGATTTATAGTCTGATTTGTGTTATACCACGCTGCTTTGTTTTGCATTTATACCGCCCCCTATCGGTCAATCTGAATGAGATTTTCAGGGTATGTTTCAGGTACTTATATGAATATATCCTGTGAGTTTTATGGCAATAGGACAAACAGTTGCTGATTTATAGTCTGATTTGTGTCATGCCATGCCCATTTTTTGCATTTTCTAGGGCCCCCTATGGGCCGATTTGCATGAAATTGTCAAGGTATGTTCCTGGTACTTATATGGACACATCCTGATGATTGGCCCAATGGTTGTTGACTTTCGTCCATTTATGTGCTAAGCCACGCCCCTGCTGAAGTTCACTGGTCAATATCTTGGAAACAAAATGAGATTTCAACAAGCCTTATGCAACTTTTGATAAGCTTGGTGATAATGACAATCCACAGCGAATTTCAAAGGAATCGGACCTACGGCCTAGGAGGAGATGTCAAAAATATGTTTTTCAAAAAATTCAAAATGGCAGAAAATCCAATATGGTGGGCCTTAGGGGTCTTCAGGGAAAGTTGTAGAGTTTGGACCAAGGAATATGTGGACCAAGTTTTGTGAAAATCAGACTTACAGTGTAGGAGTTATGACCTTTAAAGTGAAAAACTGTTTTTCTTGAATTATGGCACCCCCATCAGGCCAACTGAGTTTAAAATGGCTTGGGCAGCATTGCACACAACGTCCAACCAATTAGCAAAATTTCAGGTCTCTAGCATTTACCATCCCACGGGAATTTGCGAAAACATTTCTGAAGAAGAAGAAGAAAAAAAAAAAATAAATAAGCCAGCACAAAAACAACAGGGTTTCAGCCCTACTGGCTTGAACCCCTAATTATGGAGAGGCACAGAATTCACTATTGTTGGTGTGTGTCAACAATTTATCACTTAGCATAAATTGAATGCAAATAGATCTAAGGCTGTAAGGTTCGCATGCTTTTCCTAAAAGGCCTAGAAAAGAAAGCAGAAAAACCAGCAGACACAGTGGCTCTCCAAGCTTGGAATTTGGGCTGGATTCATATACTTATTGGAGACTGAGGACCGAAAAACGGAGAAAGACCTTCATCTTCCATTAATCAAAACTTCATAATTTAAACTGATATAAAGGTGCATAATGCTTGCACTTTCAATACCAGTCTGCGAATAGCCATTCATGCAATACTTATAAATGGGGAAACAACCAGGCTGACAACATAATTTGCTGAAGACTTAAGACAGCTTAGTTTAAATAAACTCAATCTTACGCTTTATAAAAGAAAGATATTAGACATGGTTCTTGACCGCAGGAGTGGCCGCATGCACAAAAAACAGATCTGTCACTCGAGAATCTCGGTTCAGTTGTCAGGCATCTAAAAGTCGCTCATGCCAAAGTCACAGGTGTAGAAAAAGAGAGGCGTAACAATCTCTGGCTCCAAGAGACCACACCAAAAACCTAAGCTGGCACATTCTTGGGGGGAACCATTTGATCACTTCCTGGATTTCAGGGAAGACATGAGCAAAGGAAATGGGTCGAAAGATGTAATTCTGTGTCCGCATTCATAGCCGCTTTGAGAGTGTCATTTTTCAGCGACCTGCCAAAACTGTAGGTCATCTACACCTGAGCTTTTGAGGCTTTTAAAACCAACCAACCAAGATGAAAAGGGTGTCAAAGCTACTGAGCTCATTTCACATTTTCAGTTGATTCTCACACCGTAAAGAAGAGAACTTGACAAATCAACGTACTATGGTTAAAAGGGTAAAACAAGGTTTCATTTTAATACTAAATTCGATTCTTGCTGGAGAGCATTTTAAAAACACCAATGGTCCTTTTGACTTCAGAAACTGGACAAAACGAACTACACTCGGAACGGTTTATTGCGTGGCTGCGTCGCATGACAGCAGGTTGCTGCGGCAGTGGGCTGAATGACAGGAAGGTGCAGTGGTGCTAGTAGCTTCCCTTGAGATTACAGAGCGAGAGACCCAGCCAAGCATGACAGAGCCACTGAAGAAATAATGAATCCCATTCAATTACAAATTACACAAAACAAAAACCTGAGCCACGCTCTGCTATCAGTCAAAGAGAATGGGAGACCGGCTTCCTCTTTTCTCTCGCACGAAATTATCAGAACTTCGGTCCTTGGGTGGAGACATGAAATATGAACCCAAAACTCGTAAAATAATGAGGAGAGGAGGCATTCAGTGGCTCCCGCTGAATAAATACTGTGATAACAATAGGGCATAAAGTATAAGGCTTCAAACTGCATAATAAAAGCCCAAAAAATAAAGCCATCCATTTGGTCCAAACATTATGGCGAGACAGGGATGACCAATCACAATGAACTCTGTAAATAGCTGGTTGCTCTCATGCTGGTAATCAGATGCATGAGGTGGTCAGGGTCATCTTCACCACCATCGTCATCATCATAATCATTAACACCATAATCATCAGATTCATAGTTTTCTTAGTGCTGAACGTCTCAGCGATTTGATTTTGCCTCCTGTGCTCTCAATCTTCTTCATGAGTAACTATAGATAAAAGCAACCACCAGGGAACAAGAATACAAAAGCCACTGGGGTTTGAAATTACATTATATTTCAGCATTTCGCACATACTCTGTTCTAGTGAGTTATATGGATAATTTTTTTTTGATTTATTGTTTCATGCATGCAAACCTTTAATACAGTTTATTGTACAGTACAATAACAATTCATTCATTCCAAACATTTTTGCAGATTCAGTCAGAAACCTTCCAGAATGCATAATTTAACAGCTTTTGTGCAAATTTCTGCATGAAGTATCCTCAAAAAGTGAATCAAGTTTGATCCATACATGATAGCCTTGTGGTCTGGACACATCCTGCTGAGCAGAAACTTCAAAAAATGCATAAAGCCAGATGATGATGATGATAGCATCAGAAGGTACAACTATTTACACTAATTGTAGACAATAAAAAAACAGAGTAACATTGTCCTTTGTGAGTCTGCAAAATATATGCAGACCTGAAGTCTCTCGCCATCAACAAACTTATTTTAATAATACCTTTCATTGGAAGTTTCCAAATATAGACATCTAGCACGTGCATCTGAGCGGCGGGGTACCTTTCCTCATGAAAGTCATTGACCAGGTGTCCAAAAATATTGGATTTGCCATCCCAGAATCATGCAATACACAAGCATGATGCCGTGGTCTGTGGCGCGCTTTTGAATTAAAACAGGGATGAACGGGCACAGTTAGACCAAAGCTCAACCTTCCAGCTGGATAAATTTATCAAACAAACCAGTAAGGTTATCCACGATCTAAGATGCAGATGCGCCGTTTCACAGCAAGCTTAGTTCAGCTTCCTCAGTTCAGTTTATTTAATGTGCTTTCTGCCAAAGAACCTACGAGTGATGCAAAACCAGGGGAAAGGGGGAAAGACTGCATGTGTAGGAGGGGAAAAATTACTCATAAACTACTCATTTGCATTTCATTTTAATACTTCCGAATAACAGGCTTTAATCATCAATCAGGAACAGTACTGCATATAGAGACCGTTACGTGAGCAAGAGGGTTGATGAATCAATCATCTTCTACAAAAGTCGCGGAAATAAATATAGCATAATTAAGTCAGAAAATTGTTCTGCGGTCTAAGAGATCCCCATTAACCCAAGCTAACTCCAACTTTACTCTCTTTCATCATGGCTCAAGGTGGGAAGATTTATATCAGCTCTCAAATGCAAGATATTTGGTAGACAAAATTAAGAAAGGTTCAGGCTGATACAAGTTGGACTTACTTTATTGGAAGGCGGTTTTACTAAACAAACTGACAAATAAAGAGAGAAAGATATCTTACATGCGTATTCAACTTAGAAAACCAGCTGAGACCCAACCCTCTGAAAAACTTGTGACAAATGCACAAATCATAAAAGCAAAAAAAGAAGAAAAAAAAAACTCCAGCAGCAAATTTGTACATAATACACTACAGCATTACTTTGAAAAATGTAATATTTTGTAAAGTAGAGGCTTCTCATCAAACTGCAGTTAGCTATAAGCTGCAGAGACAATTTTTTGCTCTGCTGGATGCTCCATGGCCAATCACAGACAACTCTGCTGCCTGAAGTCTCATTAGCTGAAATTAGTTTTGCACTCCTGAAATAAGGTATGCAGCCAAACGACCACGACTTTTAGACTCAATTTCAGAGCTCGGCTAAAACAGGGTAAGGGCTCTCATTATTCTCCATTTCTTAATATGTATTTCTAATATCTCTGCCTCAGTCATCCTCATTCTCTCCATTCGTCTTTAAAATGAGAACTTTATTTCTCTATAAAGTGAACCAGTAATTCCGCAGCACTGGATGCAGATACTAATATCAGGAGCAATTTATGCCCAAAGATTGTTTGTCAAATTCAGACGTGATTCTATTTGTTTAAAATAACTAGCAAACATGGTGTTATGATATGACTTTCAGTGCTTACAGGCCTCGCAAAGAATACATCTGTATAGAAAATCTGTGAAAGTATTTTAGAGAGAGAGGGTTGGTTGTCCGTCTCCTTTCTAGTCAGACAGGAGAGAGTCCCAGTCTGTGATACAGACCTGGCAAGGCCTAAGCACTAAGCAGCAACCTGATCAGATGCCAAGACTGGTCACAGAATCTCTACACCGGTAGTTTTTAAAAAAAAGTTTTTTCAACATTTTAGTTAGTAATCCAGAAACTCCACTGCATTCAAATTCCAGCAGTCACTGTAAAACCATGTGAATGATCAACTCCTGAATGCTCAGTTAAGAACATTCGGATCCCACATTTGAGTTAATACACTTTAAAGCCTTCATGTACGCCTGTTTCTCTGTATCACAAGGTTTGCCTCCTTCCTCCATTCCTTTTCCCATTTCACTAGATCTAATTTTGGTTTTCTTGCTGTTAGCTTCTCGTCCACCGAAATAAAAAACAGCATTACTGACAAGAAATGCATTTGCTGATTTTTCCAGGGCACAAGCAAGTCAATTTAAATATTGTACATAAAAAAATCATATGTCATGAAGGAGTTGGGATAAGAATGCTAACAAAAAGGACAACAGTGATGCAATTAAGTTAGCCTATCAATTTGAAAGGATGATAAGAAGCATGGGAAAGAGACTAAGGATTGTGGGATTGAGATGGACTGGAACGTGGCCGTAATGGTTCAGCTCAGAGAAATGATGGCCTTTCAGCACTGCTGGTAAAGCAGGGGCTGTGCCTGCCATCTTAGTGATAGCTTTCTGTGGTCCAAGCAGCTGTCATTCACTGCCATTTCTGAGCCCCCACCAGTACCCGTAATCTGAAAAACGCAGCCTGCTGGAATTGCTCGATTTTTGGCCGCTTTGACTATCCAAGTCCCCTTTCTGTTTAGAGGAAAACATGGAAAATTATTAGATGCAAACCCATCACACTAGTCACATGCGACTGCATATTTTGCTAGCTGCACATTTCATGCAAAACTCATGTTTTCCAAGCAGAAATGTCAACAAAGAACAATCTCAACTAGCTAGGTGATTCCATTAACTCATCAAGGCTGTTTTAAGGCGTTAAAGACTAGATTTACAATGTGCTTCAGACAGACATTTAAAGTGGCATCACTTCCAGTAATAAATAAATAAATAAATATACCAAAGTGTTCGGAATAACTCTCAGTGGGGGCAAAAACAGCACTTTGCTTTGGCCATTTGCAGGCCCAATTGCCACAGGAAGTATAACCACTTTTCCCAGTTGTTTCACCCCATTAAGCGAGCAGACAGAATGATCAGAATAATTGCAGCCGAAGTGCGGGCGAGGGTATAATCCTTCCTGTGTTCTCAGTCGCACAAGCAGGAAGGATGTGGACAAGGTGGCATTCTGCTAGCACGTCCGAGGCATTTTGGGTCGTTCATTTAAAACACACAACACCATTCAACTTTCCGCGAGGACACGCTCAAAGAAAGGAAAGAAAAACGACAGGAAGCAACTCACGCACGGAGCACATTTCTGCCAATAGCTTTTCTTCTGATTGTAATAAATGCCTTAATGAATGAATTGAGTTCAATGTAATCTAAATGGATTGAATGTGCACTAGATGATATCATACATATTATATATACACATTTCACTAAGATAATATACTGCAATCCATCATTTAAAAAGATTTTCAATTTGGGCAGTGAATGGCATCAATATATTCAAATGCAACAGAGAAATCTAAAATGGTCTCACAGTGCTTCGATTACCCCTCCTGTGCTTTGCCACTATTCTTCCCACCGAAAACAATGCGGGAAACAGGGCAAATCACTACAACTCAAGTACATTCTGTGGGAGTCCAATTCTGGACTGAGCTGCACCAAACCTAACATCAAAGAGGGCAGTCGTAATTTGCACCTGCAGCAAAAATTTAAACATTCTCCAAAATATGCATCATTTGCCCACTGCCATTCCTAACAACATCATCTTTGTCGTGGTATGCATTTTCCCATGATTTCTAATTAAAAAGAAATACTAGTTATTTGAAAAATAATAATGTAAATAACACTTTACAGAGCTCCGGTATCAAAAAAAGATCATTTTTAACAATGACCAATTCTTCCGGAAAATGTCCACATATGACATTTTGACACTCATAATGTCACTGTTATGTAAAATGACACTCAGCAGCCAGCAGCAAGCGCTTGAATCATCCCTGTGACACAATAACAGAGTCTTCAAGCTGGCTTCACAGAGATATATTTACTTCAAAAACTTGCACTCACTTTGTTTGTAAGAGATGTTTGATTATATTCTGCTGTCCAATGCCACTTATTTGCCATTATAGATCTGCCAACCCTACACACACACAAAACTGCTTATTTTGCCGCCATTATGACTCCCTTTGGCAGAGGAATAGCACACGCCGATGTGGAACACAAATAAAATCCAACAGTACTAACTATAAAGCATCTCCGTAACTACGATACGGGGATTATCAGGCATATCAAGCTTGGATACAATCGGTAAGACAACTGCTGTCATGTGGCAGCTTGCTGCACATAGGTTTTAGTCCCATATACAGCAGTATTTAAAAAAAAACCTGATGAAAGCCTGACTCTCTACGTCGATGAACACAATCTGTGAATGTAATCCATTTGAAAATGAATCCTGAAATACACGAAAATACAACACCGAACACGCTTTTATACATGGGTTACAACAACTCTGTGCCAAGCTAATGCATTTTCTCTGAAGTGAATGCGATCGGAATGTATAGTTTATACAATAAGCTATTTAAGAGGTTACCCTCCACATTCCCTTGTATAACCGACCAGCCCTAGAGCACCTTTGAAGTGGAGCGCTTACAGTACACAATCTCTCTCAGTTCCTCAGGGTGCTGGATATCTGTCCACGACCAGGACGCATCACTATAAAAATGTTATATATCCAATACTTTGATAACATGCTGACACTTTGGAAATAAGAAATATTTTTCACAGCAATGCATTTTATCCACATACTGCGATATCTTTGAGTGTAGTCATTGGTACATTTGTCCATACATTGCGAAGTGTTGCAACATCTAAGTCTCATTTGAACAATTCATGGAATTTGAAACCACTGCCGTGCATTCAAGTCTGAATGTTGTCCTCAGAATCTCTAAGCAATATTATTTCTGCAAGCTTTTCAAATAAAAGACATGACAGTTTCTTTTATTTGGACGTCTGACTGAGCATGTTTGCAAATGGAGAGTTTGAAATGTAAAAGCAGTTTGCTGGGCCATTTTGTTGTACCACTATCACTTAATGACTGCTGGAGGATGGAGAATGGATACTGCTATTTAAAGAAAACAACATAGTTCAGATTCATTTGGTGCCGTGTAGCAGCCGTGGATTTTACATCACCCAGCTTAACCCAATAAACAGATCGTTCATGGAGCAGACTCAATGCAGTTTGGATGTTAAACTCCAGTCTGTGGTTTCTTTTATTTGCAGCTAACTAACACCTTTGAAACGGGGCATGAAAATGTTTAGCTATCAGTGACCATTGCTGATTCCACAGCAATTTCATTTTTGTAAACATTGCTGGTGTGCCCTCATCCTTTTTCACTCTTATTTCCCGATTTATTCCTGATCCATAAGAAACTTTTTTGAAGAGCATACCGAAGACCAACAATAAAAATTAATTTAATTGAGAGTCAATCAGAGACAAGAAACCTCAACAGCCAGTGCTAGAATTTCATATGGCAAACAAAATGGCCGCCACTGTGGGCAGATGCGCCAGCAGCTTCTATGCTAGCGGTCCAGCTGAAGATCCTCAAACATGTTCCAGCTCACACACCAAACTGACTGTAAGTCCTGCCCCCAGAATTCCACACAGCACGGCAGCAACAAACTGAATGCTCTTATCGACAGATTTTCCAGAGGCTGCGCTCTGTTTCAACACATCTTGTTTGTAGCCTCGTCCACAGTGCGATGTAACAGCCAACTGGCAGCTTACTTTTAAAGGAACCACCGGCCTGACAATTCGCAATTCTCCGGTTGTTACTTCTCTTCAGAGTGATAACAATCTCAGATTTTCAGATTCATAAAACTGACTTTTTAATGTCACGGTTCGCAAAAATGTGCTTTCAGTCTGGCAAACAGCTTCCCCAAAAGATTTAACGGTAAGTCGGGCAATGATTCTGCAGTAAAATACAGGGCCTTGAGGCAAGGGAATTACAACTGAGCGCTAGATTCAAGTTCAGGATTAAGAGATAACTCCGAGAACACACCATGATTCCTGATCAAAATGAGATGAATATCCACCGATTATGTCCAATTCCTAAACATAATGACGAGTTATAACTGAGTTATACATGAGTTATAACAAGTTTAAAGAACACAAATGCTGGAGAAAATGTATGCTTTTAGTTCAAAGACGATGAAATTCTTCAATGTATTATCGCATAATGCAGGTCATTACACACTTTGTGCCCTTTGAATTTAAATATTGTATTGCATACAGAAAAACACGTTTTTGCTTTTTGGGGTGAATTTTTCTGTTAACAGCCTATCCCTTCAGCTTTGACCGTGACATGACCGTGTTGTGCTTATCCTGGAGTCCGGAGCAGAAGGGAGCGCTGGGTGGGGCGTGGGGTACAGCAGAGCTCCATTCTGCTGTCGCTGGTCATTGCACCACCTGCTGTGGAGAGCCAGTCAGTCAAGGGGCGGCAGATGGAGACCTCCGACTGTTAGGTGACTGCGGCTCTTGAACAGGCAGCCGCACTACACAGAGGTGGCTGTCCCAGTTTCATGTGTCTGTCGATACAGCGGCACCACTGCGGCCAACTATTTCACAGCTCATACACAGGCCTACATACCTGAATGCGCAATGCAGTTCATTTTTAATTTCTGTCTGAGCTGCCAGAGTAAACAAAATTTTAGGAGCGTCATATTGCCAAAAAAAAAAAAAAAAAAACATAAAAATGAATGAAAAATAAACAAACAAACAAAGAAATAAATGATAAAATGGAACACAAGCATATTGCACTGCTATTGTTTTGGCTGCAGCCCCATTCGGGGTGACTGGCTGACAGCTAATGCTCATAACAATCCCTCTGGCATCTTACTGGCTGGAAGTTACATTTGCTCTAAGCATTAGGGAGTGTGTGTTGGACACTAGCTTGAAAAAAAGCCAGCAGTAGAAAACAACATTGCAAGTGGTAAGGCATTTTTCGCTGAATGACCAAAAGACTGTTCAACAACATACGCAAGATACCACACACCTTGCGCATTCAATTTGACCCACAGTTCCGAATGAAGACATGCAATTACCACAATGAAGCAAAGACACATCACACTAAATTTTGTGACAGCCCTCATGAAAAAATCATGGTTTAAATTTTGGTTATTCTATTGGATCATCAGTTCCAGTTCCAATTCTCCAATGAAACATCCGCATTTATGTAACAATACACCCATGAAGATTAACAAACAAGAACAATTATTCTCCATCTGCCTCTGTCAAAACTGCAAGACAAGTTTATGCCAGCACATGTACCAATTTACTTGCTCCTAGCATTTTCTAAGATATGGTAGCTTGTTCCACACACCTATCGTTAAACTGGGAGCTCAGGTAAAATACGCTTCAAAAGTTTGACAGGCGATGAATTTACGCATGTGAATTCTCCAACAAAACAATAAGCTCGCACAGAATTATTCCAACGACGCTTAGCAAGTGACCACTGAACTTTAATCACTAACAATGACTAAACATTATTGTAGTAACTAATTTACACCCCTTAATTTTGCCGCATCAATGCTAAATGTTCGCGTTTAGTCCCGTTGCGGTACTCCACTCACCAATAAATTTTCCCTTTGGTTTTCTCGGCGCGAAGCTTTCAACGCTATTGCGAGGTCGTTATGAACTGAAGATACTGTGGAGTAAGTCTAGGCTAACACTCGCTAGAAATTGTCCAGACAGGATATGTTTTATTAATTGCGCGAGCATGCTTATGTCCACTGCCAACAGCATAGCCTGTAAGGTCCATCGAGTGAAGCCCACAAGTAAGTGGAAGGCACTTAGAGAGCGCACTGCCTCCGCCGTCGTATTATCATTGAACTCGAGCATTTAATGACAGCGCTGTCTTTCTGCGCATAGAAATTCTTTCGGATCCTGGATCGACAATCCGAGTCAGATTTTATTCAAAATGTAATAATTTTCTCCTTAAAACAGAATCTATCAACCCAAAATTTCATTGACACCCATCCGTAACGTTTTCCATATTCCACTAACTGACGAACGAACGAACAACCCATCAAATGCCGGTGAATACTTAGTACCTCCGGTCAGAAGCACAATAATAAAGCAACATAATCCTTGGTAATGGCAGCCTGCTGAGGGAGTGTGTGCGTCAAGCAGTTCTCCACTGCAATTCTCCTCAGACACACAAGATGGGTGTAAAACATTCCAAATCTGACCTAATCTTCAATCTATCACCTGTAAGTGGTTATGATCCATTTTAGCTCACAAGTGGCCTCTCTCTGTCTTTATGAAGGGTGCGGAATCTGAGGGCCTGACAGTCAGAAATGCTTTACTCTGCTGTATAAATGAATAAAATAAAAAATAAATAAACCATTAAAAGCTGTTTTTTTGTGATAAAAATGGCTGAATAAGGAAATGGCTGAATGATTTTTTCTGGATTTCATTTTTAGTTCAAATGTCTCATGTAGGCAATCAAAGTTTAAGGTATTTGACTGAATTGTCACCCCCATTTTTTATTTAACCCAACTGTTGCCACTAATCTGGCCTGATGCCAGTTTTGAAGGGACAGCTGATCCCACAACTGATAACACTGCAGTGTTGAAACTGTTAGACTTCAAGCCGATCACAGTTACCTGGCACCTACCGCAAAATTCCTCATTTTTTCCCTTCTTATTTTAACTGCGACAATGTCTACATCCTTCACTCGCCGTATTGATGGTTTACCCTTCTTAAAACTGGGCTTTAAATGACTGAACCCCAGGAAAAACTCTGCTCTGAAAAATACCCTTGGAGTTATTAAAGGGTTTCCAGAAGCCCTGTTCTGGTTCCAGCTGTGCGAGGCTGCACTATCACTATGTGAGAATCTTGCAGGTCTGGCGACCATGGTTGAGTTCC
Organism: Gymnothorax javanicus; assembly: GCA_029692085.1. Lineage (NCBI taxonomy): Eukaryota > Metazoa > Chordata > Actinopteri > Anguilliformes > Muraenidae > Gymnothorax > Gymnothorax javanicus. Next base: position 36,973,919 of record CM056210.1, on the reverse strand, counting down.
GTTAGTTTGGCCTGTGGCCGAGGTATGCAGCAGAATAAAAATCAACAGAAAACCGATAAGAAGAACATGGGGGAGACGAAAGAACAGCACCATGGTAACAGACAGTGGTGCATAAGCCGAGACTGCATTTTTAAGCAGTTTTGGCCGATGAAATAGAACGATAACAAAAACAGAGTCAGTGTACACCCTATAGTTGTAGGTTAAACACTGAACAAACTAGTGCTTCCTAAAATGAAATAATAAGAAAGCCTGCAGCATGTGGAAACATCTCCATTTAAGAGGGGCACCGATTCCAGGACAATAAGCCGCACAATTAAAAATGATAATGAAAAAAAGAAAATAATCAGAGGAGCATTCTCAAGGAGAGCACACAGGGACTTAACACTGTCACGCCTTTGACTTTCACGCATGAGAGAGCGCGCTCAAGTGGACGCCCGCTGTTAAATATTCAAGGACGGCGACTTCAAGTGATCTCCACAGTACATCTTAGCCACTGCCTGGTGTGCACAAATAAAACCGCTTTGCTTTACTTTTGCCCCGAGAGTCGACAGGATGCCAGCACTAGCGAGCCGCCATGTCATTTGGCGGAAAATGGAGGCCATTTGATGCTTAAGTACCCATGTCTGGTGTTTTATTGAATTCTTGTCGCGTAATTGCGCAGGAGAATGAAACCCAGAGTAATACCTGAAGAATGCTTGATCCACTGACACCACCAGCCAATCAGCACCCATTCCCAAGAAGTGCAGTAGCTCAGTGGGGACAAAGGGGGCACTAGTTAACAAAAGTGGTGCTTAAAACATGGATTCCAACCTACCGTTTGATATCAAGGCAACACAGTTATGCTAATTTTACTTACGGGCGTGTTCACAATGCTGGGCTTCAATTCCAGATTAAAACTTTTTAAAGCTTTAGCGAAGTTAAAATCCACTTCTTGTGACAGATATGGGTCAATTTATTTTGCACCCAATGCCATCAAGCAGCAATGACAATTCTAGGTATAGTGCATGTTCTGTACCTACAGCAACCATTTATTGTCCAAAATATGACCATTTTCTGGCAAAAAAAATTAACATTTGAAAAAGAGCATCAGTTTACCTGTGTAAAAACCTTTTCTACAAGTGAAGAATAGTGTTAATTTGGATACCAGTGAATCTGTAATGAACTCTACTTTCCAGCGATATATAATATCTTACATCTATGTTGAGATTTCAAGTACTCAGGATGCTTGAATGACATTTTACTAAGCTGAAAAAATTGCAAAATATACCCTATATACCCTATACCTTAGGAACTGAGCATTCAATTCAATTAAATTAACCAAATTACCTGCTTAAAATTGCTTAGAATACCACTTTGTTCATCATAGATTTTGTAGAATCGTACATTTTCTCATCATCACATCTTTTTTTCTTTGTAACAAGCCTGAAGATAACGGCTTAATTTTTTCCGTCCCACAGTTTCCGTCCATAACAGTGCAAATTTCTCCTTAAGAGTGCTATCGTAATTATACCATAGTGGGAGAAATATCCACTAATAAGGAATGCGTACTCCCCGAAACTCTGACTGGCCCCTGAACCACAGAAGTTTTACTCTTTCCGTCCCACAAAATGTCCGTCCATCACATGCGTGATGGACAGACATGCTGTGGGATACTTTCACTTGTGCTTATATGCCTTATTTTTATGCAATATCTCTTGGTACTAATATGATTTCCTAATAGTTAAAAGAGGTTTTAGGATAAATTCATTAGCGGTTGGAGTAAAATGAACATTGCGCAGACAATCACGTTCACCTTCATCTGCATCAGATGATCAGCAGTGATTCATGCCCTAATTAATCCAACCTATACCCTACTGATCAACTCAAGTGTGTTAAAGAATCAAAATCAGATATTCTCCACTTTTAAATGCCATGTAATTGCAATCGATCAGCTGCCAATTGAATTGATGGATCCAGGGAATGCAAGGGTCCCATAATGTCCATCCGTCAAAAATCCATCTACATGTGCAATCACTGCAAAAATTAATACATGTGAACACTTTTACTTATTTCTTTATATATGATAAATTGGCTGGGGCAGCACCCCGGCGGCATGTTTTTCAGTTTCTTAAAATGTGTTGATGTCCATAAAACAGCTGTGATTGATGAAATTTTGAAGCCAAAAACAATTCTTTCAACAATTTTTATTGCATTTCAATATTACATAATTGAGGTTCTTAGTTTTATAAGACCATTTGCTACTAAGGTGAACTGATACTAGTACTAACTGGTATCATAATTTTTCTCAGATGTTCAATCAGGATTGGATTTCAATTTGTCGTGTGACAAATTCCCAATGTGGGACTGTCCCGCAATGTCAGTCCATCACAATTGTAGTATGAACAATGCTGTGTAATGTGTTAAGATGTACTTTGATCCACCTGAGCCCTTTCACCTGTTTGGAGTTAATGTGGTCATTGAAGTTAGCAGAGTTGTCGTTTTTATTTTAAAGGTCCCCTATTATGCTGTATTTAGTCGTTTGAAATATGTCCAATGGGTCTTTAAAATAATGCTAAGAATTCAGTTACAAAAAAAACCACACACATCCAGGCCTAGTGAGACCTCTTCTCTCACCCCGTCTGTGCCGGCCTGAAACACAAGCTGTTCTGAGTGGGCGGGGAGGCTATGCTAATGAGGCACTGCTCTGATTAGTTGCTTGGCCGCTTCGATTCCGGGGGAGGGTGCAGACCCAAAAAACCAGGAGACCAAGATGGCAGATATTTCAGGACAGCTCTCCGTGGCATGTTTTGCTGTGAGACCGTACTTGTTTGATCCCAAATCTGACCCCGAACGGGAGGAGGAAGCCATTGAAGTATTGTAGCAACGTTTACAGCAGGATTTCAATGAGTGGCAAGTTGAAATCTCGCCTTGCATGTGATTGTAGCTGTACTGTTATATAGTCATGTTATATACCCACATGGCTATCTGGAGGAAACTTTGCTAAAAGCTCCTGTCAACCATTTCTAGAAACAAAACACAATTCCGACACCAAGCAACTACATGAGTTCCGAACAAAAACACAAATGGTGTAAGCGTTGCTTCTGTGGAGCAAGTGACTCGAAAACCTCTACCGAAAAAAAAATCCGTAACCAATCTCCACTTTTTCTGGCTTTTTATTCGCCAGAACTATTTTCAAAGGTGGATGAAATTCCGCCGTGGCAATGCAAATCATTTGTTATACCAGACACGTTATAGTGAGTTTCGCGATTGCATTCACCGCGGTAGCCTCACAGAACTAGCCCACACAATGGCAAAGTACTCGGCTGACCCCGGTCATGGATAAGTAAAAACGATCGTTTCACATTAGAAGTAAACAAACCTGAACACATACCCCGAGCTCTGAAAAACCTATGTCTGGTCAAACTGCAGCCTTTTCAGCCCAACTCTGCAGACACATACAACATCTCTCCAGTTAGCTTCAACTGTACAGGCTATAATCCGGCAACGTTGTGATGAAGCTGCCGCACTAATGCTTACCAAAGTAACACAAGCATACCGATCAGAATTACTGCATATGAGTTAACCAGGAGTATTTTTTAAGTCGCATGGCACGCAAACTAACATGCAGTAGCTAGTAACAGAGCGTTTATAACAATGACAGAGACAAACGTTACCTTGCAATACAGGTTTTACAGACAGTAAGTTCCGTTACTGTGAACAGTTGTACCAAGCATCCAAATTACAAACAAGTATAAAAAGTTAGCTTCATATGAGGTTTATGTTCACACACCTTCTGTTGAATGTCCCCTGATATTACTTTTGCATATTTAGGACACATTAGCAACAGTAACTTAGCTACGTTAGCCGCAGTGCTACAGCCACATTCAACAGGCTATCACATTAGGTAGGCTGATGCAGTAAAGCAACTTAAAGCAACTTACTGCTTCTGTGTCGGTGAGTCACGGACAGTTGCTACCGATCCAGGCTTCATTTTCAGATATTTCACAAAGCCTGCATTTGAGGCCAGTTGTTAGTGCTAACTATCGTTAGCAGCCCTGCTAGCCACCAGTAACACGTTGGATTCACTTACACGTCATTATTTGCTGTTATATTGTTGCTTACGGCTTGTGGCTCCGAGCACTTGATCGATGCAACTGCTCCAGGTTTAAGAAGCAGCTGAGACGCATATCCAGTGTCGAATTATCCTTTATTGACAAAGCTGTCTTCGGTGAAATGGCAAACACAAACAGCTAACCTTCCCTTTGAGTGTGGCCGTTTGCCCCCAGCGAACAAAAAAGCTACACGCTGATTTCTGGTGGCATCGTCTTCTGGGAGAGAAAATAGTTGTACTTTTTTTTTGCATCCAAAAAAAAAACACAGACGAGCAGCTTTGGGAGACATACTGACGAAAGTGCACCTCAAATGATCCGCGGTTCTTCTTCTTCTTTTGTATTTCCAGAAGTGTAGACGCTACTAAGGCGTAATATGATCCGTGGTTGTTTGTGCCTGCTATAATAGTTTCCAGGGTAGGCAGGTCCAGCGCCGTGATTGGCGTTAAGCTGACGTCAGGTTTTGCCCAGATCTCGTGAATATCTCGGGACAAGCTGTTCAGAAAGGAAATCACGTTCTTGGATTACGGCAAAACCCCTGTATCTTAGGTTTAGAAACTTTACAGAGGTTGAGTATGGACATCCAACATTATAACATTACTTGTATGCATTAAAAGAAGGATCAGCATAATAGGTCTCCTTTAAGACCAGAAATGACAAATTCCAAATGTGGGAATGTCCCACAGTGTCTGTCCATCACAGTGGTATGTATAATGCTGTATAATGTGTATGACATATTAATTGATGTAGTTTGATCCACCTGAGCCATTTCACCTGTTTGCTGTTTAATATGGTCATTGAAGTTAGCAGAGTAGTAGTTCTTATTTCCTCATTTGTATCTCTGTGTTTATTCAAAATAATGTGATCTCTTAACTGTCTCTGAACCTGAGGCCATACAGTCATGTTGAAGGGTGCCAGATGTATGCACAGTGTTCAGGTTGTTGTTCTTCTGAATAAAATATCCATTGCATACAATAACAGTTTTTGTTTGTTGTGGATTTTACTGCTGATCATAAATCTGTCCCACAGTGTCTGTCCATCACATGTCCAATGTCCCACAATGTCTGTCCATCACACATATTTAATCCATTTTGCCTGCTTTATGGTAGACTTCCTGGAAAAAAGTTTTCCACGGGGCTTTAGCACTACTAAGTTATAGTAACCTGAGTGAAGTTTCTTCCTTTTTCTGCAAAGTAGTTAGTTGGAACATAAAATGAAATGATGCAGCTGTTTGCAAATGACAAAATTATGGAGTTGTCAATCCCGACTACCCAGTGCTGAGAAAAACCCCTTCATTTGATTATCTCCTATAGAATTGCCCATACCCTAAACTAAATTAAAAAGTTGGTCTTCCTCCTCTGTGTGAACCTTCGGCTTTGTGGTTCAATGATGACTAATGTGGCAGAAATATCAATTTTAAGCCTATTTTCAATAAACAGGAAGCATAAATTGATAGTTCCAGTGAAAAGATTGTTTCCCCACCTCGTGTTCTCAGTTGCATAGGTTATGTACCTCTAAAAAAATCTGAAGTTTTTGGAATATAGAAAGATTTATTTTTCTCTCCTGGTGTAACACATATGATGACCAGCATTGTGAACACGCTCTTACCTCTGAAACAATGCCTAAAGCATATAATGATATTCAAACTCGACAATAAATATGGCAGTCTTACCTAAAAAGCGCCAATTCAAATGTACCCTTCATGTTGTTGCGGTTTTCATTCAGATATATTTTCATATCATGAGGTTCCATCATCCCCAAGCAATTGGAGAGACAGATTCTTCAGACATTTAGGCTTTATTGTGGCATGTTGATAAAGATAAAGCCGAGTTCTTTTTGCGCAGGAAGAACTGATATCTTACCTTTCACACCCAGTTTTTACACCTTCATCACAGGAAATATCTTTCATATATGGTCTTTCCGCCTTCTCATTCTCACGCTACAGCAGGACGGGCTAACCAAACACCGCCAACTTCCCTTGAGAACTTCAACCAAAAGATAAGCATGCATAACACTAAAAAGGAGCGGAAAATTACAGTCAAGAGAGGAAAAATACAGCCGGAGGTATAGGATATACATGGATACATAAATGATTCTACTGAAGAACATAATCACAACTAATGATTTTACTGAACAAATATTGATCAAGCCTACAGAAATCAAATACATCACCTGACTATGTTTTTGAATCGACTAAACAGAAGCCTGCTTACTAATCAAAACTACAGGAGCTTGCTGCTTATGTGTGTGTGAGCTGCTCATGCATGAGTGAATTGAATTGCTTGTATGTGCGTGTGTGAACTGCTTGTACGTGTGTGTGTGCGTGTGTGTGTGCGCGCATGTGTACGTGTGCTGCTTGTGCCTGTGCATGTGTCTGTGTGCACTGCTCATGTGTGTGTGAACTGCTTGTATGTGTGTGTGTTTTATGTGTATGTGTCTGTGTGCACTGCTCATCCCCTCCCTACGTGTGTGAACTGCTTGTATGTGTGTGTTATGTTATGTGTGTGTGTGTTACTGCTGCTTACATAATATGGTTATTGATTATGATTATGGTTATTCAACATGGCAATTGATCTACTGATGAATATGATGAGAAATATTGAAATATAATCCTCAACAATGTTCCTGCTATAGAGTGGTTGGGAAACTCGCACACAAGGTAGATAATTTTCCCCTATGCTGCTACTCTGATGAATTCATTTGACACAGAAACATTTTCCCCTCTTTGCTTGTTTTTAAAAAGAGGCAAAATCGTATTTAGAGATTAAATTAATGAGATGAAAACCTCTGGCACGGGTGCCATACTTAAATCAGGCTTAATCTGGCGTCGAGAGATACGACAATAAAGCTGTTCCAACGAGATCAGCTGAGGCAGCAGATGATGCAAAAACTGCTTGGGCTATGTAATGTGCGGGGCGCCGAGAGCAGGGAACACTGGGGTGAACTGCACAAGACTGCTAAACTTTGAATCAGGATTGGCAGCAGAGAGCACATCTGAGAGAAGAGCAGAATAAAATGCATTTTTCCCCCCAGGAGAAACCGCAGGAATGCACTCTGGGGGGAGAACGGCAGACGACTGCACGACACCAAACAGGTAAAACTGAACTCCAACACAGAGAGACCTGAGTGAGAAACAGAATGGCTACAGAGGGGTGTATGCGTGTTCATGAAATAGTGAGTGTGCGCCCCTGAAAATCAAAGAGAGCGAGAGAGAGACACACACACACAACTCTCCACTAATTACACAGTTTGGGCCTCTCTCCATCACACTATCAAGAGCCTTCAACTAGACACATCAATTAGGCCGGATGAAAAACAGAGAGACAAAGATGAGGTAGGGCAGTATTTTCAGGTCCTGCATAATACATGCTGCTTTCGGCCTTTGAAAGACGGAAAGGAACATTGTAATGGGAAGAGTGTAAACGCACGCTTGTGTCTTACAAGAGCCGCCCGGTGACTGACAAATACAGGGAAATCTCAAAAACTTCAGAGGGACGGGGAGGGGGGTCTGGCAAGTCAGCAGTACAAATTTCATTTGCGTGTCGATAAATGCCGCAAATATTTCCAATGATGAGAGCTCAGGTGATCATATAAAGGCGATGTAGGCGCGAAACACTCAGAAGCCTGCATTTAAGAAGCCCTAAACACAAAAGGCAGAAAAGCATGTTCCTGCCTGAGTATATTGCACACCTTTACTAGCCAAAATATGGCTCAGTCGGGAGCGCTAATTTCAGAAAAAGAGCCTCACACATTGTAAAATGAGGAGAAGCGTTTGCATCTGTACATTAATGGCAAGTTTCCAACTGCTGCATAGAAAAATAAAGGTCGCTTTGCATGCCGGTTGCTGTGTTAAATCCATACGCCATAGACAAAAAACATGAAAAAGACCTACCTTGACATCGCGATGGATGACGTTGTTGTCATGGCAGTACCGCAGTGCCTCAAGGATCTGTCGCATGTAGTGGCTGAAGGCAAAGAGAAGAGCAGGTTTTGAGGGTACTTCGAGACAACACTGCTACCTGGGCCAGCTCTTATAACTGCCAATGAACATCAGATACACATTAGCGCACCATACGGTACACATTTAATAATGAGTTTTCCATGATGTGCTACTACTTAACCCCACAAACAGGATACAAAGAGAATATATACCCAGATTGTGCTCCATTTAACCAAAAATGCAAACTTATAAGATAACATTTCAAGGAAGAGAGAAGAACCCACTAACAAATGCTGTCCTGATTAATTCGCAACTGGACCCATTTTGAGGCAGAACCAGGGGCAGCTGTCGCAGGTGGTCCCATCTACAAAAGCTCAACTAGATACCCATAAAGGTAGGAGTCCGTGATGGATAGCAAATGCTTGGTTTGGCAAGGTGGCCTCCATCCAAACCGGCAGAAGCTTTCGAAGCACCGTCTTGTACGTACCAAGTACAACAAATTATGCCTCAATGCAAAAGTTAAATCTGATCTGACCATGACTGCAGGTGCTTAAGCCACAGTAAGCAGGAGCAGAACTATATGGCTCAAGTTCCATCTCACACAGAAATCCCAAAATGGTAAAAACAAGAAAAATAAAAGAAGGTTGCTGAATTACCCATTGCTTAAGTACATATCGAGGGCTGACTGCAATAGACAGTTATGTCCAGATGTTATATATTGGACGTAACTGTTTATTGCAGTCAGCCCTCGATATTTAGTCATCAATATCAGAAGAATTTGTTTCCTAATTTGGATAATATAATTAATGAAATAAATAATGGTGAAATATGGAATAAATGGTTATTGCCAGCATCTAAGCAGCTAAAGTTACAGACGAACATGGACTACAGTTCGTACACATGGCAACCTTTACTCTGAACTTACTTTAATACACTGTCCTCATATGTCTGATAACAGCTTCTTGTTTATTTAGATGGATGAAGGACTCAAATATTCACTGAACTTTCCCCAAAGCACTTAATTACAGCACACAACCATCTCGTTGCATCATGAAATACTCATTATCAGGGAAGGCCCATCTCCCAGAAATCAGTGTAACAGAAAGGGAATGAACTGACTTCACAAACGAGCGATGCTGCAGATGAATATCAACAGGAATGAAGCAAAGCTGCAGGGATCTCTGCACATAATCATCCTAGCAGTTTCACAAAAGTACCTAATTTCCTCTTCTGCTGCTCAACCAATTTTCCAAACCATTCATCCTTCACCTGAACTTGAGATTGATATATTTCCATTTCCTTTCCTTTGAATGGCAGAGAGAAATGAGGCTTAAACTTCACATGAACAATGTCGAGACATCAATGCCCATTATCAGCTTGAACTTCAATAAGCATGGGCAGTAAGGAGGTCGCAGAGTATAGGCTAAGCATACTAAAAATTTAAGCACGCAGCAACCAACAGAAATTGGTCTGAATTTTATCAGCAATGTTTGCTCACTTCCACACAGAAACTCTTTGTTATGTGGAACAGAAACAATTCACTCTGCCAAATAATTAACAAGCACATTTACACTGAATGACTGCATGTAAATCTGGTGTTACTTTTTAAATATGTACCTGCTGGGTCATGTTGAACAGTGATCTATGAGGTACAGTATTTCTCAAAAATATCCCACTTCCAACAGAAGCGTCACATTTTCTACGCCGGCAGCGAAATGGGAAATGCAAGATAATGGTTGTGGAGGCATAACTGCAAAGGTGTGCAGTGCAGAAATAAAGAATTCTGCCTAATTAAAATAGAATATGAGACTTACCCAGACTTTTTGGTGCATTATCGTAATAATAATAATAATAATAATAATAATAATAATAATAATAACCCAACACATGATAATTAAACCATGTTTTGTCAATATAACAACGTCTGGACCACAACAAAGACTATGGATCACAGATCAAACCGCCTTCCAACCACTCACATTTCCAGATCTGAGCTAAATAGTGAGAAATGAGATCAGACTGGACCCGGATATTTCTTTACTTCAAATACAGATACCATGGTGGTTCACACTGAAGGGCACCACACTCATTATGAGACACGCCACTGGTGGTTGGAATCTGGGCACTTAAATCTTTTTTTACAAGTCTCTCCCACTCACTAAGTGAATTTTTTTTTTTTTTTTTTTTTTTCCTGTTTCCATAATTTCATGTCAAATCAGTCTGAAAAAGCAACAGAAGACAGGTGATTGAAGTGGCAAGAGTACACAGCAGAGGTATTGTTTAATTAAACTGCAGAATGGCAACCCCTCCATGCTGGGCTCAGAGAAGGACAGAAATGGTTGTTGGATCTCACCTGGCTACCGCTTCACTGTAGACGAAACCAGCATCTGCTCTCTTAACGATCTCGAAACAAAGGTCAGCCCCGTCCATGCTGAGAGGGTTGAGAAGGGGAAAGAGGGGAAGACGTTTAGACCTTTATTAAACACGATCAGCAAAGGACACTTATATTTTCAGCTAACATTTTCAGTATCCACAATATCACATTACACAGACAAAAAAAAAAAATGCAGAAACAATCCAGATCAACATCATATAATGGTGTCCTCACTATGCGGCAAACCTGTACACCTCGTATAACACACCCAGTCACATTACCTTTACTCATACACCACTACCTCACAGGACTGAACCCTCCTGACCTAATGACATCAGCTTTAACAGGGTCAAAGAAACAAAGTTGCCAATGTACTTTTTGTAAAGCACTTTTAAAAAGTCATCACGTCAGTTACAAACAAACAAGCAGTTTGCATTAATTTGTGAACAATTATGAAATATCAAGCTGATAAAAAAATAGTGAGTATGTTTTTTTTGAGCCACTAAAGAGGCTCAGGGGATAGTGAGAACCCAAACAGAACATAAGGGCTGCGGTAGTGAGTCTGACTTGCTGATGCATTGATGTTTTGGACATTTTCAGCACTGATTTAATCATTTCCAATTCAGTGAATAACAGGGTGACTGTAGGGCAAAGAGAGGGTAGGGTTGTTGACGTCTATTTTGGGAGGAAGCCCCCGAGTAGCATTCGGAGACCTCCAGCTAATCGAGAAAGAGCGAGACGCACTCGAGCCGACAGACACTACAGACACATGGTGGCAGGTGAGAGAAATGTGTGACCATGATAAGGGGACGGGCCAATCGCTCAGCACTGAAGACATCAATAAAGCCCGGCACTCTCAGCTCTTCACAGAGTCAACTGCCCAGGGGATGAGGGATGACTCTGCAAGGATTCCACACAGATATCGAGAAATAATTTAACACTTTTCACTTTTGAGGATGTAATATACCCCATGTTTTCAGCGTTTTTAAGTCAAGCCCTGACACAGAATCAAAACTGGTTCTTTATAAGACTGTATTCACCTAGTTTTTTTTTTTTTTTTTTTTATTCAGGCTGAGAGGAACTGAGTGGGCTATTTAAATGGGCTATTTAAAAAAAACTCCCCCCCATGTCGCGATCTTCTTTAGCCTCGGTTACCAATGCAGCACGTGCGCAAATTTTAGTTACAAGCGAAAGATGAAAAGCTCATCAGCGCGAGTAAAGGCTATCAGTGGCCTCTTCTTGTTTTTTTAAGCATTTGGACTACTTTTATAAATTACAGTCCTAAAGATATTCCCAAATTGTGTAACCAGGATTATATTCCTAAAAAAAGGACACTGTGAGGAAATGCACAAAAATAGCCAACAGTAAAAACGAACGGCACTAAACTGTAAAAATTCTGGACTGCAGAGGGCAGAGACCCCAAAGATATCCTCTGTCATCTTAATTACCGTTCATCAAGATGCAGACAGTCACAGCTGTCAACACACAGGGCTCAAAAAATAGTGGCACAACTGCACAACCAAAAGAATTCCGCTCCGAGGAGTGTGTGAGACTGCGGATTTGTGAAGCCACGCGGCCGCTTAACTGCCAGCAGCTTTGGCTCCTGACTGCACTGTAGTACTGTAATTGAATGGAAATGCTGTATTAACTCAGTGCTGTATAGAGCAGTGCTCGGAACATGGCTCCAGGCCAAAGTGCCAGCGAAGTAGACCGATAATCAAAGATGATGATTCTGATGGACAATTTTATACAGTAATTATCAGCGGAAATCAGTAGCGTCTTGAGGCAGCAGCTTGCCCGACTGATCCCACCTGGCAGAGTGAAGTCGCTGACTCCGGAACGCAACTCAAACTCCAGAACATGACCGTAGATTAAGCCTCCATAGAAAATTAAACCCATTTGGATTAAGAATTAAGCCTCCTTTCCCAACCAGGACTCGCGAGTCCCTCCAGTATCTATTGTTCGAACAATAGCCGCAGATAAATATCCCAATGCAGAGTGCAAATTCAAAACTGTGCATTGTGCTTAATGGAAGCTCGGCCGCATGATTTCAAAAGCGAGCTCTACAACAGAACTCATTATTTCATGCCATAAGCTGTGGAAAAACAGCAAAACACAGCAAATTTCGGCCAACTGGCATCCTCCATTTCAACATGGTCGACTGCACCCCACACCATGCGGTCCTCAATCTGATTCCTCCAGCTCAAAACAGAAGCTACTCCGACTTCCCAAAAAATTCCACTATGCCAAACAGTGCATCTCCCAAAGGTTTTATTTATCTTTTTTAACTGACAAACTCCCCTTCTCCTCTTCTGAAACAAATGGTCTAATAAGCAACCACAGCAGGCAGAACATTCTTCATCTTTTGCGGATAAATTAATGCATTTAACCTTTATCTTCTTGTAATTAAAGAAATGTAATGGTGCATCATGGTCAAATGCCTTTGAATGAAATTGGGATCCCATCACATTTGTAGAATCATTCTGGTGCAGAAGTAAATGTTACAGGCAAACCATAGAAAGTGAGAGAAACAGATTCGAACAGCACATCGCCCTAACCCCCAAAGACATCATCAGATTAACCCTTAGAGCGCTAAATGCACTTATTGTTGCTCAATGAGATAAGATCAAATAAAAATCAAAGCTGTTGAAAACCCGTCACGTGGCAACTTGTTTAAACAAGCTCCTGTGGGGGAGCTCGTTTAAACAAGTTGCCACGATACGTTTTCAACAGCATAAGAGAATTAAATTCATATTAAAAAAAAAAAAAATTTCAGTACTCTTAGGGTTTATTCACTCCCAGAAAAAAACTCACATCTCCCGTGCCTTAGACAAAAAAAAAAGCTCCTATAACTGATGAAGAGTATATCAAATAGATTATAAGCCTTAGAGTGCAATGGGCAACTATAGTTGCCCGATGATGTAAGACATCAAAATCAGATGCTGTTGAAAACCTATCATAAAGAGCTCCTACAGGGAAGCTCTTTTAAACAAGTTGCTTCACAATAGATTTTCAGCAGCTCAGGATAATTACATCTTTAATTCCTCGAAAATGTATTCAGCGCTCTAAGGGTTAAAAAGCCCTAATTGCCCTTGCTGCAGGCCCCTCGTGAGCAGGAGTGACACCTCTATCCTATATTACCTCTCCCTCGATCTCTCCCACCCCCCTGTGCTGAGCAGCAGAGGTAAACAGGGAGCCTGCAGGACAGGAATAACTCAAATACGACACTGCAATTCAATCACAGCCGTCTCAACCAGCCCCAACTCAGTTAACACCTTAACGTTCTTCAGGCCGAGGGGTCATGACCTCGCTATAGCGACACGTCCCCCAAGGAGGGAACTACACCTCCCTCTATCAACCCCCCCGCGTGTGTACGTACAATTACAGCTGCTCCTGTCCTCCGCAGGCCAGTCCCCTCCCCCCATAACAGGACTTTACTCCACACTCAGTGTCAACTGACTGGATATTGTGATAAATGTGAAGAGTGGATTCACACGTGGGGCTATTCTCAGCACTCCAGGCTGACACTGGCCAATCATGATGAGTATGCTGGAGACACCACGTGATTGGTGGAAAGTGTTGAAAATGATACATTAGGGCAGTATCTCCTCTTGACCAAAAAAAAAAAGTACTTATGTTGCTTTACAGTTCTTTCTGCAGATACCAGTGCACGCGCCATTAGCATTTCATGCAGAGTAGCAGCCAGAGGGAAGGAATGATTAATAAACTCACTAAAACGAGCAGACTGGTATACAGCTTTCATTTACTCACATGCAGAGAGGGACACACACAAAAAACACACATACGTGGCCAGGGAGAGGAGCCTGCATTTGCGCGCACACACACACACACACACACACACACACACACACACAGGCACACAAACATACACACACGACAAACACAGGCACACAAACACGCACGCACACACACACACACACACACACACACACACACACACACACACACAAGGGCACAGGCACACAAACATACACACATGACAAACACAGGCACACGACCACACACGAACGCACACACATGAACACACACAAGCACACATACACACAGGCACACATAAAAATACAGACACACACACACAGAGCCAAACCAGCTATCCAGACTGTGCAAACAAAAGCCTACAGCTCATGAAGCCTCGTGTCTCGGCCACAAGGAAGGATAAAAAAAAATTCCCAGCAGCCCTTCAAGTTCCACCTCCCTGCCCCTTCACGCACGGTGAGGTAAAACAGAAGAGACACTTACAACTCAAAGACCATGTAGAGCATCCCATCTGAGCTGTACGTCTCCAGCAGCTCCACGATGTGCGGGTGCTTGAGCATGTGACAGATGCTGGCTTCTCTCTTCAGATCTGTGGGGACGGAGACAGAGGGAAACAGAGCGACGGTCAGATCCCTGACAAGCGAGGAGAAGAACCATCACAGCCCCAGAAACACAGGACATGAAAAAGCCAACTGAGTTAGACGTCCCCTGACCCAGAATCACCAGGACAGGGCTCAAGGATTCCTGCGGTCAGACATACCATAGATCTGCCATATAATCAATTCACAGGCACTGGGCACTGATGCCGCTTCATGGCATGTTGGTCAGCAGCTGACGCAAGTTTGATTACCAATAGGGGGTCAATGATCCCCATTGCACTCAAAAGGCGATACACTCAGGCACAGCCCATGTGGAAAAAGGCAGTCCTGAAAATTGTTCCAGAACATACCATGAGTGCTCCATTAGCCTTGATTATTATGCCTTCGTCAAATGTCTGAGTCACAGTCCTCTAACCAAAGGGTTGTTATTCATGCTAGCTATATATAAAGATACCTCTTTTAGCGGAGAGATGCTGTGAAGACGATCGTTTAATATTGCTAACACACCAAGCTGTTACCGAGGATGAGGGCAGTAGCGAGGTGGTGGTTAGTGGCTGTGTGTTGAACAGTAAAAACAGAGCATATACAGCCTTATAAAGGATGGCATTGGTACACAATTAACCCTGAACTGATCCATAAGTGTAAGTGAATTAATAACTTTGCCACCAAGTCATTTTTCAGAGAGCGTACAGCATACTTACCTCAAACCCTCAGATATACTGTGAGTTATATGTGGCCTACTGCCTACCAGAGGTGCGTGGCACAGTGCAGGCATGTAACTGAGACCGTATGATTGGTGTTTATTCGTTTAGACCAGCGTCAGCCTCAGGCTGGTGTTTCCAATTGGTTCCTCGGCCCCTGCTGCCCCACCCACGCACCAGCAGGCCCAAGAACAGTCGCCTCAATTAGCCCACAGCCAAGGTGAACTGACAGCACAGACAGGGCTGAGAGCGACCCCAGTCTCTGGAGGGAGAGGGAGGACAAAGGAATGGCCCTGGGGCAGGCTCTGCATGGCCACAGGTTTGGCATGCCGTCAGTCAGCTCAGCCCATAATAACCACTGCACACAAGACCACCATTTTACATTCTATACCCAGCCACGTATGATGAAATGAAAGAAAAGTTTGATTAAAAATGTAAAAACAATACAATTTTTTAAATAATTACTTCACGGCTTTTATAGTTCGGCATGTAAAATAACTAACAACTGATATTATTCTAATTTCATAACAAACAAGGCCTACGCTGTTGCCAAAATCAGCAAAAGCCTCCAGGCAAAAGCTCGCCAAAATGAAAGCCTAGCTGCAGTATCGCCCCAGACACTTTTTTTTTTTTTATTACAAACTGAACCCAATTTGATCTAATATATGCTCAGACTGCCTATATTTACTCATTAATAATGAAAAATACCCTTAGCTATTTCCATGTGGTCAATAATAAATTTAACCAATGAAATTATGAAATAAAATATTGATATGTTTGCTGTAGTATGCAGAAATAATTGTGAGTGAAACAATCAAATGGCAAAATTTCAGGCGATATTGCTTACATATCAGGCTATGATGGAACTCAGTTGTTCCTGGAAATTAAATAGTTTATTATTATTAGTAATACAAAGTCTAAAATTATTTCAGTTCCCCATCTTGATCAAATGCAAAGGCTTATAAAATTTGAAAAGTATCTTTAAAATAGTTTTAGAGTCATCGCGTAAACACGAAGGATCTGCAGCGAGCCCGACTGCGGACAGGGCGGCGATGATGATTCTATAATATCGACGACATGTGTTCCGTCGAAAAAATATAAAAATACAGTCCTGCTTTTAACTTCAAAATGACTTCAGACCAGTCAGACAGAAAAATGAAATGTTGAGAACAGAGATGAGTTACTTCACTTGGAGCAGTGGATTGTTATTTTGAGAACTCATTGTCCAGATAGGGCTCTGAACAGAATACGCAGACAACGCTTTACCAAAAGGAAAATCAACCAAGACAGCAGAAAGCTCTTATAAATCCATGTTGGTTTTGAGCTGCCAACCAAAACATGACCTGGCAGATGTTTTTTCCTTTTTTTTTTTTTTTTTTTTACAGATTATATTGAACATAACGCTCATTCTTCAGAGGAGGGTTGCCCAACCCTGTTCCTGGAGGCTTACTGTCCAATAATGAATCACTCCAACTCTAACAAAGCTCACCTCACACAACAGCTAAACATCTAATCCAGCAGCTGATTAGTGGAGTCAGATTTACCAAGTCAGAGTTGAAGTGAAGACCTCGGGAACCATAGTTCAGTCAAGACGATTCGAGCGTTAAAAAGAAAAAGCCATTTGTGGTACATTATATTTGGTTTTGTGTTGAATCAATGTGTTTTGGGAACCCCGAGCACGTACTCGTGCACAGCCCTGAGCACACAAAAACTTTTATATCTCTTTTATGACAAATGATATCAAATCCCTTGAGTATACAATTTAAGTAGATCTGTACAGCAGGTGGAAGCCTGGGTGGTGTAAGAGTGTAGAATGCAGGCAAACAGCAGCAAGCAGCAATAGTTAGACTCGCAGTGCTAAAAAGCGATCCATTACAATGTGATGTGCGATTGGGTTGGTACACAATGTGATGTGCGCAGTTGCGACAAGTGGTTTGGTGAGAGGACATGCGGTCGATGAAGTCGACCACATAGCAGCTGTGAGAGTTTTCCGACTAAACCGACTAAACACTGTTAGTATCTCCATGAGCAGAGTTAGGTGGCGAAAAGCTAAAGGTTAGCAGCTGTTCTGTTGCATTGAAAAAGCTATAAAATTGAAGTTCTGGCCTCTGTTTGTCAGGTCACTGGCCGCTATAAAACCACTGGCCCTCATGGTTTGAAAAACATACAGTGCAAACCCATTAAAAATTTTTCTGCTTTGCCTTCAACTGTAGGTTATTTCTCCAGATCAAAAAAATAGGAGCCCACAGTAATACCACTCCAGGAGACTCACACACCAGTCATTGTCTATAAAAGAAATTGCTAAATGGCGTAAAACATGGCTGTCTACAGCTCACTTTCATACCTCCGGTGCCACCCTCATCCACCGCAAGCAACTCTAAGTTCTTACACAATCTTACTTTCATAAGAAACCATTGTATTTCTACCTAACATTCTAACCTCCCATGCCGCCCATTAAGTACTGGCACACCGAGTCTCTCTATTGTGAATGTACACAAATGCATAATTTAAACCTTGTTGTACTGCCGCTGGAAAAATGTACAGAAGGGAAAAATGCTGACTCCTAAATGCACACATAACACAAGCAGAAACGGAAATAAATGTGCACTGCTGTGTTTGACAAAACCAAAAGCTGGCAGGAGATTAGACGTTGGTGAGAGAAGTTGCTTAGCTTCGATGGTTCTGGAGGTGAAAAAACAAAATCTTCTAAAGCATTTGGATTTTCAGAGAGCTGTGTGGTGTTTGTGTGGTGGTCACGTTTGTGCCAGAGAAAAATTTAAATTGTTGAACTTTTCAAAAAAGAGACGGGGAATACTTTAGGGTAGTACAGGTTTACAAACAGTCAACTCTATTAGCAGAACAATCCCATATGCTCTCCTTTGGCAGCCCATTTCATATCCAGGATGTATGCTGGTGAGTGCGGCTTAGTGATGGGGAAAATATTTGAAACTTAAGTCAAGTTCCCAACCAACCAGGTGAAAAACTGAGAAAAAAAGACTCCTAAAAAGACCACTTAAAGACTCGAGGAGAGTCCAGTGGACATGAGTCAGGAGGCCACAGGAAGATCTATGCAGTGTTTTTCTATGTGTGAACAAAATCTCAGCTCGCAATGTCCCAAAAGCATCATGACCCTTATGCACCCTGGCGCAAACACGGACACAAGCTTATCTATTGGTGCTTTTTGCATGATTTTAGCGAACAACAAACAAGAAAGGCATGACAGCGCCCCCGTCGCACATCGGTCTAAGCGCGCACCATAAAGGCTGTGGCCTTCCCGCGGCGACCCGGTTCGATTCCGGCTCGGGTCATTTGCCGCATGTCTTCCCCCATTCTTCTCCCCAACCTTCCTGTCTCTCTCTGCAGTGTGACCAGCAAATAAAGCAGAAAATCCCCACCCCCAAAAAAAGAAAGGCATGACAACCAAACTCCACTACACCTTTAGAAAGGTAAAGCTGCAAAAATAAATCTACTGAAATGCATGACGCAAGGAATATAAAATAAAAGAGAGAAGGACTCGGGCTAATGGACAGTAGCTCTACTATCTGGGATGTGTGAGGGGGAAAGCGTGGTGTGGCTGAACTGATCCTGAAGAGATGAGACAGCCAACAGGTAAAATGGAGGCCGAATGAGGAGGCCTGTTTACTTATGTGTGGTAATTACACCTTAAGAATGAGGCAGTTCAGCATAACTCACACTGACGCACACGGCATCACTCCTTCCCTTGCGGACACACACACACACACACACACACACACACACACGCACAAGCACACAGATTCTCGCTCCTGCACACTCGCACAATGCCTGTCAAGTATGTTACTCACCACGGAATAAATCCCAGCTCAGAGTCATCCATGACTAGTGCGCTCCTGATCAGGCAATTACCAGAACAGGCCTCTTGTCTGACAGCAGTGTGGAGAGTAAATTACCCCAGCCTGCTCATCGGCTGCCTTTCTCATGTGTAATTAACAGCGCCGGATTTCGCCAGGCGAGCTGCGCTCAAAACTGTGGCCTTCGACTCAAAAACAATTGATTTACAAAGCAGATGAGCTTCTCGGATCCATACAAATCAAGCTGCGCACAAATAAAAATGAATAAATCCTGTTAGACCGTGCTCTGTGTGAAAAGTCGAGCAGAATGCGCAAACACGATTATTTCTGCCATCTTTCAAATGGCCCCAAAGAGAGTGCTCAAATGTTACAGTCAGTGTGGGAGTGTGTGCCGGCGAGAGTGTGTCCCCGCGCCAGTCAAAAACTTGCCAACCCAGGGCCTCGTGTATATCCGGGGTTTTCTGTGAGAAAAGGTTACAGCAGAGATCAGCTCAATTAACTCTTTCACTCAGTCAACTCTAATGCCCTTCAGCTCTTATGTTCCAGACAGAATCCTTCTTACTACCCCTCAACAGCATCAACCAAGAAGGAGAAGGGCTGTCGTCACTTCAATACATTTCAAAACCCTACTTTTGGTTAGGTACACGTTAACCCACCCCACAGAATAGGCCAACACCAGTCAAACGGTCACAGACTCCGGGAGAGAACCCAGCCGCAGATCCACAGAAGATCGAGCCATAGAGGCATTTTATTAAGAGAGCTGCAATGGGCTCAAAAAAGGAAAAGGCAAAAAACTGAAAAGGCAGGGAGGCTATCCCTAATAAACTGGTCACAGGTAGAAAGAGGAGAGCAAGGACTGAGAGAGGCAATACAGAAAGTACAAGGCATACACTACAAACCTGCAAAGAGAAGACAAAGACCAGGAACTTAAATACACTTGAGACAACAAGTAACAGGTGAGGAAAGGGGGAATGCACAGGAGGAAGGGAGAGACATGAAATAAAAATTAAACAAAGAAAGGAAAATGAACTGAAACTGACACGCACTGCTGGACTGCGGGGAAAACAATAAATTAACAAACAGAGCTCAAAGTTACACAAATATTTCGTCCCAAACATCGAAACCACAAATGGCGGAGATGTGTCCGAAATGTCCCGGGATTCCCCCACTTCAAAAAGTCAATAACGGGAGCCTCGTCCCGAATAAAGCAAGACGGATAGCTGGGAGAAATGCATTGCATAAGGGAGAGAGGTGCATTTGTCACGCTGAGCATGGCTGGGCACAGCTGAGCGGTCACACGCCTCTACGGTCCATCTCTGACAAATGCGCCAATACGAGGAAAAGGTACTGCAGCCTTTGAGAGGTTACAGGCTTCAGTAGCGGCTAACGCAACCCATGGCACATAAACAACCAGTCACGCACATTCAGATCCTTTGAAGCACAAATGTGATGAATATGACTTCAGTCGTATGACGCTGTGTGACATTCAGCAGAGACTGTGACATGCTGAGATCTGGGTCAGTTGGACATACAACACAAAGCAATTTTCTTGATTCTGGAAAATTTTGGGCAACAAATAAACTCCCTTGGTGAAATTTGCTCCAAATTACATTTGATTCAGGAAAAAAAAAATCAGTTAGCTTATTTATTTTCAAATAAAAGGGCTACAGCCCATTAACCCTTAGATCTCCAAATGCAGCTACTGTTGCTCAATGATGTAAGTCATCAAAATCAAAGCTGCTGAAAACCTATCATGTGGCGACTTATTTAAAAGAGCAAACAAGTAGCCACATGATAGGTTTTCAACAGCATAATTAAATGTATATTTAAAAAGTATATATATTCAGTGCTCTAAGGGTTAATACACAACGTACATGTCCAATATGCCAGATGTGGCCATTTAGGATACATTTTCATCCATAGCCCTCGAGCAGGTTGACTGGAGAACATAAAAAATAAAAAAATCATGACAATAGCACAAACACAGCAATGAATGAGCATCGTCAAGCCCTGAGCAAGTAAATTGCATCATACATCCATAGCAATACTTTGATGAGTCTCGAAACATTGAAGAGTTCAAAATGTTAGACTCCCCAGACTAAATATAGATAGTTGTGGCAAGGTGCGCTGAATCACAACAAACTCCTTTGCTCGCAGTCTAGACATCCCGAACTGATAAAAGCACAGATTGAGAGTGAGCATGAGAGGACTGCATTATTCAGTGTGGAAAAAGCAGGCTGCCTTACAGGGAGTATCCTGAAACTGAGAGCAAGATCAGGAGGTGTGAACACCTTTAACCACTTTGAATGATAACAATGTCAAACTTCAGCAAACAGAAATAACACATTGTTAATTATGCTGCTACAGAGAAGGTAATTAAGAAAGAACATTTAACATGTAATTCAATAAAAATGTTCATCGAATCAGCGATTAAATTCATTAAAATTTGACTATGAAACATGATAATAATCCCCTGCGCACAGAATACAAATAATGCCATTTTTTCCTGTTATGCATGAGTCTCTGTTTTTGCTTTATAACTCAGTATTTGTGTCACAGAGACTGTGGAAAATTATTCCAGTGAAGCAAGACATTTGGAAACTCAATTACAGATTTATTTAAGAATTAAATTTTGGAATTTACCGACGCTGGCGTCTATATCTGCGCAAAGGGGTTAAAATTTTAACCAAGAATGTAATTTGGCATGTAGACTAAAAGAACAGTTTTAGTGTGCACTGTGTCAGTTTATGATCACGTACAATAGGAGTCAGAAACCCATTTCATTCATCGAGATGAAGAAAACGCCCAGACCGCAAACACAAGCCTTTTTTTGGCACTTTGCTCAAAGGCCTGACCTGGGTCTCACCGTATCTCAGGAAAGGTATATAGGTCTATGAATTGTATGATTCACATCCGTACTAAGCCTGGCCATCAGCAATGTACCAGAGTCTGCCACTAGGTGGAGCCGTGGTGCGAGGCCAGGATCCACTCTGGCACCAGAGAAGGTAGCGCGACAGAGAGCAAATGCATCATTTTCAGGTGATGATTTATGATCATGATCCCAGCACACTCCAGCTCGAGGCTACACCTTGTGAAAACACATCCATTTGAAAAAAAAAAACAAAAGTATGATTATATCGGCTAAACTGTAATAACAGAGCAGAAATGTATTAAATGTCTGAAATAACAAAAAAGCCCACTCTTCTTGCAACCGCAGTTCGATGGCACGGACTTGCAGTGTCTTCCCAGTGTGAGCCCTCTGTTCACACAAACCTGCGAGCGACTGAGAACAAATCTTCCACCTCCATGCTCCTGCAGCAAGCAGCTGACCTCTCTGTCTCCAGCAATATCCCCTCTGATCCCCTTTCAACCACACACACACCCCAGGCATGTTTTCATAGGAAAAGGACATTAGGCTGTGCAGAGGTTGGGTTGGGCTACAGAGGGACAAATGAGTCTGACAATGTAGCTGAATGGGTGGCCATGCTGCAGGGTATAGAACAGTTAGCAGGTCTGTGGAGGATGTGGAACAGTGGGCATGAGTACACTACGGAGGATCGGAAAAAAATGGAGAAGACACTACTATGAAGGTCATGGAACAATGGATGTGAGCACATTCTGGTAGCTATAGCCTGACTAGCCTGAGAAGACAAGAACAATGATTCTCGTAAAAGGAGGCTTTGGAAATACTGGCATACGGAGATAATGGAATAATGGGCCTCAGATCAGTACGGTAGTGATGGAGCGAGGGCCGTAAGATCATTAACGCGGGTAAGAAATAATGAGCCAGGGAACCCAATGGAGGTAGAGGAACGTTTGCTATCAGAAAATTGTGGAGCACTTGGTAGGACAACATAATGGATGCTGTGGAACGCTGAACCTCCGAATATTGGCTCAGAGACTGTGCAGTAAAGGATGGACGCCCCCCGAGCTACGGCATCTCAACTGCCTGAATACCACGCCACATGCGGAGCAGAAACCAGATGTACCAGGAGAAGAAAGCGCGCCAGTTCAAGGAGAAGCATTTCATCAAAAGCTAGGGAGCAGCTGCTAATGAACCCTACCCCTGCTCTGAAAGGCAGAATCTATTCAACCGGCTGGCATCATACGACCGGCAATACAACCAATGAGGTGCTCCTCAAAATTTCAGCATTTGTAAGAAGAATCCTTCAAGGAAACACATGAACAAACAATAAGAACTATCACAGACAGACAGCAGTAAGTACAGTAGACATTTCAGGTAAATGCTCCGGTGTGTATAAGCAACGAACAGGTTCATTTACAGGGTCTCCTAGCACTTTCGCCACGGAAAGAATGGCTTTCAGTTTTCAGAATTTTACAGGCTATACAACCTAAATTAAGGTCACTCATGTAAAACAATTAGCATGCAATGAAACTGTGATAAATAATAGCATAAATAAGACAAAAAAACCCCTTAGACATAAGAAATCACCCCTCGAAGCAAGAAAGCATGTGTGATTGCGTTGTTGTCCAGTATATGGGTAAAGGGATGTTGGCGGCCCAAGTGCAGTGGTTATACTCCAGGCACAAGGCGCAGTGCATTGACCCATTCTACTGTTCTCAGTCATGCTAATAGGCTATATGGTGCAGCAGACACATCTCTCCGGGTTCATCTCCGAATAAGCGCCACAGGGAGAAATTTATTCAGCTGTTTAATATTTACTCTGGCTTTAAGCTCCTGGCAAGGCAGAGGAAACTCTAAAAAACTCAGGGCAGCCTGACTTTCACTGTTCCTCTGGCATTTGCACATAAGCAGTGATTTCATTTGTTGCTATATCAAAATCAGTGAGACATTCGAGTCCAAGTAAACCGTGCCAGATTTCCCCGAAATGAATCCTCAAGAAGAACATAAAAATCAAATGCATCCATCGACTGAAATACGGCAACCTTTTTCTCTGAAGCCTTGACAACATTGTTCAAATAAACAGTGAAAACAGCCAATTGATTGGCTACTAAGCCATGTGAAACAAAGTTACAGCCAAGTGAAGCAAAGGCCCTAGTCCCTTCTGCACAGATGTGTGAAGCAAAATCTCTAATCCCTTCTTTACAACCATGTGAAACAAACTCTCTTGTCCCATCCTTACAGGCAAGTGAAGCAGTCTTAAGTCCAGACTCAAGTCCCTTCAAAAATCTCTAGCCCCTTCATTACAGACATGTGTAGCATCCTTTAGCCTCTTCTTCACAGGCACATGAAGCAAAGCCTCTACTCCCTTCTTTACTGGCATGTAAAGCAAAGTCTCCAGTCCCGTCCTTACAGACATGTCAAGCAGTCCTTAGCCCTTTCTTCACAGGCACATGAAGCAAAGTCTCAAATCCCTTCTCTACAGCTGTGTGAAGTGAAGTCTCTAGTCCCTTCCTTACAGACATGTGAAGCAAAGTCTCTGGTTTCTTCTTTGCAGGCATTTGAAGCAAAGTCACTGGTCCCCTCTACGCAAGCATGTTCAGTCAGGTCTGTAGCCCCTTCTGTTAAGGCAAGAGAATTAAATTCTCTTGTCACTGCTTACAGCCATGTGAATAAAAATCTGTAGCCCATCCCTTATACCCTTGTGAAGCAAAATTTCTTGACCCTTCTTTACAGGAATGTGAAGCAACGCATCTAGTCTCTTTTTTACAGCCATGCTAAGCGAGGTCTTAGTCTCCTCTTTCTCATTTTCAGTGTCCACACACGAACAAAAGCCTCCAACAAGAACTCTCCAGAACAAATAGTACTTGAGAATGTATTTTTCCACAGGGCATTGAGGAAAGAAATAACAGGCGCTGCTACAAGACGTTGGTGCTGTGCAAACAGTGGCTTTGCTGATAGTGGGGTTTTTAAGTCATCCACAGTCTGCAGTGTAATGTATTCATCAAAATAGAAAGTCTACAAATGCAAAAATGAGTAAACACAAAGAATTTGCACCTTGCCATGGCCCAGAAGTTCTCTTCTCAGAGGTTAGTGAAAGGAAATCAATTCATAAAAGATACATAGAAGCTGCAGGATGGAAAAAATTACAATGCCCAGGCTATATTATACTGTCATTTCTTTCACTCAATATTTCAGTAATTTTGTGCCTGGATAGATGTTCTTGAACTGGCTCTGAGTAGATGTGCATTATGGGATGGTACAGGTGACCCCATTTGTGTTCCCCAAGAATGTTGGTTAGCTAAAGCAGTGAGACAATGCATCCAGCATCAACGAAATTCATCATAGAGGCAGGAATGGAAAGCCCTAGAAAGCAAGAGCTGACCATGTGCCTTAACCCATTAAGACCTGATGAGACGTCTGCGTCGCGCACGCTTTAAAAACTGAAGGGACAATAAATTTCATTTATTTATATATATATATATATATATATATATATATATATATATATATATATATTTTTTTTTTTTTTAATATCATTTTTAAGAAATGTGAATTAAGGGCATAATGAGGTGCCCTAGGTCTTAATGGGTGAAGAGTGCATAAGCAATGCAAATGAGGATGGAGATGGCTAGCAACTATTTGTGCACAATTTGCACGTGTGTGGGTAGGATAAGTGACTGGATTGTATTGCCTAAGGGTACCGCCATACAAATATGCAAATATAAGATAAAGCAACGAATTTCATAATTACACAAGTTTCCCTCAGAGAAGTCATCTTACTTTTTCATCTAGTGATTCTGATATTAAAATACCAGGAGTTGTACAAACCCCCATTCACTTAGCATAAAGCCCAAGGAGGAATGCAATTTGTGTATAAATTGTTTAACTTTTAATATCCCTCCCTGCAGCAGCCCACATGCAGTACTCGGAATGGGTGGCAACAGAACTGGGGTGCAATCGTCTCCAGTAATGAGGCAAAATATATTAGAGAAGTCCATTTCTGAGAAGAATAAAGGCTGGCCATTGTTCTACACTGAATCGTGGAACTGCCACCATCGCCTCAAACTGTTTTTGGAAGGCCAGGCCTCAGGTTGGGTTCGACCGATGCTGCTTCCAGAACAAGAACTTGGGGTATAGCAGAACACAGAAAACTGACTGGCGGGGGCTTCCAAAATTATCTCATGAGCTGCGTTCCAGATGTTTCCGCTACAGTTGGATTTGATTTCCAAGATTGTGGTTTCTGGATTAACCAGACAGGGCTCTGAAATTGATTTTAATACAGGAGAGTCTGAAAGGAAGGGAGAAGAGAGGGGTGAGCTTGACCTGTGAATGAAAAACAGAAAGAGGGAGCGAGAGAGATTGGAGGGCAGATAAAACCATCATGATATTCGATGATAACTCGCCAAAGGCTCTCCTTAACCCACTTCTGTAAGTCCATCACCTCAACACACTCAACAACGGCCAAAACTTTATCTCCACCCTCCATATCTATGGGCTATTGTTGAACCGTCATAACATTAGACAAAACACTAGACAAAACAGACACAGTAACCAAGCAAATGACACCTGGTGGAGCCCAGCATCACTACAGCTGCTACAATAACCCAGCAAATTACACAAGGCAGTGCACACCCCCTCAGAAGAATCTACTATAACCCAGCAAATAACACCATGGTAAAAATTTAATAAAAGCTGAGCAGAGGCTCTGCACTGAATGAGTGTCAGAGCTCCCCAGTAACATTGGACAGCATTTCCACCAAGTTACACTTTCATCTCCCCATGATATAACAATACGAGATGGGGGGGGCGTCCACCGTCAGAGAAAGGGAGGGAAGAGGGGAAAAACGATGACAAAAGAGAGAGACAACCGAGAATGAGGACAAAAGGAAGAGACGACCAAATAATGAGAGGAAACAAGAATAACAACACGGCAAACAGAAAAAATGAGAGATTATGTCAAAGAGACAGAAGGAGAGGGTGCTCGGAGACGCTGAGTGCTCGTGCTGCCAAACAATGAGAGAACACACAGACGGCTCGTTTGCCGAAAAGCTCGCGCTTCCATAATCTCCCCCCAATAATCATGAAGCGGCATGACAGTGCACAAAAGGCCCTTAAAGTGACCAGCGAGCCAGCTTCAATAACGCAGAAAGCCTGTGCTACAGGGAGCAGATTGGGGGGACACTGCTTTCAGGCATTGTGATTAATTAAATGTCACTGTTCAGACAGGAAAGAACAAAGCACTGCTCTCCACGCTGTTTTTAACCAGTCGCCCCAGAACAATAACCCAGGCGAGAGTGCGACAACTTTTTAATCGCAGTTGCCTTCCGCGTCTCTGCAGACGCTTTGAGCATTTATTGTGTTCTGGGTGAAAGTGACATTTAGAGCTCCGGCTATAACAATGAGAGCTCAGTCAGGGTGAAGAGGAACACTCCAGGGCCCATGGGAGAGCGAACAAAATACTCACCAGCCTCCTGAATCTGCACCTTTCCTTGCAGTACATGGGTTCCCATTATGTCTTCATACTGTATGAAACTAGACAGGTCAGTCGCCCGCGACCAATGGGTGCAGCCTCGGATCGCCCACATTTTTCATTTAGACAAAATTGTCTATCATTAAGTGAATTATGTTTCCATGGCAACAAAGATCGATAAGCGCCATGTCCTACCCACTGTCCATGCACCTACCAAATATAAAAGAAATGCCTTTAAATTTGTGACCTGCAGAGCGTCTATAAGGAAATCTCTACGGAGGCGGCGGACGCGTGACAAGGCCAAATCCATAGTAGCCTCGACTTCGTCCGGGGGCTGCAAATATTCAGCTAGCCCTCTAAACGTTAAGGCTGTAATCTGTAACCAGAGTCTTGTAATTACAAGAGCCTGTCCTGGCTGGAGACCTTGGTTGGAGGTCATGGACACAAGACGCAAAGATGGAGGAGCCAGCAGTCAGCTTCTGGTTTGGCATTTGGAGACTGGATGTACTCTGAAGTACGTATATTCCCATAACCCATTCATTTTATTTTTCTCTCCCTCGGTCATGACCTGATCTGGTCACTGGGGTATTTCACTGCTCAATTCAAAAGGCGAGGCATAACCCAGAGCTTAACAGCAAAGTCGAAGACTCGCCTGAGAAAAATACCCACTCATGCTGGAGTACAGTGCGAGTGCCCAAGTGAGTATTCTTACTAGTCTGGAGTACAATGATCTTCGTTCCAGGATGTTGAGATGAACCCATGACCTGCGGAGACGAGATGAGATGAGAGGGCTCAGCTGGGATACGGCAGATGGAAGTCTAACAAGAACCTGGTGGTTGAACAGACCCCTTGGACTCGAAGCAGGCAATCTTTTTTTTTTTTTTTTTTTTTTTGAGTTCAAAGTTTTTTTTTGTCTCCGAAGTGCAGACAGCACAGAATTCCCAAGAAGCAGATTAGCTGCACAATCTATGATCCACTACAGGAAGTAAAAATAAAAACTCCACAGCCTCCATTGCCGCTTGGAATTTGATACCACACCATGAGTTTCCTGACTGAACTGATGGCCGCTTCCTTGAAGCTTCTTTGAAATAACCTGCTTTGGTTCTGAGTTTGGACCTTAATGAAGAGAAAACCCAGGGCTATGGGAAATAGGGCAGGGCGATACAAAATAAAATTTATATCATAATACTTTGTATTCAAGGTAACTGCAATACATCACACAATGTTATGTTTTCACCTAGTATCACCAGAATATACTCTAATTGGAGTACAAGCATCCAATGGGCAAGCGTGACAGGGTAATAGACAATTCAATCAATTGGCCTGAACCAATTACATTGCTGCCCTGGGCCAGTGGCCCTGCGTTATGCCCGGGCAATTTTCTAGGCTTTTTTTTTTTTTTTTTTTTTTTAAACGGCGATGCTCTCATGCCAAACACCAAAATCTTTTCTCTAACAGTTTTTCCCAAATTCATTTTGGGGGATGTATTTCTTGCAGTATAATTTTTACGACAATGTCACCCACTCCAAATTAGGAGCCATGCATTTTGAGTCCTTATTCCACCTCTGCTCCACAGAGTCTTCACATTTTAATCCCAAGCCTGATGCCAAACCCTTTGCGGTGATCACTGTGACATCCTGGCATTTTACAACCGCGGCCCCCTTTATTAACTTATCGGCTGTCCTCCATTTTATGTTCTCCCCGTTAAATGGAACAGTTTGAATTAACTGCACAATTTAACAGAAATTGTGACCCAAGACTTAGGGGTTTCTCGAACTAAATCAAATGGCCTGATCCCTGCATCCATCGACACGAGCTTCGACCATCTGTCCAGATGAACTAGCCCAGCACAGCATTATTTTTAGCATGGGGGAGAGATCTGCATGACACCAACATAAGTGGGTGTTTTCCAATACAATCATTAAATGCCACAGTGCGGCAGGGATAGGACTGTTCAATGCACTCTACAACTCTGCAGTAGAGGACAAGCATTAAAAAAAGTCTCTTGGGCATGATTATGGGACATCCTTCAGCCCAATAACCCAGAATTACTCTCGAAAAGGCCTGAGTCACAACAGTAAGCCGGGAACAGACAGCGGCAGTGACCCAAATTCCGGTGCCACCCTCCCTTCCCCTCTAATGAACAAGGGCTGACAGGAAGACCTGTGTGAGAAATTCAAATCGCGGGTTTCTTGCACTCTCTTTTTTTGGAGTGGTTTGACGGTCGAGCCCATACCGCGCACTCAATCATCTTACTCTTGTTATCACCATTTGCTAAAGCCTCATTGCACTTCAATTTCATTTCCGCTTCTCACTAGACATGAAAATACAACTGAATATTTTGAGACCAAAGGCTGTCCTCTTTCAGTTCCTGGAGAGAAAATGTGAGAGCAGAGAGCTCAGTCAACAGGAAAACATGGTGCGCAAATCTGTTACTCGTGCTCTGCCCGGATAATGACAGGCTGCTACTGTGTGACTGTTCACAAGTGCATCGGGTGCCTCTGATTGCAGTGCAGGCATTCAGCAGTGCCTTCACTCAGGGGACAGGAAAGCCCATGTTGAGGGTCTTAGCACCGTGTTACAGGCAGCTTTCAGCCACAGGCCTGGAGATCTGCGGCCAGCATGTAGAGGTGGGGGCTGGACCCCACGTGATGAACTGGGGGAGGCGTGCTAAATCGCTGGGGAGCCTCAAGACTCCTTGAGAATCCTCTACAGCTTGGAAGGTCTCCTCAAACAGCCGAAAAGTCCCAGCAAAAGATGCTACAGCAAACAGTCCTGGTCACCTGGGTTTCTGACCAACATATCACCAGTTCTTTTCGGGAACCA
This sequence comes from Gymnothorax javanicus, assembly GCA_029692085.1. Taxonomy (NCBI): domain Eukaryota; kingdom Metazoa; phylum Chordata; class Actinopteri; order Anguilliformes; family Muraenidae; genus Gymnothorax; species Gymnothorax javanicus. The sequence goes on along the minus strand of CM056210.1, from coordinate 36,943,448 downwards.
CTGAACCAGTAACCATGTAGTGAACTGATAGATTTTGACAGCAGCACCAGGTCCACACTCCGGTCTGGTTTGTTCGATCTGTGCTGAATACTCATCCACTCGTGACGCATGTGTTGTCATGATTCCCATTCAGAACCGAACTATTTTGGGTTAAAATGATCCAAACTTCTTTTGCAAATGGGAACCATAGCGGCTTGCTGTCGGTCCCCTTGATAGCATCTTAGCCGCTTCCAGTCCGAGGCTGCTGTGCAGAGCAGATGAGGTACAGCAAGAAAGAGCTGGTAGCTGCATGATAGATTGGTCATGCCTGCAAGGTGGGTAAAGGGAAGCGATCTCTGCCGGGGAGCTGTGCTGCCCCTTTGACCAGGGACCTACGGGGCTAATCGCATGGACTCCCCTTGCAGCACAAGCACAACACAGCGACCCATATTTCATCTCACACGTTACACTATAGCCGTCTCAGTCCAGCCCCAGAATCCATGGAAATTCCTCGGAGCAGAACCATGTCAAACCTAAAGAACCGTCTGCCTCCTCCCATCTCATATCTTCATGCTCACAGTCTTGACGCCTTGCTCTTCAAACACAACCTCAAAATACCAGCATAATTCTCCCTTCACAGAAAGATCACCGCGGGCCTGCAAAGAGCAAACAACTTTATGCACATGCCTCTGTCACTAAATCACGGGCCGAATACTTACCTGACGGCCATTTTACTCTGAGCGCCCCTCCATGGCAAACATCCCTGAAATCCTGGAGAGTCGCAGCGCTTGCAGGATTTTTGTTGCATTTCACCACATCAGTTTCACTCAAGTCTGTGAATGCATGGATTTCACGCACCTTGTTTTGAAGACCTGAACTGCCTGCTGGAAGACAAGCAGCTGCTTTAGGACAGGAGTTTGCGATCCCAGCGGGAGAGAGACGCACGTATAGCTGTAGTCTGTGTGTGTGTGTGAGTGCATACGCGCACTAGTGCACCAACTTCGCACATCTACACTGCAACTGTATACATCATCAATTCATTATTTAGCATGCTTATTCCTGATATAAAAATATTTAACTACCTCAGTGTCAAGTCAGTCAGTCAACGTAGACTCCAATGATTCAAAGACCAAATGGAGTAAAAAAAAATCTTAAATCAATATTGGGAGGTTGTTCATTTTTTCAAGCCTGCATTATTTCTCTGAACCAATATTTTGGACTAAAACAAATATACTCCAATATTTCAATAACAGAAAACCAGTAATACAAAGGGGATGGGTGATGTCGATACCGAGCCTGAAGCAAAGAGGCGGTTGGGGACGGGCTGAGACTTGGGGGTCCATTCCACAGAAGCATGGGCATATTTTGACAAGGCACATTCCATTTCCCTCAATTAATTAATAAAATAGTGTGTTTATACTTGTAAAAACAACCCCCCAATATCTCAGAAACTCCTAAATTGACAAAGGCACCAGATTAGAAGCCAATCAATGCTTCTACAAAATTGGTGAAGAAATATTCAGCGGTTCCCGAGTTATGGTCTGGAAACACCACGGGCATGCCGACGCAGATGCCGAATCCATCGGGAACCGAGCTACTGTGCAAGCAATTCGTCTCCCCCCCAAACCCCACACATACAACACAATGGACCAGACGTTTCGAGCCGCAATCATGCTATCAGGGATCTTGAATAGATGGCAAAGAAAAACAAAGAAAATACCCATTAAAGACAAACTTCTGCCCTCCTCAACTCAGTCAATGGAAGTGCAGAGAGCCGAACTTCCGTTCGATTGCCCTTTCAGCACAAAACAGATCGTTTCGACTTCATTACAGCTGCAGCTGAGGAGCCCTTCAGTTAAAGGGCAGTCATTCCGGGGCGTAGAGAGAGCCTGTACTTCTCTCTTCCTCAGGGAAAGTGCTGATTGATGGTTTTACCCCCCTGCCCCACATCTCTTCGTCTCCACAGTTGTGTGCCAAAGGGGGTTTCCTGTTTGGAGAACAGACTGATCTGTTATCAGAGATCTGCACTGGGCCTGAGTTGACCATCCGCAGTGTGTATGTACACATGGGGTCAAGCGGAGTCGAGGTGGCCGGTTGTCAATTACATTCGAAATCAAGTTTGTGAGACGAAGTGTCACATCGCCAACCCTTCCGTGTCTTTCTACAGCACATTGCAGCATGGTTACGGTTCATCTAATTCTACACGGCAATGTACTTAAACGAGCATTTACAAGTGATTGATCTGGGACATTATGGCTTTTTGCTTGCAAATTAGCAGCAGACATTGAGGTGCACCAAGTCAGACTGCTACGGTCAGGCGGTTGCTGTAAGATGGAGACCTTTGTTTAATAATGAGAGCTGTCTCAGAGGAGCCCGAGGCTCCAGTTTCCACTGGCACAGGGCACCGGGCCTTGTTTGCATTCAGCGCGGCCTGTCTACCTCATGAAATACGAAGCCTTTATGTGTCCTACGTGGTACTTCCTGAGGATTCGCTTTAGTCAGCACTCCAGAGGCACTTGTGTTCCACGGTGGAGCACTCGCGCCCGTGTGTGTGTGTGTGTGTGTGTGTGTGTGTGTGTGCGCGTGTGTGGCCTCGCGGCCTGCTCCCATTTTGGCTTCAACCATCCTCCATCTCTCTCCCTCTTCTTTCAGTCTTTCATTTCAGGGCCTTTCATCCGCCCCCGTCTCGGTGACCGCATCGACCCGCCACGCTCCGAGTTTGTGACCATCTCTCTCCCTCTGATCTCTGAAAAAAACTGAGTGTTCCATTTCTGCCACTAGGAGTAGCCAGGAAGTGGTGAGCCAGTCTGTGTGTGTGCATGTGTGTGTGGTGTGTGTCTGTTTGGACTGGGCAATTGTACTGTATACGCTAGTGTGTGTGTGTGTGTGTGTGTGTGTGTGTGATGAGCTGTGTGCCCACAGTGTGTGTGTGTGTGTGTGTGTGTGTGTGCGTGCGTGCATGCATGAGTAGGTGTGCACGTGAATGAGTGTGCATGTGAGCAAGTGTGCAGATCCTTTGTGCGTATGCTATGTATGAATGTGTGAGCCTATGCATACATGTGTGCATAGCATGTGTATGTACGTGTGTCCATGTTCATTTACTGCATATTAAGTTTTTGGAAGTGCGCCTATGAGCATGCATCATCTCTCTGCTGCATAGCATGTTACAGGAAGAGTCGCAGTATGGTCACAGATGGCACAAGGCGGGCACCAGTACCTACAGGTCTGCCAATGCCACCTGGGGTACTACAGCATACCGTCTGCCAAACTCCCACAATCCTCTACTCTGAAGATGCCACTCACCACCGCATACAATAATGCTCTACAAGGGTCACGAAGGACTCAAGAGAAAAGTATGAGCAATTATGGAGCTGGACGCCAGCCACAAGTCCATCAGCACTGCAGTTCAAACAGAGTGCTATTGATGCACTCACGCACTGTCACTGATCCAGGAACAGTCCACTGCTTCAGTTCATCTGACTCATCAAAGACAGTCACTGAGCGGTAGATACCTCAAGTGCAAACATGATGTACCATTTTAGAACAAATGATCAGGTGAAGGAACTGACTTTTTGAAGCGCTGCCCAGTCAATATTTATAAATAGAGGCGAGATATTGAACCAAAAGCGGATGGGGCCTCAGTGGGGGTGAGGGGGGGTAGTATTCGGCACAAAACCCCCACACTGTTACCCCTCTACCACCCCCACCCCCACCCTCCCTGCCCACACATTTACTCTCCATTACCCTTCAGCTCCATCCACAGCTACATCAATGACACAGAGACACAGAGGAGCCGGAAGGGTAATTATCCATAGAAAAACAAAGAAACTGAACTAAATGAAAATGGAATGATTGCGACCGTGATGAACCTCGAGTGCCTGTGCCCGTTCGGGGGGGCTCGCCGGGAGCCCTCGTCACGAGCGATCCATTTCGCCACTTTCCCGCAATCCTTTTCTGCAGCACTTATTAGCAGGGTACACTCTGCGTGCTGAGCTTCTAAATTGCACCAAGAACGAGGGGTTTAAGGAGCAAGTGTAAATTCAGAGCACCCATTATCTTGCAGCTCTCCACAACAGCATGAAAAGCAGAGCAGGTCTGCTCAATAACGGCTTCAAACCTGCACTTTAACTGCGTTTAAAGCATGTGATTGCAAACCTAATGAGGGGAGTGCTCTCCCAAGCAACAAAATAGGGTAATGGCACAACTACATAGGATGGAATGACGCTGCACAGAGCGAATGTCTGCTGAAAATTGGGCTTTGCAATCATTTGCAAAGAATACAATAAAAATATATTTTTCAAACCGTAATAAAGATTGTTACGTTATCAATGTCTTGGCTATTTTTGATTAATTTCACCCCGTAAATGCTACGGACCCATACTTGGGTTTGTCGAATGCAACTGCTGTATTTGAACCTGCGGAGCTTCGGGCTAATTTTTAATTCTAGAGGAGATCCCAAAGTTTACAATGATCCAAAATATGTCCTGCTGAATCACAGGGAAATGTGTATAAAATGATCTACGAGATCTAAATACTTTCCATTTGATGCAATGCTGTGGCCACGGAAACATGGTTTCCTGGTTTTGAACAGTTCTCTCAATATAAGTGGGATGTGGCTTCAATGAAGCGTTACAACCAGCAAATACAGAATGTGTGTGTGACACAGTCCTACAGTATTAAAATAATTTTTTTTTCTGACTTTGAACCTACTTAAGGGAAAACAAAAGTGAAAAGTCAGGGTTAAGGCAGTCACACAGAATAAAATAACTTTCTCAGGCAAACGTCAATTTGTACATTTGTAGGTGATTGCAAACATTTTATGGCGAGCTTAGTTGGGCCGAACGGCCTGTTCTCGCCACTCATGTTATGTTATGTTATCTGAACAGCCATGCATTCCTCTGTCACTTCCAGCTAGAAATACTGCGCAAATGCAGATTCGACAGCCTTGTCCATTTAGGTCCAGAGCAGGCCACACACCGTCTGTACGGAGATGAACCACAAATGCAAGGCAAAGTAAGCCACAGATTGCGAGAGATGGAGAGTCACAATTACAGCTGGCAGTTGTGGTCACTCCTGTTCATCAGCAGGAATAGCAGACGATTTGGAGTTACTCGGGGTGCGATTTGTTGAGATGCGTTCCTTACCCTCTGTGCTCAGACCAGGACTGGAAGTGAACTTGGCCACGTCCACTATTTTCACAGCGAACTGCTGCCCGGTTTCTCTGTTGATGCATCGTCTCACAACACTGAATGGACCCCTGGAATAGAGAGAGAGAGAGAGAAAGAGATGAATGAAGAGGGAGTCATCAGTCTTGTATTTCACAGCTTTGTCACCACACCTAACATTCCACACTCCGTTCATCATTACAAAATGTGATGAGTCAAATATACCTATTCCGTATTCAAACCATTCATTCTTTCTCTCAAATATGTGAAACTGGCATTTGTGTGGCAGAAAAGCAGTGAAAGCTGAATGAGAGGCTTAATGCGCCTGAGTGTGGTGTTACTCATTTGGCTTAAAACTGAATCATAGTTGCCGCAGTCAATAATAATTAAAAAAAAAAAGTCCAACATTCCTTTGCAGATAGTCTGACACTTAACTTCTGCAGCAGAGGTCTCAAGCTCCAGCCCTAGCAGGCTGCATTACCTGCTGGAATTAGGTAACTTAAGCACTTAATTTAAGACAATGATTGCATAAAGTCAACAAACTGCAGTTTCAAAGCCTAAATTTGCTACCAATTACAAAGAAACAACAAAGGGCCCCCAGACGAGGAGCCCCTCCAGGACGATCTGCACAGGATCCCTGACTGGGACTCAGCACGCCAGGATTTTCCAAATAAACCCAAAACCAGCAAGTTTTAATTGCACGGCAGATGTTACTTTTAGCTCTCTGTGAAATAAAAAAGGTTTAACGGCATTGTTTGTTTACCTGCCAACTAGCTGTACTCGGCAAATCATTTCCCTGTGAAAAGTGCCACGATTCATTTACACATGCTGTCAGTGGGTGGTCGGTTATTAAAGGAGAACAGTGCTTAACCTGGTGTTTGATTGGTTCCTGTTATTGGAAACACTGGGATAGAACAGGGATGCTGTATTGTAAATTGCAGGAAGACATTTTCCGCTATGCGAAACCAAGGCCGCAAAAGAGCTGTTCACACATGTATGGCAAGGCAATGAGCCAAAATGTGGCGAACATATCAGAGCCCAGTCTACCCTCTAATTCATTTAACAAATGGAGCACAAGTTGATTATAGAAAAGAACTGATGAATTACCCTAAATTCCTGTTTATTTATGCATAAACTGTATACAGTACATGCTTGAACAGCAAAGCATCTTGGGCCCTGATCAACACAATTTTCAAAAGCACACTGAATCAGTCAAGTCATTCATTAATTGCTTGAGATGCAATAATGTGGCCCTCAAGTAGTCCACAAAACATTTCCATACTGTCCTAATATTACACCTACTTTACAAACAACAACAACAACAAGAATAACAACAACGCTTTTTTCACTTTTTTTTTCGCTTTTTTGGGGGGTTTCCCACAAGCTTAACTGTTTGGTCCACATCCCGTCAACTCCCAAGGATTTTGTAGCACGATTCCTCTGAATAGCCATTGCATCTTTTACATATGTAGTTGCACCACCAACCACACACTGTTTGAACTGAGGATAACATAGTCCATAGTACAGCTGCATGCGTTTGGCCAACCAGGAGTGGCAGCAAGAGAGCGATGGCATTAAAAAGATTCTGTCCGGCTTCACCCCTATTACCCCCGGAGAGGCTGGGCCAAATCCTGCCTCGCCCATGCAGACCAGGCATGGCTGAGACACCAGGGCTCCCAGACAAACGTCTTGGCTGTGAGCCACATCATCCATTTTTTACCAGCCAACTTTTCCACATAATTTCGGCTAGATACCTTAATAAAACCATAAAATGCTCAGCTTGCTGAGGATATGCATGCTCGCATTCATATTTTTTTCCATATTGTTTACACTTTTTTTTAAAAAAGACGTTACTTTATATTGCCTTTTTTACATTAGGAATCCACGGAAGGAGTGTTAAATTCAGCAATTTTTCACTCTTTCAACTTTTTCATACTTTCCTTTACATACTTCATGCAAACTTCATAATGTTCAGCTTACTTTGTATATTATTTGTACAATTCTGCAGCTTTCGGCAAGCCCACGCAGGTTCTTCAGAAATCGCGGAAAAATGAAACTGAAATGCTACTACGATCTCACTAGCGCCACAGCGGCTGGCTCAACGTCCCTCAAAATCCTATCCTCCTTTTCATGTGATGACAAATAAATCAATTATAAGGAAATGGCACTTGTGAATGACAATGATAACCCAGATCTTCATTCTGAAATCAAAATGCAAGCAATAATGTAATATTCTGGGTCACTCCATACTAAACTGTACAATTCATTGTGTTGTGTAAGAATGGTTAATACATTTTTTTCTAGGAGAATTAAATGATTTGCATTGTTCATATTTATTTACTTCCGAATTGAAGATATACATGAGAAAAAAATCAGTCATCGGTCAAACAACACAGCAGAAAAAGTGCTGTCCTGATGTCAGCCAAGGCATTGTGAAGGACATATTTTGTTACAAAATTTGGCAGCCAACTTCATGAAACGCTCATGACATGTCTACTGATACTTCGAAAGAAAGTGAAATGAAATATTGCAGAGAAATACCCATAATAACGGTTTCAATTGTCTGCACTAAATTATCGGGACTCCTCTGATCAGAAATGCAACTTGAAATGATCGTCGTGGGCGTAACCAGTCGCGTCCTCACGTGTTACGTCCATCCTTGTGGGTTAATTTGCATAATATATGCAAATAGCGTAAACATGACCTCGGCAAAATAAGGTACTCACTTCCTGCATCAAAATTTCACAAGGCGTCAGACAATCATATATACCATACTTTTAAAAATAGTGAACCTTTTTCCATGTCCTAATATTGTGTTACGACCATAAAAACAAACAAACAATCTGTGCGCTATCACCATAGACTGTAAAAAAAAGATGGACGCAGCACCCGGGTCTGAAAAGTGAGGCCAATGCGGAAATTGAATTCCATTTAATGGCCAGCAGATGGCGACGTCGGTGGTTGCAGAAGGTGTATTTGAATTTTCATCACCATTGTAACACATTTGTACAGTTTAGTATGGAATGAGCCTTCTCACAATAACGCGCACCACCAGAACAGAAGCATGAGATCAGGTCCCTTTGGGGAGAATAGAGAAGCTTGGTGAGGTAATTCTTTGATCTCTTGCCAGGCCTCATGGCCAGAGAGACACACGACTCAAAGGCCAGCAGAACTATAAAGAATTCCGCTGGCAGAGTTCAGCATATTTTATAAAAATTCTCAAAAAATGTCCATATGGACTAACCTTCGATGTGTTGCAGAGCCATTCTGACATATTTTCCTCTGAATACCCAGGCTCTAGCTAATTCCGCAAACAAGTGAAAGTTGAATTTCCTTCCAGAAAATATTTGAGATATTTACTGGGCAGCCCTCCGTGGACAATGCGATTGCATTTGCACGGATATCTGACAGACAAACTACACTCACACAAAGACATGGGCAATACATTTGAAGACCGGGTCCATCAAGTCAGCTAGGACTTCATAAATACAACAGAGGAGCAATTCACAAAAATAGGGATTATCAAATAGAAACCGATAGTGTGAAAAAGGAGGCACCCCAGGAACGCCAACAGAAGAATCTCAGATCAGGCGGACAGGGGAGAGACTTGGCAGAAGCGAGTGCTAATTATCCACACACGCCGCTAAAGTGGTTCAGCTAGAGCCTCTGCTTTCACAAACACAACCTGCACAAACAGATGGACAGAGCGTTAAAGCCGCTTACTGTCAGAGCAGTGAGGTGGCATGGGAAATAGCCCAGACTGAGACCAGCTCGCAGCTAAGCACTGAAGCCTGTGGCCTAGGCTTGCACCATCCACCCACAGAGCAGCGATTCAAACTGCACCTTCATTCAGAAATCAGTGGGGCCCAATCACGCGTCACAGAGGGCCAGGATTATGCAGGTTTCCATTCCAACCAATCACTTCACCTGCTGATTTCACAAACTGCTCCCCTCCTCTCTCGCTGAAGTGTTAATTAGTGTTAATTAAGACACTGACAGGAATTAAAACCTGCATACTCTCGCCCCCCCATGCTACCTGCAGCATTATTTTATATCACTGATCCAATGGTGCCCCTCGAGCCATCCATGATTCTCCCAAGAAAAAAAAAAAAAAACCACCAAAAACGTCCTATTGAAAGAATGACCTTGAACATTCCTGGCCAATTATAACAATTATAACAATAGTATTTCTAGCTAAATAAACAGCCCTTTGCATTTACAGTACTTCCGAAAAAAAGTTCGGCAGGTGCAGTTTGGTAAAAATAATATAGTCTGGTAGAAAGTTTGGTAAAAAGAAAATGGTTCCTATATTAAATTACTAGACTACCCATAACAGTCTGTGGATTACGCAGAGTAACAGGATTATGATTTCTGCAAAGCAACATTGCCTTTGAATTTTGAAATGTATATTTTGAGGGCTTTGAGCACAAGACGACTGCAGTAATTTTGTTTACTTTCAAGAGAATCGAGACAACTCGACAGCCAATATCTCCAAAACTCGCCAATTTATGACAAAACAATCTAGACGGATAAATCGTACGACAGGTAAGAGGAAAAAATATTTACTTTTTATTTTGAGGCGAACAGTCCCTCTTAATATTGCAGCCACTAGCCGCAGTATCCCATAACACAAGTGCCGGTATAGAACATGCCGGAAACCAGGCACCTGCTCACGGGTCTCCAAGGAAACGGAACTCACGCCAAGACATAGCACCTGTGTTTAACCCCACGGGTGTCTGACACAGTATATCTCACAGACTCAGGCCCATTTTCCAGGGGCTTAATAACTTCTGCTGTGACACAATGACAGCATGACTGAACGCAGTGGAAGAGAGAGAGGGGGAGGGGGGGGAGAGAGGGAAGGAGGATGAAAGGAAGAGAGGAAATAGAAGGTGAAATAATGCTGAGTTGGGTCTAATCAGTTCCACCAGCTTTTAATCTTTATGGATGACCAAATACATTTCGGTCAACAGGCTCTCCTCTTCAGACTCCGCTGCCCAGCCAATGAAGGTGAGTCAGCACTTCTGACTTTGGGTACAACACTGAGGCCTACGGCCACTCACTCAGCTCCACAGGGAGGGAGGGCGCTATCCCAGTGCTGTGTAGACTTTGAGTTTGTGACATAATCATATGTGTATGCATGTGCCTACAAAACCTATGAACCAAGCTAAAGCTGCTTTCACACTGGACGCGAAACGAATTTTTCGCCCGACAGATTACATTCAAAGTCAACGCAAAGACGCGATTCGCGTCTTTGCGTTGACTTTGAATGTAATCTGTCGGGCTTAAAATTGCTTAAAGGCCCAGTGTGAAAGTGGCTTAACAGTGATGTCACTAATCCATTTTCCACAGGCTACGAGAAAGGCATTTCATGAATGTTCAGCTCTCAGGAGACGCCACGTTGTCCACCAAGTGTGCTGGATAAAGAGACATAAGCTGCTCTCGATCTGTCCACAAAATATTTCTCCATTGTCCAAACCAATAGTAGCTCAGGACTTCAGCACACAATATGACAATCAAACAAAGAAAAAAAAACAACAAATGAGAATACACTTAGTTGTAGAAAAATACTGTCGACTTGGTATTTTCACCTTAAGATTTCAATCGACTTGAAGAGAGGACGGCACAATTTCTGCCGATACTGGAGCCAGCCAAGATGGCTCTAGTAAGGAACGGCTCTCGAGGAGACGCAAAATTGGCTTCAAAAAAGAAGTCTCATTGTGGCTGCTTGGCACACGCGTACATTCTACACACACACACACACACACACACACAGGCATGCATGCGCACACGCGCGCACGCACACACACACACACACCTGCACATCCACTCAGGAAAGCCCTTCTCACTGGAAACATTCCAGAGCTAATCCGCACGCAGCGGTCGCCCCGTGTACGCATGCTGTGAGCTCCACTCGGCAGTACCTGCGTACGGAGCAGCATCTCGGACCCGAGCAGAGCGGGGCTGTCAAGAGGGCGTTAAGGCTCCAGCCGCTAGGATAATTACTGCATGTGTCAACTGCCAAATTTTTTCCTGTTATATTTCAGTAAATAATGCAAAAGACGGTTTTTTTTTTTGCCAGTCCCCAATTACAAAACCTAATTAGACCAGGAGAGCGAGTTAGCAGAAAGGGCTGTTAAACAAAACAAAAAACATAAAAGGCACTGGGGGCAGCTCGCCCCTGCTGCGGCGTAGATGGCAAGGCGGGTGGGGTGGGGTTGGGGGGGGGGTCACAGGAGAGGAGGTGCGGAATGAGCCTGTAATGGTTAGCGGAGCTGCACACCACCCAGAGTACGGGGGACGGGCCGATGCATGCGGCAGGAATTCCAATTAAGAGAGTATTCAGTGAGCGGGCAGCCACGAGCTAATGAGCCGGCGCTAGCGTTAGCCTCACAGGCGGGCAGCTGGCGAAAAAAACACTTGGGCCGGCCTTCAAGGAGAGCTTCCACAAACAAAGGGAACTTCAGAGCGGGCTGTCGGCTGCCAGGAGGGCACCCTGAGGGAAAGACCGGAAGATGAGGTCAGCAGAAAGTGAATGATGGAGAGAACGAGGCAGGAAAGAAGGGGGGGGGAAGGGGTTATGGCGAGCTTACAAGCGAAGAAAAGAGGAAAAGAGTGACACTGAGCTGGAGAGAGATGAGAGGAAGAGGGAGCTTCATAGAAAAGTGAGTGAGGGATAGAGACGCAGGAGAGTGATTCGGCTTCCTGACAGCTGAGATCGATCACAGAGAGAGAGAGATGACTGCTGGGTCATTTGGTCAACAGCAAGCAAATGATAAAACCTGGAGTAGCTTTCTGAAGGAAACAGCTGAGAGTCCTCGAGCGACAGGCTGGAACTCAAGTACACTACACTGTAAACCCTGATAGTGTGGTGAACTCAAATGTTTTGCGGAAAAGGATTACCTCAAAAAAAAAAAAAAAAAAAAATAAATTGTGGAGGCCAACTTTATTGAATTGTGCGGAAGGAACTTGAAGAAAATAAGGCAATGTTATTTTTTTTTACATTTTTAAGTGTTGTGAACACAAGATCATTTAGTTGGCACACTCAATTTTTTTTTTGAGGTAATCAGTTTCCACAAAATATTTGAGTTCACCACACTTGTCAGGGTTCACAGCGTACAGTCAGATGGCCAGCCATGAGGGGTTTGCAATTTGCATGCTTAAGTGTGACATCAGTGGAGCCAGGAACCAGTGTTTTTCATCTGAAGGTAGATAATTCATGCCCAGAGTACATAGGAATATCTAGAGGGGGCAAACCATAAAAGCTAATCTTTAGCTTTATAATCATGAGACAATGACATGGAAAGCGTGAGGGTTGTTTTGTGTGTAACATTATATACATAAGTATATAATGCTGGTGACTGGCATATTACAATTTTGGAGCCTGTTACCCAGAGCAACCTATATTCAGAATGTCACTAGAGCACCAGTTCAACGGTAACAGTGCACATCATGTTCATTTCTAACAGTTCATATCAGACTGTGTGCTTGCCTAGCTTAATATAGGTTTGCTAATTTTTTTCCAATGCCTTTTGAAAACATTGTGACACAACAGAAGTCAAGCATAAAATAAGGAATTCTGCACCATTTGTTTGCTAAAACTCAAAATTGGTTGCATCAACCAAATGTGCATAATTAAATACCAGATTGTTTGGCCATGGTTTTCGTAGGCAGAATGAAGAAGCGCTGAGCACCATCTCCGACTTAAACCTCGCATCAGAGGGATCGGTCTGGCTAAATGCTCAACACTGATGTGACAATCAGTATTTCTTTCTCCCTGGAGTGAAAACAAATGTTTTCCATAATTGCAGCGAGGTAAAACATGTCACGGCTTCCTGTATGATCAGCACCCACATCTCAATTACTCCGAGGCAAGTTCATAAACACCGAGTAAACAAATACTCAGAGCATGAAAATATAATTAAACAGAAATGCACTAAAAATGCGCAGGTACATTCTTTTATTCACAAGAAAACCAGGTTTTTCTGATGAAACGTAGGGTTTAGTGTAATTGGAAAGGCGACGAAAAGTTTATTTTCTGCACTTTGAACTAACGTATAAATTTATTTGATGTTCCGCTTCTGGATTTAGAGCAGTGAACGTGCAGTGAAAGAAGCTTGAGATTAGAAACCTGGAAAATTAAGTCATGTGATTTTGCCTTCTCCCGTCAAAGTAATGGCTCATGACGCCAGAGATTAGCGTCCGAAACAACTCCATTAGGATGAGAGAGAGAGAGAGAGAGATAAACCATGGATGTCTTGGTGTTGGTGAAAACCAACCAGGAATAAAAATGCAAAACCTCTCTACATAAACAAAACGAATGTGATAGAACAGACCAAAATAAAAGCCCCATAAAATGACACTAAAAAGCCTTAAAGAACCCAAATTACAAGGATATCAGCGGGATGTAAGGGGATGGGCATGTGAAGGCAAGCCCAAGACACAGTCTGGAGAAAAGCCTGCAGTTCACCCAGGATGATGGCCACTGATTCTGGATTGTTCCGTCACATAAAAGTTAGTGAATTCAGCAATGGAATGTGCTATAACTGCCATGTAGGCTTGTCTGTCATTACTCGAGTCAATTGGACCTCACCCCTCTTTCTGCTGGCAAGGAAAATCGAGCTGTTAATTCACAAAATTCGATGTCCAGCAATGAGGCGTCCAGGACAGAAATCAATAGCATGACTTACCGCCACTAGATTGTGAATAGACACCTGGCAGTTCCTTACAGTAAGGTTCACCAAGAAATCCAATGAAAACCCTTGGACCAATTAGAGAGAACTAGAGCCTTGTTGAGAGCTGTGTTTACAAGAAGCCCTAATGTAAAGCCAAATAAAGGACACCGATTCTCAGCTAATGCCATTACAAGAACATATTAAAGGAAATGACATTACAATGCCAAACGTTCTCCTTCACTTTACAATAAAATAGCACCGTTTTTTATTAATCCATTCATTTTTACCACAACCAATCCACCATCTAACTAGAAAAATACTCAAAAAATTCAAGTTTAGGATATTGCTAAAGAGTGCATTAGTATTTCTCAATCTGGTTATCAAATCTGTAACTTATGATTCACAATTAGAAGGTTAGAGGATGAGAACAGGGTAGCATTGGTGTGGCCTCTTTTGACTCAGGTGTCCCCTGGAGACAATGTCCTGAAGGACAGGCTACGTGAAAACAGTGCCTCCTACAGATCACATGAAAAATGAACATGCAATCGTTGCTCGCATTCCAGGCAAATCCAAGCCAGGAGACCAAATGTTCACCTCAAGGTCACTGACAGTAGCAAAGTCCTAATTTAAAATTAATCGCATTTCCCTTTTTTTTTGGAAATGGTAACAAAATAAGTATCAAAATGTAAATAAAGAAAACATCACCAAAGATTTCCTGTCCAGCAATAGTTCCCTTTTCTCAACCAGACACACATTTACATATACAGTATCAACCATCATTCATTGTAAATAACCTCAAAATGAATACATGATTAACATAAATGTGGCTAATTGTTCTCCTATAATGAAGGTGCAATGTACCACATCCACTGGATCTGCTGCTCTATACATTAGCTGAAAGAGAGGAGTCGAGCAAAGTTTCAAATAAAACTAAACTATGCAATCTCAGTAAATAAATTTCACAGATAAGCTTCTTTGCTTGGGCTCCAGAGCCAATAGATTTTACTGCAGATTTCACAAAACTGTGCCAAATCTAAATGCCTGCAGTATCTCAGGAAGGTCGGGAGAAAGACGCTGCCTGATTAAATGCATTCATTTAGACTTGAGATGAAAGTTTGACTGATACTATGAAGGCATGGGGACAGTAGGGAAGCATGAACCAGGCTACAGGTTTTCTGTTAGCGGAAGACGACGAGATGGACACCATTCTCCTGACTATGCCCAGGGCAGGCAGGGCCAAACATTCAGGGAACACATTCAGGATTCAACTTTATTCATCCCAAATGGGCCCTGACAATGTTGAATTACTGAGAAACAGGGTGCGAGAGCAATTCTGAGGAACACTCATAATGTATCCTCGTACTATTTTCTATACTCATTTTATTACAATCCTTTCTCTCAAAATGAAAGATCCTTGCCTTGCCTCCCATCACTGACCTTCCCTCACTGACGGCCATAAGTTACCCGGGAGAGAATGGGCCCATTTCAGACGTTTGAATATAGAGCGGGAGGCTGCTGAGTGAAAATGAGACGGAATACTATAAACAATAATACTAATATCAGAATATTATTCAATCAGTCATATAAAGCCTCCATGAACCCACTCCAAGCCCAAGCCCACTTGTATCGCATTTTGCTTCTCTTCTCTCACACAGCTACAGCATTACAGCTCCGCAGGTTCTAAAAGCATCCGTCACAGCATGACGTCTATTACTGGCATCCCGTCTGGCTGCTGGTGCTCAAAATCAAAGGTCTACGAAGACTTCAAAAAAAAAAAAAAAATTATCACTGAACAGAAACAAAATGAAATGAATAATAATAATTAACCACACCTGTAAACAAATTCCAGGTTCAACCTTTCAGTGTCTGGCTAATGGAGAAAGAAAAGGCACATTTTAAAAACCTGCGCCCGGAGAAGGCTTACAGGAATATTTCGAGGGCTGACTGCAATTAACAGTTAGGTCCAATGTAAAACATCTGGACATAACTGTTTATTACAGTCAGCCCTCGATTTGTTTGGGGGAGGGAAGAATCATAACTGCTTGATGCTCAAAAAAATGTATATGAGTCTCAGTCTGACAAGTGCCTGGCCTGGTGACATCAGGTTAAGCGTGATGTCACAGGGTTGCTCTACTCTGCTTTGTTTATACGGTGCTCCACGGCCAATAAAAATACAGCACACAGGAATAAATCAGACATTCCAAAGAAGAGAGCAAATAGAACAAGAAGCAGGACTGCGGGCGGAGCCATGTTCTTTTTTTTCCTTCTCCAAAATTATAATGATTAACTTTCATGACATCTGCTAAGAATACAGCATGTTTTACAAGCCAGGGAACTGAAAGGCATCATTATTGCACACCCGGTATCAGCCACCCTTTCATAACTGTGTATTCATTTCCTTCATTCTAAGATGGCTGAGCCATAGTAGAGAGCAGCAGAGAGGCAGTTTCATGCGAGGAAGATAAGAAACGATACGGGTCGCTTGTTGAGGGGCCGGGGTCTGGATGCAGGCACTAGGCAGGCTCCCCAGGGACCCCACCGTACAGCGAGCAGGAAGCTGTGCATCCACCAGGGCTGCACGGCCACGTGTGCTTTCACTTCCTCAAACAGGCTAACGATTTCCTGTCAGGTGACGCTGGGCCCCGCCCCTCTGAGAAGCGGCAGAAATCACTGGATCATGTCAGGTCACTCGATGATGAGCTGCTCCCTAACGGAATAGCCATTCAGCAGTCCTTTGAGCACACGCATCATTGGGTGCAAAAGAGCTGATCGATCATCTACTATTCCACTATAAAGGACAGAGAAAAACAGAACCCATTCTACTACTTTCAAACCGCATTTGCCTTGTGTCGTATAGATACTGCTCTACGCCATTGTCAGAGAACTCAAGCGCATTATCGCCCATTTTCAGACAGATTCTCTGAACCACATTTGAAATGCGCTACACTTTCAAGTTGTTTGCCCCCAACAATGACTCTGCCACATTCATGAGAAGAGCCCAGACCTCTGTTGTATTTTACCATGATGTAATGATGATCCCAGCACGGGAGAACACAAAGTCTGCCCTATTAATCTGGTTCTGGTCTCCAACAGATGATCACTAGCCTAAAGTGCATTGAGAACTTTTAGGAAGCTCCATCTGTGCCGATACCTCACTGCCAACATTACTGCCAAGTGCAATCTTAAAAAAGGCACAAAATTAATTCTCACCCACTTTCCTGTCTGTTAAATGCAAAAAAATAAAAATAAATGAAAGTTGCACCACTGTAATTAAACGCAAGGCGTGATAGAACTGGCACTTTAAAAACAGGCTTGGTGTGTTACAAAGAAAACATGAATGGGGAGTGAGATGGTGATGTCACAGGCATTCATAGGAGTGCCGCCACTTAAGAGCACTGCGGAGGTCACACTTACACAAGCAAGAGCAGTGGGGACGGTGGCTAAAGATGGTCCCTGACTGCTGAGAGGAAAACCCATCAGATATAATTAATCCCGAGATCAGAGATCGATTAGTAGTATGTCATAACACATGTAATGATTCCCAAATTGTGGATTCATATCACCTTGAAGCTCATGAGAGCAGTTGAGCTGGGTTTTGAAATGCAAAAAATGACCACTTTCCAAGTTCCAACACTGCACAAGTACACAAAACTTACGATAAAAAAGGACGAAAGAACCCCGCCTGCTAAATAGTCATAGCATATGCCATTCATTTGTTTTGTCATATGTTGAAATTCTGCCACACTGCAATGACAATATACAAGCATGAGATACCTAAAAAAAAATAAAAAAAGAACATTCACAGAGCAGTGACAGCAAGCCAAAAATGTACAGTTCTGTTGTTTCTAATTGGTGCACATTCCAATCCCTTATATATTGTTAAAGACTTTGTTCAGAAATTATCAGTCATTTAGGCCAGAGAAAAATATGAAACATTTTGTTACCCTTTTCAATTAAATGGATTGCAGCATACGCCGACACGTGAACGAAGGTGGCAGTGGCTGCTGTAATTCTACGGGACTCAAGACATTTGAAAATCTGCCTTTTACACCATCGCTTACATTCTACAACCCCATGGTCGCCCATATAATCCAACACTCAAAAAGGCACAAAAACATGCGCGATGTTTTCATTTTGTCGCGAGCTTTATAAAGGGCGCGGGAAGAAATTAGATCGAGGATAGGCTTTCGGCTCGGAACAAATCTTCTCAAAGGGAAGCGGATTTCCTTTATCGCATGAGTTATTAACAACTGTATATGGCTCCAGAGCTCCGATAGCCCAACAGTGTGTCCCGAACAGCAATTATGTCATTTTCAGTCACCAACAAAAACCGAATTATATCATAATTTCTAAAATGATTATTTCGGCGGGATTTACCACCGCAGAGAGACCTCATGCTTCACTCAAACCCATATTCGCAACGCAGCCAGCACCCACCAATATAAAATATCGCCACTGGTGATAAGACGGAAAGCAAAAACCAAAGGCGGGCAACTGAGATGTAGTTTACCAATATGAGGACGACTGGTCTAGGTATCTGAATTCCGTCAGCATCAAGCTTTCCACAATTTTGTACGAACTGGAACCGGCATAAAATCAGCATGTAAACCAAACTCGATTTTAGAGAGACTAAAATTTTAGATCACGCTAACGACATATAAAATGTATAATTGTAAAAACGGAGACCACTCATTTTCGACTTTCATTTTCAGAATAACGCACTTTTTCTCTCGATCTCTTTCAATCAGACAACACAATCCGAGGCTGTATAAATATTATGACTTAGAAACAATACGGATATCAGATACTGAAGTTCATTGGCGCAAGGGAGTTGAAGTATCCATTTTATTTTGGTTCATGTCTGGGTCACTGTCCATAGTCTTTGAAAAACTCTAGGTCTATGTGCGTGTTTTACCCATGTTAAAAAAAAATAGGATTCTGCAGGAATGCGACCTCTAAACCCGGACCTTTTTTTTTACACATTCCCCAATGTCGTTTTTTCCTCCACTGTGATTTGCGAGTTTCTTTGTATTTGAGGTGAATACTGCATTATACAGGCAGAGGACTGTGATGTTTCCCATCTTGTGACACAATGAAGGGAGTAATATGTCATTAAATCACTGATATACACCACCATGAGCCCCCGATTTAACCACACCCGTAAAGTCAGATTTACCACAATGACCAGGCAATAAATCCCAGCAGTACCAAATATCTACAACAGAAGCAGTAAACCACCTGAGCTACAGTAACGTACTGTACAGATCCTTCCGCAAATCATTCAGCGCTACTCTGAATCACTCAAGTCCCACAAGGGAAGCATGGTTAACACAAAGGCAGCTGGACTGAAGCCAAGCTGGGCAGAAAATGTGCATTGCGCTTAAAATGGGTTTGTGGGTCGGCATGAGGCAGGGCACAGTCCATGAGACAGCATGGGCCCACCACTGTCCATGATAAAGCCTCATTTTATGAGGCCGCCTCAGTTTTCCCCATCAAGTACCAGATTTTCCCTCCTTTTGCTGCAACAGACCAGGCAAGCTAGACCCTGATGCAGACAAAGCTGTGTATGTACAGCGATTTTTTCAGTGACTCTGTCGTGCGTGGACAAATCAATTCTGAGACTGATGAATTAATTACTACATAACAGAACGATAACCACAGCTGTAAACACTTTGCTTAAAGATTAATTTCATCAGTCATCAGCTTCAACTCTCAAAACGGCAAATTAAAATATTACTCACACATAAAGTAATTAAGTTAGCCACATTTGTATAGGTAAAATGCATTCATTGCTGCCATCAAACCATCCCAAGTAAACATAAGCTAAATGCTCATCCAGAAACACAGTAATATGTATCTTTAAGTGAGGAAAGAAATTGCGTTTTGAATATTTTTTTTTTTAACTTTTTGCCACAGTTCCCCAACTCCAACAACTTTTTCCCCCACTATCCCTCAATACTGGCAGCAGATATCGGACACCAGCTTTTTCAGCAGAAGACACCATCACATTAATGTATTCACTAAATCTGCTGAGTAATAAGGCTGCCAGTCGGAGATATGAGGCTATCCCGTCTGCATGCTGAATAATAACCCCAGCTCATCCCTTTATTGATTGGACACCCAATAAAATTAATCATATCCAATACTGCCCTCAGAAGGCATTCTAATAAATACGACTCAGACACGCACCCCTGGCATAATTAAAACGTGCATGCGGCCCGAGATTTGTTTTTCACGCACAATGAATTGTTAGAGAGCAATGAGGAGTTTTACAACTTTTTGTAAACACATAAATCTAGCGGAATCACACGAGCCTGAAAAATTTATTGCATAATTCAGGCTTTCATTGAATGATAGAGGCCGGGCTATTTTTTGCTTAATGACACAGACCTAATTAACAACAATCTTAAAACAATTCAGTGTTACTGTTGTAACTAGTAAACGGGCGTAAAACCAGTATTCTGGAAAAGAAAAAAGCAAATCAAGAAAGCACACATAAATAGCTAGCAAAATAAATAAATAAGGAAGTAAGCACATAAGCTCCAGTGGCAGTGTTCTGATTGTGTTCAGTGCACCTTCTGCAAGTCAATTTAGTTAAAATCACTTGCTAAATGCCGGAGCTGTAAACTTTAAATTGCGCAATCATCTGCAAATGCTCCTCAAGATGCAAAGCACCGTGAAATGCGGTGAGAATTCGAAATTGCACCGCGCCACTTTTCCAAGGTGCACATCGCCGAAGACGAGCACGAGAGTTTTGTTCTCCGACAGACGGTTTCATTTCAAAACCATTAGCACCAAAGAAGCCGCGCCTGAACACAATAAAAAGGACGACAAATTCTTCTATGAAAGCAACCTTCAAATGACCTTTTCCCAAACCCTCCCCTGCCTCAAGAGCTCCGTCTGGAAGCTAGTGACCCTCCGTCTGGCGTGGCCAGAGCCAGAACAACAGCTTCTGACATTAACGGGCCATAACTCTGCCATAGGAAAATGAACAGTGTAAATAAAATTCCCATTATTGAGATTACCCAGAGGGGAGGGGCCAGTGGGGGGGAGGGGCAGAGAGAGGAGGAGTTTGTGATGATACAAGCAGAGGAAGATTAGAATGACCCAAAACCATGTAAATATTAATGACACCCAACCACTTAAAGAAGTCTACACTGCCTCCATAACTGTTCAGCCACTGCTGTTTACAGTAATGTGAATGGCAACAGGACCACATTTGAACGTCATTTCCCCTCAGGACACATACTGCACATTTATCCCACATTCATTATATACATACATATCTCTTACTCAGCTTTTCATTGCCACAAATGCCAATATGAATCACTTCGTTCACATTTTGTGAGATGCGGCATGACGCACTGTTGTAACCTTCAGGAGTTTTGCACGATAAGAGAAGCAGAGTGGGTGGTGACCCCAACTGCGCGTCCTCTTCCTGGACCATTAAGTTTTATTCCGCAAGCCTGGTTCATTGCAATGAGATGAGTAAGGCCAGTTTTAGCCAGCATTATGTTACAGGCTAGGTCTGGCCAAGTTGCTCGAATTCTCCACTTCTTTGTCAAGGCCCTTTTATCAACTAGAAATGATGGATGAGATAATTACTCAGAAAAAGAAACTGACCGTCTGTTCAATGTGACACTAAATAGATTAAAGTGAGGCTGACTGTCAGCTGCTTTCTCAGAATCAGGATTTTCGATTGCTGCACGCAGTCCGCATTACTGCAGAGGTGCACCAGTACCACCCAGCAAGGGCTAGGCCCACTGTATGAGCATCAACACAGCAAAAGAGCTGGATCACAGCTCTCAGTGCATGATGGGCAATTATTAGCCATTGCCAGAAGAATTGCACACCAACATGTGTGGCCTGGTCCAGTTGCCAGCCGCAGAAAATCCAGCATGATAAAGTGGAAGTCCCCACAGTATTTTGGTCCAAACACTTGGATTCGGTAGTTGGCATAATTTTCAGCCAGTACGAAGACATAATTCACAAAAACAGCTCAATGCGTTCATGAGTTGAAGAAACATAGGGCAGGATTTTATCTTTCAAACCCCAAAACTTTCAACCTTGCTCTGTGGCAGAGGCTGAAGGATAACGCTGGTAACTCTGCACCAGTTACATTCAACATTCTCTTTAAGATGCCGGTGGCACAGCATCAACAAAGCACCCACGCATCTTACAGGCAACAATATAGCAGTGTGACCTTGCCATTCCAATGCTGCCATCTTTTCACTTTTAGAGAGAAGGCATTTCTTCCACTTTTCAAAACATTTTACAGCTTTTTTCACCAATCCTTTTCCACTTCAGTCAGGTGATGTACACTGCTCCACCTCTCTGTTCAAATTCCAAAATGGACTCTGTAAAAGGAGAACTGATCCAAGATCAGGTTTCTACTCCGGTCTATATTCTGTTCTATATACAGCCAAAAATCCATAAACTTCCGAGACCAGGGTCTGTATGTAGAAAAAGAATAAAATTAGATAGGAGTGCTGATCTATCAGATTTCCAGTCGATGTCCTAACCTTATCCATTAAGCGCCCAAAGACCACACTGTTCCTGGATCAGTCCTCCCAGGCTCTTATAAAGCACATAAAAATATGTTGACAGATCTGCAGCTTAACCACACTCAAATTCTCTTTCCTCTTTCTGGCTCAATAAATTGCAAGGTCAGGTACTGAGATAAACCTAGATTTAACAGCACATTCTCACAATGTTGCTGCTATGTTGTAATACTGACTTTCCAGTAACATTTTGAGAACACACTGTGGAAGACTCCCAGCACATTAATTCAGTATGAATTTCTTGGGCATGAACTTCAACTTGCGCAGCTATTACTTTGACGAGGATAGCAAGATCATCATTTACACAAGTAAACTAACGGCTGCACTTTGTGTTTTTCTAAAGCTGGCTGAATTGTGATTCCATAACTTACGAGGGGAGAGGAAGAATTAACTCCAGAAATAAACTACTGCAAGTATGAAATGCCTGAGAACCCACGAAAGCGGGTGTGAGGGGAATAATAAGACTACGGTTACCGAGGTTTGGCTGCGAACAAGAGTGAGAATGAAATGGGAAGCTCCTCTCTGAAATAGACATAATAAGTCACCTGCCGTTTTGACAGGAAAGCGCAAATCGCTCCAGTAACTTCCATGAGCTAACAATGCTGGCTCTTTCCGGTCACCAACTGCAGGGTTATTTCAATAATTCCAGAGAAAAAGTCACAAGGGGAGAGGGAGAGGGAGAGGGAGAGGGAGAGAGAGAGAGAGAGAGAGAGAGAGAGAGAGAGAGAGAGAGAGAGAGAGAGAGAGAGAGAGAGAGAGAGAGAGAGAGATAATGTTTTTAATTGCACTTTCAACACTTCAAGGTCATAAGGTGCTTGTGTTCACACTCTAAAAGGAATGTAGGGATCGCACACACCATCCACTCACACACTCATACCTATGGGAAATTTAGAGTCTACAATTTTCCCGGACAGTGAGAAGAAACCAAGAGTAGCCAGAGGGCACCTCACGCAAACATGGGGAAAACATGCAAACTCCACACAGAGGCGGAAATCAAACCCAAAACCGTCAAGCTGCAGCGCAACAGCATTACCTGAGGAGAGCAAGTGAGGATACATTACAAAAGAGAGTAAGAGCAAGACAGATGGGATGGAAGAGAGATGTGGAGGGGAAAGAATGACAGAAATGGAAGGAGGGAGAGAGAAAGAGAGACTGAGATAGTGAGTGATGGGCAGAGAGAGGGAGAGATAGAAAGAGCACACTTCACCGAGAGATCAGAGTGAGTTTGGGAGAGCCTCCTGGAACAGGATCACAGAGATGCATTTCCCCTCTGGCAGGGTCAAATCCCAGGCCGGGATCCAAAGCACAAGCTTGCATATTATGATACTCCGGCGCTTGGCGGCAGGCAGGCTACTGCAGCACACACTGACGAACCAAGGCCCCCAATATGAGTGCAGGTTTGGCCAAATGTTGCCAGGTTATGGCAGATTAATTTCTGTTCCATGGTAAGGCTTTATGATGCACCTATGTGCCATTACAATGAATGCTGAATGACATGAAGGCTACATTTCATCAAATTCTATAGCCAACATATATGAGGAGACACTACCACACATATATTTATAAGTACACAAGATGGAACTTTGAGGAAAGAAAAAAAAATCCCTGAGCTTTTATTGCCGAGTGATCAAATTATGATGTACCATCGTAGTGCAAGCATTTCGACGAGAGTAGTATTAGGCGCTCATAAATGAAGATAAGCTGTTACTGATCTTTCAGGATCTGCCAGAATGAATCTCACGCGTTGCTAAACACACTCGGGCTCATTTACTCCAGCCTTGGATGTTAACTTCATAAGCCAACTGGCAGCCTCTGTACTTACTGCACTGTACACACATTCTAGCTGTACAATTACTTTCTCTCTCTTGCAGGATAAAAAAAAAAAAGTGTTATAAAATGTTAAAGCACCACATTCAGTAAGTTCAAAAACAGGGGAGACGTTCAGTTTTGATATCATAGGCTGTATAATTCATAGTAGTGAAGAGAGGGGCCATTCATTATACACACTTAAAATTCACACTTGCAAACTTGTCTCTTTACGGCAGAAAACTAGACTGAAGAATCTGCAGCCTGGGGGCTTATGGGCATTATTCTCTGCATGCCGCTGCCCAGACTCATCGAATAATCAGTCCAGGATCATAGTGTCCAGAGCAGTCCGGCCATACTCAGGCTGCCACAAAGTGCGGTCAGCAGATAGCATCTCAACAAGCTCATCCCGACAGTCAGGAGGGTGAGAAAGAGCCGAGCCGGGAATGGGTTAAGAGAAGAGTCGAGGAAATGACTAAACCTCTCTGACAATCTCCCCAGAGGCGAAAACCATGAGGCCCTGATAATGCAGGGCGATAAGAGGCCATGACCCTATTCTACTTCAACAACATCTTCAGGAAAATAAGATTTCTGCAATAAGCCTGCCTGTGTGTGTGTGTGTGTGTGTGTGTGTGTGTGTGTGAGAAAGACAAAGGGAGAGAGAAAGAGGATTGGACGCATTCATCACAATACATAGCGTAGCACAATGACAAAAATAACTTCCTGTTCCTTGCAATTATACCCAATACACACTGCATTGCCCGACTAATGATTGGCCCAATACCAGAGATGCCATCAGAGTTGCACTTCAAGAGCGCATGTTGAAATTCATTAAAATGGTGCCATTCTATAACGATTCAGAGGCAGAAAGACTAACCTATCACTGCCAGCTCCGATCACAAAAAAGCACCTTACAAACAAAAATTAAAGAGAGAAAAAAGCAACACTGAAACTGAGACGCGTTGATTTGCCAACAACAGGCGATGAATTATTTCTTCTCGTCACCACAGCTGAGTTTCCCAGCAAAAGACTTTCACTGATACAATAGGTCCAAAATGCATCCACTGAGCCCAACTTCTATTGGCAGTAGGAGGGTTTTATACAAGCCAAAATAAAGCAAACAACTCGAGTAAACAAACATTCCTTTCACTGGAGTGTCTACTAATCCCAAAAAAAATGCAGCAGAGCGGGTGTAAAAGAACATCTCATTAAACAAATACAATGACCTCAACACTACACTCTAATCAAAGGCTTTGAAAAAAAAACTTCTCCCTTAGAATGCACATTATTTCAGGCAAGTGCCAATATTTAATCAAGAAAAACAAATGAAAATTGAGGTTTACAGTCCTTTTTTTAAAAAGCAGCCACACAGACGGATAATGAGGGCTTCAGGTCAGACAGGCCACTTCGCCTCATCTTCCGTCGCCACTGGCAGAAATAACACAGACATCAACGCCGCCAAAGCCTCTCGTAGACAGCCAAAGAGGGAGAACACAAAATAAACACGTCTTCATTATCACACATCTCTCTCCACCTTTTATCACTTGCCCGTGCTCACCAGTTCCATTTCACACATGCAGGCGTCCACAGGATACAAACAGCTTATAAATAAATTTGAATTACATGGGAAATGAGACACAGTGAGGGCAGCATTTACTTCTGCTATGACGACTGTATTTGATATTGAAAGCGGGCGATTGCACAGATAGTGCATATTGCAGTGGGTATGGGTTACATAAACAGAGGGAAATGTACTGAAGGGAAGCAGGAAATAAAATGGGATGAGGAGGGAGGGCAAAAAGGAAATAAAAGGAGGAGGGGTAGAGCTAACACACAAGCGTGAGTATTCAGACAGCAACATTACAGCACTCTCACCAACACAGCACGGAATGGTCGTGATGAAATATTACACCACACACAGCATCACACGCACCAGTTAATTGAGATGGTATGAGGAGGCACACGCAGGGTTGAGACACACACTCCGCTCTGCTGCTCTCCGCTCTCCAAGCTGCCGCATGGAGAGGAGCGTTCCACAGCAGTGCAGCCTGAGCGCGCTCACCGAGAGCGTGATGTAATCTACACGCCCCGCCACAGCCAGACGGGCTCGCAGGAATTCTGCGGCTCGTATCATCCTTGGCGCGGCACGTGAAACCAACCCATTTCAGCTTCTGGGAAAATGCCGGAGTGCTTGGGAGCAGACAGTAAGGAGATAAAGCTGATCTTGTGGGCAGAATAGACATGGCTGCAGTGAATCTCTCACTGAGTGGTTGCTTTTCATGAACACAATCTGCACTGTTGGCTTGGGCAACAAGGTGGGGCTTCAACACAAATCGCTCCGTGTTTCTCAGCAAAAATCATAGCTTCAGTCTGCTAGAATTAACAGCCCATCATGTAATTACGATTATCGCAAAACATCTCCTGCCTGAAGCGATTACACATATTGTCTTCCATTTCCCTCATATCTCTCCAGTATATTCCTCCATCTCTCCCAGGCTTCCCTCCGTCACCCTCTCTTGCTTTATCCCACTAATCCCTCTTCCCAAACCAAAACTCTCCCTTTTCTTTTCATCTGTTTTTCTCAATATCTATCTTCTATGTCATCTTTCTTTCACTCACTTTCTATCTTGCTCTTTTCCCCTAAAAGATAAGGCTGTGCAAGATGCCACTTTCAGTGAATCAAGTTGTGGTCAAACGTGAAAAAAAGTGACAATTCTCATGCCACAGAGTCCCCTCCTCTTCTACAGCTTACCATAGGGGGGCTAGCACCAGACATAAAATAATGCAGGTCCATAAATGGACCTCTGTGGAACCCCAAACTCATTACTGATAATTTTTTTAAAGTAGCCGGCCTCACATCCTGCAATGTGTTGCTGTCAGAGACACACGACTGCAATTTTGGCAGGCTGTCAAGTCTGCACCAGAGGCATTTGCAGTGATTTGCAGATTTGCGACAGCTTCTAAATCATTCTAAGTGGTTTAAAGAAATGAATAAGCAACGGGTTGACAAGGGCTTCATACAACCAAAAAAGTCATTTCTCTCACAAAAGAACTTCTCAATTCAACGGTCTCTGAAGTGAAATGAAATAATTTAATTTCAGCTCATCGCCTCACAGAAAAACAGACAGGCAGAGATGAGCTGAAGATCTGTCACCGAAGGCAGATGGGTGAAACTGATCAAAAGTCGAGCAAAACTTTTCCCCCCAGCAAGTTAGCCAAAATAATGCCTGTATTCATGCCCGTAGCTGTTCCGCACCATGCATCCACACTCAGAGCCTCTCCTTCAGGTGGTCATTTCTTCCCACCATTCCTTCTTCTATGGTCAAGCATTTTCAGGGAGGCATCACAAGCCACTGTTCCACTGAACAACAAAGCAACTTCAAACCCGCAAATCTCAGGAGAGTTGATGGATGTAGTCCAAACGGGCACAGAGTACGAGGCCCTCAGGCCGATGCACGGAGAGATGATGCTACACAGGCTGCATAGAGAATGGATGAAAACCCATTCAAGCCCAGAGAAATCAATGGACACAGAATTTTTCAAGAAAAATCTACAGGGTACTGCCACAAAAAAGGTGACAATGAATCAGCCAATACTTTCAATGCAAAAGGCAATTTAGAGACAATGAGCAATGCATTTTTAAAAATGTAGATTCTCTGAAAGGGGCGCGTGTATGTGTGTGTTTTTCTTCCGGCAAATCCCAGCTGATTTACTTAATCTTGGTCTTGACTGAGCATCGCAGTGGCATCCAAAAAACGTTAATACTTGTTGTACACAAAAAATAGTATTTAAATGTTTTCAGTGTACCTAAAATAGAAGGTGAAATGCACTTTGATGCCATACTACATTCGATCAAATGTAGCTAGTATGCAAACACCCGACACCTCTCTGGTAAATATATTGCATAATACCCGACAATTCATTACCTCAAGCAGATATGAGTGCATTTCAGAGCAAAATGGTGAAAAAGCCAAGTTCAAATGGAGGCAGAGATGGTGTACATTCTGTCTAGTGAGATAATATGCGAATTTCCTTTGAACCCCATACAGATAAAACCCTCTGTGTCCACAAAATGTGAATGTTGCTCGCGATGTGCTTCCATGAACAACCAGCAAACTGCATGCAGACGCCTACTTCGGTTGCCATACAAGTTTGAACTGCCTGCTGATCTCAGACACCAGTGTGTGATGTAGCCCCATTTTACTTCAACCTTAGCATGCTAAAAACAACAGTCACTTTGTAGGGTCTCAAAAGCCTTTCCTTCTTGAAAAGTCTGGGAGAATTAAATGTTTTCATCACAAACAAAGGGGTAATGCATTCCACCAGCTTATTTAATCATGGAGCTTCCCCCAACTTTTGATAACCCCAATTATTTTTTATTTTTTTGCATTAGACACTGGACCAACAGAAAAATGCTAACAAAAGCCATATCTAACTATTTATCACATTGCGACTCTATTGGTGAAGTGCATTAAAACTGAACTGACTGGACAGAAATAGTCGGAAAATTCATGAAATCCTAGCTGCATGATGGCAGTACTTGTAAAATTTGGGTGTTTCTACCCTTTTCTGCTTGGCTCAACACTTGCCGCTAAAAGTTGACAAATAATTCAGTAGCAAAACTCCTGATCAGAGGAAAGGAGTGCACTGAGCGCGCTCAGATGGCACAGTCCTGCCTGAGTGGAGAAGCCTCCATTATCATCAGTCCCCTGAGAAGCACAGTCTGCAGCTTGGTACATCAGCTGCCACAGAGTGGCTGGAAAACAATCAATCAGCCATCCTCAGCAGTTAGCATTAGCAGAAACAAGAGCACACAGCTGACCAAACATGGTTCCCGACTCCTGCATTGCACAATCAGGGCTGACTGTTAAGGGCTTAAAGACAAAGAAAAAACATGAACTAGAGAGAAAATGCGAAAGTGGAGATCTTGAAGTTAATGACCCACTACAAACTGTAAAAGCACCTCTCATAATTCTAATGCTAGCTGAAGACCTGCACTGCAGTCCATAGGAATCTCCTTTCAACGAAACTGCATTTAAAAGGAGGGAATACAGTATATATGAGATTTTACTGCATAACTGTCATGACTGAGGGTGTTTACATAATTTAAAAAATGCCAGTGGAATAATCCCTGGCACTCGGAATGAATGCCACCACCACCAGCCAACGGCCCAATGGATGATGGAGCATTTCTGCGGTTCTTGAGGAGTATGATGGACCCAATGAGCCAACAAGCCTCCAACAGCCCTACTAATAACCTTAACAGAAACTTGGGTCAGGAGTGTCAAGTGCTGTGAATGACAACAATGCAAAAACAATCCTCACCAGGCAACCCGTTCCATTACCATTTCCAAATTTCATCCAGTCAGACTCTGAAGTAAGCTATGCTTAGAGTAAACCTAGCTTCAAAAAAATATCAGGTTGAGAAAAAATCTGCAGCACAGAGCAAGATGTGGAGTGCGAAAAACACAGGAGAGCTGTCAGGTTCAGGACTTGGAGTCGTAAAGCTCGAGTTCCTGGGCCAATAAGACATGAAAAAGAGCCATCTGATACACCATCAAGAGTAATCGATTTCCTCCCATTAATAAGTGATCATCAACTCAGCCAATCAATGCCAATTGATTGGTGTTTAACAAAGTGCTCTGAAATTGCTTCAAGCCTCTTAATTGACAACTGGGGGGGGAACGCTTGCCACTTTATGTATTAATATTCACAGCAGAGATAAAAACGAATCAAGATGAGAGTAAAGCTGGCCATACAAAAAACTGAACAGAAATACCTCCCTCCCACACTTTTCTCTGTTATAATATAAAAAAACTGAATGACTTCGACAATAAAACAACCATTTTAAACATGGTTATATATAACAAATACACCTCTGTGGGTGGTGAAGTTAAGTTCCCCAAGGTTTGGTATCTTCAGCCCCTAACATGGCAATGAAAGTACACCATTGCTGGGCATTGAGAGAGTCTGATGATCAGACTCTTTGTTTAACCTCCCACAAACTCAATTTTTCTTTTCCTTTTTAAGAGTGGATGTCTCAGCTGCGGTGGAGGCGTGGGAGCACAGTCACGTCCTACCTTCGTTTTCTCATCACAGAGCATCGGTGCTCAAGCAATGTATCACATAAAGCGGCAAGTCACGACATCAGGGCATTGAGGAGATAGAACAAATAAAATGAAAATTAAACAATGCATTTGACCAGAAAGAACCCACACCCCAGGAGGGGTCCCCTTTCAATCTGAGGGCAATGCTGCTAACCTAGCACACTACGCTACATTCATAAACGCACCAACAAATTTGCTAATCTAATATTAATAGACTCGAAAACTTCAAAAAACAAACCACTTTCAAATACGTTTCACGTTTCCTTCAAATTTCAGAAAAAGGAAGTGATTTGCTTATTATTTCACAAAGTAATGGCATTCGATTTGTTTAGAGTACTGCTGTGAAAACCAAATAACTTTGTCCAGAATGGTTGGCCTCGTGCCAAGTTCAACACCGGCTCTATGGTGGCTTATCTTTGTTCCTTTGCGTTGAGGCTCATATCCGCATTTGTGAAAATGACACAATACGATGCAGGCCAGCTGCCGACATTAGGGAGCTGCCTATGTAGGACTGCAAAGCCTCGCCCTTCATCTGCCGTTGGGGCAACCCGTGGCACTCCAGGCAAGATCAAAAATCCATCTGGAATTTCTTTTTTTTTTTTTTTTTTTTTTTTTTTAATTCAGCAAAATGTCACGAAGAAACTGCAGTTCCAAGGCTATTTGAAACCTACAATTTGGAACAACATTCTTCTGTGTCTTGTTCCATATTATTCTTGAGGATTCTATCCCAACACCGACACTAAAACAAAATATACACTCCTGGGCAAAAATTGGCAACAGATAAACCTTTTAATGGCTTTATCAACAAATCATTTGTCAGGCAATGAGCCAGATATATGCAAACAGATAGCGTAACTGAGAGAATGAGAGCATTGCCCTTTGATTAAATAAAATGTTTAAAGGGAATACAAACCTTTTTTGGTCATTCAGCTGCCTTCAACAAATATAAGGGACCAAAACATGCTGAATTCACAGGTCATAATTTATGCAGTAGCTTTTACACAAAATTATTCGCTATCAATTCTCCCCAGTCTCTTTACTTGGCTTGTCTCTTGGCTTTCAGGGACCTCTCGTGTTACTAGTCATCTGTCACCACATCTGCATCCACCCAATCATAAGGGCACTCATCTCCCCCTTCCACACCTACCAATAGTTTACATCACAATACCGCCACAATAGCCATTCAAGTGCAGATGCAAAACTCAAGGTTTATGTGCGCGAGAAACAATCAAATATAGTACCTAGCTAGCAGGTCAAGTGTAAATGCGGGTATGGGTATTAATGCTATGCCTTCCATTGCTTGCCCATTTTGAAGACCTAACTATTCTCCCAGACGAACTTCCTCTGCAATTCCCCCCCAGCATCAAGGTGAAACTTCCATTAAAATTCTGCAGCTATGGAGCTGCCGGATAGCTCACTCGGTAAAGCATCACGTTGCGAAGCAGAAGTGACAATCACGTCGCGAGTTCGATCCCAGTGGTCGGCAGCTTTTTCAGAGTAGCGCACAGTTGGCTATTGCGCTACAGGGTTACAAATTGGGAAGGGACTGCCGGGAAGGGAATATAATAGTTGCCTTGTTCGTTGCTCAAGCGCCTCCTGTTGGCCAGACGGGCGCTCGCCAGGAAGATTCTAAGCCTGGTCATGTCCGGGTATCCTCCGCCCTCATTCTGAACTTGCGAAGATTCAACCAATGAGTGTATAAGAAGCGGTGGCTGACAGGCGCGTGCTTCGGAGGAGAGCCGCGAACTGTCTTCACTCTCCTGAATTGGCAGCAAGGGGTCGCATATGAGCAAGCCTTGTACATAGTTCACTAATTGAGCATTCCAGATTCGGGTGGGATTGGAGATGCCAAATTTAAAAAAAAAATTCTGCAGCTATGATATCCCATAATGCCCCTTCCTGCCTCATCTCCCATCATGCTCTCTGCCCATTATAACTCATAACATCAAGACATTCCCCACCTTCATTTGCACAAGGGGCAATCGTGTTCCCTGACATCCTGAAGTTTTCAAGGACAGCAGGGTTCTGGTCTTCCCACAAAAAACAAAACTCATTTTCAAGTGCCAGTTACACATGGTCGCCTCCGCTGATGACGGGCCAGGTTCCTGATCCCAGACACTGCTTTAGCCATGCATTCAACTAGTGAAGAGCAAAATTTTGAAAAAGAGAAGACAAAAAATTCCCTGAAATTCCATCTCAACGTGCGATTCTCCATGAGCATTCGAGATGCATGTGACGTGTCGACTCCGGGGAGAGAAACGGGCCTGCAGTGCCCTGCCCAACCCTCTCTCTCTCAGTCAACGAAAATTAAAATTCACAACAAAAAAAATCCCAGAAATACTCATTAATCAAAAGGTTACAATGGATTTCAGCAACTGCATGCATTTGTACTTTCCCTCAGCTTTGCACAGGGAGAATTTTTAGACATTGCCATTTCAGGAAAATCAAGATAACTTTGGACTTGAGGAAATAGAGGACTATCAAGAGGACTCACAAAACTTGAAGGGCATTCGGTAGAGTACATAACTCCATCTACACAATAGTTTTTGACCTTTCGCATGATGTTGACCTTTATTTTTGAGCTTGACCTCTGACAATATAATATCCTCGTATCATTGTCATACATAAGCTTTTCACAAAACTTTGTTAAAATTGGTCCAAAAGATTTTTTTTTCCCCTCCCGATCTTGTCTATAAAGAGTCATCAGAAGATGACACATCCTCCTGGTCCCCACAATCTAATCTCAGAAATCCCAAAATATCAAAAGGCACCAGTCTAGGACCTGATTACTGCGCACAGCAAGTTTCGTTAAAAAACATTGAAAGGTATTCAATCTTTGCTCCAGAAAGAAAATGATTACGGACGAACGGACGGACAGACATACTGATGACTATATATCCCCCCACATTATATGCTGGGGGGGGGGGGGGGGTTATAAAAAGGGACAAACCAACAACAGCTAAAAGACAACCCTCATCCGATTTCATTGACTGAAACAAAAATGAGGATTCACGCAGGGAAATCAATACTAACAAATTATGAAAATACATTTTCAAAGCGGCATAGATTGTTCTGTTGTGTATTACCAACACTGAAACAGACAAGCTGATTTGAATACGTACACGCACACACATTTAGACCATATGCTAAATGACAAATGGTAAGCCAATAACTCCTACAAATAAAATGCCACTGAAGAGAATATCTTTCAGGGAGCGATTCTGCAGGATGTCATAATCCTCCATGGGCAACAGTACAGCATAAACAGGCCAAAAAAACCCCCACACAGTTACAGTGCAGGGCCATATTGAGCCATAATGGAGGAATAATGCAGCGTAACACACTTCCAGGCCCACACATTGCACCTACACATCTGGACGGAAGTGACTCAGCAGTGAGATGCTTGAACTCCACAACACCTCCCCAAGCCTATTCATCTAAGGTCACAGGAGGAGTTCAGCTACTTTGGTAAAACATTTATAAAAAGCTGCTCCAAGTCATTGCATTGAAAAAAAAAAAAAAAAAACAGCAACCGTGGACACTGACAAGAGAGGCCAAAAGCAATAAAACATCGAAGTAGAATTTCTATTGCTGATACTTCAGAAAGACATGCAATCTGAGAAAAATATCAAGCTACATACAGTGGCCATCGAGAGGAAAATGGCAAACATGGGGAAGGTTCTTCGGCACGAGGGCGACTACATTTCGAAAATCAAAACCATATTCACAATTGTAAAGTCAATCCACCTCGGAAATAAACAAAGGATTATTTACGTATCAATTAGCTCGCTAGCAGCGATTCACCGCGCTATGACGCTGAAATACTGCTGTGTCAGGTGTCACCGTGGCAGTAGTGCTACTCAGAGGGAATGGACTAGCACCGCTCCTCGGAGTGCCAACCTAATGTTTCACAACTTTATTATCCATCACCATCACCTCGCCCCCTTTCTCACCACCTGCTCACAAACCGTCTCTGCACATACCCACACTCCTCTATTTAAAACCTTAATCTTTATTTCTATTTGAGGCAGAAGGAATGAGAAAGCAAAGCCCGAGCATCCTGTCGTGTTAAGCATGCTCTCACGATGCTGCAGTTATTTAAACTGCTCAGACCATACCTACAGAAGGTGGCCCTGAACTTCTGATCAATAAGACTAATTTAGAATGCAGTGATTTAAAGCCATATAAGCAGCAAGGCAAGCAACCACCACACTGAGTTTCAGATTTCTCTAGCAACTCCGCTTGCTTCCCACAATCCAAAAACACTCCTGTTAGGGAGTTAATAGTGCCTTGCAACAAATGATCAAGTGTTTAGTCAGTCTATTTTGCATAAATTAGGGTTTAATAAAAAAAAAAAAAAAAAAAATTCAATTAAATAAAATAAAAAACAATCACGGCTGAAATGTATTCTAGCGCAAAGCAGCCACATACAGGTCGAACAGGTCTTATGGTGAATGCAGCAGGACATGAAGTGAGCATTTTAATTGTCTCAACATACCCATCAATCACCATGTTCAGGAAAAAAGAGAGAGCTTGGGGGAGGAAACAATTGGTTTAACGCCATTTCCAGCGTGTTAAGGTCCTGACACCGCCATCCAACACCTCTCCCCATGACCTCCAAGTAATTGGATGTAATGCAACGAAAATCAACCCACTTCAAATGCCTTGTTCTTTTTGCTCACTGTCTATCAGGGAGAGGGTTGGCTTCATGTTATTTTTTCCTTACCATTGAAAAGGGCATTTTTACACTAGAGTAATATCAAAGAACTTTAAGGATTTAGCATTTCTTTTAATTATGCACAGTACACTCCAGTTTGGATCAGGTCCACAATTTAAATGAAAATAGATCAGGATTCATAATATCTAAATAATTCTCACACTTAACCCAAACCTACTGCTGAGGCCAAAAAATTTTTACACATTAAGAGAGCAGGAAAAACACTCCAAATAATTTAACTTTTGCCTGACATTTGATCACTATTCCTAAAGTCGCCAAAAATGGGCGAAAATGTAAATATTTTCCAAATGAGAGGACAGCTACAACACATTTTCATGCTTAGGTGCTCTTAGTCAAATTTGACCCAGTACAGATACAAATTAATTTTAGGTTCATCAGAGACTATTGGCTGTGTTTGGTTGCACTGTGATTTTTGTCAATGAAGGCGAGAGTTCATGCAGGACCTTGATGCTGCGGTGAAAACTCTCTGCATTGGTATCAAATTAACCTCTGCCAAGGTTCCCACCCAGGCAGGCTTCTGTAGGCCTTTTACACATTATAAATGAATATCGAAACAGCGAAAAGCGAAAATGACCATAGAACAGGAACAGCATATAGGGGTGAATATGGTTTTCACCCACAACTCCAAGTATCTCCCATTCTGAGATATGAGCACTTGGGTATCGTGTTACAGTAACGGAGCCTGAAAGCATGGATTGTACGCCTTCCATCAGGCGCACTCAGGGGAAAATGAAAAGTTCTGGCCGTCCACCTGTAACCGCTACTTCACTGAGGTGTGAATGATGAAGTACGTCATTAAGAGTACACGTGGTGATAACATGCAAAATAACCCATTAATGGTACTGCAATGGTATTTATCCAAAGTCTACAGAGTGAAGTCTGCTCCATGTCATTTAGGATTCATTTCATGTTCAAATTCTAAACTTGGTCATCTGTGTTGTTTTTTTTTTTTTTTAGCGCCAACTCTGCACAAAGTACACAATTTCTCAACAATATTCAATAGCAAGTACTTGGGACTTGATGAAGCTGAACCATTACTGCATTTGAATACACAGGGGATGGTCAAATGACTGCAATCAATGGCATAAATAGCAGCTTTGTAAAGCTCACAATACATCATTTTTTTTTTGTTGAGACCGATTTGGATGGATAGATTCGATTCAGTGGCCGTTATTAGAGCTGTAGTTCTGTGGTTATTGGCAATAATTCCACCACGTGTCCGTCAGTCCCTGTTGAAGAGCTCTGACTTGCGGCTACAGTTCTTTTTCAGCCGTAGGAAATTTCTGCAGTTAAGCTTATGTTGTCCCCTCACCACCTTAAATTATTTTCTGCCGATTTGTCAGAGCTGCACGTTCATGCTGTGAATCCCCCGTCTCATTGCATCCAAAAAGATTCAGATCTAGTGACCGGGGAGTGTATTGAACTACGCTGAACTCAATGTCATGGTCAGATGAAAACAGTTTAAGAGAACATGCACTTTGCGACATGGTGCATTCTCGCGCTGAAAGTAGATAACAGAGGATGGGAAGACCGAGACCAAAGAGGGATGTGCACAGTCAACAGTAACACACAGTAACACTAAGATAGGCCAACAAGTCGGGCTATTCTCCGCAGACCTCTCTAATAAACCAGGTGTCCTGCAGTCCACAGATCTACTGCTCAACTGGCTGTTTTTTCTGTAGCATTCCGAGTTAAATCTAGACTGCCATGCATGAAAATCCCAGAAGACCACAACTTTTAGAAACATTTAAACCAGCCCATCTGGCACAAAAAAAACATGCCACAGTAAAAGGCATCAAGATCACAATTATTTTTCTCCAAACTATTACTGAGTTTTTTAATTTTTTTTTTAATTTAACCCGTGTTTTCCCAGGTAGTCCCATTGAGATCAATGATCTCTTTTTCCGAGGGATACCAGGCCAAAATGGCAGCATAAGGTGTTACAGACAACCTGACAATAACAAGAAAACATACAATGTACACACTAAGATGTAGACAACTTCATACACCGATGGTCGAGAAGATATTCATTTAACTGAGGACTTACATTAAATAACTATGGGCATAAACAAGTACCAACCCATGTGAGCATAAAGTGAAGCTCCACACCTAGATCTGCATGACCTTATGTACAGCATTGCTGTCACATGATTGGCTGATTGGGCAATAGCAGGAGTAAGCAGGTGTAACTGTGTTCCTCAAGTGCTTGCTGAGCACACAAGGTCTATGGTGAATGAAAGCAATACAAGGTATCGCAAAGTGCTCCAGGAGTGAAATAACATTGCTTTAGATCTCAACACTGCATTTGAATGCTGCAATGAGCATTTAACATCAATGGTGCCAAACACCCATATAAAAGTATAATGGCATGACTGCAAGCACACGGGAAAGCGTGAAACATAAGAGACAGTTGCTGTAATGTGGAACTGACTGCAGTTCTAATCCCGTAACCTGTCAGCAGCTAGCTTTTTAAAGCACAGAACAGCCAAAATTCACAGTTTATATATAAGGGATAACTTGCAGATTGAAAACTGAAATAAACTTAATCACACTTTAACCCTTTCGCAGGCAAATTTTGGCCCAGATGCATACCCCCACGGACGGATTAATTTTGGGTTTTTACCAAAATATGATTGTTATTCAAAATAACAATAAAATAACACCAAATCTCATAATAAGTTTCCCATAACTGATGTTTTTATGTTTTAATCCTCTCCAGAATCGCTAAAATCGTTTGGATCCAAGTCACTCCCGCTCTCTGGATATTCAAACTCATCGTCAGAGTCATTCAATAAAGCAAAAACTTCATCCACGTTGTATTTACGTTTAGAAACACGGCTAGAATGCCGGCTATTTGTACTGCCGTCGATGCCATGTTCACATGTCCCACAATTTGACCGGAAGTAGTCTCGTATTTAGCGTTTTTAGGAAATCCCATGCCTCGTTCACGGCTAAAAAATACAGTGCTGGGTGACCTGAGAGACAGCCAATGGTAATGAGTGTAACTAACAAGGGAATTCCCAATAATCGGGAATTTAAAGAAGACTTTAGAAAACACGTTGGTTAAAACGACAAAAATGTCGCTGTGCCTGCGAAAGGGTTAATTGTGGACTATATTCTGCAGAATAAAATCTAAATGAACAAGAAAGCATGGTGAGGGAACTGAAAGCCAAAGAAAAACTCCAAGCAACCTAACAAAAAGACGTCATAAATGTAACACTCCATTAAGGGACTAGGGGAGCAGGAGTACTGCTTTAGTCAGTTTTCTCCTGCACATACATTCCATACTAATGACTAAAAAAGGCAAAACTGAAGCTAGTTCTATAGCACTACCCTACACAGAACAGCCCCTTTAAAAATAAAATAAAAGGGGATTGCACAGTTGAATGGCAAGATGGATGAACTTCCAGAGAAGCGCAGTGATGTACTGCCTGTCAATCTGGCGAGTGTGCGGCCAGCCAGCCTTCAAGTAAAGAAACCACAATGCAGTACAAGTGAGAACCAATGCAAACCCTTTCAGATGGAGCGCTAATGGTGCAGTACCTATGGCCAACGGACGGAGAACATTCTGGAAGCATACAGAAACCCTGTCAATTAATGAGTAGAGAGGGGCTTCAATGTATTTTATATAGACTGTAGCTCTTGAAGGGAGAAACTTATTTTTAAAATCACAAAGCATTTGCATGTGAACAAAAGCTAGTTATGTGCACTCAGGATCGCGAAGTTCCTCGAGCGAGGCATTAGCATGTACGCTACCGGTCAAAAGTTTTAGGACACCCCAATTTTTCCAGTTTTTAATTGAAAATTATGCAGTTCCAGTCCAACGAATAGCTTGAAATGGTACGAAGGTAAGTGGTGAACTGTCAGAAGTTTTAAACAAAAGGTAAGGTTACTCAGGTTTTTTGTACGCTGCCGAGTAGGTGAAAGGATGGTTCCTCAGTGTGTGACATCAACTGTCAAACATGGAGGGAGCGTGATGGTCTGGGGCGGTTTTGCTGGATACAGGCCAGGGTCAGTGACTTATAGGGTGAAAGGCACCCTGAACCAAAAGGGCTACCAAAGCATTCTGCAGCGCCATGCAGTACCCTCTGGTATGCACCTAGTTGGTCAGGGGTTCATCTTACAGCAAGATAATGACCCAAAACATAAGTCCAAGCTCTGCCAGAACTACTTTCGGAAAAAAGAACAAGATGATAAGCTTGTAAACGTGGAGTGGCCAGCACAGTCTCCAGACTTAAACCCCATCGAGATGGTTCGGGATGAACTGGACAGAAGAGTGAAAGCAAAGCAACCTACAAGTGCCACACATATAAGGGAACTTCAGCAACAGAGTTGGGAAGAACTCTGTAGAATATTCCAGAAAGAATGCCACGAGTGTGTTCAGCCGTTATATCTGCCAAAGGTGGCTACTTTCAGTCAGAAGTTTAAAATACATCTTGGTTTATAAATTGATTCCATGACTTCTTTTTTAACTTCGATTGTTAATTTGTTCTATGATGCCTATGCTTTTATTCCAAAGTACAAAGAGACATTAAACTGCATAATTTTCTATTAAAAAACTGGAAAAATTGGGGTGTTCTAAAACTTTCGACCGGTAGTGTAAGTAGTTAGCAGACTCTCATCCAGAGCAACTAACAGATTTGATTTTTACATTCAATCAATTTACACAGCCGGATATTTATTGAAGCAATTCAGGTTAAGTACCACGCTCAGGAGTACAACACCAGCTACCCCCTGAGGAATTGAACCGGCAACCTCTGAATTACAAGCCCAGTTCCCTCACCATTATCTCACACTGCAGCATATCTTCTTGTCAAGCAATAATGCCTGCCGCTTAATGATAACAGCTATCTGTGGGAATGAAGCACTCAATCAAGCCAAACGGTGAGCTTTAAAAATTGATTTCTTTTTTATCTTCCAGACTTCCAGCCCACTGAAACCTAAAATACTACTGGCAAAGACAATGATAAATGAATTAATATGAGCCTGATGCTTCGTAACGCGCACTGTTTGGGAGAGAGATTTGTGCGAGAATGCCCGCGTAGCAATTTGTGTGTTGATGTAACCGACAAGCCGCTAGCCTCAGCTCGGAGATGACACAGCCTCTCTCGCCTTACCTCTGGAATGGCACAACTGCGAAAATGAGGGCCATCGAAAATGCAAGGTTTTTCACACAATTATTTAACAGTAAACATATCATTATTTCCACTGGACACTGCCTGTTGACCATTTGTGATGTCATCACGTGCCATCTCTCAAGCTGCTAAATTGAAGCCAATGTCTGATCTGGCGATAACTGATATTATTCCCCAGCCCTGAAGACAGCACTCACACAGAACCTTGGGAAAGGGCAAAAAAAAAAAAAAAAAAAAAAAAAAAAAAAAGCAGGATAATAATCAGGTTATCGACATCGACAGGTTGCGAAATCCGATTAACAGACAACTTTGAGGAAAATAGCCAACATGGGAGGAGGGAGTTTTCGCGGAATCACAGCACCTAAAAAAAAGGGAAGTAGTTCAACACAACTGTTTTGAGCAACCTCAAATTCTAAGATTTCTAGCCAGTCTGATCAATCAAACTGATTTGAAGTTACTAAACCCAGTTGTGTCGAACTGTTTAACCATTTTCAGTGCACTTACCATTATCATATAACTGTGACTGGCTCAACATTTTTTTTTTGCCACCGCAAGAGTCCAGTCCGCTGACACAGCCCAATTATTCTATGGGGGTGGGGGAGCAAAATAATGAGCGTACCGGTTAGCCGGAGTTACAAAACCCACGCAGCGACCATTATAAGCCTTAAAGGCACAGCGAAAAGGAAGCGAAGGCAAATTTCCACAATACGACTTATATTAGGGAAAGGTACAACAAATCTTTCTGTGAGTTTTCAAAGAGACGAGCGATGCGATTGATGTTAAACACCGACATGCATTCAGAACCAGTTCAGTTCTTACTGAGTTCACTGGAGCTACTTTGCCCCTCCACACATCCCAGTGCACAATGCCAGAGCGCAGTTCATCAGCCCTGGTGTAGCCAGTGTCCTTCTTCAGAATATCCACACGCGTTATTCTCCGAGCACCACATGTAGCTTCCCCATGCATGGGTTCCCAGAGAACAAGTCCTGAAGCAATAAGCTCAGGAAGGCTCACACTATTGCCAGTGAGCTTCAGTCTCCTTTAACGTATCTTAGTGGTCAGTAGACCAGTGTCGGTAAACACTGATTACATGGTCTGTCCACGAGAGTTCCTGAGCCAGACGGATCATCCTGGTGTAACATCCATCCAGCGATTTCTCCCAAGCAGAGGTGAGTGTCCATACTTCTGCACCAAAGAGCAGGAAAGATTTCAAAAACTGTAAAAACAGGCTGTATGGAGGGGAATCGATGAATGACAAACATCTAGTTCCACACTATGCTTGCTGGTACACCGAACAACACCTTATTGAAATTACAATCATTTACCAGAAAGTGGGAAGAAATCATCTTTGGAGAGAATAAACGAGTTTCACAATTACAACATTTTCACTGAACTATGCGCTTGTTTTAAAATTCAGAATGGACAAAATTGAGGGAAAAGTGAATATTGATTTCACCACGTCTCTAATGACAGTCAGGCTAACGCAGAAGAGCAGGCACAAGCGTTTCACCTCAGCAGCCTCCCTCCAGTATCCTCGTGGGAGGACAAACTCATTATTGAGCGAGTTTCAATCGGCACCGCCTCTCCGAGCTTCCCAAACAAGGTTAAAAGCAAAAACCAGAGCCCTCCTCACTTTGTAGAGCAATTTAAAGTGCCCTGCAATAAACACAACCCTTTGACCTCATTCCGAGAGATTTGGGATTAATTATACAGAGGTGGAAGGGAGGTTGCAGACAAAACTCGGATACTGAAATACAGAAAAACACTTTGCTAAAACGGTATGCTGCTTAAGAGTCAGGCTAACTCTTAAGGCTTTGTTCTTAAAAGCTTCAAATACTGCGGATGCCCTCTGAGCCACATGCCATCTCCTTGATGGTCAACTAAAAGTGCTATAAGAGGCACTTTGCAGAATGTGAAACCCAACCAGCAAGATTTTAATTGAATCGTTATCATAATTAAACGATTTCGAGAGCTGAATAAAGTTGCA
The DNA here is from genome assembly GCA_029692085.1 of Gymnothorax javanicus. Classification (NCBI taxonomy): domain Eukaryota; kingdom Metazoa; phylum Chordata; class Actinopteri; order Anguilliformes; family Muraenidae; genus Gymnothorax; species Gymnothorax javanicus. The sequence continues at coordinate 36,901,295 of CM056210.1, read as the reverse complement.
CTACACCAGACTAGAGCCACACAATTAGATTAAATTACCAATGGTTGTGTTAATTATCATTACAAAGTCTACGGGCTCCGTAGCAGGATTGCAGAGTTGGCGTCTTCCCGCCAAAATTGTACAGGCAGCATAGCAGAGCCGTTGAAAAAAAAAAAAAAAAAAAAAAGGTTTCAACTCGTCTCCCAATAAAACAGAGGAGCAAAATAAAAACGTAAATAGTTTAGAAGATGAATATACAAAGTGTCCGAGTGCTCAGCTTATGAGGGTTAAAAACTTCAGAATTCTCAAATGGATTTTAGTAGCGCATGGTGGCAGCGGTCTTATGCTCTTAATGCATATTTACCAGGTGCTTAACTATGTGGCCTGAGGAGACAGAAACACTTTCATGAACATGCAAATCCCTGCCCTGTAACTATATAAATGGTCGACGCTATTATAGGTCCTCCTCACCAGTTACTCACACCATACCCGGCCCATTGGGAAGGCATGTTTCACAATGGGTGCTCGGTTATGGATCAGGCCACAGTAACAATGTAGAACACTTCTGTTAATTTCCTGCAATGGTAGAGTGAGGCAGGGTGATAAAGGACTGGGTGAACTCTGGTGGGGAGCCATAAACCCTAACGTGCAGGGTGGCTGGCTGTCTGCCAGATACACCCACAAGCTCAAATCCATATCGGACGACACCAGAGCTACAGCTCTACACTCCTGTGTTCCGATGTTGAATTTAAGATTGATTACAAGGCGGACATGCGAACTAAGGCCATGCAAGGTTTTTCCTGTAAAGGTCGGTTGCTTCCGACTGAAGGTGGTAATTCAAGCCAACGGTATCATTAACCTGCAAGTGTTACAAATACCTCAAAGGCAAATTATATTTACAGACTCACACAAGGTTACCGCCTGCGAAGGGCTAAACTTTTCGTGAATGAGGCCTTGGACTAAAGGAGGAAACAGTTAGAAACGGACAAAAAGAATTTAAAAAGTTTAGGAAAATGCCACTAAAAAAATAAAGACTCTCCAAGTAGGAAAAGACAAAAACTTGTAGGGAGTTGTTGTGGAGAGGGTGGGTAGGATGGAGGTGAGAGAATCTAGACCCTGGCTAATCAGACAAAGCAAATGCGCCATATAGCCACAACGTCACAAGCGCGAATGCCGAGGCTCGGAGAACTGAGCACAGGCTGGTGCGATGGGGGAGTTTTAATAAGCACTTCCTGAGCGCGAGGAAAAATCTGCACGGATCTCTTTCCAGTGCAGTCAGCGAGGCAAAAACACAGACATGCCAAAGCCTACACTGAACGGAAGGGGGATTTGATGACTGTTCGTGCCCAGTCAGCCACATTACAGTTAGCAGTGCCGGGCTCAATTCCATTTTCCAGTCAGTGAATTTGGGAAATGAACAGAAATTCAATCCATTCACTGAAAAAAAAACCCTCACAGAGCATTAAGGGGCATTTTCCGATTTCGCTAATTTAATTTTTGTTTGGCTCCCGAAATGTAATGGAACTGACCCAAGCTGTGATGACAGGATAAACAATATTAATTTCCAAAAGACAGAACCACGTTGGAGAGGAACAATGCTGCATAGAGGATACAAGACATGCCAAATATACAGTACAAGATATACGCGATATCACCACCCTCATGGTACACAAAACACACTGGTTACAATGTTCAACACTGTCTTTATTGACGCTGTGACAGAGCAGAACACCAATGATCCATGCTAACCCCTCCTAACGCGCAGGCCTTCAGTGTTACCTACAGCTTACCACTAAGCAGCCAGCTTGTAAACAACAAATATCCAATATAAACTAATGGCTCTTTTACAGTTCCTTTATAATAACTGAGGATGGTGAATGAGAATGAAATGAGTAAAAACATATGCAGAGGAGTGTTCGGTGTTATTTAAAACCCAACAGCCTATAGTCTGTAAGCATCAAGGGAAGGAATACAATCCAATAATATAATACAATACAAATAAAGTCGAATGAACAGCGCATTTCATGGTTGAAGACGCTAATGTGAATGTGCGGCCAGGGGCTGGCAGTCAAGGTAGCTCAGAATTGAAAGACTAATGTAAATCCCAATCTTTTGACGATAAAATGATTTAAAATGACTGACAATAAAAATGATAAATTTTATTATTATTATCTTTTTGTTAGAAGGAAGGGTGTCTCCTCATGTAAAGCACTGTTTCAGTGCATGGATAGGCCCCCATTCCAGACTGTGTCACTTCACACTCTAGCTGGCATCCAGGCAATTTGCTAAATAAAGGCCACAGTATGGCCTGGAGTTACAGTTCAGTTGGCCATGACTGTCAGGGGTCTTTGGTCATCATCGCTCCCTCAGGACCTTATAGTGGCCGATACGCTGCACAATGACAGGTCACAAAACCTACACTTGAATGGCTGAGCAAGTTGTGTAACCACAGACAGGCAGGAAACGGCAGCTTGAAATCAAGTTTCTGAACGGAGCGTCCCAATTTGTGAGAAATAGAGACGAGAAGCATTTAAAGGATTCCTTGGTGTGTCTTGCGGCACAGATTGCAGAGAAATGTCCACATGCTCATTATGAGCCGCGACATCCCTGGTTTGAGTGACTGCGCGACCGTTTTCGCAAGTCTCGCTCGCGCCCAGATCAACCAGTCTCTCCGCACAATCCGGTCAAATTATGCTTTAAAGCCCAAATGTGCACCCATTTTTCAGAATACCTGCTTGTTACAAACTTAGCCAACTGACAACTTCCAGCAACAGTTCCACTATTGCACAGGGATTTATGGAGGGCATTCATTTAAGAATATCCTCCTCGACTGATTGTTCAGTTTCTTCTTTTCGGGTCACTTCCTTTGGGAAAAGCAATAAGACATGACACTCAATAAAACTCTTTTGGAGTGACTTTAAGCGTTTGAAAGAGAAAGAAATGAGAACTTTAGAAAAATATGCCCCGCTCATGTGCTACTCAAGTTCATTGTCCACTGTTGAAGAGCTTGACATTATCACCAATAGAAGACAAATTGGACTAGTCATAAAAACTGTCAAGAAAATGATGCAACTTAGAGTGCTTCACTACTTGGTCTCCACTGCAGTTTTAGGATAGGAAGTGTACGAAAATCACTGACATGCACCCTCCTTTGAACAGAAAATATCCATGGAAGATGCTTCAAGCGTCCAAGTGTTTTTCAATTGAGGAAGCTGCCTACTCCTTCAAGCTTTCAAAGCAGTACTGTCAGCCAAAACAGCGTGGACTTTAATTATTGAGTCAACTTGCCAAGTAGATAGCGATACAGAGAAAAAATTAGAAAGATAGCCACTTGGCAATTTTTCTGGACTGATCTGTTCAACTCGGAACTGTTTTGCCCAATTTTACTCAATCACATCAAGCAAGCTTCAGTTCCTGCCATTGCTGAAGATCATTTATAAATATTTATGAAAATAAGACTTTAAAAAAACATTAAAACACATGACCTTTCGAGAACACCACATTGAATGACAGGCGCCACACATATCTGCCTATTCTCCAGCCATCCCCACATGGACCGGCATCTGTTAAGTGGGTTCAGCAGTGTGTAGACCGTGTAGACAGCGTCTACACGTCTCTCGCCAGCACAAGTACGGCTGCCATTAATGGACTAGCTGCCCACTTTTCCCTAGGGAGCAGGGGTAATTGCACCACATCTTAACGCACGCGACTCCAAGAAGTCGAGCTGCTGCCACTCGTGATCACATGATCCTCACCACTAACACACAGCCAGAACTGGCTAGCAAATTACCCACAGCAACCAAAGAAAGAGAAGCTCCAAACTGAAGAAGAATTTTTTGGCATAGGTGTAAAAAAAATTACCCTGCACTAAATTATGTACATGCGAAAAATTCTGCGTGCTTATATTTGATGCTGCTCGAATGATGCTTGGAGAACGGCCAGGTAAATGAGTCTGGGTATGAATTGATTATTTTTTACCTGAGGGAAGTCAAAAAAAAAAAAAAAAAAAAAAAAAATCTCCTTGCCAAAATATAAATTGGAAAATTGAAAATAGGTTATGCAATAGCCTTGGTAATAGCCATTCATGAGTTCAACCCTTCGCACAGAATACAAATACTGCCAATTTTTTCCTGTTATGCATGAGCCTATTTAAGGCTTTTTAACTCAGTATTTGTGTCACAGAGACTTTAGAAAATTACTCAAGTGAAGCAAGACATTTGGAAATTCAATTTCAGAATTGTTCAGGAATTAAGCTTCGGAATTTACAGACGCCAACACCTATATCTGCGCAAAGAGGTTAAAAGAACACCAACTGCTCTCCAAAAACGCATTTAAAAATGAAACAATCGAACAAATAAAGGAGAAAATGACTTTAGTGCACACCTACCGGATATAAAAGCATTAACAACAGGATGCATGAGCACAACGTTGTTCAGCCTAATCATATACTGTGCAACTAATGACAGCTCACTACCGCACATCTGCATGTAAAGACATAAATTTGTCTTGCATCAATGCTGAATTATAGGGGACTACAACAGTTCCGAGAATGACTGCATTCTAAAACGGCATACCCGCACAGCATGCAAATTAGAAGTGCTCCTCGAGTCTTGCGTGCGCGAAGCGCGTGCTAGGATTTCTTCAAATGTGCACAGAGCTTCACGGATCTCCCTAAACTTGCTGAGGAAGAGCGTTTGACGGTGCGGTAATAAATAGCAAGTGTTACAATTAGAGAGGCTTGTCAGAATTCAAAGGGAATCTTCATGTTCAGAGCCACAGCCGCTGAGAACCACAGCGCTCTAACCAGGGGCTTCTCAAGCAGAGCTGCAGGGAATCAGGGGGGCTTCAAAGAGTGAGAGAGTACCCAGCAGCTGTATGAGGAATGGAGCTAACCAGCCCCCAGACGAACGGAGACGCCACTGAGGAACCCAATCACACCAAACTAATGTGGCTAAACCTTGCATTATGCACAAGAATACACACATGGGGGAGAATTCCACAGGGATGTACTGACATAATGCCTCATTATAGCTTGAAAACTGTCCTTATTGGAGAGGAAAAAAATTTGTTGATACGAGAAAGCCCATAAAGACGAACTGGCAACCTCCCCATTGTAGGCCTACATATCAACCAATTATACCACACAATTGCGTAGTGGCACCTCTCGAATACGTCTGCAACACTTTTCGAAGCAACGCTGTCAATGGCAGAGCTGGCCAAGGGCTGTTTCATAGTTCTGCATAAACCGTACACAACATTAAACCCACCTGCCTATTATAGTGAAGGTCCCACTCTTGGAGCAGAAACAGCTCCTTCAACCTGACCTCACGTCAAATTCCTGGATCCAGAGTTTCCCAGCAAATTATTTTCCAATGTATCATATTTCCACCACCAGCTTGTCCTCTTCCCACAATCTCTTCCCCTGGTAATAGTGCACACGTCCTCCGCTGATGCACATGATGGAAAAGAAAACTGGACTCACTGGACCTGGCAACCTTATTCAGTGGATCAAAGATCCAGTTTTGATGCCCGCGTGCCAATTGTTAGCGCATTGGGTGGTGGACTGAAGGTACAGAACGGTCACTCCGACAGGTCCGTAGCTACAAATTGCTATACAAATCTGAGCGCAATGCCATGTTTGATGAGACACATTTCCCTTCTGTTCAGACCAGACGGGACAGCCTTCGCTGCCCTTATGCATCAATGAGCCTTGGATACCCAACAGCCTGTCCCCAGTTCATGGTTTGTTGGGCCACCATCAGACGGTACTCACCACTGCTGACTGGGAGCGCCACAGAAGCCTAGCAGCTTCAAAAATGCTCTGACCCACTCGTCTGGCCGCAACAACTTGGCCCCTGTCAAAGTCGCCCAGGTGTCATTTCTCTAACATCTAACCGCCAACTGCAAGAGCTGACTGTTTGCTCGCTGACTACAGCCTGTCCGCAGACCTTGACATGTGCCATTGTTACAGGACACTCAACATCATTTGCTTCATCAGTGAACAGTTTTAATGTCTTAGCTCATCTGTGTAAGTAGATCATTTTAATATAAGAACTGAAGTGGTATTGTAGAGTCATATAATCTCTCTGCAAAGCCTCGAATTAAATTAATGCATATTCATGGTTTAAAATTCATGATACAAGTGCTCATGTCACATCACAACAGTCATCATCTGTGTAGAAAATACACAACTATGAGCCCTAAAAATTTGTTGTAGAGGCACACAAACCTCTTGAACATGGTTTGCAACCTTCAAACAAAACAGACGAGCTGCACAACCCCATGGTAAGACCCATTTAACACAGACCATGCAGCTGTACAAAACAGCCTGGAGGCTAACATCTGACAACACATATTGCCTTGCATTGGGAGTTATTTCCCAAAATTGGTGACAGCTTTAGTTTATGATCAAAATCAGAGATGCCAGACTCGGTTGCTGCTTGTTTATCAGATCATCGTCAGACCATCACTGCTAGAGCTCTGCACATTTTCCCTTCCTCAAACGCTACAGGAAATGGATCTCTAAACGTAGAAACATACAGTATAAAGCATAGGTTCTGCCAACACATATCCAGCACAACAGAGAATATCTTGTGAGAAAAGAGGCTCTCAGACACCCCAATATAAAAAAAATTATGCAGCTTGCAATTAGCTTTTTACTGCGTCAAAAACAGACCAACAGGACTGATGGTCAGAAATTTGTTAACCAATGACGTTTGCATGATGACAAGGTTCAATGAAAAAACACCAATAAAATGTTCATTAAGCTAAGAATGAGTCATTCTCATATTTAACGGGGCAACCTTGGGACTGCCTTTGTGTAGCCATATCAGAGCAGAATAGTTTAACAATTCAGGGCGTGTCCACTGCAGGTATGCGCCAGTTGGAGAAACAGTGCTGGTGAAAACAGCCTTTACCCAGAGGAGAAACTTGAGCCTTGCATCCCCGAGAGGAAGCAGTGGAGGACTGCGGCTCAGGAGCTCAGGCGACTGCGATAAGGAATCCTTACCCGCCAGCGCTGGTTATTTATAGAAGATGGGAGGAGCACGTCAGCTCATCCTCCACCTAACGCATCAGCCCCCAGCCTCCAGGGGGAAAACCCTTTTCCACAGCAGAGGAATCCGCACAAGACACAGTGGCAACAACTGCTGTTACAAGCAAGTAAAAACAAGGGAACCAAGCACTGCATGTAGGGCTGTAACAATTATGATCTGCGGTTTTGTTAAGGCGTAGTACCACCACCTGCTGCCATGGGGCGAACATCCGAGCTTTCCCTCTTTCTTCATTAAACCCGACGCAGATTGAACGAAAGTGCCAAACATCAAAGAACATGGGAAATTCTTCCGGAAAAAAAACTTGACTGACATTAGTATTTTTCGGCGATATGCTGCAAGAAGCCAAGTAAAGGACTACAGAATCGTCTCCTATTAACCAATTAGGCAACTCTAAGAAAAGTAAACCTGTTCCCGTTTACTTTGATTAGCAATCAAATGGTGAATTTGTTTACTCTCCAAGTTGAATGAGTAGAGATGTTTATTAAGACAGCATGTTTGATTGCTGCATTTTGAAATTTAAATGGCCATAGAACAGCATAGATTTGCATGAACACGATTGCCATTGCCACGCCATTTCGTGCAACTGTGATAATTCATATCTCACATTCACGTTTCATCCGCTTTTCAGAATGTTTTCCACCTTGTGTATTTTTTTTAGACTTTGGAGCATTTTGAGCCCACCCTACTGACAAATTTCAACTGTGCCCCAGGTGGATAACTACATTTTGGTAATCTACCCTCCCTATAGACCCACTTTCAATAAACTTTGAGCCGGGACACCACTGAAGTTCAGAATTAGAGAGGTGGGAACTTGCAATTTTGTTAAATTGGCCAAGAAGAGCCAAAAAAAGAGGTTGCTGTAGCTTGGGACAGAAGGGGTTGACAGAGAAACGGTTTGGGTTTTGAGTTTTGGGCACTATACCCATCTCAAAAATAAAAAAAAAATCAGCCAAATCCAGGGGGGTCCATCAATTCAAGATGCCGGATTTTGCCTGAATCTCTCAAAAATTGGCTCTTAAATCTTCTTGATAAATATAATCCGATAGACAGCAGATTTAAATTTGACGAAGAGAGAGGGAGAAAGTGAAGAAGCATGCAACTGCATACCATAAATATGTCTATCGTACCGATCAAGTCAGCAAACAAGAATGAAATAGGAAGGCATAGACGGCAGGGACTGTCCTGCGCTAACGATAAAAATCAAAAAGAAACGCGTGATAACAGTCAAGGCTCCCGGACACAGGGCAGGAGAAAATGAATAAGGGGCTAGAGGGAGGGCTGAAGAGGGGTTGTGCTCCTGATGGAGGTCAGTGTAGCTGCAGAAAAAAAAAAAAAAAAAAAGGGAGAGAGAGAGATGGAGAGCCCTTCTCCGCTCGACTTTATTAACTCCATAAATAAGGGGGTGCAGGTCGCTGTGAAGGAGGAGGGACTTTGTAACTGTGCGCCACTTTCCCGGCAATAAAGCAGGAGGCCACAGTCCCGTGCGTCATTAACCGCTATAACCACCGTTAGCTGCGACCTAATTGATAGTAGAGGAGACATGGGCGTAAATATAGGAAAGAAGTGTGCTACTGTTTATGACAGAAAACAGGTGGAGTAAAACAGGTGGCAGAGTGGTGTGGCGGTCAGGGTAGGAGGCTCATGATTCAGAGGCGAAGGTTTCCTCTCTTCACCCTTTCAGGGGTAGGTTTAGTGCATAGTTCGCAGATAATGTCCTAGAACTGCACTGCTTTCAATCACCAGTATGGATTGCTGCATCAGCATTACCTTGAACATTCTTATGACATATTTGTGATGGTAAACCTTCAAGAGTTAATAGCCGATTAGTTTTTGAAAATGCTCAGTAATATACATATACAGCAGTAAGTAAGGATCTATCCTGCTAAAACTGTAACACTACATCAAAGGTACCATCCAAGGCTAAGCCTGGTCATGTGGACTTTCTGACCTTGCGAAGATTTTTTTTAAGAATTGCACAACTGATAAGCAGCCACCCCTGAAAATGCTCATATCAATCAGGAATCATCCCTAAAAACCACGCCCCCACCACTTACTGATTCCGTCAATCAGGTATCACCCAAACCACGCTTAGTTCGTGGCGTGCTTCATTCCATCACAAACACCTGACCGGTGCGGCCGGTGTTCCGACAATTTGTGCTGCCTTGTCAAGAAAATGCTACCGTAATGCAAAGCGATCGTAAAGTCTTTGTTCTCGCCGTAATATTGCAATATGAATCAGTGTACAATAGTAACGTTGTCATTTGTTATCTTATTATAACATATGCAGATGTTATAATGAGTTGGATACGTTTGTTTGAAGATATATGCCCATATACGCCATTATCATCCAATCTCTGCGTTTTCAAGAAAACCCAGCCTGTACATACAAATATAAATATGCTAAAAGGTCGAAAGGCGCACTGAAAAAAGACGTATATTTATAATTTTTGAAGATACTTGAGATGTTAGCGAAGAAATAGAACCCAAGATTTTAGGTTTGAGCAAGCGCAGAACCGCGAGGTAGCATATTTTCATAGCACCGGAGACAACATTACAACACAGACAGCATTAGCAGCAGTGGATATCGATGGTGGTTGCACAGGATTTACAGCATAGCCAGGGAATAATAGCCCACACACAAGTAGGCCACTGGCAGTCAGACCTAACGTTACATCACACAAAGCCACCAACAACAACACCTGTATCTTTCAACACTGGATTCACAGCATAACCAAGGCATTATAGCCTACACACAAGTTTCCTAGGCTAGTGCCAGTCTCTAGGCATACAACAACAAGCAAACATTAGCCACCCATTACTAGGCTGTAGCTAACGTTATTTGGTGAACACAAAAAGTAGCCTAGACCTTACAACTCCATGAGTATAGACTACACTTTCTGTCTATGTACAGCATTCACACAGAAAGAAAGACAAGAAGCTAGCTTACCAGTCTAATGGCCGGTACGCACTGCACAATTATAGCAATCTTATCAGACCATTGCATGACACATTATGCGACTTGGATCTAATAAACTTTGGTACGACGTCCAGTTTGATGTGTGCAGACTGCGCGATGGCCGTTCACTGAATCGCAGGTTACGACGTACGTCAATATGCAACGTCATCAGCGTACAACATCCATCTGCGCTGGCGCTACCATGTTCATTGTATTCAGTTATTTTAGCTCTGTGCTAGCTTAATGGTAATGTAAGATGTGGATAAGATAACGTGCAGCTAATATGGTTATACAATCAACAGTACTTGCGATAATGACACGATGAACCATCTACGCCGCAGTGAACATTTAAATGCTTTTTGAAGAATAACTGTTCTGTAAGGTTAATGGTTCATAGCCTTCAAAAGCCGATGAGTTGGCAAGTTGTATTTGTGAAATGTTTTAATGCTTGTTCTCTTCGAGAATGCTTTGTATTGAACTGATTTGTATTTTATTTATTTTATTCAGTTCGCACGGCATGGCAAACGTGAATGATATGCAATTCAATGCCCGTTAAAATCGAACGCCTTGTGTCCGTGATTTAACTCCAATGTGTGTCTACATGAATCACTGTCGGCATCAGCTAATGCGTAATCTATAAATTATTTTAAAATAAAATAAACAGAATAAACGATTATCATTTTATTTCCTGCTGCATTTGTATTGGCTGATTAGTAAACGTAGGTCGTAGAAGCTGTCACACTGAGATAGTCATCCTAAATTTCTGACACCGTCAGAATTTAATCTCAGGTTATCTTTGGTCGCAAGACGCTGGCAACGGCCGTCCTCGAACCTGTCTCACAGTGCGAAGTAAGACCACCGTTTTAGAGTCACGACCAAAGATTTCTCCACGTTTCTCCTACGATGGTCATCTTTCGTCTGGGACGGCCCAAAATCGTACAGTGTGTACCGGCCATAAGAGAAACTCCACTATGAGTGCGTCGGTTTTAAAACCTTTCAGTGTCTTCAGTTCTCTCCAGCGGTCGAATGCTTCTCTGCCAAGGGATACTCGAGTTGCATTTGCAATTTTTAACATTTTCTTGTCTATCACGCATACTTTCAATGAAGGTTTTTGTCTTTTTAGCTGGTGGTTGACCGCTGGGTGCAGTTGGAGGTCGGAAAACTGGCTGTTCGTTCGGCTGCGCCATGACTCCGTCCGAATGCCTAGCTTTCTAGCTATTGCTGGCTATGTAGCTGGAATGCACGCGCAGAACAGCGTGCATGTTGATTTGGCAGTTTGACTGACAGATGGGCCATCCAATTAAAGTTGTCTGAGACTAACTTGATTGGTAGCCTAATTTTGGCCCCTGCTCCTTACAGATGACCAAATCTCGTCATTGATATGTCAAATCACTTATGTTATCGATTACTATCTAATACTTACCAGATATACTCAGATTTTTATAATTTTGCCAAAAAATGAGCTGCCTGGGATGGTACCTTTAACTAGGCTAAATGCCCAAACGCGTATGCATCTCAGGGGCTGCAGCATCCACAATAGCAGTCAGGAAAAAGCAGTTTGACGTCGACTGTTCACAAAGGGTTATGGGGTGGTTTAACGCCCTCCCTTTGAAAAAGACAAGTTCAGAAAGCAGAGCGTGGGCACAAACAACACGACTGGTCCAGCTTGCATGTTAAACGTGGATAGATAAAGGGTGAAAGCCTCTGTGCTGATAAGGTCTCCATGGTGATGGCTTGCCAATGAGGGAAGCCAATTATCAGGCCTCAGGACATCAGCACAGAAAAAACAAACAATAAATCGAGAATTTTCCAGAAAATCAACTTCCTGCATTACAGCAGTGAAGTATAGCACTGTGAATACAACAGCAGGAGCTTGCTAGGGGTAATGGAGTCAAAATCGTTGACTGTGAAGGCATTTTAGCTCAAACATATGACCTCACAAGAGCAATGGGTCAGGCTGATTACCAGAAAATAGGGAAATCAGGGGCCCAGCTCTTTGCCACCAACCCCCACCGATTCTTTGCCAAACTTCGCCACCCTAAATCCTCTTTCTCTGTCAATGAGTTATCACAACATCAAGCCCCTGCCATGAAAAGAGACACTTTACAATGCAATGTCAAAAGCCATTAGCCAACACCTCACCACAGCTGCCTGTTGTTTTGTCTGAAGAATCGGATTACCCTAAAAAACATTTGCTGGGCCTCCAAGTGCCTCAAAGTGAAGACGTTCTTCTGGGAGCCCTGCGGTCGGGCGTTTGAATCCCAGCCATGCCATTACTGGCTATAGCTGGAGGTCCGGAAGGGCGAAGCAACAATTGGCTCAGCTTCGTGGGGGATAGTCGGGGTTAAGCTGGTTTAAATCTGTTTGTCGCATCACTCCCTACTGGTGAATCCTGGCAGGTCAGGCGCTGTTGTTATCCTCAAACGACTGTATATGATTGGCGGTGCGACTGCACAGTGTAAAACAAGCGAAGGCTGGTCCTCACGCGCGTCGGAGGAAGCTGACGGGAGCAACTTTCTGTGGTGGACTAAAGGTTTTGGCTGTGTGGGACAGACAGGGAACTCCCCAAAAAAATAAAAAAATTCTGATCAGGAGTCCAAGTTTTTCAGGGTATATCACCACAGAATTGCATTTCCAATACAATAACTGTTTTCTGGTTAGCCGTCCTGCATTAGCTGGGGGGGATATTAATGCCGCTTGGTGATGGAGTTCTCCACCCGGTGCACTATTGACATAACACTGAAAATCATGTTTACGCTCGACAAGATTCATCATGGATTTCCATCAACCTCGCAAGTAGCTGGCATGCTGAAATGGGCGACTGGTGCCATTCATTGAGGAGCCGCAAGGGGACGGGAGTCTCGGCGAGTCGATGCCAGCCAGCGGAAGGCTTACAGCATCACGAGCAGCTCACTGGGTACATGCAGGAGTCTTCTTCAAGTGCTTGGCCCCGCGGGACCATGAGGCATCAGATTAATTGAGAACAGAGAGTAACTAGACTACAGTGAGCACTAAAATCCCAGCCTTCATTGCCCCCGACAGCTCCGAACTTCCCCTTTTACGCTGGCCTTTGATTTAAATGCTCAATATAACAGCCCATCGAAGCCTGGAGCCTGCAGCTTCTCCAGACGGCAGAGAATGAAAATTCAGAGTGCGCGTCTGGACAATAAACAATACAGCCCAATATCTAATGCCCAAAACCCTGTTCTACAATTCAAAAACTGATAAAGTCAGAGTCTGGAATGTCCCTTTGGATGCAAGCAGGAGTGTTGCCATCTGTCCAAAATAAGTCCACAGTGCACACATATCAGAGACAAATGCTCCAACACCCTCCGCTTATAAAGGGCTGCGAGAATCACACACTCGCAAAGCAAATTAGGCCCAGTCAAAACACAGATCAACTACAGACCATTTTCAAATGCATGCCATAAAACATAACCAACTGTTGGAAAGCATTTCAAACAAACCTTAGTAGACATTAAGCGCTCGAAGAGCATTTGAATATCAAGGAGTTCAATTTGAAAAATAACGCGTAAACTGCATGCAGTTGTTCCAAATAGTTGAAGGGCATGACAGGAAGAGGAATTGAAGAGTTTGGTTCCAAAACAGAATAAGTGCCAAAATGACAAAAATTGAGATAATAAAATAAAGCAATAGCCCTGTGCTTCTTACACATGGTGCAAATTTTCATTTTTTTAAATTCATACTATAGAGTGCAGGGCTTGACATTAACTTTTTGACAAGTAAATTTACCTTTCACTTGTCCAGGCTCAAAAGTCACTTGTCCGGGTATAATTGACAAAAATTTACTTTTTATGCCCTCAGAATCAAAGATTCGGGGGCATATTATTTTTGGCCGGTTCCTCTGTCTGTTTATTTGTTGTTATTATCCCCCCAGCATATAATACGGGGGATATAGTCATGGGTGCGGTTGTCCGTCCATCCGTCCATCCGCCCGTCTGTGAACATTTCGTTTCCGGAGCATAACTTGAAAACCGTTCAATATTTTTTAACAAAACTTGGTGTGCACATTAATCATGACCTGAAGTGGTGCCTTTTGCTAATCCGAAGTTGATGAATTTTGTATTTTTTCTGGTTTCCATGGACACATTCTGAACTTAGAATTTTAGGGGGTATGGTCTGTTTCCGGAGCAGGTGACATTTTCATTCTTTCAATATGTGGGGCCACGGGGATATGCCCTCTCCTGATGACTCCTGTTTGCTTGCCCCATGGGACGGCAGGGTGTCGTGTCTCAAGGCACTTGTCCCTTTGACCAAGGAAGATGAGCTGGAATAATATAGGAATGATATAGTGACTATTGAGGTGTTTTAAAATTTTGTTACATAAACATTTTCCAACATTTAAAACTGTGCTTAATGAAGTGTTTCAGTTAATATAACTCCGATCAAACAAATCAGCAGTTATTAAAATGTGGCAAACATTATCTGGGAAACATGTTTATTCACTTTACATGGAGCTAAGATTGGTACTGAATCATATTAAATGTTTGCCAAATTAGTTAGTGTATGTTTATGAGTTGTAAAACATAAATTATCTTGAAGGAGTAGATATTTACCAGTCAGCTTGACTCCAGATAGCAGTTAAAGACTTTTCCGATGGTATTCAACTAAATTTAATCAATAAAAATGTTTACTATTAAATTACATTTTGAATGCAGGACTTATATTTTAATTAAGTTATTTTTCAACATGACGCAATTAACATCACAAAATTAAACACTTTTTTTCCAACCAATCATTAGAGCACAAGTGACTGTAGGCCTAGCTACATAGTAAAAACTGGCATGTTTGGGTTGGTGCCTCTGCATGAGTCATTTAAAATTCAAATTACTTAACGTAATACTTCAACTACCGATTTGTAGACTGACAGACCTGGGCAGTGAAGTTCCCGAGGTGAAATCCCAGTGATATTCAGCGACTGGGATTGCGATTATCAGATATAAGGTCGTAAACATCGAGGGCAGAGTGACCATGATCTAGGAGACTGTAAAAAATTATATCTGCTCCTGTAGAAACTACAAGACCGCATGAAATCAACCTTGTTTTGGAAAAAAAAAAAAAAAAAAGTTTTATACATGTCACGGAGAAGTACTACATTACCCACAATCCTACACCATTACCTTGGAAACGTTAAATAAACCCGCGAATATCTTCGTCAACTAGTAGTGAGTTAGGTCAGTAACGAACGGAGCACTGAGCACTCGCACTGGCGATGTCACTGAAAACAAACAATATGAAACACTAAATATACTCACGACATAAACTAAAATATATTACTACGATAAATTAAACAAGCAGCTTAACTATCGATGCTGCAGCGAGGTGGCATTGATTCACGTCTCACTCACTGTCTCTCTTCGCACCGGTGCTATTACAGTTCATTTTTCATTCATCGCACAGACCAAGTTTCACGTCGCTCTGGCGCAGTTGCTGTTTTACCTGGGGCTTTTCCTAGAGCTCGACCGGGTTGCGGAGCCTTGAGAAACATCGCTGCTCCTCTGATGTAAGCGGTTCCTACGGTATATGTGTGCGCGCGCGTGTCCGTGTCTGTTTATCTCAGGGGTGGGCAATTCCGGTCCTGGAGGGCCGGTGTGTGTGCAGGTTTTTATTTCTATAAATTACCCTGACTAATTTAGTTAATTGGTTGCATACACAAATATAGATTTGTGCAAAGGTTTGATCAAAGAAAAATGTTTTATGTAGGGACACAAGAACAGTCTTTGGTGGTCACTAATGATAATTTAAAGAAATGCACCATAATTGTCAGATTTCATGAATAGTTTGGCTAATTTAGATAATCAACTAATTAACGGCCAGAAGTTGGTGTGGAAATCAGGGACAGATACGGCCCTAGTTGCACACGCCTGGTTTATCTGATCGGTCAATCAAAGCATTCGAGTTGGACGCTGGTTAGACGTGTCGTGGGGAAAAACGTTTTTGTTTCAAATTGGTATTCTTAATGTATTCATTTAGCGAACTGAATTCAGGGCACATAACGTGAAGACACTATTTTTTCAGCAACTTTTAACTTGTCCGGTGGGGCAAGTAAATTTCTCTTCCACTTGTCCGACAATAAAATCTACTTGTCCCGGACAAGCGGACAAGCGTTAATGTCGAGCCCTGGAGTGTATTTTTTCATGGTCAAAGTTTGTGTTTCTCCATAAAATGCAATAGGCGCCAACATAAAAAAAGTTGATTAACTCAAAATGAGTAAAATGGATATATTGCGTTTTGGACACAAACTCTACAATTTTTATTCAAGGAGAAGTCCAACAAAAAGCAGGGAGCTTTGAATTTAAAAATTTGACATAAATTCTGCCAAAAAAAAAAAAAAAAAACAAAACCAAGAATTCAATAGGCTAGTTTAAAAAAAAATAGTCCAAAACATCGCAACTCCCCAAGAGTAGATTGGTGGATTCACATGAACCTGGGGGGAAAAATAACGTTAAGTATTGAAGGCCGTATAAAAATCTGAACATAGAAGCAGGGTTCACAGCTAAGAGAAAGATGTTCAGAGGAGGTCCGGTGCTAGCGTGCCACTGATGGCTGTCATCTCAGCACCGCTGGTCTGCGCGCCTATTAGAGACCCAATTAACACCGATGGCCGTCTTGGATCTCCCAGACACCAGCTCTCTGCGGCCTGAGGCCCACTGTCACACACTGAGGACAGGAGGTCAGGCGTGGGGACACAGAGGACATGAGTGTCGCGCGTGCTAAGGGCAAGATGGTCATGTAGCATTACGGTGAGGGATCTAATCTTTGAAAGCCAAGGCTACAGTCTTCAATTCAAAGGGCATTGCTGTTTGGAGCAGCTATAAACCAACAAGTTCACTGCAAGCAGAAGCTCTCTAAACCAGAAATGGGTTAAATAACAGGTCAATGTGAGTATGAAAGGTCACATACCTTTTATACCTTAAACGTGTTCTAAGGCTGAACACTTAAGCTGAGTGAAAGCCGGGGTTGCCATCATTTTACTTGCACTGGTTGCAGGAGTACACCTCCACTGGAAAAAGATGATGCAGCCACTGCAAGAAGTTCCTCCTTCACTGTGATGCTGTCACAGATGAACGGGTGAGAAATCTTGCACTGATGAGCGACCTTTATCTTGGGAACCATTTTGCTCCCTTCCCTGACAAATCAACAACTGTTCCAGCACCTCGGTAGACATGAGCCTCAGAATACAGAGCGACCTTAAAGGCCATCTTTTGACACTCGACAAACACATCATCCCTGCTACTAACCCAGCAAGACTTCCACAGAGAGAAGCAACAGTCTATATAAAGCAGGTGCCGTTGAAGAAACCCGATTTAACATTTAATGTGCAGTCAAAATGGGAAAATGTTTGAATAAGCCTGAAATATGAATAGGCTGAACCACAGGAGCCGAAAAATGAACATCCTGGGAATCCAGTAAGGCCGTGGCTTACAGTAATTACACACCGCCATGTACTGCCAGAGCGCCAAATATGCTGCAGCCTCCACTATTTGGAAAAAGCGAGCAGTATGTAATGTCTCATTTATAAATATCGCACACGCCGGGTCACATGGGAAAGAATTAAAACATTTATTGACAACTGTGAAAAAGGTCAGGACAAGGGACAATATCAAGTCGTCCTTCCTCCCATGCGTGCAGAGCGAGGAGTCGTCGTGGTTACTGCGTGAGACATTCATAAGGGGATTAGCATTAGCGAAGATTTCCAGCCAGCTGCTACTCTGACGTGTTCTCAGGAGGCGCGAGGCAAAAAAAGTGGGGTCTCACAGTGACTGTTTGTGTGTGCGTGTGCGCTCACGAGTGTGCCTGTGTTTATCTTTGCGTGGGCAGGTTTTTATATCCTGATGGAGATCAAAATACCTCACAATGACCGTAAAGTCTGAAAAAACAAGCACTGTGGGGACCTTTTCTGGATCTCCATGAGGAAAAAGCTTAATTCTGGACTGAGGGCAAGGTTTATGTCTTGGGTTACTACTGGAATTATGGTTTGGTCTAGGCCAGCTTTTAAGGTTAGCCATTAAAATTAGGTTCAAAGTTAAGGTGAAGCCATAAATTAAGGTTAAAAGTTTGATTGTTTTAGGGGTTTTGTAGTTAAGATTTAGATTTAAAATTAGGGTTAGGGGAGGGGAGGGGTAAGGGATAGAGTTAGGTTTAGGGCTAGGGCACAAGGAAATAGGATATTGGAGCAAAAATACTTTCCTAGTCTCCACAGGGGATAGAAAAACATGGTTGTGTCTGTGTATATTTTGTGTGTGCGAGTATGTGTGTGCGCGCGCGTGTTTCTCCATCCACTAGGCATCCTACTAACAACAAATTACAGGACGAAGTGTTATGGTAGTGGCAGGGCAGCATTCCCACTTCCACCACTGACCAATCAGCAGCCTTCCCCGGCACCACTGCTGTCACCGATGCTGCCATGGTGTTCCGGAGACCACTCCCAAACCGACCTCCCAGCCCACACCAACAAACAATAATGTTTCCTCACCTCCCACTCCAGAGCAGGCTGCTGGCTGCCGGCCATTTTACAAGGGCAGTGAAATAGCCTGAAAAGACCAATTATTTCTCCCATCACCAAGGCTGACCTTACCCACTAAATTTATGGCGCAATCTATTTCATTCTTGGGCAGAAGTGTATCGTAATGGCCGGGGAATTGAAAAGGTTGCAGGTTCGATTCCCAGCTGGGGTGTTGGTGCTGTACCCTTGAGCTAAAGTACTTAACCTGAATTGCCCCAGTAAATCTCTGGCAGTATAAATGGATTGTATGTAAAAATGCAATCAAAGCAAGTCTCTTTGAAGAAAACGGCCAGCCAAAAGCATAAAAACCGTAAATGTGAATTCACAAAACTTAACAGAAAACAAAAATCTGGGCAAAAAAAAAAAAAAAAAAACGAAGCTGCATTAACTCCCCGAACCGAATGATCCAACTGAGTGTTGCATCCCTAAAGGGCAGATATCTGAGGCTCTCGGAACCTTCTAGAAATGGCACTTTAATAAATCGTTAATTGCCACACAGTCAGGAGTAAATCAAATGCGCTCGCAGTCCGCACCGCGTGTCGACCATCACCTCGTCAAAGGACCTTCGCGCATGCGGCACGTGTGCCAAGCCCACAAAGGAA
Organism: Gymnothorax javanicus; assembly: GCA_029692085.1. NCBI lineage: Eukaryota > Metazoa > Chordata > Actinopteri > Anguilliformes > Muraenidae > Gymnothorax > Gymnothorax javanicus. The sequence continues at coordinate 36,882,176 of CM056210.1, read as the reverse complement.
CCCAGAGAAAAAAAGGATTATTAAATGGCGGTTTTTCACTCTGCAGAGTCAATGGGAAAGCATTCAACTGGAGAAAGATGACACACACACAAGCGATTGTGACCACTGCCAGACACCACGGGCTCCACTTCCGCCACCCCCATCCCCGTCACTGCGAACGCACAGAGCAGGACTGTAGGGACGAATTCTTTGTTCTGCAATGCTAATGAAACTGTGCCGCTGCCTGGAAAACCTAATATACAAAACGGCAGGCCTACAAGAACACCCCCAGAGTGCCTCCTTTTGGCAAAATAAACACTCGCATCAGCGAGTCTGCACATCTCGACTGCTGGCAGGATCAAACGCAAAACATACCACTGCAGGAAATCAGCACATCACAGAAGCACAGAGAACAGGCCTGTTTGTTCCTATTAATTACTGAATGGAGGTTTTAAAAAACACTGAGAGGCAGAAGAAGGTTTCAGACAAAAATAAATAAATAAATAAAACAACGAAACGTAATAAATTTTACCCTGTGTGACATTTGGGACTGCGCCAAATAGGCCAGAATACTGCCGAGGGAGGCAGTGCCTCCAGCCAATCAGGTGGCCCCAAGCTGCACACACAAACTGCACTTGAACTTACACTGAATTTGCCAACATAAATATCCAGCATTTATCAAGAGGGGAAAAAAATAGTATTTTGCTCAGCAGGGGGACAATGGCCTGGATTCTGAAAGCATTTAATAAGGAGTCCTGATCTCAGGTCTTTAGATTGTGATGTATGCAGATATGGCAGGGCTCCCCAACACTGGCTCTCAAATCCAAATCCAGCTCTGGTTTTATCCTCTTCCTCGCAATTAATCGAACAACTATTGCCACTGATTGGCCAGACTGCCATCACACCTGACTCCCAGGTAAAGACAGGGTGGAAAACCAGTAGGTCTCGCCCCTTGAGGACTGTGATTGAAGGAGCCCTGTATGGACGGGAGAAACTGTTAAACACAAGCCCAAACAATACGCAATGGAGGTAGCATCTAGCTTGCAAGTACACACCTGGGATGCAGCTTCTTCCATACAAGAGTCAATCAAGGCCTGAATAGGCTTTCCTGTTAAAAGATGATGGAATTTACCAACAATACATCAGGATTCTTTACCATAGAGCATCTTCCTGATTTCAGTTACTTTTTCCACATACGGCCAGGTAGGTTTGGATAGCTTTTTCCCCTCAATAAATGAAATCATCATTTAATAAAAACTGAATTTTGTATTTACTCTGGTTAGCTTTGTCAAATATTACAATTTTCTTGATGATCTGAAGCATTTAAGTGTGACAAAATATGCAAAAAAAAAAAAAAAAAAAATCAGGAAGGGGAAAAATACTTTTTCACAGCGCTGTAGATAACATATTCGGATAGATCTGTACAATGCCAAAGAATCAAACCAATGGGACTGCATAGTCAGGCTGAGGGTTGTTATGAATGAATTTCAAATGCGAAAGTATTTGCATCATAAAATAGCTTACACATTAACAATGCTGAATCTTTCCACTTTTGAAAAATATATAGATTTCCTCCACAGTACAGAAATGCAGTTATGCTTAGCGACCCACCCCAGGCTAAAGTGCTATATAGGGTCAGACAAACAGCAGTGAAGCGCTACTAAAAAAAGAGCCCATTGCTACACAGCAGCTTAGTCCTTCTGAGCATCTAGGATTAACATTGCATTACATCACACGTGGAATAAGTCTGCTCCAGGGAAACCTGATTGGCAGTCCTAATCTTCGAGCTTCAGGGTACTGACAGTTTTCATGACACTAGTTTCCAAGACATTTAATATTGCCAACACTAAGGCTAGAGTGCACGTGGTTTTGGCATTAAAAATATTCTTCTGCACAACTAATTATTTTCTTGGACATTGACACACTTCTCAATTTTCATGACTGGAAAACTGTATATAGAGGAATTCCAGGTTTCCCAGAATGTGTGGGAACTCTGCGCTTTCAAGCCCAGGGCAAAATGGAAGGAACACATTTTTCAAAAGCTCATTAGGAAATACTTTTTGGTGCAATTAAGGTGGATATCAAGACACTAAATTCAGCAGAAAGATGAGCGTTTAGAAGCCGGTCAAAGAAATAATCAACTTAGCAATTATGGCAAAGAAATGAAAGCAGTACGCCCACAGAAGTGAAAGCAGTAAGCCCACAGAAATCTCCTTCAGGAGTTTATGGTTCAAGGCAACCAACCTTGATGTAGGCAGTGTGCGGCAGGGCAAAAAAAAAAAAAAAAAAAAAAAAAAGAAGTCTGCAGAAAAAATTGAATCACTTTTTCGCCCAGTCAACTACAAGATTCACCAAAAATACAAAGAAGTTAACTCCAAGTTAGTTTATTCACAAAGAAATTATTTATTGGTTAGTATATCTATATAAACAGTCAAACAATCTCGATTTTCATACATTTACATAATGCCAGCTGGTTGAAACTGGCCATTTAAATTTAGCTAGTATGCAAACACTGTGTATTCAGCATGGTTACCCAACACATGTTAATATTTTGCACTTAAAATTCATCAAAAAATAAATTACTATGAACACACCAAAATTAGTTTTTCAAGCCTGTGGCAGTTGCAGTCCACCTATGAAATGGCACTGAGTGACTGGTTCAGAAATGACCGATATTAAGGTTCAAATACAGCGGTATTGCATAAGAGGCTGACCGACACAAACAAGAACAGGTAGAGCCCAAACATGCAGTGTTTAAATATCCTAACTCTCCACCACCATTTAAAATTAAATTCAATGAATCGTGTCTCTGTTGAAATGAAGGCATCCACATGCTGTGTGTTAGTGGCAGGTAAAATTCAGGTGCTGTAGCTGGGCTCTTCAGCAGTTGATCGAGAGCGGTAAAGAAGCTTCTGACATGCAGGTCCATTTTATCAACAGTTTGCACAGTATCCTTGTGTCAACATTTGTTATGAGCATGTCCGTCAGCCAATGATTGACCTGACAGTTTAAAGCTAATCAGTGTTCCAGGTACAGAGAGAGAAAACAATCTGCCACACCCATCTACACAAGAATCATAAACAATCCACCCCCAAGCGTGTCGTTCTTCTGCACAGACAAGTTAAACAACAATCCTGGGATCATGCAATTCATTAGTGTACATTATCATGCATTAAAAGTGCTTTTACGATGGGACTTGATCAACAAAGATGTTAATAAACACCATTCAACTGCTGCATGACCGCAGAATTCCAGTTCAACTCGTCTGTGCTGAAGAGCAGAACTGTTAAAAAAAAAAAAAAAAAAAAAATTGTTTTGACCTGATTGGGAGCCTGGAGGCCCTCGGGCCAGCATAGTGGCCAAATCCCCTTTCAGGAAAGGAAGAGATTTCAGTGAACAGGAGTCAAGCATAACTGCGCACCAGCCAGTGATCCACCCCCTATCAACTGCCCGCGGTCCAAGTACACAAAGGGTCTTCCAATCGCACCTGAATAAACTCACTCAATGATCTGTGCGTAAAATAAATCCGCAATTAAAAGCAGGAACATCTCAATATGTTACATGTTTTGAAGGGGGCTGCACATGACTGCGCTCTCCCAAGCCAATTGAGGAGTCCAGAGTGATGAGCATCGAGGCACCAACTCCATATTTCAGATCCAGGGCAGGGGAGGGGAGGGGGGGTTGGAGAGAGGAGTTTTGAAGTCCCCAGCTGGGGCCTGGTGGATATCTTCAGAGCTGACGGAAGCTCATCCTGTGCAGGCAGCAAGGACAGCCCCTCAGGCAAAGCACTGGATCGTTATCTTAAGACAGGGCCGCGGAAAATTCTGGAGCGAAAATGTAATAATGCAGATGAGTTCCGTCCTCATATTCCTCGATGCCACTGGCGCCACGAGAAAATCGAACACGCTGAAATATGTGTCAAGTTTAATTCCAATTTCATAATTATGCTAGTTATTCCAGGAGCACAGTAATACAAGATACACATTGCACAGAATATGCACGTTTCTAATATATACTGCAATTTTTGAAAGCTGAAAGGGCATCTATATTTGCCCACATATTTCTGCAACTGACTTGCAAGTTATTTTAGTTCACCTTATTGCAGCATATTCCATTTTCTGTAGGCAGAACATTTCTATCGCTGCTCGCAAATCTCTCAAGACAGTGAAACTCACACCTGCGGCTATGGTGACCATGTGATGTCTTAAGAGCGGACAACTACAGCAGGCAAAAAAAAAATCTGGTTTTGTACAATATGGCCGTGGCCGCCGACATGCTCAGCAACACTGTCCTGACCCCTGTGAGATTCATTAAAATCCGTCCTGTGAACATTTGGAAAATTAGGCTCAGCAAGATTAAGACCACTGTATAAACCCTGAGCTGATGTCTGTTCTGCCTTTTCAGTTCAAATTTATCCTCCACTTACTTTCCCATCACTCATCCTGGCTTCTGAAGTTCAGAGGAGTCAAATTAACGGCAAAATAAATCTGTTCGGGCAGCCAGAAAAGAAAAAAAAAAAAAAGGAATGATGAATTCTCTTTAAAAAAAATCTATTTTACGAAGAAAAACTACAGACAGCCAATCCACTAGTTCAGCTGAGGGTATATGAATTGGATAGCAGCAAGCACAGTATTTGAGAAAGCCGAGAGACAAAGGAATATAAACACTGACTTGGTAAAAAAAAAAAAAAACTGGTTAAATCTAGGGCCCCCTCAGAACAGTCTGAGAGTATACTTGCAGCTGAAATGAACAGCCACACTACGAAAAAATGATTTGAAATGACACGTTTGCAGAGAAAATGTGACACTGCATTAATAGACTTTGGCCACCGCAGAGAGCATCTCCCTGTTGACTGAACCAGCAGAGATGTTTGCACATTGGTGTCAGTGCAGAGATTGCCTGCAACCACCACTAAGTAAATGAAAGCAACTCTGAAATTACCAACATTAATCAGTTCAAGCTCTGGCTCCTTTACCACAACCTTTGCTGTTTCAGGGTTTTAGAGCAGCAAACGCTGCCAATTCCTGGTGTCTTGCAGTTATAACACCACAGAGCATGTGCTCGTGGTCCCACTGGTATGGGGGGGGGTCAATACAGGAGTAGTATGCAGTTGGAAAATGCGCATTTGAATGCAGCACGATGTGCTGCTACTGTTTGATACTGGGAGAGTTTGCATACTTTAAGAATACTCCCACCTGCAAGCAACCTCAATGACCCAGATTTTACACCATCTTCACTTGTGGACTATTCAAGTGACCACCTGCTGCTGTTCTTGGGGACACTGCTTGCTTTTCCGTGCCAAATTAACAAAAATGACGGCATCGGTGAGTTTTGGATGAAGAATTTAAAATTGCAAACTACACTGGGAGTCAAGATTAATGACAGGCAAATAAACAGCATGACTACTGGCTCCATATTCACTAGTCAGATACTTTCCATCCTCTCTGCTTAATGGTTGGTAAGAGTGTGCCATTTCTGGTGCCACATAATAGAGCTGAATCCATACCCAGTAATGATACGTAGTCAAAACCCTTCAACAATGTCCTTAAGTTTGCATGGAATGTCAACTCACTAAGAATGTGTGACACAATGTGGAATGTTAATGGGAAGTTCAGAATCTAACAAGTCCAAACAATCCTTGCTTCAGTGACATTATGAGCACTAAACAGGAACCTATATTGAGAGGAGACCTCGTTTCCCAACTTACTTTTTTAAAAAAGATGCCAAAAGAATGAATAACAGAGAGGAGGAGTAAAACTATTGCAAAAAAAAAAAAAAAAAAAGTGAGCAAGAATTTTTCCCCCCTAGAGACACACACAAAGGCTAAGGGTTATTCAAAACTCGAAGCACGCATAAGACAAAACGCATTTTGTCCTCAACTTTCCTCTGCACAATGTTGCTGGAGGATGCGTCTAAATGCAGAGCCGCACTCGAGCGAAAGTCACTGTTCTCCCACTTTCTCAGCTCTCCTGCAAACAAGTTTTAGCAACGGAGCGCTTGGAAAGAAAATAAACAGACCTCAGCACGACGAAGATAACTCCCTTCCATTTTAAAAAGCTAAACCGGAGCACTGAGGTAAACCTGCGGAGGTTCGGGTATGGAGACAGGGTTCCTTTGGCAAAGCCCACAGAGATCCAGAGAGAGTGTGAGGGCCCAGTTGGGTTCCCCAGCTCACATCAAGGCTTTTATAGGATCAAACTGCGCATTTAAAACCCGTTCTCGGTAAACGAGCAGCAAGCGCTGGTGGGATTTGCCGTTAAGCATTCCGAGGTTGGGGCAGAAACTGCATCACTTTTTGTAATTCTGGCTCCTGTCTTGATTTTAAGGCTTGTCAGCCTTAGCCGCAGACTAAAAGCTGATTATGGTGATGAGTCTCGGGATTTCAGAAGGAGTAACAGCTATTTTCCGAATGGCAGGAGGATCAGTGCAAAACAAATAACTAAAATGATCGATCAATGTGGGATGGCCCCATCTGGCACTGCAGGAAAAATACTACATAAGCCCTTAAAACAGACAAATAAAGGCCCGTTCTGAATACTGATTCGCTTCTGAATGCTGCAGCCCCCTGACTCTCTACGCGTGGCTTCGGCCATATTGCTGCCCCACGTCCATGTGACACAGCGTGCATTTGAATTTTCTGAAGAGCAAGGATATGGACTGGAACTTGCAGAAGTTTGGCTGTTAGCCACGACGAGGAACATCAACACTGTACATTTAATAAAGGAAAAGAGGTCTTCAGCTCCTTTGTTGCTTCCCTCTGCCAAGGAAACACAAAATCAAACCTTGGAGGGAAAGAAAGAACACAATCACTGATTCTGGACCTCAATCCTTTGCAGCTGCAGCAATAGGATACATCATTTGTTGTTTTCCTGTCATGTCAAAACCAATTATTGTCAAGGTCATGACCCATCTATGGAATGGATATCCAATTTTTCCTAAATCTGAACTTTCCATTGACCCATGCAACGTTTTATATCAAGGTCAAGGAAAGGTGGAGAGGAAAGGAAAAAGGCCGCCTGCTTAAGAGGAATTCTGTGCTCCCACTGAGTGAGAATAAGGATGCAACTTCACTCTTCCATAGTCGAATCTTGTCATTCATATCTACAGGCTCAGGAAAGCAGAATACATCCCAAAGAAGTCTGAGGAAAAGAGAGAAGATAAATCACAGTGGATGAACTACAGAATCGGGATGAATGGACATGTAACAGAGAAGAAATAATTTTAAAAATCTGAACACTGGACATTGTGATTGGCAAGTTTGAGAATAAGACTGCATAGAATCATATTCACGTATAATTCAATGACATAGAATAAATGGTTATATAGCCTAAAAATAGCTGAACACTGACTTATGAGTCAGAGAGAGGAACACGTATTTTTGGACACAGCAGCCAATTCAGCAATTTCTAGTCAAATTAAAAACAAAAACTTTTTTTTTTTTTTAATCCCAGTCAATCAAACCACAGATGTGGGTGAGCTCAGAGGACACTGAAATCAGCTCAACTCCTCCAGTGCTTGACGCATTTCGCAATCCAATCAAGTCAGGATGAACTTAGCTAATTGCAAAGTCAATCATCAGCGAAGTAGGGGGCTGTTGAAATTCCACAAGTCTCCTTTCCACCTTCCAGCAGACTGACAGCTACTCAAAAGGCACATTCTCACCTGTGCTCGGACGCATTGCAGGCCATCGCCAGATAGGACCCATTGTCAGAAATCACCGTTCACCATAGGAGCTCTGCGCCTAAGCACAGGTAGGATAGTGAATGGTGGGCGAGGTGGTGAGCATAACCCTCAGGATGATTTGACGCTTGATCAAAATACACATTTTTCACTCTACACCGTGCGAACCTGAGCTGCTTTAGCAATTATCGACTTACTACATCAGCCCGTGGCCAACTTTTTTATTTTAATTTATTTATGTATTAATTTATTACCTCCGCCAACGAAGTTGGGGCGGAGATTATGTTTTCGCCGCTGTTTGTTTGTCTGTTTGTGAACAACATAACTCATAAAATATTGCACGGATTTGTCTGAAATTTTGTGGGTGGATTGCTATTACATCAAGGATGGACCCTATCGATTTTCACTGCGCTCACTGAAACAATATGGCTGCCACGGCAGCCATGTTGAAATCCTATCACACGCGATAACTCAAAAAGTAATGCACGGATTTGCCTGAAATTTTGCGGGTGGATTGCCATCACATCAAGGATGGAGCCTATTGATTTTGACCGCGATCAGTGAAACAATATGGCCGCCACGGCAGCCGTCTTGAAATCCTATCACATGCAATAACTCAACTTTGCTCCCACTCATGCACATTTGGATTGTGCTGCCTTGGCGGAGGTTTGCACTCTACAAGTGCCTCTAGTTTATTTATCCTTTTTTTTGATCAACTGATAATCAGACAAACTTACCGGCAAACTTACACTGTAAAAATAGAGAATCTGTTACTGTCTACAGATATTGAGATCTATGCGTATTTGGATGGTGACATCATTCACTTCATACTTGTTACTTTAAAGGGTTCACTCAACACAACCACACATTATAGCCAACAGCCTGCACTTGAATTCAATACATTTAAAATTTAGGACTACAGCCATGCATTCCTGTCCAAATACTTCTTCAATGTAATTTCTTGGCAGTGGTAAATCCCCATTCAAAGGCAGAATTTAAAAAGTCTGCTACAATTGTTCAGTAAGTCAAACAAGATGAGACCGGAGTTCTGCTTTACTATACCCTAAGGCAAAGCAGAATTTCCTTTCTGCTTTTCCTAAAGAACTACTCATTCACCGAGGAAAGTAGCACCCAGAGGAAAATAGCCAAAAAAGCCTGTTCTGCTTCACAGAACAAAGATACCGCAGATACTTCTCATGGCAATTTTAAATAAACATGCAATTATCCATAATAATAACAGATGGAACAGAAACTTGTGGAAGAATGGTTTTTGGTTCGTAACTGAGGGCAGGTCAAAGGGTGAACCAGTTTAGGTTTAGCCTACATTTAAGTGAACATTTCCATAAATCGCATCTAGTAATGTTGCAACACCAAAGTTCTTGGTGCCGTTTTGAAGCACTTTCTGTGTATTCCAAGACCGTGTCGAACACCACCCAGCGCAATAATCATTGAATTACAGTGGAGGCGGAGCAAAAAAGGTTGCGCCCCATCTAGTAATGAGCCACAGCACAACAACGAAACAGGATTACCATAACATCAGCAGGTACTAAAAGAGTAACTGTGGGAACAGGTTTCAACTCCATTACATTTCACTCCCTTTTGATTTAGCCAGTTATTTAAAAAATTCAACCTGCTCCTTTATCCCAAGCTACATTGTAAAACTTATTCCTTTATTAGTCTGATTGACAGAAGGTCTGCAAATTAAACCAGTTCTTATTGTGCATGACCTCTCTCGCTTGCCTTATAAATGAAGCAACTCAAATGTGCAGAGACTACGAGCAGCCTTTTCTCCATCGTGCTCCGTCAAGGTCACGAGACGGTCATTAGGGGGCTGATACCACAAGGTCATGTGATCCCGCGCCTCCTCACAGCTGTGTTTGCTCAGCCACCACACAAAGCACGACTTCCTGAGGTGGCTGTTTGACAAGCATGCGGGTACACAGAGGAAAACCACCGCAGCAGGGACCGCGCACAAAGCCAATGGGTGTCTGTTTATTTCCACTCGCGCGAAGCTGTGTGTGTGTGTGTGTGTGTGTGTGTGTGTGTGTGTGTGTGTGTGTGTGTGTGTGTGTGTGTGCGCGCGCGCATATGTGTGTGGGTGTGTGTGTAGACAAAATTATCACAAATATCCCATGTACAGGTCACAGCCGGCCTCAGGCAATCTGAAATAGACTGGTGGTAAGAACAGTGGTTGTATGTCTTTACGTTTCTATGCCTAGTCACACTGGGCGACAGTGCAGCATGATGAAAAATGAACGCTGCTATCGTACCACCAACCGTTATCCCAAACAAACTGCCAATGTCCGCCTTTAAAAATCATTCTCTATTCCACAGGTGCATCATGAAACTAAATTTTTGCCCAGCTTGGCTGTTTTTGAAGCCACATACTGACTAGCAACCAGGCTTGGAGCTAAACTTGAGAAACTTTCTAAACTTAAATATTCTGACAAAAATATTACAAATGGACTAATCTGCAATGTTAAGAGGTATTTTAAATATGAGGAATTTTCGCTATGAAGTGTCAGGTCAGCGATACAGAGCTTACAGTCTATATGTCATGCTGGTGAGAGAATTCCCTGCTGCACCATATTTCTTGAATGCAGCTTCAGGAATTGAGTAAGTCAGGGCTCGAGTAAGCCATTCTGCAGCACCCCAGCACTTTAAACTTTAATTGACAAGCTCCAGCGCTCATCTTCTCAGTGATTTTTCAGAATGCCTCACAGCTTATCCCCAGAGTTCAGATAAAAGACAGTGGTGCTGCATGTTACAACAATAGCAAAGGTCTTCTGCACAATGTACACTCAAAACAGCAGAGGATTGCCATTACAGTCATCAGTCATAATGCATCGCGCAACTCACAGGCACAAGCTTGATTCACCTGAGATTCAATTTAATGCGGCAAAATCAGGAAAAACTGCATTCTAATAAAGCACTGAGAATAATTTAAGCTTGCACAGCAACCCCTGTAAGGATATTAAACAAGGACTGGCCCACAAGGGTGGGCCATGAATGAAACATGATACCAGTTTTTAATCTCAGATTGCGCTTTTTCACCAATGCATGTGCCCTAACACTATACTGTTCAGCTTCATCTAACAGCCTCAGTAAGCCAGTGAATCCAGGATTCATTGACCGACGGAAGACCTCAACCTGAGGATGTAATTTTGCCAAATCCAGAGGCACTGAAGTACAATACAATCCTCAGAGTGAATTCTCATTACTCGCACACATCATACACCCTGTATTCTAAGCTTATGGCTGCCAACATCAGCCAATGGGTCTCCCAGCTCCTTAACCCTTAGAGCGCTGAAATAAACTTTTAAAAAATATAAATTCAATTATCTTGTGCTGTTGAAAACCTATCATGCAGCTACTTGTTTCAAAGAGCTCCCCTGCGGGAGCTCTTTTAAACAAGTAGCCGCATGATAGGTTTTCCACAGCTTTGATTTTGATATCCAACATCATTGAGTTGCATTTAGCGCTCTAAGGGTTAAACATCAGAATTACAACCGGCCTTCAACGAGGCATACTGGACTACCTTTACTCCGAATCACTAGACAAACAAATCCTGCGTGTTTTTCTTTCGCTTTGCCGCTCACGCTCCTGATAAGGCATTTCTCCAATCTCCATATCCTCATTCTCACTCCCTGTATCCTCACTTGCCCTCCTACACTTAAATTGCTGTAATCTCTGCTGCCTTATTTGATTAAAGCTCGGCTCAACTGTTGCTTCTGAGATGTACGCTTACAACAAAGCATATCACTTCAGTAGCAGTATAGACAGTGAGCACTAGAATTCATTGGACACAGACTCATTTCTCATTTTAATTCTGAAGTCCAGCACTTTCATTTTGAAAGAACACAATGGCAATGAGGCAGAATTACGGACTGTCAGCTTTACTTTCGAGGCTATTTTTATCCAAATCAGATGAATCGCTTAGAAATGACAGCACCTTCCGGACAGTTGCAAACCACCACCCCCATTTTCGGTTTCAATAAAATTATTGGACGATTTAATATAATGTAGAATAAAAATGATCTTTTATATTATTTGGTCGCGTGTCCTTTGGATGCAATGACTGCTTGAGGTCTATGACAGACACCCAGGCTGCGTCTGAATAGTCTTTGTTGCCTAGGAAAGTTCCTAACTCCTAAAAAAATGATCCGGAAATAATTACGTGGCAGCCATGATAAGTGCATTCGAATTCTTCAAATGTTAAAGAAAGGTGTCTCAGTGCTTCCTAATTTACCACCTTTGGCATAGGGTACACAGAACCATCCCTTTCGAAAAGAAAGGAGATAACGCTATCCCGCAAGTCTGTGCAGCAGCAATATTTCAAGCGTCGACCATTCACCCGGCCAATCGCGTAAAGAAACCTACGTGATGGGCAGGGGACTCATTATCACGTTGCCTAGTGTAAGTGCATTCGGATTGTCTAATTAGCGTGGTTGTCTTTCTAAGCCGTTAGGAATTCCCTTAAACACCTTTCCTTTACCTTATGACGTTTTCCACAAAGGTTGAAGAAAAGTTTTTTGGGATTAGTGGACAGGCCGTAATTTGACTATTTGGACGCAGCCCCAGACACTGGGTATCTTCCCTGGTGATGCTCTGCCAGGCCTGTACTGCAGCCATCTTCAGTTCCGGCTCATTCCAAGGACTTTCTGCCTCCGGCCTCCTCTTCAGCAAGAAAAATGCTCAATCAATTAGATTCAGATCCAGTGACTGGCTTGGCCAAGAGAACCAAAATAACAATAACAAAAACACTGTGTGTTACTGTTGATAAATGACGGTGCTCTCTGTACAAGTGTGCATGAGGGAAGGAGGGGGAGAGGGAGAGAGAGAATGAAGGAAATATAAGGCAAGCAACAGAGAGCGAGACACCACAGACTCTTAATCAAAGATGTTTGCTAATTTACATAATAAAGTGCACTGTGCATCTATCCCATTGACTGACTGCAAACTCTTCAGTCAAAGCAAACTTGGCTAGAAGAGCAAAATAAGACTGACAGTGACACACACCCACCCATTCCAGTAAATGCTGCTCCGCTGCTTGGTCCCATGCCACCACTGCTGAGACTCTACAAAAGGTTTCTGGCTTACGGGGACAAGTCTATTCAATTCTTTTCCCACGTATGCACAAAGAGCAGAGCAGTGAAACTGACTAGGACTTCAGAGTTTCAGCTCGAAACCATAAAGAATATCTGCAGCATTTCAACACATACTGGCCAAATATATTTCGTTTGGTCAAAATCTGTGATAGGATGTTGGGTGCGAGGATTGTGAATTACGCATCAAGCAGAGCTGCAATAGTGCATAAAAACTTGTTTTGAGCCAATCAAATGCTTTATTTTTTCCCCCCTCGCAGAACAAAACACAGTAAGTGGTTGAAATCAGTGAGTCACTGAGATCATATGGCTTCAACTTCGCTCTCCCATAGCATTAGAATGGACTTGTGATGAAATACATTGAATGACTCAGGAGAAAAAGTACATTTTTTGCTTCTCTAAGGGTTTAAATTAAAAAAAAATTGGCAAGAACATCGAGATGGCATTATGGACGGAGTGCATGTCCTGCGTTTCTGTACTGTTAAAGCTTCTGACAGGGACACTGTCAACATCACAAAGCGCTTTCTGGACTCCAGTTTATTCCAGGCACACAGGCACCTTCTCACAACCTCACTCATCTGGTGAGGATCACTGCTTTCTGTCGATAAAATCTGGCCCCAGTTCTTGCGAGCAGTCCTGGCACTCACTGAAAATAATCTCTCTTTACAACCTACTTCCTTTGGGGGGGCTCATGTCGCTTTCCAAATTAAAGACTTCAGCCAGAAAAATGGATGCTTTTGTCGCCCACTTTCTCTGAGGCCAATGACCTCCATCAGGGCTCGATGCCCACCTCCACTGTCTTATTCACTTACTCCATCCTCTCAGACTCCACTTTTCTTATGATTTGATTGATCGCTTTTTTTGAAAAGGTCGATGTTAAATTCACACTCAATTGAACCAGAGTTAGCAGAAGGCCCATTTTCATCTGCAGCTCCCATAAATACAAATAAAAGCACTGACAGTAACACACAAGTTCAGTTGCAAATAGCACAATAATTATCAGCACTTGCGATACACTTACAGTCAGGATAATTATTTAAAAAAAAAAAAAAAAAAACATTCAATGATGCCAGCATGATTGAGTAAGCCAAGTTTTATAATTATTCTCAAAGGCTAAAAATGTCAGACTGGGATAGTGTTCCATTCCTCAATAGATTTGACCCAAAAGGCAGTGCGACCAAAGGATGTTTTTCTTCGTAAGGTCATGTGATCTCCTAGCTCCAAGGCCCTGGGCTCAGTGATGTTCATCCTTAGAATGATTATCAATTGTTTTAGAAGTAATCGTGCCGAATTGTGAATGAGCTTGTATATCAGACAAGGATTTCAGAATGAAATTGTCTTAAGTTAGAACTCCATATTTGTCAATTATATTGCAGTGGTAATAGTCCCTTGGCTTTTTGGCCAGGATTTTGAAAGCCAGTTTATAAAGTGTGTACAGTGGCTTCAATGTGGAAACACCAGCTTGGGAACATGTAGTGATGTGGTATGGAATGTGAGAGAAGACCAAAGAATGTGCTGAAAATTTCACAGCATGCCATAGAATGTAGGGTCTGATCTTCAACGGTTTCTTAAGTTGAATTTAATGGTGTTACAAACCTTTTAAATGCGGTTCTTAAAGCAAAGATCCAGGAAGACGAGCGGCAACAAGGGTTCAGCCAAGCACTGTCTACCCCTGATTTAGAAGGGAATTTTATAATTCAGATGGCTTTAGACAGGTGCAAATAAAATTAGAAATGTAACTTCAATTCACACCCATCCAAACCCGCTTTCATTTTAACCCCAAGAGCGCTGAATAAATTTTCAAGGAATTAAAAATGTAATTATCCTGAGCTGTTGAAAATCTATCATGTGGTAACTTGTTTAAAAGAGCTCCGTGGTAGCTCTTTTAAACAAGTCGTCACATGATAGGTTTTCAACAGCATCTGATTTTGATATCTTACATCATTGGGCAACTATAGTAGCCTATAGCACTCAAAGAGTTAAAATGCCCTTCTTAAAGATGGGTAGATGGGTGCCTGGCTAAACTGTTGAGCTGCAACATTCAAAAGTTCATGCCCGGTTGATATAATAGACTGGCAAGGTTGGCTAGAGTTGTGTCTAGAACCAAAGTACAAAAATACACAAACTCTTATTCTATTCCTCACATCTTTATTGGTGCAATTTCCTTAATCCTTCTGTCCTCTTCACTTATTATAATCCTTTCCTAGTCTTATACCTGCATGTTCAGCGGCCACTTCCCCCTTCATTAATCTCTTACAGAGACAAAAAATAAACATAATATAATTACATTTATTGCACACAAAGGAGCTTACGTGAATCGAAAAGCTTCACTGAAGGAGGTCAAATCATGGAGTGCTTACGATAGCAAAGGGACCTTGTTTATCAACACTCCAATCTTTATTGCGTCCATGTCAAGATGCTATTCGTTAGTCAGTCAAACACTCAACACATAGTATCGCTCAACAACATCGCACATTTAAAATAGGGCTTTTTAATGCTGTCAGGCTGCTTTAGTTGAAGGCAAATCAGAGATGAAGATTAGATTACCTCCAGTGATTTTGTGATAATTGCTCCATTCTACTAAAATCTATCAGCTGAAAACTTTCTCCCCTATTCAGGAAGTGCAAGGCATACCACACTATCAGCACATCTTCCTACTCTACTTCCCTGCACTGTAGAAGTGGTTTTATCTTTGAGTAACACCTCTGCTAAGCGATGGAAAGCACTCTGCCAGATGAAGACCTCCCTTGCATGGCAAATCTGCAGCCAATCACTTACCAGCCTAACATGCTCATTTCACTGGAAGCCTGAGCTCACTACCAGCCCAAAGGGACTCCTTGACATTTTCACGCGCAAGATTTGTCGCTAGGATAAAAAGGAAGGAACCTTTATTTTTTTTAAATACCCCGCCAAGTACAAGGTATTTAATTGGTAAACTTAGCAAAAAATGCATGACTGGCCAATTAGGACCCATAAAACTAGGAAAATACAAGGAAACTATAACAGACATACAATAACTGAAGGTTCTGGCCATCAAACATGACTACGATAAAGTTTTCAAAACTGAGTTTGTATTAGCCAGCAATTAATTGTGAATATGTAAGGAGTTTTAATAAAAATTTCCAGGAAATACCTCCACAAGGAAGGAATTTCTTCATAAGTACACAATTTAACGGGCTATAATCAAACCAATTCCAGAATAAAATTAATTCTTTAAGGTCCTCCACAGAAGAAATGTGTTTTCACAGGATGTGAACAATGTCCACAATAAAAAAAGTCATAAAAAATTTGGCAAAGAAATATTGAGCGGTTTCTGAGTTCTGTTAATAGTTCCAATCTTAATTCAGATTTAGCTAGTGAACCTAGTGCGGGAGGAATGCAAAATGAAGCTTTGGCGAAAAGGAATATACATTGCCTTCAGAACATCTGCCATTTCAAGCAGTTTGTAGCGTTAGCCAATTAGACACACAACTCATGGATGAAACAGTCCATCATATGACCAAAGCAACTGTGACGCACTGGGTCAAGGTGAGATAATCTTGCTCATTGGTTAAAGCAAGGAGCCTCAAATGAGCCAATGCTAACCTAAAAAAACTCACCTCCACACTACCCCCTGACTTTTAACAGTCAATATCCTCCTCTTCACTTCAAACCCTTGTAATGACACAGAATATAACAATGAAAAAAAAAAAAAAACTGTCTTACACTTATCAAAGTAGTCAAGCTCTTTAACCATCCATCAGTAATTATAACCATCATCAGATCAGCAATAAAAGTAGAAGTAGGGCCAGATGAGTTTGTGATAGCGGAGTGACAAAAAATTGTGTATTTTTATCAGAGCTCCCAAACTAAGCAAGAAAGAGTTACCTTTTAAATGGACTTTGGTAGGTCTTCCTTTTTACTTCAAAAAAACAAAATCAAATGAACAAAATTGGTTCATTTTGTTTTTTTGAAGTACTAGGGAAGACCTACTCAAAATTTAAATGGTAACTCTATCTTGCTTAGTTTTGGTGCCTGATTTTTACATACACCAATTTTGTCACTCCGTTATCACAAGGTGACTGGTTCCAGTAGTAGTAGTACTAGTATTAGTACTACTAGTAGTAGTAGCAGTAGTAGTAGTAGTAAAAATACATGACTGGAATCCTTATCAGGGAACAATGAGTACCCAAATGACACCAGTTCTCATTTGGCAAGGGAATAATATTTTGTGTGGAACAAAAGATTTCATGTTCCGTGACAACTCCGATCAGACAGCATTATTTGATCAAAAAATAAGCAACTACTATAAATTGATGCATTTGTAAGCCAGACGGAGCAGTCATAGTGATAAAGACTACATATATGAACCATGCCATTTTGCTTATGATGACAAATCCACTGGCTGAGTGATCATAGAACATACCACCATGAAGATATCAGTCTACCTGTACAGACTAAACTATTACATACACAGGACTCAGTTCATAAGATAGGCCCACCTGAATAAAATAAAAATGTAAAGCCACACTTTGCTGCATCTGAACACTTCAGAGGAGCTCAGCTTCATTACCTCTAAAGGTCAGAGATATTTTTCAGCTTTCCAAATACTGGCTCCACATTTTGTTTGATTCCCTCTGGGCACTGTTCATTGCGAGGTACCATTTGACAACTGCGGAACGACCTGTTTGAAAACAGCTCCGCACACTTAAAAAGAATGACTGAGGCTCATCCAAAGTTGAAAGGAAGCAAGAAGATCCATTGGCACAAATAATTTGGCAGCACCCACAGCAAAGCCTCGCTTTTCGTCACCCTGACGGCTAAAACCTTTCGTTTCACAGAAGAACCGACACTGAAGAACTGGCCACGGGCTTCATCCTTGTAAAAGTGGTTCAATGTTGCCCCTCAACTGGTTATAAAAGACAGGAGTAGGGCATTTATTTCTTCATCATGGCAATTCACTGGAAATCTCCCAAATAAAACACCCATAAAGCATCAGTGACACAGAGCAGTACAGCTTTTCATTAAACACAACACTGTAGCAGCTTTGGCGGGAAAACAGGCTCCAGTCAACCTCCATGTGGAAATTATTCTGCCATTTTGTTGTTTTCCTATTATATATTACCTTACGCTATGGCCTTGCACCCCTGCACAGGCCCAGAGTCAGCATATCACTCAGTAGCCTGAAGGTCCCCAGAAACGTTATCGCTTTGGCTGTCAACATCTCGATAGGCTAAGCCCACAAAGAACCCCTCAGTCTCCTCATTACAAAAGAACTCGAGCTACTTAGCACCTCAGGGCGGAAATGCAAACCCCTCGTCTCCTTTAAAACAGGGCCCAGCCACCAGGCACTCAAATACTCCGCTGTGACCACAGTTCCTCAAACCGCTCCCCCTACGCCAGCAGATGGGAATACAGCTAATGGGGAACGTGCACTTTCTCCATCACCGCGGCTAATTGCGCTGCGTAAATAAATTAGACCGACTCCGCTGGGGTTGTTGCACCGTATAAGTGCGCAGCAGAGAGGAGTGGAAAGACATGGGCTCTGTGTATTAGCTGCGCGATTACAACGCAGCGGGAGACGGAAGGACAGCGGGCGGAAGGGGCACCGTCAGCAGTCGTCATCAGCCGCCGTGACGACAGCCACGCATACAGTCGCCCTCGGGAAGCATGGGCGCAGAATATCGAGGCGGGTGGTTTGGTTGGAGGGAACTCCTCCTCGCTGTTCTGCTGGAGGCCGCTGCCTCAGTCATTCCAATTTGGATCCTGGGATGCGCACAGACTTGGGAAGCTACGCTGCAATACAACTTACCATCAGACAGAGAAAAAGAAAACCCAGTGTATAAACCGAAATGATCAAGACAGAATTTCGGAACTGCTAAATTAGCACAGCAATGCACGAACGCGGCCAGCCATAAAGCATTATATCCTGCAATAATGAAGGGAAAGAACATCAAGTTCATTGCTTTAAAATCACATCTGCGGTGCTGAACAAATTAAAATTGTAATAGGAAAGATTAACAAACAAAAACAATCAACATCTGGAGTGCAAATAAGGGGCTTCGCACAGCGTGCAGTCGCATTTTACAGAGCTCTACCCAAAATCTGGCCACTGTAAACAAAAAATTCAGAAGCAACCGCCTCCAACTTAAGGATGCAAGGGCAAGGACCTGAGAAGAGCTGGTGAAGCAACAAACAGATAATGCCATCCCAACCCCACGCCAAACAAACCCTCATGCAGCAGACCAGCATTTCAAGCTGCAAACCACATGCTCAACAAAACTAGGGCTCCATTTCCTGAGGTCCCCAATCAAAAGCACACAAGAGCACTCAGAGAGCGCATACCTCTGCCAAGGCCCAACAGCCCCCCCACGTGTCTGGGCCATATACGAGTAGCGTTATGTACCACCACACAAGAAAATAAAAAATTCCTGGATCCAGAATTTGATCCAGATCACTCCTTAAAGGTGCACTATGCAAGTTTGTTGACATCACTTCTGTTGACATTCGAATTCAAACAAAACAGAGGTAGCTCGCCCCTCCCTCCCTCCCTCCCATGCTTCCGTAACTGTCAACTCTTGTCGGTGATTGGCCGGAACGGTTCGTTATGTTATGGGCGCAGCCCGTGCCCCTTGTGTTTATCTGCAGTTTGTGAAGCCTGTGTGGTCTCCGAGCCGGGTTTTTTTTTTTTTTTTTTTTAAAAACCGTGAATTCAGGGACAGGCAGCTAGCGGATCGTGGGGAGATGTCGGCAAATTGAGACAAAATATAATCGCGCAGAAAATAAATAAACTTGCATAGAGCACCTTTAAATGAAATCACTTCTAAGTTGGGTCAAGAAACACCTCTGATAAAAACTTCATAAAAATCTATCCATAACCTTTTCCGTAATGTTGAAAACAAACAAACGTACTTCCCCACAAACCAAAGGTAAACCATAACCTCGTTGGCAGAGGTAATAACCCCCAAAAGGGGAAGCAACTGAAAGCTGGTTGCCCCGTCAAAGGTACTCTGGACACCTACAGACATCTCATTAGTTAGCTGTAACACCATACGTAGCAGAGCTCAGCAAGTAACACAAGTACACACAAGAGTTCACACAACTTCACAACAGTCCCACACAGTGCTCACCCAAATTCCCCACGAATGGCTTAGTCCATTTGGGAGTTCCAGGTATCAACAAGGCAGTGTTCAACAGCAACATCCAAAAGCAAAAGGGGTTACCACAAACAGTGACAGCTTAGATGACAGCTTCAAGCATCAAGCCATAGATCATGACCCCTTTCATAGGAGATGGCCTCTCTAAAGTAACAAAGCAAAGCGAGAGCAGGTGGCCTCTTACTATGAGCAGAGACTAACTTTGAGAGCAATGCCACAGTTAATCAGATGCCAGGGCTAAAAAACAGGTAGTATTAATGGGTTCAGACTGGACAAACCCAGAGTATAACATGCCAAACTGGTGAGGTTTACACATGCATGGTTATAAAACAGGAGACATGAAAACCCTATAGATGTGTGAAAGGGTGTGGTCTCAGATGGTTTTCTGTGCGTTTCTCATTTGGCTGCTTTTTTAATGGAAAATTCTTCCAAAGCACTAAGCGGTGGTTTACAACAAACAGGCTTTTTAAATTACTTTCAATGGGTCTGAAGTGCCTTCAATGCTCCTTAAACACACTGGGTGCCTCGAGTTAATCAGCTCAAGATGCGGCCCAGTACATGTACAGACTTGTGCGCCATTTGTGTTTTCAGAAAGCAGAAAATATTCCCATTTTGAGGAACTTCAGTAAACAAGTGCCCAGTGTTACTGCAATTCTTCAATCTGCAGTCCATAATCGCAAAATCCTTGACTGTTTAATCTTGCTTTCTGTTCCCTTGTAAACCAAGATGGCTACAAAATTTGTTGCCGTTAGAAGTATTGTAGCCCATCCCCATGCTTGATTTCACAAATGTTACCTTGTTTTTCCAACTCATTTTGTTTTTCGCTTCCCTTAAGAGTAAAAGTTACTTAGCAATTCTTCCAAAAACGATGAACACGCCTGACATCTGAACAAAAGTATTTCCCTAATGCCATTAACATGCTTATCAAAGCTGAGGAGCTAACTGTGGATACCTAGGGGCAAAGTTAAAAAAACAAGTTGATCAGAGGCCGCAAAAGCCCCCTGCCAAAGGATGCAAGGAGGGACAAACGTACAGACCAATAAACAGACGAACACGACCAAAATCAACAGTCAGCTGACCGACCCCTCAGGAGGAGGGGGACTAAAAAAAGCATTTTTGAAAAGCCACTGCAAGCAGTTTGGGAGATAACCTCCAGAAACAGAATGGAGGTCAAGGTCGCAAGTAAAAGGTCACAGAAAATTCCCTGCAGAGGTTGTAGGTCAATTTTAAACCTTGCACTGGTTTCCTTGACCCAAACTCAGAAGGCTCTGATGTGTTAAATTAAAAGAACAGATGATTTTTCAGAAAGTTAAATTGCAGGAAAAGGTAAAGATCACAGCAAATAAGGTCTACGGTCATTAAGTCACGAAAACATTCAAAAGGCACTAGAAGATAAAGCCAACTTATGAAAGCAATTGGGAAAGGCAACAGTCAGTGTCAAAGATATGCTGCAGAAAGGAAAAACAGTCATGGAGGTCATTGCTGAAAGGTCAAAGGTCACAAAAAAGGTTACAGATACAAAGCTCTGGTAAAGGTATTAAAGTCAGTGGAAAATGGTAAGGCTGCAGCATTTTTTTTTTTTTTTTTTAGAGTAAAGGATCAAAGACAGATGGACGGACTGACGCACTGACAAACACAGTCTAAATCAACAGTCCCCCGACCAACCCTTTGGGTAACAGGACTAAAAATCATAGCCATCAGACTATTTACAGAGCGGCAACCAAAAACACAATTCTGCCTTGCTTTTTCATGGCAATAAAGCAATAGCATGTTTGGGATAAACAAGTAACTGGCTATGAATGGAATTTTTGACCGAATCCTTGAAGGTCTGTTATCACAAGCATATCAAACTCTATGCTCGGATAGCGCCGACACTGAAGCATGAACTGTGTTGTATGTCCAAGCCTGGCAGCTGTAGCCATGACACCATTCTGTGCAGAGACATTTCCAGTTCATTAGCGCTTTGTGTTCTCCCAGCATTTAGCTTGAGGCTGCTAGCCTTTGCAGGTCAAGTTGCAACGCCACTCCCCAGCCCCCATATGTGGGTCACTGTTTCAGCTCTACTGAAACACAGACAGGAGATGCTTTCACTTTCATTTCAGTATCCTCAGCTAACCCATGTCTCAGTTCATATTTCCTTTTTTTTTTAAGCTCATTACAAAAATTAATCACTATGACTCGCTAAATAAAAACCTCAAATCAAAGTAATGAGACAATGTGCATTATTGTCTATAAAATGTTGAAAATCACTCTTAAACCCTCAACAGATTCTAGGTATAGCATGGTACTCGAGTGCCACTCTGATATTACCTCACTATCTCTGTCCCAAGAACATGTATCTATTAATCAAGCGAGCAAGTGCCTTCCAGTGCTGAAATTTTTCAAATAAGGGTCCTCTGGAGCAATTGACAATTCCAAGTTTGTTGAAATTAACTGAAGCACTATCCTCATTCCTGCTTGGCAAGCCTTCAAAAATTTCCCCGAGCAACTGTACCGGGAAATTGTTTATAGCCAACATTTCTGGTTTGAACTGTTGCGCTGCATTGTGCGTTTACAGCAAAACCATTTGTCTTGTTGAATAAATATCATTCACAACCAGCTAACTTCAAGACCAGACATCTGGCCCCATGTGCACTGTGGAAAGGAGCTCTGAAAACGACAGCACACCTTAACTCATCGCCCAGACAGCACTTACTGACAGCTGAGGACACCTGCCATTTCTTTAGGCCATACGAACGGTTTCCTGGATTAGTAGCAACAATGGCTGTTGGATCGTGTTGCAGATTCAAGTGAAAGCACCAAAAAAAAGCAGTTTAGTGGGTGAAATCAGACCTTCCGAAGCATATGGGGGTGGACGAGAGAAATGCGAGTCAATATACACAGCTTATGCTCAAGCCCCAAGCTAATTTGTCAACAAACATAAGTTTGCCTCCTCTTCACTGGTCCACCATCGCCTCTCATTCGGATTCAATCCTGCTATTCAGCTCATTCATATCTGCAAATAAATTGGCACATGGAAGCAGAAATGCAATTGGCCTACATCTTGACAATATGTTCACTGTTAAATAACAGTCTGAGTCAAACTGGGACCAAAAGAGGTACCAACATTGCAAATTTTAATGTGCCTACTCAACTGATGAGATGCTGTTTAGAACCCACGCAAGCGAGGTCAGTCCTCTGGAAGCAAATTTAAGGGCTAAGGAGCGTCATTATATCAAATGAGTCAATTTACCATCTAGCTACTGAACGTATGTTTGTTGTCTGAAAATAGCACCAGTAACTAGCGGAGAAAAAGGAAGGGAAAATCATAATGCATGTCCCAGCAGCCAGTGTCATCAGCAGACCCAAGTTCACAACACACATACAAAAGATCCAATATTGAAGAGAATGTGCACACACACACACACACACACTTGTATATAAGCACACGAGTAAATACATGCACATGCACAAGTATGCTCATGCACCGATAAATGAACGAACAAACAAGTATGCGTGCACTGACAAGCATACACACGCTTTAGGTTAAACACAAATAGTTAACTCTTTCAACCCCAGATATTCTAGCATCACTATACCCTTCAACCCCACAGCCCTCTGTAGAGGGCTGGTCATTATCTGGACATTGTATCTTACTGTTATCTCTGGAATCCCATTAAATGTAACCTGATATGTTCCAATCAATTAGTCAGATTGTTTGAATTTTCCCTACAGGAATTTGGGGTTGAAGGGAATATGTTGGTCAGCCCTCTGTAGAGGGCTGTGGGGTTGAAGGAGTTAAACACAGAATACAAACAATTTAAGACGGCACATTGCGGTTTGTGAGGACAATAGGAATGAAAGCAAAAATCTAAGAAATATTTCTGAGAGAAAAGCCAAAGAGTCACCGATGTAAACTCAAAACAGCAAAGACCCTCAACCTCCCTACAAAATAATGTCGTGAGCACTTACGGTATGACTAATGGAATTTTATTGCTAATCATGACATCTTGTATTATGCCAATAAGACTCTGAGGTAGAAATCTCCCATTCTATGAGACAAATGCAATGTTTATTTTTGTCAATTATGAGGCGACAGCAATTTTGAGCAGGGCTGAATTGCAAATTCAAAGAAATTGCCAAGAAAGAACAGGGGTACAAGTGACCCCATACCGGTCCAGCTTCTTTAAGGTGCTTGACTGCATTCCCTCTCCCCATACAAACCCAAGTCAAAGGTCTGTAGAGCAAAAATCAGTGGCACATCCTAAGCTCATAGGCACACACATACAACCAACTGGGTTCATTTTAATTGGTCTCATAAACCCAACAGTCTCATGTTTACAGTTAGTTATTAGCAGTATGTTTTTTGGGAAAGACTCTCACCAATAGTGAAAAAAGTGCGCACACACACACACACACACACACACACACACAACATTAAAGTTGCACATATTAAGCCAAATCTTGCTTCTTGGCATTATTAACAAGTGAGGACGTTTTGCAGTCACACTCCACTTTCCACTCTGCAGGTCATCTTTCTCCATCCTCCACCCCCCAAATAAAAAAGTAACATACATCTAAATGGCACATTTAATGATGACTTGATTGAAATGGGAGTACAATTTTTTTTTGATCTCTCATTTTAAAACACAACAGTGCAGATAAAATGCTTGATATTTTTGAGATAGATGACAGCAGGACACTGAGCAATTGCCTGCCAACCATCTGGAGGCGAGGGTAACAATGCTCCACCTTCACCCCCCAAAAAACACAATGCTGTGCCCTCTTCCCAAAGCTCGGATATCTTTCACCTGAATTGCAGTGCCTACCTCTATATTCCAGTTACAGGTGAAGATACCCTTGCTGCATTTCTTCACAGAACCACACACTGATCCTCTCCTTAAAATCTGCGCTTAGTGAATACAATTGTAAATAAGGGAATGCTGATGCCATTCAATTTCAAGTAAACAAAATGAGACAGTGCCCTGCACATGTCCGACAGTGTGACAGTTCTGGAACCGTGCACAGAACGTACTGAACCTTCGAACAAATGACGGAAGCTAGTGTCTGTTCCACAAGACCAAGCGGAACATTGGCCATAGTCGGCTCTTGATTCACCTTCGCGCAAAAGGGAGTTCACGCATGTTCAAACACCAGAACGGATCCAATATGGACAACATCGCACAGAAAGTAATGCATGTCACATGTCACAGCACAAAACATACCTAGGAAGGCAAATGTGTAGGGATGAAGCCGGGAAATGCCAGAGGGAAATTTATAGGCAACCACTTACTCTGAACACACAATTTACATCGACCATATCGTACAAAAAAGATAAGCTGCTACAAAACTAGGCAGGAAGAATACGAGTAATTGGTGCAGCGTAAATTCAGAACTCAGGTCCCCTTTGGCGCATGGAGAGCCTACACCCAAAATGGCAAAACTGAACATCTACGTTCAGGGATCCACTTTGCGCAACCAGAAAGTCCTGATTCATTAGCTAAATACTGCAAGCCCTTAACTGACGACTTGCAAAGCACACTCTTGCATCTAGCTAAAATAAATCAGCGCTCTTGCTACTGCCTGGCTCCATCACTCCCAGCCGTCATATCCTTGGTTATGCGAGTGATTCAACTACAGTGCATAGCTAGATTTTTTCCCCATTACTGCGATGTAACACTAGGAAAAAAAACTGACGTGAAAAAGAGAGGAATCGCACGTTTTTGTATGCACAGCAACTGATGAGCAGCTTATTAATAAGAGCCGTTAAAAATCGCTTTCCTGTTGCCTCAATCCATGATCGGGCAGTCATTTGCGATCCAAAGGCTTGGCACTTTGCAGGTGACAACGAGAAAGCTGCCATCGAGTTCCACGGACGCAAAGGCACCATACACCCCAGACAATCCAAATTTAGCGACAGATCAAATGATAAAAATCTCAACTGGATACCGATGTTGATCGCTTTCACAGCCAATGCATTCAGGGCGTACGTCGTGATACTTACTTTCCAATAACCTCACATAACTCATAGACATCTTCGAACAGAACGTCGTCGTCGGCCATGGTCCAAAGGGAACGGGGAAATTATCCCCTAAAATCCTTTCAAAACGTTATTCTTGAAAGAATCAGACGAACACTGTCCTGGGTTTGTGTTGTTCGTTTGGGGAGGAGAGATCCTGAACGAGTGGATCAGTTATTTTCCAAATTGCGATGGGCGGAAAAATCCTTCCTTTCGGTTCTCCAAGAAAGCACCACCGGTAATTTCACCAGCTAACGCAAGTTAGCTAGCTTGTTAGCAACTCCGGTTCCTTTCGGCCCCACCTTCTCCTCCACAGACTATAATCTTCTGTTCCAAGTCACAGGCACGGCGATTTTCTACCATTAAGCTCTCATTCCTACGTCTTCGTTGCTACTGGTGGCCAGCTTGCGAACACTACAATGATGTAGCTAGCTGCTCGCTGGTAAAGTAGCCAGCTAGCTTGTGTAGCAATGCCACGAACACTTCTCCAACTAACGTTACAGCTAGCTCGCTAGTTGGATTTGATAAATGTTCATTTGAAATAGATGACGTTATTGTTACATTGATTATCTTGCATTCAGTTGACTTTGCGTTATATCCCGTAAAACTAGAACCGATGTTCCACAGAGCCACTCAAGCGCTCACATTTGTATCGTCTTCACGCCCACACGCTTGGTGTGCTCAGGTGCAGCTGCCAATAACGTGAAAATGGATCACATTAGCTAGCTAGCTATTCCCTTCATCAGTTTTCCGTTGCTCCAGATCTTCATCCCCTCCTCCGTCACTACGCCACTGTTTCTGCTTCCAGAAAAGCCAGACTCCTCCCTCCCAAGGTTACGAAACTAGCGTATTCGACGCCATAATGGCTCCAACAGTGTATTTGGACTCCCTTCGGCGCTTAATGGACAATGGGACAACCTGAGCCAAAATGACTGAATAGGGCTCGGGAGTGAGTGCTGCGTTGCGCAGTTTCCCACTTTTTGGTAACAGAAACAGCAGTCACTCGCAATCCACCAATCCCGCATGTCAAAGGTACGCGATGCTCACGCGTTGTCATCCATATTTTATAAGCTGACGTCAACCTATTTCCACACGAGGTAATTATGTGCCCCTAGAAAATTGAAAACGAGTGGGCTGTTTGGTATTTTGTTCGTTGATTAAAAAAAAAAAGTTCTCAGCACTCGAATATGCAACATGATCATAGCCCTCTGTCTCTGTTTTGCACGTGTTATTCTGCCAGCGCTTAGCAGCTGGTTAACATTTTTTTTTCTGGAATATTTTAATTATGAATAAAGTTGTGTCGACCATGAGTCCCGGACAGTGGTTCTCAAACTCAATCTAGGGGCACCCCTGTGTCTGTTGGTTTTTGTTCCAACCACGATTGCTATCACGGGATTATAATACGCTGTCAATTTGGCCTAAGTAGGCGCGTTTCGAGTTTAAAGGAGTTATTTGCTGTCTTAAGATTCATTTTGACTGAAATATCAATGTGTGCTATGAGAAATAAAAGACCCTTCAGCAGATTCCCCCCCAACATTGCAAACAATTTCGCGGAACAACATTCTAAAAACATCAAATTACACACGGAGAAAATCAGTAAACTCCAAATTAGGTTGCTGATTACAAGGGTATGGAGTTGTTTCAAAAAATTGTTTGAATTTATTAACATAAACACGATCAAAGCAGGTTTGACCCGTGTCTATGGGTTTGACTATATCGCTTGCCTATTAAATCGCTGGTTTTGCGACCTCGTGTGCACGGTTTCACCAATTAGGAACCTAATGATTCTTTATTTTGATTCGTTCAGCTTTTGCCCCTCTTTTTATGCAGTTGTTTCAATATATCAAAATTGTGGCAATGTAATTTATTCTTGATAGATAAAGTGTCTGAATACAAAATTTTTCCAACTACATGGGCAACAGTGTATCTGTGTGTTCGTCTCTCCATCTCTTCATCTATCTGTCTAAGCAGGACCTTAATCCAAATGCCGTAGACAAATCCTATTTACACGGTTGAATGCCAAGTTTTGCTCCATTTTGTTGTAATTTACTGTGTGTGTTATCAAATCGGTGCAGATTTAATGTGTATTGGTGTCGGCACATCTTTTGCAGCGGTATTTTTCATTGGGATGGCACTTAGGAATGTTGACGTGGCAAGGTGCTGAGGATTATCTTGTTTGGCAGTTGTTGAGGAATATGTTTTTTCACATATTATCTAATGTAATGCTCATTAACTTAACACAACCTGAGGTATTGTTTCTTTTTCAAAGGAACCTGCAATAACTAGGATATTCCAGCACATTGTTCATTGCTGCTGCAAATGCTACACAAAGCAGATGTAGCTGGAAGAGATAGCATTGCTACATTCTTTGCATCCCCGAAAGTTCACAGGTTCAAAATATCTACCTGCATGTTTATAATGTTTATGACCTCATGACCAAATGCCTTCGACCTGCAGAGCATTCATTGCTTCGGGGAACCTTGTTGTTTTTCTGAGGAGCTAAGACACCTTTGTCTGACCTACAGTTGACCTACTTTCTGGACTTAGGATTTTTCCGAAAATATCCAAAAATAGTGCCATATGCAAAGGCTTAGTTGATAGTGAAGGAGTTTGATAATCAAAGTTTTTATCGGCTCAAAACTTTGATAAAAGGTGACTGTTGATGGGGTAAAAAGCTCATTCCAGTCATCATGTGCCCACATGGCCAACTCGGGGCCTGAAGTAGGGGGCACCAAAGGGTAATTTTGTCCCAAGGCCATATTTGGGACCCTCCTGTACCCCCATCAAGGCTCTGAGTG
Organism: Gymnothorax javanicus; assembly: GCA_029692085.1. Classification (NCBI taxonomy): domain Eukaryota; kingdom Metazoa; phylum Chordata; class Actinopteri; order Anguilliformes; family Muraenidae; genus Gymnothorax; species Gymnothorax javanicus. The sequence continues at coordinate 36,853,480 of CM056210.1, read as the reverse complement.
CCCTGAAATTCTCTAAATACACAGTACTGTACCCAAATATGATGATAAATTAGTTGAAACCCCATCAGGACAAAAACTTTCCAAGATATAGACCCCCAAAGTGCCCCAAAAATTTATTGTGTCATTAAAAAATCTACTTTTAAGGGGTTAATATCTCTAAAAATAGTAAACCTATGCTAGTTTTAAGTGCAGATTCTGATAGACAGTGCCAGAATACATAGATATAGAAATTTACAGGCCTTTAGCTAGTTTAAAACAAAAGATATGGGTCTCCAAAAATGCTTGCAAATTAAGTGTGCAATTCCCGGACCCCAAAAGTGGGCGTGGCACCCAAACTTTGGACGGCCATAACTCAAAAACTGTTTGAGCTCGGAAGCTCAAACTTCGGATTCTTTCATTTGACATCATAAGGCACTAATTGTCATGGTTTGGAGGCGGAGTCCTCATTTCTTCTAGAGGGAGTGGTTTTTGCTCATTTTGTGACAGGTGTTTTCTATCTGCGCTTGTCTATTTAAATCACACGTTGTCCTTTCTGTGGTGCTTTAGTGTTGCCATTTGGTCGTGCTGCAGCCGGTAGTTGGAGGTCCTTATAGCAAACTCCTCCAGGTTTAGTCCTCGTCTCTTGCGAGTCTGTTTTATAGTGTTTAGGATTCGCCTATTAGCTTTGTCAACCCTTGTGGTTCAAAGCCCAGGCTTTTGCACTAGTGGTTCTACATCCTAATTTTCGTTCAGAAAAAGATTTCTTTTCTTTGTTTCGCGATCGGGAACAGCTGGTCTTTTCCTTCCCGAGTCGCTCAATTTAGCTGAACTCGTAGTTCGTTTTCGTTTCGCTTTTCCAGAGCCTTGCTCTGTAGTTTTGGGTTCTAGTTATAATTATTCTGTCCCTCGGACCAAGTTTTGCTTTTAAGTTCCCTGACACTCTTTAATTAGTCTGTTAGCAGATTTAGTGGCTGCCTTGTGTTTTAGGTAGCTTTTAGACTTCCTGGTTCTGCGCGTGGATCCGTGTTAACACTTAACCCCGCTATACTAATGGAATAAAAATCAGGCAAATTGAAGAGGTGTCACTGGGGAGGGTGTGTGACTTGACATGGAATGACCCTACAGTTTGCTGTAGTAAAGTGTAGTTTACTATAGTTTACATCAATTTTACTTTAGTAAACTATAGTTAACTATAGTAAATTTTTATAAGGGGACGTACAGTATCTGATAGTAGACTTTGATCACGACATGCCTACCTCCTTGAGAGTGCTCTTGACTTGGCTGGATATGGTGAAGGGGTTTTCCTTCACCTGGGAAAGAACTCTGTGATCATCTACCATAGATGTTTTATGTGGTCTTCCAGGCTCTTTGGTCTTGGTGAGCTCTCCAGTGCTGCTTTTTTTTTTTTTTTTTTTTTATTTTTTTTTTTTTCCAGCCCAATGATGGCCTCTTTCACCCGCATTGACAACTATTTGAACTGCATATTGAGAGTTCCCATGAATAGCTGCCAAATAAGTCCAACATTTGGCACAAGCTCCAGACCTTTTATTTACTTCATTTGTAATTAAATAACAAGGGAAAAGCTCACACCTGGTCATGAGACTGACCGTCATTCAGTTGTCCACTTACCTTTCAGCTCCTGAAAATGTAGCACTGTATTAAAACTGCAGTAATTCCAAGACAGTAAATGCAAAATGTTTGAAATCCCTTGAATTAAAGCTGAAAGTCTGCACAATAATCACATCTTTATGGTTTTGTTTTAAATCCATTGTGGTGGTGTGCAGTTGCAAAATGACAAAAACTGTGTCAATGCCCAAATATTTCTAGACTTAACTGTGTCAAATATAGTGTAACTATTTTCAGGCTATAGAGGTCTGGCACTACTGGAACTCTTTCTAGTTGTATTTTAAAGCTTGTAGCATTTCACTCATTTATTAAAATGAACATTCCTGTGCATGTTCTAAAGGTCACGCCTTTTCAGGCTTATATTTCAGTTGTCTGTTGATTTGGCCATTGTGCCCTCCAGCAGGGGCCCTGACTTTCCCAATTATTCTGGACTTCTTCCCTTTTCCAAATTATTAACCAAGCAGCATTAGTTCATGGAGGAAATTAATGGGACATGTTTTCAATTAAACCCAATTTAAACTTTATTGACTACAACACAGTGTATGGGTAATATTGTGCACTCCAAGTTGACACTGTAAGGTCCAACAAACCTTTCATCAATTAAAACAAATGAAAGAAAGGACTCTTTTGTCAATCAGCAAGGTAAAGTCACAGGAAACATGAAATGTAATGATTGAAGCTTCGATAAGATTGTCTGGGGGGTATTCTCGCGCCGATTTGCTTGTTTTCATTACCCAGGCACTGTTTTCCTGGCGCTTAATCAGACCCGATAATCGGAATTGTTTAAACTGTTAATTTGAAAATTTTGTATTTTCAGTTATCTATTAAACACCAGTTGTTTTAATGTGTGAAAACTAACAAACAGTTCCTAATATCTGAAATGGCTTGTTATACAAATTTTTATTATTTTTTTTCAAAAAATTTGGCATCTCCAATCCCATCTGAATCTGGAATGCCCAATTAGTGAACTATGTATACACACTTGCCCATATGCAACCCCATGTTGCCATCTCGGGAGAGCGAAGACAGTTCGCTCTCCTCCGAAGCACAGGCCTGTTGGCCATTGCTTTTTTGCACTCATAGCTCAAAACTTGGCAAGTTCAGAACGAGGGCGGAGGAGCAACGAACAAAGCTACAAAATACTCTAATGTCCCAACCCAGCAGTCCCACACAATTTACTTCCCTGCAGCGCAAAGCCAATTGTACGCTGCTCTGAAAAGGCTACCGACCACTGCCGGTTGGTACGACCAGGGATCGAACCCGCGACGTGGTGGTCGCTACTGCTCCGCAATGCGGCGCCTGAAGGGGTGATCTGGGGTTAAATGGGCAAAATTTGATTATTTTTCCAAAAAATTTTTTTTGAATAAAAATATTCTATAATAACCCACCTTAAATAATCACTAATTGTTACAAGGATTAAAAACTGAATTTTGCCATAAAATCATGATTTAAAAGCAACTGTGATGATGAAATTTATGCTTTTCACTCCAGGAAAGTGATAAACTAAACATTTGAATAATCAGATAATACAGTCTGAAAAATGGGTGTAAGCCACAGACTAAGACTGAACTCAACTTTTCAATGCGGTCTAATGCATTTTCCATTGATTTCCTAAGGTATTACTTTTTCCACGTTTCTCATGTTTGTGGCAGCCATAACTTTTTTATTTATCATTGAAAATCAATGAAATTTGGGCTGCAGGTACTTTACTTCATTAGAAATGCAATGACATAGGGAAATTTTGCCTATCTGTTACATACTTTGAATATTTTGAGTATTCGTCAGATTCTGCGCAAAATTTCAAAATCTGAGTAAAATGCCCCAAAATCACAAAACTGATAAATTGGGCAAAGAGTGGCTATGTCATTGCATTTGGATAACCAATGGCTTTTAAATGATAAAAGAAAAACTGAATTCTATCATAGAGTTAAAGAGGAATTGGTGCCAGAAGTTTTCTGCATATTCAATGAGCTTGCTCGGTTACCATGGCAACCGCATACACAGAAAAATTTGCCAACTTGTATTTTTTTGGTGGTTATTACATATACCTCTTTAGATTAATTCTGAGTTGTTTCCTGGTGTCATTTTTCATTTAACCCCAGGTCATCCCTTAACAGAGTTATGCAAATCTTGAAATATAGTTAAGGGACTATATCTTCTGCTTGAGATGCATGTATTCTGGTGTAAAAAGAAAATGAATGAAAAACAAATCCAGGCAACCCAGCTGGCAATCGACGACCTTCAACGTTTAAATGTTGAAATAATATCAGTTAAAGAAGAAACGTTATTTCCACATCAAAATAATGTTGAAAATTAACCGGTTGAAGAAGTGTTGAAAAATTACTCGTGATTCAACGTGAAAATGTCAACTTTGAATCACTTGTATGTTGAATCAACATAATGTCTTCAACCATCACTAAATTCTAACTTTTGTAAATGTGTCCATTGAAGAGCAAACATTATTTCAATATCAAAACAATGTTGAATGTTAACTGGTTGAACAAGTGTTGAGACTAATTATTGAATACCGAAATGTCACACCCAGGTAGCTCACCTGGTAGAGAGTATGCCACATACATCAAGGCTGAGTCCTCACTGCATCTGCCTGGGTTCAAATCTGACCTCAGGCCATTTGCTGCATGTCAACCCCCTGTCTTTCCTGCCTCTCTTTACTGTGAATGTCCAAAAATGAAATGCCATAAAAACAATGTTTTAAAAAATATTAAAATGTGATTTCAATGTTGATCCGATTTTTAAAATCAACCCAAACATTAATTATTGATTCAACGCTGGCAAACTCACCTACGTTGAAAAATAAGATGGTTAAACGATGTTGCAAGTTCAACGTCGATTCACATCTCAAAATCAAATCAAAATTCAACAGCAATTCAAAACTGGCACATGACATTGATTCAACATTAAAAAAAACGTTCAAATACCAGCTGGGAAAATAAACATTTGGGTTGGTGCTGTTTGACGCATAATTCTTTTTACATTGCTCTTTCCTGACAACAAGTTGTAGCCATGTAAAAATGTATACAAGCATAAGTATCTGTGCGTGTGTGTGCGTGTGTGTGTGTGTGCGTGAGCGTGTGTGTGTGTGTGTGTGCGCGCGTGTGTGTGGGCATATGTGTGTGTGCCTGTGTGTGGGCGTGTGTGTGTGTGTGTGTGTGTGTGTGTGTGTGTGTGTGTGTATGTGTGTGTGTATGGTTTTTGATGGAGGCACCCTGAAATTGAGCTTTACTGCAGTGCTGCAAACCAGAGCTGGAAAGTCCCGACTGCTTCCAAGCTCCCCTCCATTCCCTCAGCTGTTTGAGGAGGAACAGATCACAGGCCTGCAGCGTCCACTGTAATCCTGCAACACTTCACTGGACACCATCAGTCACAGGCAGGAAGCAGGCCAGAGCTTTCATCCATTAAGAATCAGTTTTTCCTCCTCTGTAATCTAGCCTTATCTAAAGATGAAACGGCAAAGCTGATACCGATCCCCGCTCTCAGGACCAATTTTACTTGTTGAGCTCATCATGGATAAGACTAGGGTATGAAGACGGAAACCTGATCCTAAATCAGCACTCATACTATGAAATGCTGTAAGAATATGACAATGGTCACTAAATGTCCTAAATGTAAGAGTGCTGGCTTTGGATCAGATTTCTGGAAACCTGGTATTAATTACGCAGTATATCCATGTTACAAATGAAATAATAAAAGCCAGCGCTCTGGAAGAAATGTAAATGGGAGTGCTTCTCCCATATTACAATTGTTTAAAACAGATGCCTGATTTGTAATGAAGTTACTGTGGTTAACAATAAATTATAATCCACCCATGTTTTTGCTCACATCTGACTAGTAAAGGCTTATTAGTTTCGGTCTTCAGTTAACAAAGGCAAACCAGTTTTCATTTTAATGCTGTTAAGAGATCCACCAAGAATTTTCAACTCGAATAATTTCCCTGAGATGTGTTTCCAAAAAGAAAATCACAAACAGCTCGTTAGCTTTGAATTGATCATAAATACTGTGGGTGGAGGATTCAGCTGGAACCTGGGACCTTGTGTAATGAGCCTTCTCCAAGAGATAAACCAAGCCCATCATTCTCCATCTGCGAGTGTGTGGTCATAGAGGAGTGCTTACCAGAGCAGGGAGAGGGGTAGGAAAAGAGTTTCAAGGAAGGAGAGAAGAAGAGGCAGTGAGGTAGAGAGATGGAAAGGGTGGAGGAAGAGAGAAGGTGTTGATTTGATGAAAGATGGAGCAATAGAAAGAAAGAAAGGACTAGATGCAAGGGTTGAGAAAGGAAGCCAGTGAGAGAGTGAAGCAAGGTATCTCAATGATGTTTTGGGAAAAGGGTGTTAAAAAAAGAATGAAAAATGAATCCTAAAAGGCATGGAAATCCAACAGCCATTCTATACGTGGGCTGCTTTAAAAGTGAAAATTACAATCAACACAGACAGCTGTCTCATAGATGCTATCATTCCAGCGAGACTGTCTGTATGGGGTCCTTTCATTTCCGTTCTTATTGACACTCAACTAAATGGAATAATACATATGGGAACACTGAAGTATTGTTTATCTGGCCTGCATGTGACAGCTGGACTGAAATAATGACAGGCAAACACATGCATTTCTCCATTAAGAGGCATGCACATACTGTATGCACGCATGCATATGCATGTACGTAGTACATTTACGCTCAAAAAAGCTGCTTGGGTTCAGATCCCAAGAATGTCCATTATTCTTATTTTTAAAGAGGATCTTTCAAGTTGCGTGAATCTGCTTTAACCGTGTTATAAATCACATTTGCAAACAACCTTCCTCTGTAGTCTTTAATCTTTCAACAAAGTAATTTAATTAGATAGGTCAGTGTTAGAAAAATAAGCGATAAAATAAAGATAGAAATTTTATTCACAGCAGTATTTATACTTGTTAGAAATAATTCCACTCCAGTCCTTGAAGCCAGTGTTTTATAAAATGGTATAACAATTTTCTGCTGTCTTTTTAGTGCTGTGTATATTGTTCATTTTATGGTATTGCAGTTCACTCTGATTGAACAACATTATTATTAGTGCCTTTTGGGGACAGTAAAGAATTCTCTTGCATCATAAAATCCATTTTAAAGCATTACAGCAGTTCCACCCATCTCAACTGCCCCAATTCCTACTGCAGTAAATTAGATTTATAAATTAGCAAGAATGAAGCCCACTACTCTTGTAAAAATCTATACGAACAAATAAAACTTTGTCTCTTCCTGCAGGATTTTGCTGTAATTGTTTACATTTTTAGGAAGAAAGAGCCTGACTTAAAAATTTAAACCATTACAGAAAATTACAGAAAAATCTTCTGCACTTGCATTTTCAGTATCACCCGAAGCTAAAACAGCACTTCATCACGACATACTCTTGAAGGAAATTACAACTTCATCTGATTCTGACAATCCAGTGAGTCTTCTTGGTCAGCTGATAAGTCTTCAGTAACTTCTTTTGAGATTTTCTCTATGAAGAGTAGAGAGAAATTCCCACGATTTTCTGTTTGCATTTGCAAAGGCCTAAATTTTTAAATATGCAGGAAAACACACTAAATTAAAGTAAAGGAACATGTTTGCAATGCATTGATGCTGAAGCTTCATCTTCTGCTCTCAGAATACAAATTTCTGCACGTGCGCCATCAAATTTTAAATAGGTACCACAGTGCAGATGCGCTAACCAGGGTCACTGATTAATGGCTCGCTCTATGGAACTCATGCAGCTCAGTTTAGAGTCTGCATGGGTTTTTTCCCTCCATTCAGAGACATGCATGTTACTCTAACTTGTAAGACATGCATGTTACTCTAATAGGCATGAGTGTATGACTGAATATATGCATGGACTTTTGAACCACACCTGTATTATTCCTACATCTCACCCCAGTGAAGCGTTAATGGGGCAGTCTCCATTCCCCTGTGCCTCAGACTGGAGGCAAATGAATAGCTGGATGAATGATCAGAAGTTTGTTCAGTGTTACCAGCATAGGTGCTATTGCCTCAGCCAGTACCACTGATGCACTGGTTACCAGCCGTGGAGATACAGCATCTATTCCTTGGGGCCTCTCAGTCCTGCCAATGGTCATAAACACAAGCCAGCCTTCTCTGAGCTTAGTCAGTGATCCACAATGCAGTGTTCGTTCACAGTACAGCATCTATTTGTGAACAATGAACAGTGATGAAGATTAGTGCAAAGGCAGCCCCTTCAGAATAAGTCGCTGGGTATCCTCCCATAAATGCACTCAGATTAATCCATTTGTACAGTGTGTTCCAGCTGCACACTTCAGTGTAAATGAGATGCTGAGTTGTCAGAAAGGTACTGCCCCCCTGTGGTGACACCCTGGTAAGTCTCAGCCACCTCCCTGGCCTTCGCACTTCTGTCTGCATACAAGAGGATAGAGAAACATTTGTCTCTGAATGAATCATTAATATCATTGCCTGTTATATTTGGGCGCAATAGAGGTGAAGCATGTCAGAAAGCAAGTCTTCATACAAGAAGCTACTGAAGAACAAGCAGGAAGTTGCATGACTGTAAAGATGATAATAAATCTCACGAGAGTAATAGTAGCTGACATCCTCTCGAGTGGAAATAAACAATTTTGTTGTTGCGCAATCCTTGATGTAGTTCATTAAGAATATGTGCAACAGGCTAAAGCAGCAATTCATGAGCAGTTCTTCAGCCCACACGTGACACCATATGTACTGTCAAAAAAAGATGAGTTCTTCCAGAATCATGAGCCTCATCTACAATCTCTTCAAAAAAAAAAAAAAAAAGAGCCAAACCCAAAATAGCAAAATATGGTGCCTGTCATGGTCTTCGCAATATGTCATTGGTCAGAAACTTATCGAGGATAAAGACACTTGCACTCCTGAGACTTTTTGTGCCACCGTTAGCTTTTTAACCTTCACTGCAGTGAAATGTTTAAGAAAATGTCGAAAAACTACTTCACTGTGAGCCTAAGCTGTTTCACTGTGAAAGGTCAATTAATGCTTTGAGATACAGCAGAACATTGCACAAAGGCTTGCTTCCCACGATTGAAAAGTTGTTTTCTAAAGAGTAAAAATTTGATTTTTTTTTTTCAATTCTTCTTTCTGTAAAAAGCTGTCCACTAGTTTGCCCACAAGGTTTCAACATAAATTAAAAAAATCAAAGAAATCTAAGTTAAGAAATCTATTTGTTTAATTGTATCTTATTTCCTGACAAAAAAATTGCAGTTAAAACTACAGCAAACTTTTCACATTTTGCCAGCATGTGCCTGGCCCATTTCCCCCCGCCCCCCATGAGTGGACAGTACATGAGAATTAAATATTTGCACTTTGCCATATCCAGACTACATCCAGACAAGCCGATGGGAATCAAACAACATTTCCTGACAGGTGCCTCCAGCAAAACATATTTAACCTTCAAAATTCTCAAAAAGTAACTAGGGGAAGAATTATTGGTTGCTGCCTGGTTAACAGGAATAATCTGCTACCTCTGATGAATTTTGAAGAGTTCATCAGAGGGCCTTATTAAGGGCATCCATTTGCAGGATCCTGTGACTATTGGGCGAAGGCAGCCGCAATTAAGCATTCTAGCGGTAGAAGGAGAGTGTTTGAAGTCTCTCTCTGCCCTCCTCCTGCTGACCATACAGCACTCGCCGTCTGAGGAGAGATAAGGTAACAGACACCAGAAAACACCAGGTGCTGTGTCCTTGGGCGGCTGTCATTGGAAGCGCTGATTCACTGGGGAGGTGCTCATTTTAAGCACTGCAGTGGTTCACTACTGAAATCGTTCTATAACAGCATGGCTACTGAAGCCAAACCAACAGCTGAGGAGCAAGGTTATTTTTTTTGAAAAATTAATTTATAAGCTGACGTCTGTAAGAACGAAAATGAGCATCGCTCATGTGGAGTTTATTTATTTACTCATTTGACAGTATGCGTCCTTGTCACACATAGTGCTCCAGAAGTGGCATCAAAATGTCACGTCTGAGAAAAGGATGTTATGAATGGCCTTCATGACGTACTTTTCCAGGTAAATGATTCACATCTTTTTCACCCAATGCCTTATTCACACAAACATGCATTTTTACCGAAGACTAACACAAACACACAGACACACACACAAACACAAGCATGAATATTGCATGAACCAACACATTCTACCTCAGAGTACCTTTCTTTGTCGAAGTACAGCCAGGAATGGCACAGTAAGACCACACCACTGCAAAGCAGAGACACTCTGGTGCCATCTGGCATGGCTCCGTTAAACAGCTTCACTACCTTGGGCCAATAAATTGAGAATTAAGACGAGACAGGGAAGAGGCAAGTCTGTGGAGGGGCTCCCGACAGATTCTATAGACCGAACAGATGGCCCGCTCTATATGCCAAACATCGAGGGTTCTGTCTCCGCGTTATTGAAATTGAAACATTTCAATTTGATGCATCTGATGGATATTCAAGAAGGAAAATGATCAAGCCCAATACTGTAGCAGTGGATGGGCTAAATGTTTTGTAATTAGCATTTCTAATTCCTGCTACCAAAATCTCAAGTCTTTAAGGAGTAGGGAGGACGGAAGGGGAAGTAGAATCAGAAGCATCTGGTCTGTGTGATTATATGTACAGTATGTTTGAGCAATTCATTTCAAGCTATTTTGCAGTATATTTAAGCAGCTTTAATTCTGCCATAGACTGTGAATTGCAAAATTTTTGTTAAATATTTTCATTTAATTCCAATCATATCTTCCTGTTAACCCTTTAAGGCCTAATGCAAAAATCCCAGCAGAGAATCATGCTGCCATGTTTACCATAGTAACCTGTATTTGGGCTGAAGCACAGCTTCTCAGCTTTCAGGAACAGTTGGAATTTTTTCTATTGCGCAAAACGTACGGTAATTACGGTACTTTCAAAATTACGCGCATATCTGCGTCGGCAACGACACGTTCTTAAAATGCGCACATGCTGTCCCGGTTTAAATGGGTTAAGCCTTGGAAATGTTAATTTTGATGCAAAAGACAGTTGTGAATCACCTTACTGGCAGAAAATATGCAGAAGCTCGACACATCATGAGGTACTTTGTCGAAAATCAAAAGGAGAACACAGAGATGAAGGAGTGTAGCCAGAGGGTATCCATCAGTTACTGGTGACTTTGTTTAGTTTCGTGTTACCAACTCATATTCTCCATGGGTTGTATTCTTGTGATGTCATTGGTCAAACCTTAGAAAGTATTTGGCCATTTTTCTTACCTGGCTAGTGTTTCTTTCATCCTGCAAATATATCATTTTTGCAATTTCAAAGTTAATAGAAGGCTACAGTCATTCTAAAATCCCAAGGATTATTTCTTACCAGGGTGATGAAACCTACAAGGTAAGCAAAGACAAACGACAGTTGTGGAAACGTGTCATTCTAGGAGACATATTGTCTCTGAAGTGGAATCGCACTATCATTTGTTCAAATCACTTTTTCAATGGCAAAGTAATAATTTTTTCAAATTCAAAAATGTAGCAAGCCATAGTTAAAGAGCTGCAGTATCTGAATAATTATTCATTAATTATGAATTTTTAGTGTTATCAGGGCAGTGCAGTACCATATTGGGTGACCAGACATTTTTAAGAGCCATGTTCTGCTTAGTTTAAGTATGAATTCTGGTTTAAATAAACTATTTCAAGTAGCCTAATGATTGTTGTGATTCCTCTTATATCATATTAGGCCTGTTTGCTAATAGAGGTAGGCTTGGTTATATCATCACATAGAATTTCAGCACAAAACATGACCCATATTGAAAGTTTGCGACAGGAACTTTTTTCTATAATCTACAAAAAACAGCAAAGTCAAAGTTTTTCTGCTGGGAGTCGGGACCCTGGTTCCAAAGGGAGATGAAGCAAGAAACTGTGCAAGTATGGGTTAGCTCCATGAAAGGACTGTATCAGCTGAAAATTGTGGGACCAATTTTTTGTGTGATGTCACAAAAATCAAAATAGGCTAGTTTGTATTCAAAACTGCATGGTGCTAAAATGCAGGCAGAAGCTGAAGGTCAGACTAGCAAATACAATGTAATTGGTTGAGTATATTTGCTGTTGCAGTCACAATGGATTGTTTTTTGTTGCATTGGTACGGGGGATAACGGACGCAAAACAGCGTCGTCATGGTGTGCTTTGAGGGAAAGCACGCAAAGATCCGTTATGTCCAAGAACACAACCCATACTCATTTGTAAGCAGCAACAACTCAAACCACACCTTTTCCTGAGGTAACCCTGTTGTATGGAACCAAATCCTGAGCCATGAGGACGGTACAGCTCGGTTAGGGCCTGTGGGCAGTGGAAATGTGACAGTGGAGGGTGGTCCGATCCATTGAATCTTGCAGGTGAAGAACGCAATATCAGCCTCTCGACCCTCCATTTGGCTCAACAGAACAAGTCTACAACACTGCAGACAAGAGGCAATGAAATTACCTACAATACAGTATATAAACTTCATTCTTCTTGTTAAAAAATTCTTTCCTGTCACTACTAATAGATTTTAGAATCATACTATGGGACCGTGGAGAAGGCAGTATTAAGTGCACCAGCTCATTGTAACCCCATAGACCCATGGGGCTGGTAAGCTAAAAAAAAAAAAATGCTGCACACTTATCATGCACTTTTTCCCGCGACAGCTTTAGATATTTGCGTATTTAGCACCCCCACGCCTTCCCTATGCATTTGCTTTAAAGACAACAACAATCACAATTCATTGTACTGGTGCAGTACTCCAGCAAGCCCAGCAGCTACCTGTTTTCTTAAGTCAATGCAATGAACCGGTGAAAATTTCATAACTGACACAATTTTCCACTCGCAAGCTTGCCCCAGCCAACTCATGTTACAACCATAAACTAACATTAACTTTGTTGACAGAAATAAAGCTAACCATGCTAAAACAGTAAGTTTATGTTGCCAAAATGGTTGGAGAATTTCTTCTTGTTTGGTTGCTCCTGTCCACTTCAACCATAAGCAAAAAGAAACCCTCACTGGCTAATCATAGGTAATGTTATAGAAGGCACTTCATCTAGCTGACTTTGAGTAAAATGTATCTGCACCCATAACATCCTGTGCCATTTTCGCTGTTGGAAACATAGCTGGTTTGCAAGTGAGGATAGCACTGTAGTGTCTGAGCAGCATCTAAGGCATGGTCGCTGGCTACCCACACTACAAATCCAAGCTGAAATAGCTTGTTGTTCTTCCTCAACTCCAACTACGTTACTGTATGCGTCAAATGACAACACTGGTGGGGGAAAAAGACCGATCTTGTGGCTGGTGTCCAGAGATATACAAAAAATTGGAAAAAACTACATGCATTTTTCATACTATATCCCTAGCTTAGATGGAGATCAGGCAGAAAATCGGCGAAGTGTCCCTTTAAGTTTACAAGAGTAGGATGGGTTCCCCTTTTGAGTCTGGTTCGTCTTAAGGTTTCTTCAAACTTATACAGCCAGGGGTATTTTTACATGCTGGTTTCACTTTTGTGAGGATCCTGCTGTAAAATGAATTGCGAGATGTATCCTGAAAAGCGTTAGAGTTATTTTGGTCAAGTAATTACCTGACTTCAGACTTCATGACTTGAATCTCTCTTCAGCCCAGCACGCTTGGCACCTCCAAATGCCTGCAAGGTCCTTCCAAATGCTCACCATTTTTGAAGACCTCCATTGATTTGAAAGCCTGATAACCAGTGTAGGGCTCCAGTTGGCTTTAGCTGGAAGGTGAAAATCAAGTGCAGAGGAGACTGCACAGAGGTGAAGCAGGCTTTGAGAGGAGGAGTGCCAGGGAATCGATACTGCGTTCACAGCGGATAGACTGTGACACTTTTCCTGCTCATCATTTTCACTGCAGGCCTGGAGTAACTCTCTCCCTCTCTCCCTTCATGTGTCTGCATCACCTGAAAAAAATAACATTTCATATATGAACTATACATATGATTATAAGCCCTACATAAGTGCATTGTATCAAATTAAGAAACTTCAACAAGAAATTTAATTGAATGGACTCAGTTCTCCATGATCAGCGAGATATTTAAGTTAGTTGCCTCTCAGCAATGCAGCATTCACTTTGTTTCAGATCTCACGTCGCATCTATAGGATAAGCTTCATTTTTTTTTTCTTTTCAACTCCAGTTGTAGTTATTTATTTTTCCAGTTTTAAATTTATAAGTGGAAAAGGTCGTGATAAGTTAGAACTGAAGATATAGTCTGCTATACCTGCCAACACGTATAACATCAATTTTTATCTTCAGTCCATTCAGAGCGCTTTCATGGCTTTTGGCAAAAAAAAAAAGAATTATTCCGCATTTTCCACTGCCTCTAAAATGGCAATTCCTGAAAGCTGGGCACAACTTGCAGCTGGGAGTGATAAATATAAAATCCCATCTATCTCACATAAAGTCCCTCTGAATTGTACTGACTGAGCTCTGATAAATAGCAGACAGTAAAGAAAGTACCGTAGAATTATTTGTGCTTACTTGAGTTTTTCTGTACATTTTCCGATATCCCAGTGCGTTGCTAAAGACAAAAACAGAGAGCAACAGCACAGAAAAATATTTGCTAATGTCAGAAACGCACTGGCTCAATGAAGTCCTTGGGTGACAAAGGCTTGCAACCTGCTCACTTGCCTTAATGTTTTTGGACTGACAAGTTCTTCAAGCAGTTAAAGGTGTGAGGCAAACAACACTGAGAAATGGAGGACCCTTATGAAAAAATACTATAGTTCCAAGCTATAGTTATCCTATAGTAAATGGATGGTAGTTTTGCCACCATAGTGTAGCAATACAATAGTCATACTATAGTTTCTTCAAGCTACAGCAATACAGTTGTGTGGACTATCATAATATCATGGTACTGTTGACTGTGGTAATACTATAGTTATGATGTGATGGCTATTGTACTACTCAAGTTATACTATGCAAACTATAGTATTACTATAGAGTTATGCCAATAAATACTACAGTATTACAAAGAAATAACTATAGGATATTTTCATAAGGGGACCTATATGACGTGTTATGGAGACAAATCCTGGAGGTCTGTCATTCAACTTCACTTGACCAAAGTCCAATTATTTACTTTCATTTTATTCTACACATGAAAAAGTTCCATTTTATTCTACTATTTGTTTACTCCACCATCCATCCGTCCATCCAACCATTCCTTAAGAAGTGTTTCAATTTGATCAGCTGAGGGACTATATTGGGCCTTATGTGCCAGGTTTTGTTCATGCCTATCCAAGTCAAAAACAAGATGAAAGGCCTTGTGTTTCCACGGAAACAATGAGATGACTGGAGCAGAAGCAGACAAAGTAATTGTCTCACTTCCCACTGAGACAACAGCACCAACCCAAAAACAGCTCACCGTCTGCATACCATCCACCTCCATTTAGCACATCGGTACAACATTATTTGGCTAGACTTTAAGCAGCTGAGGCGAGGTAGTTGATGCTAGATGTGAAGAATACTGGTCACTGCAGCCTGGAACATGAAGACACAAACAGCACAAAAGAAGCCAATAACCTCTGACTGGCGCTTTATGAAACTGATGAACACAATGAATTGGGTTCAAGGACTTAAAGTGAAGGAAACTTGTTTACTTAAGTAGCAGCACTGATGTGAGAAAAATATCTTTCAAGCATTTTCGAACCCTGAAAAACTCTTTTTCATTGTCTCTCGCTGATGTGTGGCTTTGCTTTGAATCAGCTGAAAGGCTTTTGAGCGGCAGTAGCATTCTTCCACACAATAGTGTGTTCAGGGCTGCTTTCCAGGGCCAAACTTCTCGGCACAAGGTTTACTCAAATAAACTCTTCAATTAAAAAAACACAGCAGACAAGATGCATCAACAGATTGTGTCAACTTTTCCCCATTTATAAATCAAGTGATTGAGGTCTTTTGATGTGCACAAAACATTGGCCTCTTTGAAGAGGCCATTAAGACGTATGACCTTATACGCCAGAGCTTATGATATCATACATTCAGATCTTCAGACAACATTTGATAAGGTACAACAGGAGGGACTAATTATTAAAATACGGACCATAGGAATTATAGGAGGCATTGTGAGCTGGTAATGGGATAAAACATGAAGACTCATGGACAGAGGGACTATATCCAAGCTTGGCACTGTGGGAAGTGGAGTTCCACATGTATTGGCGTTGAGAACCCTGCTCTTCCTCGACTACATTAATCTCTTTCTTCAGGGATTTTCAGTGACGTGCCATTGCATGAACAGCAACCTTGCCTTAACCTTCATTCATATTTTAGATATGTATTTTACAATGCCTCCAGTCATCTGCCCAAAATCTGTATCCTTCATTTGGAATTGTTTTGTCTCTGCTGGCTCTGAATATGTCTTATGTCCTCAAACTGTGTGCCACTTGCTTGGTTGGGCTAGATGCAATAAATATGGGAGCACATGGCCTCAGGCTCCAAGAGCCCATAGACATCAACCACAGTTCTTTGGGTTCTGTATCGTTGGTTTTGGGGGTTGTGTGGGAATTTCAGCTTTCAGCTTCATGCATTTATTGTGATATGGCAGAAGTTGGTGGAGACCAAAAGCCACTACGAACTGATCTAAAAGCTGATGCTAAGAAATGATCAGCCAATAAGGTCTCGATAGAGACAGAAGAATAAGGAAAACAAAAAGACAGAGACATACTTCTATTGGAAATAACTCTCCCAATAGTTACCAAAATCAGGTGCCAGAAAAGGAGAAACAAAGTAGAATAACTAATGAAAATATTCTAAATATCCTTTCTTGAACATGAAGACCCCATGTTACCAACTCAGTTGATTCCAAATCCCGAACTGCCTTTTTCAACTGACTTTTTATCATGTCAAAAACCATGAATGGATACCCTGAGCCAGTCAAAAGAGTATGGGCTTCCCCCCTTAAGCCTGGTATTTCCCTCGGTTTCTTCCCATTTTGTTCCACATAGATAGTTTTTCCTTGCCACTGTTGCCACAGGCTTGCTTTTGAGGGGGTTCAGGCTATGGTTTACTGCACAGCGCACTGTGGCAATGTTTGTGATGTGTGCTATTCTGATGAAACTTGATAAAGGTTTCTGTTGTATTGTTGACTTCACAGGAAATGACAACATGGATGTTGTCATGCACAGTCAGATTATTCAGCATATTTCTCTTGTATTGGCTTCAAGAGAAATTGTGCCAGCTGCTGGACTAGCACTACACATAAAACACTTCACATAGCATATTTCTCTTGTATTGACTTCAAGAAAAATTGTGCCAGCCACTAGGCTCTCACTACACAAAGAACACTTCACAAAACATATTTCTATTGCAACGGCTTCTGAGAAACTGTCAGTCCTGACCAAAGTGGAGCTCAATGAAGTGCAAATTTTGGCAACTATGATGTAAAGCTATCAGATCAGCTGTAGTTCAGCTGTTTTGTCCTCATCAGATTCACCTGAGAACACTTGACAGTCAACTGACTACACCCCATCAGATGATTGCTTGATAATCAAATCCCTAGTCTCTTTTATGCTCACCTTCATAAAAACAGCTCATCACCGCACTCACTTCACAACACTCCCTCACTCCATCTCCCCCTGTCTACTATAGCATTCAATAATAATGTGGTGATAACAACTTCTTTGAGATCATTGTTACCTGTTCTATCGGGAGGTTAGTTACAGCTTGCTGCCTTTGTTTCTGCCGCTGGATGGGTAGCAAGCTCCCAGACAGAGCCATGACGCCATCTTATACAGAAAATGTTGAGAGCAATTACACTTAAAAAGACGCGCCCTAATATGATGTTTGTTGATATTTATTTATTTATTTATTTATTTAACACCTCCTAAAAAGGAGAAATAATATACAGCACAATAATTACAATAAAAATACAAGCACCTTATAAAATGTCCACCCATGGACTTACATACAGCACTCAAAGTTTTAACACATGGACTTGCATGAATGTACAGCACCTAAAATTTTCACACTTGAGCTTATATAGTGCACAGCACCTGAGAATTTTTACACATTAAACCTCCTAGGAAGGAGAAATAAGATACAGCACAACAATAAAAATACAAGCACCTAAAATTTTCACGCTTGAGCTTACATAGTGTACAGCACCTGAGATTCACACATGGACCTACCTAATGTAGGCTACAGCACCTGAAGGTTTCACACATCGATTTTAAATAGTGTATAGTTATCACATCAAGTGGGAACAAAACCCAGCGAAGCTAAAGAAAAGCCTTAAAAGGCCTTGGTCAAGAGCTTCGCGAGGGTGTGCTCCAGGGATGAGGGGACACTGTACTCCTTTGAATAGAGGAGGTACCTCAATGAGTCAACGACCCCGCCCCTGGCCGGACACCGCTGTGAAGCCCTGTCACCACCATCCAATGCCGCCCTAGTGGGCGAAAAATCATGGCCAATAATATATTCAAGCAACGTACCAGCCGCAAGATGGCCAGACTTTATATATTCAGACAGTAAGATTATGTTCAAATCCCTGGCAGGGGATGCACTCTTAAAAATTCTATGATATAAGGAAAGTTTATAACCAGTGAGCATGGATTCAAATGACATAATATCGAGTGCCCCAAGAACATGAGAATGGTGACTGCGCTTCGGGATCCCCATAATTCTTTTGATAGTCGTACTCTGAAAGCTTTCCAAAGAGACCAATTCCCGTTTATCTAGATGAATACCTGGGCAGCCATACATCAAGATGGGAAGTACTGCCGACTTCCACAAATACACCTTCGCTTCAGTTACCAAACCTGGGTACGAAAATATATATGCACTGCTTGCCCCCAGTACCGGAAGCGCTCGAGTTGAAGAGGTTAATGATCATGCCAGGCACATTGAAAGCTATTTGGTAAAGTTTATTGATGAGACTAAATTGGGAGGTTTGGCTAACACTTTAGAGTCTCTTAAGGTGACTTAGGATAATTTTGATGGAATCCTGAAGTTGGCAGCTAATGAAATTCAATATGGCCAAATATACTTGCCAGAAATAAAAACATTATTATTCAATGTTTACATAATCTCTTTATGCTCAGTAATCTTAGTAATAGGAGACCTTGGGGTGATCTGATTGAGATCTTTAAATACATAAAAGGGATTAACAAACTGAACTATGCAGGATTACCTATGCCAAGTTATTTTTGAAACTAGTGGTCATAAATGAAATTTAACCAAAGGTAAATTTAGCACCAATCTTAGGAAGCATTTTTTTTTTTTTCACAAAGAGAGTAAGTGCAATGTGGAATAGCTTGCCTGGTTATGTTGCAGAGGCAGATATTCTGGGAGATTAAAAACCAGGCTTGATACAGTGCTAGACAACATCCAGTCCTTAATGATCAGAACTGTTAGTTTCACTTTAGCGATAGGCAAATGGCAAGTGTAGTTTGGCTGAATGGGCTTTTGTCACCACACCATGTTGTCACCACAGTATTTTGTGTAACCTCAGAAACTTTACAAATACATACATTTCAGTGAAACCATGGCAAAATGGTTTACGCATGGAAACTAAAAATAGATTTTCATTTTAACTTTTTGGGCAGTGGCACTCTTACTAAATTAAATACCACAGTCAATTCGCTATGAATAATTCTACTATTTTGCAGAAAACTTTGCCATAACTATGCAGATTGAGGGGTACTGAACTATGGTGATGCAACACACCCTCTTGGAATTAAAAAAAAAAAAAAAAAACTATGCTGAAAGCAGATTACGGCTAGGTGTAGGATTTCCTTTGCAGAAGAATTTTATTGACTGCAGAGGCAGAGAGGGGAAGAGTGGAATACTTTCTGTTTGGGCTGTTTTTCCTCCAGTGTTTGTGCCAGTAGAGCTAGAATACTATTTTACCTTGGATTTATGGAATTTAAATCTTAATTATGTGTGTCTTGGGGTGCACATAGTTAAAGTGAGGTTCTTCACTCCATCTGTTGTTTGATGACCGCAGTGCTGTTGGCAGGATATAAGAGAGGATGATCAAGAGTTGAGGAAGATTGTCACCACAGGTGCGCATGAGTACACGGCTTTTTTAAAAGTTTGGATTTAGTTTGGCCCAGTGAGTGGTGTAAGCTATGGCTACATACCAACAGTGTCTGTGTGCTTTTTTTTGTCTGTGCATGAGCAGTATGGTTGGGAAGCGGTTTCTCCTAGAAAGAGAAAATGGTTCCCCTCCTGGAGGTGTGATGCAGGGCTTTAATTGGGAGTTGTTGATGTTTATGCCTTCTGAATGTGTAATGGCTGGTAAAATTGAGAGGCCAAGTGCAGCGGCCAGAGAGAGAACGAGCAGCACGGACACAATACAAACACAGAAAATTATACAGACCACCAGAAAGTACTTGCACTTCCAAAGGACGTATAATAGTCCGAAAAAACGGAAACAACGCGAGAGAGAACAAAAGTAGAAAAGGGAAAATTCCTAAAGCGGAAGGAACTCCAATAATAACTGGAAGATATAAAGTCACACAAATCCTGACTAGAGATATCTTAGGCTATAGTGCTAAGCTACAAACGGACACTCTAGCAAAGGAGGCGTGATGGACTTCCGGCTTATATAGAGTCCGGGGAAGCGCCGCCCCAGTTCAATCAGCCAGCTGGGAAAAGAATCCTATTGAAAAGGAATTCGATCTCGTCCCGGGACGAGAGCCACAAAGAAAAGTCCAAAACACGCACAGGCCTCACAAACCATGACAGAATGTGCTATTTCAACTCAAAGGACCACAGGGTGCGCGTGTTTACTTTGATGGAAGAGGTTGCTAATACAGAGTACAATTGACCTGGTGTGGGGAGGGGAAAGAGAAAGGACTGAGGGAAGCCATGGTTAATTTACCTTTATTTGATTAACTGCCTGATCTTTCTGCTTACTCTGCCTATGTGTTCATTGCCATAGTGGATTCCTGAAAGGTAAAATAATGTGCTGGTGAAAGAGGTCAACTTCCCCAGGCTCTCATTGTTCTTAGAAAATATTTAAGACTTGCTGTAAACTGAAACTGTTACCCATTAATCTTTAAGGCTCAATTAGTAGCATTCACACTCCTAGTGAAAGGTGCATAAAATTGTACATTCTCTTTGTTAATGCCCGTTTGATAGACCTTTATGAGGATTTTTAAGGAATTTCAATTTTTAAAGTTTGCTGGTTACAGAACATAGATAAAAACAAACAATAAAAGCAAACAGCAAACAATAAAAGTGGATTTACATTCAAACAATGGACCCCACCCAAACATGTCCTTGTTTTTCTTATGGCCACCAATTTCCTTGTAGTTAAGATTTTCTTCCTTTATAGACAGAGGTCATATCCCAGTCAGAAACCTCAGTGCAGCCTTCGCATATTAATGGAACATTTTCACTGAAGTGAACCAGCGAGCACGAGCCATCTGGAAAAAGTTCAGTTTTCACATCCCCCATGCAAAGATTGCTTGGAGGCACACTGGGCCAAGATCTATTGATGCTCCTCCGCATTAATGCTTAATCAATATAAACAGAGTACAGTTTTGTGTACAACATCATGAGCTTTATAAGAAATGAATTAGGGTGGCTCCATTTTACTGCTACAAATAATTTTTTCCTCTTGTGTGATGTACAGCCAAGAGAACAAACACATCCATTTCATTACCAGATGTTTGGATTTATTCCCCGCAGCTCTTGAGAGCAGATGCAACTCACAATGCAGAAAATTAGCTGATGAGTAAAATTCAAAGTGTTGTTAATTTTGGGAAAGTTTCAAATATTATCCATTTTCATAAATGGATATGTCAGTGAGAGATGTGCGCTATAGTCGGTCTAAATATGTGCTTAAATTTAAATGTTTCTAAAGGTGGAATAAGAAGTAAGCTGTAGAAATTCTTTTTTTAGGGGCTACAGTAAATTTTAGGGCCACTTATTTAGAGCAAACCATTGAAATATAGACTGCACTATCCATGCTGTACGCGTAAGCTATATTGTGTTTCAGATCCCTCTTCTTCAGTATTGCCAGTGGTGGACAGGACTTTGAGCACTGGAATAAAATCTTGTCCACTTTGCCATTTTAGCCTGATTGGCTTTTCATTAGCAGTGGGCCAGAGAACTCTGTCCACTTAAACAATGTGCAATGTATGGGATTTATGCTGTGGCCAATTACAAGGTTTATCTCACTGCAATACTCAGATTTCCAGTCGCATGTCTGCTAACCAGAGGGTCATCCAGAGCAGGATGGTGAACTCTCGTCGCATGCTCCACAAGGGTACAATGGAGGTGATCTTCAACCCTGCTCCTTCCTCTGCTATGCATGACATCACAATTTACACTGAGGACAGCTCAGTGCCCCGTCAACCATTGCGAGGAACCTATGAGTTGTGAAGGATAATAGATTGTCATCTGCTGAACATCACAACGATTAGCCAAACATGCACATTCTGCTTGTATAACATCAAGAGAATTAGCCACTCTCTCACTGCCTGTTCAACACAGCTCCTGGTCCAAACACCGGTACTTTCCTACCAGGACAACTGGAACTCTCTTTCGGTTGGTCTTCTAGCACCTGCCATCAGACCTCAGTAACTCATCCAGAATGCTGCAGAATGCATGCTCACTTTCTCTCAAACCCCCACTGGCCAGTTGTTATGGCTTTGATCAAACTGAAAACACTGATGGTAGCATATCAGGCTTTAAAGGATCAATCCCAGCTTCAAGAGATCATTAAATCCTACATGCCTCAGAAGCCTCTCCGCTCTGTCACCTCTGGTCGCCTGGAACCTCCCTCTATCTGCTCGTGCAATTACCCAACATGTCTGCTGTCTGTTCTCACCCAAACATGGATCCAGAATGACTGTTCTGTAGAGCTCAGTACAGCAGAGATGTTGACCTTCAAGTGTTTATGACCTTCACCTCTTCAGGCAATATCACTCCCATTTCATTCTACAGCTGTTATTACTTAGTCTACAGTACCTTTGCTCATTCTGCTGAGATTACTTTACTGCCTCAGTTTGCGCTACAGGTGTACTACAGGGTCCAAGTTGTATTTGGTCACCTCAAGCACTTGGGATTGTTACTTCCCACTCGAGTTTTCAGCACTTTCAGTCCAGCTAAATGCACTTTGTGCTGTGATTCACTCCTGTCAAAAGAGTCTGCAAAATGCCTGTTCTGTGATATAATGCAATAAGTAACCCCTCGAACCCCACCAATAGTCCAGCAGAGACTATATTCCTGTAGCCTCAAGAATACTTACAAGAAAGAATTATTTCCCAAGTAGGCAGTGGGCTGACCGGATGAAACCTTGGCAACACTCAGACTGAGCAGGGGAGGCCATCCGCCTTTCCACTGCACAGTGACCAACATGTCTATTAAGCCAATTTTTCAAATCTTGTGTGCTGAACAAAAAACACGATAAGGCACACACACATCAAAAGCTGAGGGAAACCAATCACAGGGGAACTCTGGAGTTTAAAGCCCCTGCTGATAGTGCTCATGCTGAGCAGATAAATAAGTGTACGGCAGGAGTTGATGCAAACAATTATGCCCACGTTGGGGGGGATATCGGCTTCCAGCACCCTGGGAAAAGCAGCATGTTATCAACCCAGCACAGCTCAGCATGTAGAACACTAAGGTACTCTAGAGAATGCCTCATATTGACGTAGCCCCTTCTTTGGTCTAAAAAGTTGACTACGCTTGCAAAAGCACTGCGCTAGTCAAGCATACAATACCACCAGATGCACCGTCAGGGTATGCAGTGCCTTTTAACTCTTGAGCCTGATTAACAAGCAAGCAATTTATTCACTGAATAACCACAACCAATATGTACCCTATTATAATCAAACCCCGTGGGAGCATAAAATCGATATTTAAAAATAATAAAATGTAAAATCAAACGCAGGAGCCACATGCAGATCATGGACAAGCCGCTACAGCGTGTCCTTGATTAATAGAAGGCAGGAATTTTCAATTACGCGAATGAAGAGGATTATCAGACGACGGTTGGAGGTGAGGCAGGAGCAAACAGGAACATTAAAGGTCAGGCTAGGCGTAGTAGAAAGGACTGGTCCGAGGTCATTAGTTGGGATGTCAAGCCTAATCGATCACGGCACAGAGGACAGATGCATATGGAAAACAGTTTTATCTTTGATTCCACGATTGATACTGGTCGTAAATGAATTGTTACGCGTAAAAATTCATTACTTTTTAGCTAAAAAAAATCAATTTTTACTCGTAACAATGAGAAATCAAGATATCTGTAATTCACTTGTTATTCGTAACAGCAGATCGACATTGTGCTAAGGAGGAAGTGATTAAATTTTGAAGATGCAACTCTTTCGATTCATATTTTCGATCCAGGATCCAAAAGAATTTCTATGTGCTTAAAGACAGCGTCAAGCACTGGTGCCATGTGACACTAACACCCACATCAGCCATCAGATTACTTCATTGTACAAATACTTCATACTAGGAGAAATCCGGATTCAATTTCCTCTACCAACGAATTTCACAATAACGGAGGTTATGTGTTCATGCGTTCTCGGAGTGCCCTCTAGATTTTTTGTGAGGGGAAAGTACCAAAAAATGTATTTAATTCCATGAAAAAACTTTTCTTATTAAAGCAATGCAGCAATTCGGGTCTTATGCCTGTTGAACCCAGAGCAGCATGTAAAAATATTTTCCCTGTTGCTTAAATGATTGAAATCCCTTTGCAGTTGTTGCCATGCTGTATGAACCAGATGATGAAAGCATTTTCTTTATCAATCACATGATCATATTATCATCTTCAAATAACATTGATTTTACCATTCTGCTTTGCTTGAGGAAATTTAAGAATTTCAAATTATTTTTTGGATCACAGAATTTCAGTCGCAGACAGTTCCTCTCAATGTTGCAATAAGGTACTGCCACTAGAATGCAACATGGAGTTAAATTCTCGACAGCTACAATTTCACTCCAGCTACTGTCAGAATGCAGCCAAGTGGAAAATAAAACATAATTTTCATTGTTTTATCTTCTCATGTAGCATGCACAAATTTGTAAATATTCCCACTTTATCACCTCGTTATTTTGTTAAACAAATTAGCAATATGAATGCAACCTAGCAAATTGCTGAAACATCTTGATTCTTGCAGTCATTCTGATGCAAATTTGCTGAGGCTGACTGAAGGCTTTGTCTTTACCTTTAACTTTCACATTATTTGCAATGAAAAATATCAGCTATATGGCAGGAATTATCTCGCCCTAAGTGTTTCCCTTAATTGTTTCCCCGCAATCCAGTGTCCGGGTCAGTTTCCAGTGCAGTCTTCCTGAATTGATAAATTATGGTCTCGTCTGGTTCTGCTTCCCCCTCGTCTCCTGGTATGTTTTGCACATAGACTATATAAAAAGATGGACGAAGCACCCGTGACATCACCCATTGGTTTCAGCGCACCATTTAGGAAGCCTCGATTTTGGCAATTTGAACAGCGCCATTTTGTAATTCCTACTGGACAAGAGTGTGAACAGAAGGTCCAGGGAGGAGCGAGGGGTGGATCTGACCGCATCTGAGGAGGACCAGAGGACAGCCACACCCCTAAAGCATATCTGGCTTTATCCTTTAATCTAGTCTATTTGGAAACATAATTTACAAAAATGAACATCATGATATATCAAAGGAGACTTTAAACTCGAGAGACACCATAAAATAATGTGGAAAATCATTATTGAAATAATATATCAGGTGAGAAAGTAGGGTCATTTTCTCATAGACTTCTTTAGCATTGAACTTCTTTCTGCAACCACTGCCGTCGCCATCTGCTGGCCATTAAATGGAATGCAATTTTAAACGATTTCCGCATTGGCTTCACTTTTCAGACCCGGGTGCTGCGTCCATCTTTTCATACAGTCTATGGTTTTGCACGTATTTCCATTTCCCTTATTGTGTGATGTGGCGTGTATATAAGTTGCTGGTCTGGGCTCTCTCCTTGCTGGATTGTCTGGTTTCTCCATTGATGTTCTGACCTATGCCTATTTTGCGAGCCTTTCACTCTCCCTGCTTTCAAAAATAACGAAATAAGAGACTAGCTATTAGGGACACTCCCTCCTCTCTTGCCAGCGGTCTCCAGAGCAGTGACAGATCTTGCCATTCTTCAGCCCTTGGGTCTCAGTGTTTGCACAGTCCAGCAGGCTTTGCCATTTGGACTGACCTCTCAGTATTGACCGTGCACTGACCACTGGCCACAGCTAGCCCAATCCCCCTGACCCTGATCATTGATCGCCTGACCTGGACCAAGCTTGACTTTGCTAATGCCTAACTCTGACCTTTCAGTTTGTTTTCCCTAGTTTGTGCCAAGTTTGCCTTTGAGTACCTTCTTAAACGTCATAAAGGCTCCTTCCGGATCTGCGCCTGGCTCCTTTTCTAAACACCATCACAGGAATAAAAAAAGACCACCATTAAAAAATCATAACTGTTGTTTTTGTTTTGTGACAGGCTAGTGACATGCAGTGCTATGCCAGAATAATCTCTTGCCGCAGAGTCACAATAACCTAAGTTGATCAGTTCTGATGTGATATTTTAAATGGTGCTGTCATATGCAATATTCAAACTGCAATGAGCCCAAATAAACATTTTTTTATTCTTCTGGAACATAACCAGTAACAGTAAAACTGGACTGAATTTAACTGAAATAAACTATTGGCTTCTTTTATGCTGTATTGACAGTGACAACATAGTAGGTGAATCACTGTGGTGGCCCATATAAAGATTTTCACAATAAACTGGGCCAATTATTGCCCACACAGGATTATTTTGCTTATTTAAAAAGTAATGTACAATGAGTGAGCACCACCAGTTGAGGCAGAGCAATAAGCTAAAAAGATATGACCCCGCCATCAACCATTCAAGAGATGCATCATTTCTCCTCCATTTACCTAGCCAGAAAATCATTATTAATTAGCTTCCTCGGGTACAGCATGAAAAATAGAAGGTGTCATCGTAATTGGCCTGAGAAAGCTGCGGTGAATAATGTGACCATAGCTTGAGATGAAAGAGAATCAACAGGATGAAGAACCATCATTGCAGTAGTCAAACCAAATCCTAACCTTACTTCAACACAATCACATTTCCGCCTGTGAACTACAGAGTGAAATGAGCTTTTAAGATAAAGACTGTAAAGACTGTGATGGTCCATACTGTCCCAACCTCCTGATGCTGATATATGATGGAGTGCTGGACAGAGATAGACATTTAGCACTTTATTCAGTTGGGGATTAATAAATTCCACAAGTATTGTTAACAATGAATCCAAACATAGAAACCACAGGGATTGGAGAAATGATTGATACTCCACTTTTTCTGAGTCGAATAAGTTCTCCGTCTCCTGGATATTCTTTCAGATACAAAGGTCTGACACCTACACGTGTTTGTGCATAGCATGTCTTGGTTCAGACTGTGAGGCTGGCACAGATATCAAGAGTTTAAGGAGGATCCTCTGGGCCCTCAGATCTTCAGCCCTGTCAGGGGTAGAATAGTGTTTTCAAATGCCAGTTGGATACCACTTCAAAAATTGTGAACAAGCTGTTTGAAACTTTCCTTATTCGTGTTTTCAAAATAATAGTAAAGGATGTCTCGAAAGTAAGACATAGAGCTCTATCCTGAGACAAAGACAAACTGCTCGCAAAACAAAAATTAAAATGGCCATCTATACTGCCTCGCCGCTGTTTTGTCGAGGCTGAGGAAACACTTCCAACTGCATGAGAAGGGGCATGACCTGGGCTGGCATCAGGCAATATGAATTGCATTTGGGGAAATGAGGTTAAGACACTTTATCAGCGGCATACTGTGAGTCTTCATCATCTTCAGTCACTTAAAGACACAACGCGATCAAATTGGGACTCTTCCCATCTAATCGGGTATGCGCCGTCATATCTGGTGTGTTTGAACCATAAATATCATTGCATCGCAAAAATTCTTCTCTGTTCACAACGTCTCATCAAAGTGGGCTGTGATTTTCCCAGTTTAAAAAAAATCCCACCCTTAAAATCTGATAGAAGACTGAATTTTTCTCACGCTCTGACATCATTGAGCAGGAACCCCGCCCTCCCCTCCCTGCTGCATCCCTCAGGCTAGGGTGCATCAGTCAGAACACCCTCGCACATTTCCGTGTCCGTCAACATCAACTCAAACCTAAATGCTCAGACGCTTGCAGATGAATATTCGCCTACCAATCAAATTGTGCATCACAGACGTACAGGCAAGCCGAACGATTCAAACTGAGAAGAAAATAGTTCCAACTTCCCCAATACAGCCCACCTCCAATTCTGGATACACGCCTCAACCTAACGGATCCTCATCCCTCAAATGAATTTTTTTATTTTTGGAAATATATCAAATACACAAAAAAATACTCTGCCAACTTCCGTTGCACCTTGTCTAAACTTCCCGGCGAAAAACCTAATTGAATGCCATAATCAGTACTTTGATGTGATATTATCAGTAATATAATGAATAAATCTGCTGTTTTGCTCTCATATTTAAATAATTTCAGACAAAAGGCACCCGCATGCAACATCTTTAAACTCAATTTCCACCCCAAGTGTTACAAAAGGATTTAGGTGAAAGTCTTTGGCCACATTTTGATTACTGCAACATATACCTCTGTGTGAATTTGTTGGTGATGCAAACAAGTCCGTAATAATCCATAAGTAATGAATGAATGTTAATCCAAATTTTTTGCGCAAGTGCAACACCTGTTTAACAGATGGAGACTGTTTACTCCCAAGAGGTGGGCTGGCAGAAATCAACAGGCTTGACATGAATCCCTTCCCTACTAATATGTGCACAACCAATGGTGAGTATTTATGAATTGTTCATTTTTGAGATTTTGATCTCAATATTAGTCTGACCCCATTTCTGAAAAATTGGGATGGTATGGAAAATGCAAATAATGAAAGAAAGCCGTGACTGGAAAATCATGTTTGACCTGTAAACAGTGCAAGAAAACATATTTCAAGTTCACAGTTTTATTCATTTATTTATTTTGGAAATACAGTCCCCTCCACTAATACTGGCACCTCTACAAATACAAGCGAAAAAGTTTATAAAAATGTGAAATGTGGTTGTTATAAATCTTGCCATTCTTCCATTCAAAAATGAACAAAAATCAAACCCTTAATTTAAAGAAAATGATCAAAGGAAAAAGTCATTCTTTTCTTAAAATATTTTCCCGAAAACACGTGTGCCACAATCACTGGCATCTCTGGCACCTCTATAAAGTCTTAGAAGGCAACAAGTCTATTCATACTTTACTTCTTTAAGCCCACCATATAGGAAAAATTAAATGGTTACCTATGACTTCCTGTTTTCCTGGGGTATGAGGTGACAAACGGGCCAGTTTCCTATGATTATCCACATCTAAGTTAGCAAAACAGCTGGATGTGTGACAGAAACTGGTCGCGTATTGGAAATAGGAAAACAACTT
Organism: Gymnothorax javanicus; assembly: GCA_029692085.1. Taxonomy (NCBI): domain Eukaryota; kingdom Metazoa; phylum Chordata; class Actinopteri; order Anguilliformes; family Muraenidae; genus Gymnothorax; species Gymnothorax javanicus. The sequence continues at coordinate 36,824,471 of CM056210.1, read as the reverse complement.
AAAAAAAATGGCTAAAATGTCAAAATACTAAATGTGACTTCAAGGACAATAAATTAGATGTTTCTGGCACATGGTAATCTTAGAAAAAAAAAATGTGTGAAAGAGGATGTGTGCCTACTTTGGGTGCACACATCATGAGGAGGATGGTAAAACAAACTAGCAGAAACATTGCTGGAGAATTGCACATATTGTCTCAGGGTCAGAAAGTCTCTAAAACTACAGTCAGATGGTCTCCACACGATTAAAAGATGCTTGATAAGGTTGTCAGCAGCGATGTAGTGCAGGTTAAACGCATGTAAACGCTGTTTTATGTGCCTTTTAACACAACATACATAGCGTTAACTCACTCTTTTAACGGAGCAGTGTGTAGAATTTAGATTGATATTTTGGCAGAAATGGAATATAACATTCACAACTACTTTTTTAGTTGTGTATAATCACGTGAAAACAATAATCTATGAGTTTCATTTCGCTTAGAATAAGCCCTTTAAACCTACATGGGAGCGGGTCCACCTCCGTGGAGGCCAACATGTTGCGCCGCCATTTTTTCTTCAGTACCCCAAAAAGGGAAAAAAAGTTAATGAATAAAGCACTGACACCAAGACAGCGCCTTTCACGTTTTCGCAAGTTTTGCGGCCACCGTAGGTTTTCTGAGAAAAGGAATGGTCAGTTGGTTGCAATCTATAATCTGGCCACTAGATGGATCTAAATCTTACACACTGATCCTTTAAGATAGTTTATGCACTTGTTATTGCGTGATTTTGAACAGTTTGAGGCGCATTCAAAAGTGGGGTATGCGATTCTTATCTTATTAATTTTTTTTGTCAAATTTAGCGAATATCTACTCACTGTCCGCAAATCGTCTGTTCCATGTGTGCTAAAAAAGATAAAATAAAATAAACCGCTTAGACATTGGTCTGAGAGTTGAAGAGCCTAAAGAGAGACACAGTGACGTGGAGGTTACACTGTTTCTGCTTGACAGGTGGGTAAATTAAGTGTTACCATGTTTCACGGAACCAATGGGTCAGCGTGGTGTCGTGATGTTAGGTTTAGCGGCGGGAGTCGTTACCTGGAGCTGGTCTGTAAGCTATAGGAAACAATCTCGTCCTCGCAGCATGTTAGCTTCGCAGCAGCGAATGTAGCGACAGTTTGCTGCCCACAACCTAACTGACATTAGTTAGCTACCTACATTACCTGCTGTGTCACTCTATCTTATTTTACCTAAAGCAAAAGATTGACCGCTTGCACTGTGAGATTATTTGGATTGATGCACAACTCGAAATGCTACGCTAGCCGGCTAGTTAATGCCGTCACCGTGCTTGTTTGGCTTAGCAACAAACCTACCATCCTGTGGTCGGTCACTGTCCTCAATTCTCTCTCTGTTGAGTTTTGCATACTGACTTTATGTGCCTGCATTTCGCTTTTTTCCACGTCAGTTAGAACTAAGCTGGGACGTTTCCCTGGCAATGCGCTTACATAAATCTGAGGGGGCAGAGCAGCTAGTAGTTTTAACAAGGCAGATTGTTGGCTAATTAGTAATTACTCAGCCATACCCCACACCAAGTATCCCTTATAAGTTGCCCTTACCAGTACACCAAAAAAACAATAACTATAATAATTATATTATGTGTTTATAGGGATATATGATTTGGTTTCAGTTGTTCTAGTCTCATATGTTTAATTGGTGACTGAAGTTTATGGTATTAATAATAATAATAATATTGGTGTTGTTGTTGCTATATTAATTGGCATATATGATTTTGTTTTAGTTATTCCAGTCTCATATATAGTTTTGTACATGGGTGACTGTAATTTCCAGTGGGACCAGGTTCTATGTTCAGATGAAACCAAATGGAGCTCTTTGGCAGTAAACCTCTGCGATGGATTTGGTGTGGAATTGCCATTTCGTAAGGAACCAGATCATCTCTTTGAAGTATGGTGGTAGATGTTTTATGTTTGTTTTGGGATTGTTTTTCTACCAAAGGACCTAGACAGCTTGTTAGTGTTCATGGTATCATGAATTTCATTAAGTGTCAGCAGAAATTTAATGAAAACCCAACGGGCTCTGCCAGACAGCTAAAATTTGGCAGTGGTCGGTTTATCCAAGTGGACAATGATCGTAAGCATGCATAGATATCAACACTAAAATGGTTAATTGACCAAAAAAAAATCTCTTAGGGTTTAGTCATGGCCATTCAATTCCCTTGACCCAAACCCAATAGAAATCCATTGAGACCAGTTAAATTGGAGAATCCATAAAGGTGGACCTAGGAATATAAGGGACCTGGAGGGATTCTGTGGGCAGGATTTGCCTCAGAACCCTTGCCATATCATCATGCATTATAGATGAAGCCTCAGAGCTGTTTTTTTTTTTTTTTTTTTTTTTTGGTGATGGTTGGCTGCAGATAGTATGAAATGAAGGGGATCTGATAAAAGTGTTGCACATTGTAGAGAAAGTATTTACAATATGATAATAATTATTTTTTCTTTCAATAACTTTTTTGATTAAAAGCAATATTTTTGTTAATATTTTGAATGTAACATGGGGATGAATAATAAATTCATCACAATTTACTAAAAGATGGCAATATTAGTTGAAGGCTCTGTACAAGCACATTCTGAACATAATGCCTGAAACATGTTCCCAAAAAGTTGGAACTGGGACAATGTCTGACCGAGAAAGTGCTGAAATGATTAAAAAAAAAATGGGTGTAGAGGTGTCAAACAGGAATGTGATCTTGCTTGGATATAAGAGGAATATCTGTGAAAGGCTCACTTGTTAACAGGCAGTGAGTGGTCACAAGCCCACCACATTGCAAAAACCTGCATTTCAATAATCCAACATTTTGAAAATGGCATAAAAGACTAGTGCAAATTATGTTTCAAAGTGCTGGAGTGTGTTTGCTTGGTGAAACCAAACGCTGGAGGAGGAGGAGCCACAGACCAGAGTGCAGTTCGCAGCCCTTATCCAAATAGTAGAGAAAACAAAGAGGTAATAAAACCAACTGCTCATAGGGCAAGGAAAACTGATAAGCTATAATGACAAAACTATAAAAAAACACTCAGGGGAGCACTACAACTAGTCCAAGGTTACTGCTCAAACACAGAAGCAAAATACTTTCAAAAATTCAGTTCAACAAAAACTCTCACACGCAGAGATATACTAGAGAGTAGAAAATAAGCACAAAAACAAAGTGAAGAATCTTCACAGACAGAAGAGCCTGCAACCCTTAAATAGGATGGGACTCTATTCAAAGAATGTGTCCCGATGCATTCCACTTGTGGTTTAAAAAGTTAATGTTGCATTTCTCCTGCGGTGCTTTCTCCCACACCTCAGAGGTTGCGCCTCAGGACCGTGGACAACATCTGGGAGCACGAAAGGAAAGGTGATGTGACGCAGTGGTAAACACATCCTCGTCCCAATTTTTCTGGAAAGTGTTGCAAGCACAAGATTGACAATAAGTGTTAATTTCTGGCTTGCAATAATGAAGTGAAGAAAAAACATGACATATCACATATTTGCACCATTTTGAATTTAATACAAGTCAAGAATGATTCACAAGTCATTATTTTTTTAATCTGAATTTTCCATTTTTTTTTTAATGGGTTTTAGTTTTGTCTCTGTATTTCATTTAGCATATGGGATTCCCGGAGGATTCAAAATGAAGCACAAGGCAAAATTCTGCTCAAACATAATACAGGTATTATGCAACGTTGATTGTGTTACGAGCATTTATTTCATTTAAAAAAAGAGATCACACTTATTTGTATTGTGAGATAACTTTGATTGCACCTTTTCTGACACCTTAGATCCTTCACTTATTCGCACCTCTCTGCTTGATCATTGCCACAGTAATTAAAAAAAAAAAAATGCCCTTTCGCCCGGATTCCTGACTGTTTCTCAATTTTCCGATACAGTTCTGAAGGCAGAGACATGCACAGCACATATAAAACATGTTCTTGAACTGGACTTTCCATTTTTCATCTTTCAATAACTCGAACATTCTTGTCAAACTTAAAGATAATGATATGCACAGTGGATATTTCAGTCACGTTATTTAGTTCTACATTGCTTTACAAGAGCCCAAAAAAGCTGAAATATACTCTGTAAGAGTGAAAGGAGCTCAATTAGAGTTGATTTTACACAAATTTGCAACACAACTTTTTTGTGCCATTTGTGTGTGAGATCCGTTTGCGTTACCATCTGTGGTTTCCAGTGCGTAAGCTCCAAGCTTCATCAAGAGCTTTAAACCCAGCTTGTTCCCAACCTGATTTTTGGCAATCGAAATGGATTATATGTAAAGAACTGAACTGTTTTAGTCACTCGGGGGGATGAAATGTCGCGATATTCCGGTGCCAAAGACAATTGCGAGGTAATGCATAAATCAGGAAGGTGAGTTTTTCTTCATCTTCATGAAATGTTTAGATTTGCTGCTGTTTTTTCCCCCATCAAAATATAAAATTATACCAGATATTCTACAATGATGGGAGGGTATAGGATGTTTTGCAAATAATACTTGAGCTTTTCCATGCATGATTTTTTTGCCCTAAAATCCCACTTTACAAAAGTAATTAGCAATCCTATTTCCATTTTTGGAGTCAGAACAGCAACACTGGACCATATGCTCAGTGCAGTTGTTTTTTTGAAAGCATTGGAGGATAATTAAAGCACAACATTTGGGTGTGAAATAACACAACCACTCCCAGGAAATCAGGCCGACTATTAGAAATGAACCGTGCAGGCAGGCACTCTGGTGCCAAGAGCTGGTACTGCAGCATCAACTGAGACAGAGAAAGAGGGCAATAGACAAGAGCACAAATACAGAAGACAGGAACACTAATAAGAGACTGTGAGAGCGAGAAAGACTCAATACCAGCACAAAGAGTGATGTCATTCGCGCAATAGTTCCAGCCAACAGACACAACACTTCCATTAACACTTTTCCCGCCAGCATATATATTTTTAAAGTTGCCAGCATTTTTGATAATGCAATATCCATTTCGGTTGGAAGATGTGTAACCACACCCCTGACCATATCAGTGAAGATGTTGATTGCCGGAGTTTCTCGTTGAGGACGGGGGAAGCATTCTGCTACAGAGAGTCTTGTCAATGGCAGGGAATGGGTTAAAATGGATATCTCAGGGAAAGATTTAATTGAATATTTCACACTTCGTTTTTTATTACGGCTCAGCCCCAATGAATTATTTACTTCACACACATCTAAAGCGTGGAAAAAAATCTACTGGCAAATAATCCTCTCTCTAGACATTATGCGGGGGAAATGCTAGTAAGCATTTACTATCAAAATATTGTTGACTCTTTGTGTACATTGGTGTACTCTGTGTTTAGACTCAAAAAACAGGCAGCAGCACCATACTGAGTAATAAAATTAGTCAAACTACACAGAATGACTAACGTGCATCATCACTGATCTACTTGATGTACTGAAATGAAAATTCCTCTCTTGATATCTTGTGTGTCACAGCCCTTTCACAATCATTCATATGAGGAGGAACAGCTTCAATTAATTTAGAGCAGAATACTGCACGGACCTGAATTTGTTTTACATCTCTGAAAAGCTTCAGTCAGTTGAGCTCCAGCTGGTAAACATATTGGCTGCAGCAACTAGTCAGAGCAGTGAGTCATGCAGATATGTGACACAGCTGGATTGGAGAGGCTCTTTGTAAGTGGCAGAGAAACAAATCACTTTGGGGTCTATTCTCCCATTTGCGCGTAAGTCCTTTTCGAGTTACGTTCATCTGAGTTACGCGTATTCTCCCCTACGCGCTTCAATCACGCCCACAGCGCTTAACTTCAGAATGTAGGCGGCCTTATGAAAGAGGTGTGACTAATCCAAAAGAGAGGCAGACTCTGTACTGAGCTCATTGATTATGGCTATCAGGAAAACATGGAACAAAGATTTTCTGATTAACCATGAGAATGCAGTTGTAGGCCATGGAAAACGCAAACCAGACTTTAAATTTGAATATCGTCGGCCTGCTGATAAAACCTCGTATCTCCAAATTGATAAGAAACAAAAACTCGTTTGTCCACTATTCTTACATGCAAAATTAAACATTTTTTATTTTATTTATATTTTTAATTATATTGATCAATTTATATATATATATATTTTTAATTTTATATTTATTTTTTATTTTCCTGTGAAGTTTGAAGATACGAGGTTTTATCAGCAGGCCGACGATATGCCGCTGTAATAGTAGGCCTATGTATGTCTGTGCCAGTTACAAGAAGTAATGCAGACATCTCTTTTTTATTTCTTACTCTAGCCACCATGACATTAAAGCGATGCAAACAAACAAATTGCCGCGATAATGAAATAACAAATAAAGAATTTAGCGCTTCTCAACCAGCGCAATCAGAGCATTGAAAATGTGCCCCTCCTACACTAGCTTGTTTGTTCCATGGAAGACAGGGAAGAAGACAAATAAAGAGAACATTCTACTCACACAAAAATAACAATCAAAGACAGTTTATATGATCTCATTTAGAAATTGCGCACTTGAAATCTCAAACTACTCCGATGTCAGGTTTGCAACTAAAGGACACGGCAACGCTTTAACAAACAAAGGATTCATACCCAGCACGCGGTCACCCCCCGCCCCGAAACCGCCTCAACAATCACACAATTCCATATCCGTAGCCTATTATGTCCCATTTGATTTGAGCGACACATTCACTTGAACTTGTGCCTAGCACTTTATTATAATCAATTATCCCATTTACTGATAATGATTCTTCCCATGTCGACTATTCTTTAGCGGCTAAAATTGATTAACAAATGGGTAGTGCTTTGGTATTGGCCAGTAGGGCTCAATCTAGAGTATTTAATAATATCTTTATTCACACATTAAAATACACAGTATTATCAATGGTAAAAAAAAAATAAAAAAACATATTTACATAGACACGGTTAGTTAATACAGATATCCTCAATTAGAGAATCAATCTCCTCCCTAGTGAGAATATCACAACTTTTTAGGTTATCACGAACATATAGGGCAGTCACATTTGTTAAAAGGACATGAAAACAATGATGGTGACGTCGAGCCGAAGCCGAAAACCAAATTTCACAGATGAGGAGTTAGAGGTAGCCTATTGGTGAAATCAGTAAAGAGGCACCACGAGGCGTTGTATGGCAAGGGGGCACTGAAGGCTGATCCGAGGAAGAAAGCTGCGAATCGTTCTGGATGTGGCTTCGGTCGGGAGATGTAAGCGCAGTATCCCCGATTTAAAGCATAAATGGAGAGATCAGCGGCGCAGTTGCACAGTACATAGGCGTCATGGGCCGAGCCAGGGAATTTGACGCAGATGCATAATATGTGCGTATCATGATCGTACACAACCTGAACATTAATGCTGTGCTGACGTCTACGGTCTCTGTACATATTCTCATTAGTGGAAGGGGTTCTGATTGCAACGTGAGTACAATCAATGGCTCCCACAACACTGGCGAACCAGGCGACTCAGTAGAACCCCCCCTTCTTTCAGCGGGTGTTTCGGGGAACTTTATGAAGTGGCTGATGTGGTGCAGCATAGCGTCAAAGAACTGTGTCAGACACCTTGACACAGACGCCTGTGATGTGTGCATGACATCACCAGCCACTCTCTGGAACGACTAAGATGCCAGGACCGACAGCGCAGTTATGACCTTGATGACCAAGGGTATGTTTTGTGGATGATTGCAGCGGCTGGATAGCTGCTCATCAAGAAGTCAGCAAAGATAGATGATTGCCTCACGGTCCAGACGAAAGCGCTGGATGCACTCGGTGTCTGTTATGCTGCATTCGGTAATGTGTCCCACGAGCCGTGTTTTCAAGACATGACTGGTGAATTCCATTCTTTTGACCTCACGACCTCACTGTCCGAATGATCCTTCTTTGTACCTTCGACTTAATTCACGACACGACTCGTGTTTACGAGTGTTACCGAATGCAGCATTAGTCCCAGGATGTCCAAACGAGGCCGATATAGGCGTGGTCGTCTTTGAGCTCGGCGCGCTCCCCTTACTCTTTCCCACTCACGCAAGAGTGCAAGCAAATGCAGGACTGGCATTTTGGTTTAGATTTTGAGGACATGGTAGAATGATGGCGAACAGGCTGTTGCGTAATATCATGTGATGATTTTGTTTGATAATTTATTATGGTTATGAGAAATGTAGTTTAGAAATAAGGATGAACAATCGAATATTGAATGTCTCAACCTTTACCATGTTAAATAAAATAAAATAAATGTTAAAATTCTGCCTATAACCGACATCAAACGCAATATTCTATTTCGCCTTATGTTGGCACTTGACCTTAATACAGCCCTCAAAAGTGCTTAACAGAAAAAGTGTATAAGCCAGGGGAGAATACGTATAAGTGCTATTTTCCTGAAAAACGCCCAGATTTTGGCCTTGCTCCGCCCGAAGTGCATAACTGCCTTTGGGGCGCGTAATGCACAGACTTAAGTCAAGGGGAGAATACGCGTAGGCTGAAAAGCGTGTAGCTACGCGCTTTTTTCGACTTATGCGCATGGGAGAATAGACCCCTTTACGAAAGCTCAGCTTTGTTTGGGCTGGACAAGTCCATGCTTGACTCTCAGAAAGTGGAAAGTCCATAATTCATCTAATCTGTAGTATTACCACAAACCTGTTGTGTGCCATGCTGTTTGTCCATTGAAGTTATACACCTGTGTTTGTTTTCATGAAAAATCCTTGTTATTCAGTGAGAATTTCAAATGGGGTGTAATGGGGATGCATATATTAATGCCTCACTTCCAAGCAGGACAGAGTAGCCATTTTTCCAGTCATTACTGAAATGTGTAATTTCACTAATAACCTTGCTCATTCAAAATGAAGGCAGTGTGATATTTTTTCAGTAAATTTGTACCTAACATACTGCAAATTCTTGAGACATGAAAATTGGCAAAAGATGGATGCATTTTTCACACCATGTTCCTGACTCGGGGAGATGGAGATAAGATTGAAAATTGGCAAAGTGAACCTTTAACCAAAGAACATCAGAAAAGACCATTCTATTCGAAACAAAGATGTAATGCTCACAAAGAATGGCTAGATGCGAGACAAAAAGGACAGCTTAATTTAATGCCCACTAAAGTACAGAATAACAGTCACCAAGGAAAATTTGACTACTTGCAGTCAAAGAACTGCTGAATGTACACAAAATGGCCAAAACTACATACACAGGTACATATTTGTCCAAGGTCTTATTCCAAAATAAAAGTTAAGGAATTGGATCTCCCTTCACTTTAATAACACCCTTCACTCCTCTGGGAAGGCTTTCCACTCAGTGGAATGGGATGTGCTTCTGTTACAGCCAGAAAAACACTAGAAAGATCAGGCAATGATCAGGCCTGGCTCAAGCTCTGCAATATCGAGTATTTTTGACACTGATGAACCAGTTATGGCCCTAACTTAGGGTATGAGGGCATTGTGCTGAAACAGGAGAGGGTTTTCTCCAAATTGTAGGAAGCACAAAATCTTCATGTCATTGAATGCAATAAAATCAAGATTTTTCCTTCAGTGGAACTTGTAAATCTGATGCTTTCCAAAGAGCAACACAGTGCATTCAACACATAAACAGTCGACGAACAAAATATTTTCTAAAGGACAGCCAAATGTTATGAACACCAAAGTTCAGCAGCACAGACCACTTCATGTAAAATGCAGCTGAATGCCGAGCTCAAAATAGCAGAATGAAAGGCTCCCTTCAAACAGAGGCATAAAACCCACCAACTACAGCTGCGGCTGGCAACAGCAGTAATTTTAATTGAGTACGTTCATCCAGATAGTAAAATTTCTTCTCATCTTAAATTTCCTTTAACCCTTTAAGGCCTAATTCAAAAATCCCGGCAGAACGTCCTGCCTCCGTGTTTACCGTAGTAACCTGTCTGTGAGCTGAAGCGCAACTTCTTAGCTCTCAGGAACAGTTTTTTCTCTTGCGCAAATTACAGTGCTTACAAAATTGCTTGCGCATTTGTGCCGGCGACGACGAGTTCGGATTAAAAGGGTTTTAAAATACTATTTTGATCAACCCCTTTCTTTCAAGGTGATCTTAAGTTTAGCCTTTGACATGTTGTTATGAGCCTGTTGCTAAAAATATGTGTCTGAACACTTGCCAATCTGTAGTAATTGAGTTGCTTGAAATTCATTCAATTTCAATTTCAACCTGCTTTTTCCACATTAAATTTATTTTCAGATTTCAACAGAATACGGAAGTCAATTTAAAAATGGTATTTTTGACTCTCTTTGTTTTCCTGGCGGGGAACCCCTTGTAAAAACTCATGTGGACAATATATCACATTCAAGGCGCAAAACTTGTTGGAAAATACGCAGAGTTCTTAATTAAAATACATTCAATGCCTGAGGAAGCCACAAACCTAGATGCATGTCTTGCTGTACAGCTGGTGGTGGGAGACATTGTTTTTCTCCACAAGTTTTAATGGGGGAAATGTTTGAGATCTCATGATAGTTCAACCCACAGTAACAACTCATTGGGCTGCAATTGAATCATTTCTGTCCAGTCTTGATTTAGTAAAGGCATACGTATCAGTCCAGTTTACTGGTCAAGTACCTATATATTGTAAATACTACCTGTGTTCTCCTATACATACAGTATATTTCCAGGCATTCAGTTTTGTTTTATGGAATATGACTATTATATATTTTATGCTCTCCACAGGCTCAGAATCACAACTGCTGGGGTCAGTTAATTTGATTTGAACATCCACGAAGAATCCTCTTGAGGAACTTGTGATATTTGAAAACATTTATTATTTGGGTTATCGACAAAAATAAATATTTACAAAGCATCTTCACCTAGTCAACGTGCATAAATGGGCATAAGTCTCTATGGTAGTGTGTATAACTGGTTAATCAGAGTGGGTGTAGGTTTTTCAGTGCAGTGAAACTCATTCAGTTAATCATCTCTGTATTTGCTCACGGCACGCATCAAGAAGTCATGCTGCCATCCAATGGTGCTGCATCAAATTATTTCTGGGCCTTTCGATTATGTGTCAGCAGACTGCAGCATATTTTAATTCCACTCAATCTGTTCCTTTGCTGTCCGATTACGGTACAGCTCACAAGGCAGCTAAATCGGAACGCAGAGATACACAGAGGAATAGGCGTTTTAAATGAAGTGGAATAAATTAAATATCTTTCGGCAAGCTGCCTTTCAATATAATTATGGGAAATTAAAATGAGAAAGAATTGTCTTTGAAAAGCATGCGTCAACTCTGAACCCATATCCAAATATATTAACATTGCTCAACCAGAAAGCATTTACCTTTTATGCTAGACAGCTGTTGCGAATTTTTGAAAATGGACTGTGAGACAGTGGCTATTGTCAAATAATTTTAGCCTGAAGTAGATTGATTAATTCTATAATTATTTGCTTACCTGAACTTCCCAGCCATCAAGTGAAGCATCCATACAAATTTTGTGGTTTCCAAGTTTTTATATGAATATACCACTTTGTAAATACAATATTACATATCAATGCTTGGAAATAACTAAATCTTAATGTGCACCTGTGTAGTCAACTAAAAATTTCTCTTTATAGTGATGGGTTCTTAATATGCGGATAAGTTTATCAATGCCCATGGCTCACTCACTCAGGAACCCCCAAAATCTTCACGTCTGTTTCCTCTGGGAACTGCACTACAGAGATAAGTGCACCCCATAATATGTCAAACTACCGAGAATAGCAGTAATGGTGACCATACCATCTGGAATTGCTCATCATTTCCAGGTGGCAAACTTTTGTTGTGTGTTTGGCCGCATTCTACACATGGTTCGCACTCAAGCTAATGATAGTATTTGCGCAATCAACCAGCTTTTACATTGCAAATGTTTCAAAAGGTGTTCAAATGACGAAAATGCTATTTTTAAGGGTGCTCTTATCATCAAATGATGAAATATGGAATATGCATGGCCATGTGCAATGCCAGGTTTGCATTTTACCGTGAGTATACCAAAAAATCGCAGGGCAGGTTATAATTCAGGGTTGGTCTATTTGAATAATAGCATACTGTTGCTTATTTCAATATTCACTGAGTCGGGGATACTTCGGATTTATGCCCATTCCATCCCCGCTGCCGTCTCCACTGGGAGGCCGTGAAGACCTGAGTAACTATGACAAGGTACAAATTGCTATGGCCAGACGACTGGGCTGGAACATCCCTGAAAAGGTGAGGCTTGTGGAGGGCTCCTGGTCAGTTGTGGTTAGTACCTACCTACGATGACGATGAGGTGCTTGGGTGCATTTCTAATGAAGAGGATGAGGAGAAATGGAAGAAGGCTTGGAGATCCTGCTGTACCTAATCATTTCCTCAATAATAATTTGGCTTACTGGAAGAGACGCCAGCGAGGAAAACCTGAATTTACAGTAAGCGGTTAGAACAGGGGTCTCAAACTGGTCTATAAAATGTCCAAAGGGCTCCTGGTTCTCATTCCAACTGAGCAGAAGCACACCTGCATCAACAGTGCAGGCTGCGATCAGTTGATTAAATTAGTCCGGTTTCAATAATTTGCTTAATATCCTGATACACATCAATATTGCTCTCCCCCAAAAAAAAAGAAGAAATATTGTGAGAACATATTTTGCCGCTTTGCCTGCTCTGATTTCCGTGGTCATCAATACAATGCCATAACAGACCTTACAAAATTCAAATACATTTATCGCTATTGGCTAAGCATACGAAAACCAAGTTATACAGCACATTTCATATTTGGGATTTATTATTAGTATGGCTTTCTATCACTTCTGCACTTTTGGAAGCAAATGATTGCCCCACAGGGAGTTCCATATGAATTTCCCTCCTTGCCATAAAATGCATCATTGGGCTCATAAGGACGCTGGAATCCAGAGGCCACATTCATACTCGGCAAACAAGCTGCATTCTAAAATTAACAGTCCATGATTCACCTCTTTGCTAGCCTTTTGTATTGGTAATTGCTCGTTTCATCTGTGACAGTGATGTAAATTCTAAGTCTTAATGACAGTGTAACTGCACGGAAAGAATGAAGTGATACATTTTGCCTTTATGCAATAATGCTGACTGTCCTCCTGAACCTGTTCACCAACGGCAGGCTTCTGAGGCATTTTTCCTCAGTTTCACATATTTCAAGCTTATGCTCTACAGCGCCGGACCTAATTTTAGCACCCTATCAGCTTAGCTCACCCGGCACTGATTATGGAGGTAATACAATTGTATCTGTATGAAATACTGAAGATTTCTAGTGGCGGTGTATTTCCAAATGTTATCTAGGAAGTGCTTAATGTTAATTGCATCACAGATGATCATAATCTCTTTGCCTTAGTTTACATTAAGGTGATGGGGAGATAACAGGGGATTCTGGGAAATGTAAACAAACTATATATGCTAATTAATATGGACACAAAATTTGCACAAAGTTTTTCTTGCTCATCTATGAATGTTATTATGCACTTTTGTATTATATATATATATATATATTTATATATATATAAATATATTATTGCCTGCATTTATCTCTAGTCTCCCAGGGACATCAACAATTTCCACAAAGATCAGTTAAAAAACAATAGGTGCCAAGATCTTATAATTCTCACATGGAGTCTCATAACCTTATTCTCTCCTATTAAAGTTAAACTCAATGCTTAGATGAGTATCTTCTTGTGACTCCCTCTCCAAATTCAGACCAATTTCCCAAGACTTAATTCCCCAAGCTTTTTTTTGTCCCTATCTAGACAATAACCATTCGCTGCTTTGTTTCGATTGAACTATTGTAAAACTCTCCACATTATCTGGTATTTATTGCTCCTTGTATATCTATACTTGAGGAAACAATAGCCTTTGTTTCTGGACTCTACAAAACCAACCATTTTGAAATGAAAACATGCCTCTATTTATTTTTCTACCTTAATAAAGAAAGAAAAAAATACAATGTACTTGTGAAATTGCACACCATTCATCCTTGTTGGTCGTCAAAGGAAATTCACATCTTTGGGTTGAAGACTTTCCTTGGCTGTGTTGAAAAGGAATTCTCAGTGTTAAGGCTACACCAAGCAATATTATGTGCATTGTTATTCAGTAAAATGACCACAAGCAGAGTGAGTTATCATTTGCGGGTCTGTTTCCAGAATACAGTTTTTTTTTTTTTTTTTTGCAAGCTTGCAGTTGTTGCGTCTTATTCATTTTCAGCATTTATTTCCTGGTTCGACAATAAGCTCCTCTGCCCCTCATGTCACCTCTCTACCCTCTGTTGCACAGGACAGGCGTGGTTTTGAAGGACAGGGCAGTGGACGAGTCCATTTGTGCCCTGAGTACACAATAAGTGAACAGGCATGTTTGGAAGCATTTTCTGGCCAATAAATAAAATAAGCCTGTGTTAGAGTTAGATTACTGTCCCTTTGGACAGTAACTTAGCTAAGCACTGCTAGCTAAGGTAGCCAGACAGAAACAACATAGCTAGCTAGCTCCAAAGTTACTTGCTGGCTAACACAGAATTACCAGACTTTGTATTTATTCTTTCATAGATTGAGGAATAGACCTTGTGCTTTGCAAGAACTTGTTTGACATGGACTCCTGCCTGGATGCATCTGTATTCACGTCTTGTTCAATTCTTTAGCTATAAATGCGGATAGTAGATAGTATTCACCTGCTAACTAGCAAACGTTCCCACCTGTTCCCATGCAGCATTAACCCATGACTGCTTAAAGAAGTATAAATTATGGCTGTAGATACCTAACTAGCTTGCTGTGCAGATTAAAGAAAGGTAGCGATAACAAAATCTGAAAACGAAAAGTTGGACTGAGTGGCAAAGTATGGGCTAATTTGATTTCTAAAGCTTGGAAAATTGACAATGATAAAAGCATATGTCAGATCAGTTTATTTGATGTATGTTGAGAATGAAGGCATACAGAACATACTATTCATGTCAGCTGTTTTCCAACAATTCGTCTGCATTGTAAGCCCATTTGGGTTGGGCATATATTGATGCAAGACATTACTACATTGATATCAGAGTACATATTTTCCTGTATAATATTACAATGGTCAGTTTGAGAATTGATTGACCGTTAGGTTAAAGTCATTTGAAAATCTGCAGGGGAAGTCAAGTCGTGGTTGCAGCTGCCAGTAGCTACAATGAGAGTGAAAATCTAAGTGTATCTTTGTTAACTGATGATCACTAAAAATAAAATGTTCATCTTCATTTGAAATTACAATAAGGTGTGAGGTATTCTGTGGGTTTAATCTTGGGGTTAAAGCAAAGATTAGGTTGATAAAAAACTTTTCAGGTGACAATTTAGCTAGCTCACCCAAAATGCAACAAGACAATCCAGACTAAAGCAAGCCGGAGAAAATGTGCATCAAGCATAATCTGTGTGATGCAACCCCCCAGAGTCCTGCAGGCAGAGGGACATTAACACACTGGTTTTAAAGGGAATGACAGCAGCTAATCTGATTGGCCTTGGAACCAAGCCCCCACCACACCCACAGTTGATTAATTCATTTTACTCCAACCCTTTTGACAACAGTACTGCAACTGTGCCATTGCCTCCAGTCACAAAATTACCAGAATGGAGTCAGACATGCCCAGTTTTGATCTGCAGTCTGTTGATCTTGCATTTGTTGACTCCATTCAAGTCCACAAAATAGGACCCAAAGACTTTATAGACTCTGCATGTGTCCAAAGCCATGTTGTGCAGTATGGGGAGGTTGGATACCATTATGATGAGGCCCTCGATACATGCTGCCATGCTGGTGAAAAGTACAGTAATAAAAAAAAAAACATAGTTGTAATTGTACTTGAATATCAGCTAATGTTTGAGATTTTCACTTATCGCAACCTTCTTTGACCAGTGCAAATACCCTCTCTGCACACTTGAATCTTGCTCAATTCTTGTAGAGCAGACATAAAAAACCAACTGACTGGAAATATAGCTAGCTATGTTAGCCAGCCAATTCGCCATCTTCCCTAGTGGGCATCATAGTATGCCAGTTTTGTTTTCTTGAAACAAGGTTAGTTATGGGACTACAGCCAAGTTTAACACTCCAGATTAGACAAAACCACAAGCTGCAGTGGTGTTAACATTATGTTGGACTGGAATATGTAAAAATTAAAATTTCCCTATTGACCATATCTTGGTTGGGATATTCTTGCCACATCTGAAAGTTGCTTGGAAGATTTCTCAATCATCTTTAACCAATTCCATGTTGTATTTTTATTTGCAAAATGTCACTACACTTTAGGAAGGCGAGACATCAAGATGCATACAAACAAAGTGGAACAATAGAAACCTATAAACAAAATACTTCTTGTTAAAACTTTAAATCAAAAATAGGGAAAATAAAAAGACATGAGCAGAATTATCTTAAAAACCTCATTGGTTGACAGTGGTTAGCACTTTTGCCTCACAATAAGGAGGTTGCCTTCTCCTGCCTAAGATGTTAGTTGTCATTAGGGGAAGTAGGCTGGACAGAGCTTCTACAGAGTCTGCTGGATGTTCTATTCTGGCTACCATCTCATGGCTCAAGGAGCAGGGGCAGACCAGCAAAAAACATTTTTGACTGTCTCATGGAGGACGCAGGTCTCTGTGTGGAGGAACTGTTAAGTAGGCAGGGGAACACCAGATGCAGGAACTGAAGGGTTTATTTAAACACAAAACACTGTTTAAAAAGGCACACAGGCCAGAAATAAAACACCATGCACATGTTGAACAAATGGGAAAACTGAAGGACACTAAAAGGCAGGGGGGAAACAGAAGCCACATTGGTTCTTGGCTTAAACTCCTCCCAGATAGCAAGCACCTCCGCTAACACTGGCACTATTTTAGGTGATCTGACCCCGGCTCTGAGCCGGATCAGCTATTTTAGGTGTTTTATTGGGGCAGATATAGAGCGGAGGATCTACTATTTTTAGAAAACCAAAAACAAAACATTAACTATACTGACGGACACACTGGGAGACTGACACAAGGGCAGACAAGACTTGATTGAATCATACAAAGGAAATACACGGGGAGGTTTGAGTGTGTTTTGAGACTCCAGCCATGCACCCTGCAATAAATGTTCTATCTGAACAGTCCTCCCATCTCTGCCACATTTATAGGCTCTAGGACTGGAATCTGTCCCTGGGGACTCTGTGGCAATGCCGACTGGAACAGAAACACATGGGATCAAATAAACAAATTGCGCGGACAGGGTAATGAAAAATGACAAGAGACAAAACGCTGAGACCATCAATCATTCCCAAAATGAGTTTAGATTAACCAATCTATGTGTGTCCCAATGTAATTCTGCACTTCCTTTTCCCCAAAGGAAAGCACAGCTTTAAACGCAGTTAATCAGGGAAAGCTTAGGCAGGAAGAGTAAAAGCTAGAAACGCAATACATTCGCTAATGAGTTAATAAAGGTTAACACTACTCCTTAAATATTTACAATCACCCTCAAATAAGTGCTGGTTGCCAAGAGGTTTGTAATTATCCATCAGAGATCCCTGATTCACTCAGAGTTTATTCGAGAACCAGATCAAAGCACCCATTGGAATAACAAATGAAATGCTAAATCACTTTAACCCCGAAAGAGGCTCTGATTGGACAAGGAGACTAGGCATGCTGAAGGCAAAGTCGACATCACTGGAGATTGGCAGAGAGGGAATACGATCATCAGCATGGCAGAAAGTAAGCTGAAAAAATAAAAAGAAAAGTAAAGCCTCTCATCAAATGGACTCTCAAAGACAACATACATAAGGCAGAACCATAACAGGAATTCTGATACCTGATGTTTATGTACAGGAAACTGAAGTCTTTTATAGCGAATGTTCACTGTTTACAAACAATGATGTCAAAGTTGTGCATCTACAAGTTTGGCAGTTGATAGAAAGCTAGGTGATCAGGACATAAATAACATGGCAAAGTAGATTCTTTGATTTTTTTATTAAAATCCTCTCGTGATTCCTGAGGAAAGATGGATGGGATATTTTCAAGGACAAGGTCCTGGGGACCTAATGTGTGGATGGCTTTTGTTCCAACCAAAAGTTGCAATCATTAGGATTTTAACAATGCTAATTTGTCTTAATTACATTCATTTAATGTTTAGAGCAGTTATTTGCCCTCTTAACCCACAACTTAACAGAAATATCTATTTGCCATCAAGAATTTCAAAAATACCATTTGGACATCTCATTATATCGGAAATAACAGCATAAAATGAGAGAAAACAATGTGACCAATCAAATTAATGATGTAGTTGGAACTCAGTAATTAGTGAAAACTACTTGCATCATCTTGACAAATGTAGTCCACAAACAAACCAGTTTTGTGTTATGTTGATCTGATTAAGTTCACCTGAACCTTTTTAGCTAAAGAACTTGAGACAGTTGTGTACAGCAGCCTAATCTGGGGTTTATTGATTTCCTCAGTGTATAATTTGATCTGTTTGACATGTTATGTTACTTGACATTACTTGCAGTATTGCAATAAACACACTATCTTCAAGGGTGTTTTATTCTTCATTGCATGTATGGATGTTCCTATGTAACATTTGACTAAAGAGATATATTTTGTTTGGACATTTGGGCACCTAATTAAGACAGTAAACAGCTTGTTAAAGTTCTACAATTGCAATTGTATAGGAACAAAAGCCAGCACACACATTCCATCCCCAGGAATGTTGAGAACCACTGCCTTAGCGGACCTGTTGGTGCGACCTATAACACAACAACTGACTGGCATCGCTATTTTAGATGTTTTATTAATTAATATAGAGACAGAGATTACTGCTGTAAGATTCATTTTAAAACCAACCATGAATGACATAGCACATGGCAATTTTCACCGTGAACATTGCTATTGAGGGCAGGCTATGATCAGCTTGATTGATTGGTTGTACTCCACGAGTTTGAGTGTGTTTTCTGGGTACTCCAGCCTCCTACCACCCTGCAATAAATTTACTATCAGAACAGTCCTGATATTGCCTCTGACTAAGTGTCCGGCTCTAGGACTGGAATCTGTCCCTGGGTGCTGCTCTGTGGCTGCCCACTGCTCCCAAGTAACTATGTAGGGTCAAATTGTGAGGACTAATTGCTCCACAGGGTTCAATGAAAATATGTCATAGTGGCCTTACCTTACTACCTCTTAATCATTCCCAAAATGATGCTTTAGCTCCACCAATGATGTGTGTCCTAATGTAATTCTGTCCTTCCTCTTCCCCACCCTTCTGTGAGAGACATATCTGGAAGAGTAATGGCTGGACTATCTGCAATACATTCATGTTCTTTTGAGGAGGAAACTTGCCGATTACTTTGCTCCTCCATGATTTTGTGCATGTAAGCAACAACTGGATTGCCAAGAGATTTATCATATTCATGCACATGGAAATCCCTGGTTCTTAGTGGAAATCTATTCTAGCCATCAATCAAAGCACTCATTTGCATAACAAATGTTGCTAAATCACTTTAACCCCATCAGAGCTCTCCTTCAAAAGGAGCTATTGGCCCCACAGCAAAGTCCAGTTTCCTTTCAAGACCATGTTGGTCATACATACTCCAGAGCATGGTGCCTTGAGCTGAATGAACCACAAGAAAATGAGTGCCTCTCATCAACTGGACTCTCTGGTGCAGCGTATGCATTTGTGTTTTCAGTGCTGTAGGCTGATTCAGATCGCTGATGTTTCCCAAGACACCACGTATCATCAGTTCAGGATCATCAGCCCTGAACTGTATCAACACACATACATGAGGCTGAAAGTGAATCTAATTCTAACTTAATGATACTACAAGGCCTTCTAGGACATCTTAGGACAAAAAGGGGATATCCATTCCCCTCTGAGGTTTCCGGTAATACAAGACTTCAAAGCCCATTCAGAGTGTAATATATTTTTATTGAACAGTGTCTCTGATTCTTTGGGGAAAGATGGATGGGATATTTTCTCAGGACAAGGTCTCCTAACGAGAGGATGTGCACTGTGATGAAAATCTGCTCATTATGGACAATCAAAGATCCCTCTCCAATTACATTCACTCACCTTATGTCGCTTTAAGTATGCTATGACACCCCACTTTACACAACCCAGAAACTGGGGGTTAAATCTTACATTGAAAAGCCCATTAGCTACAGTATTAACTGTCACCATATCAAGGGTAAAATTGCCGTAATGAGCCTTACTCATACGGCAAGAATAGGGAACTCAGTGCATAGAGAGCCATAGCCCTGCATATTCTAGATGTTTGTCTTCTCAAACACACCTGATTACATTATTATCAAACATTTGTGTCATCAGGAAACCTTTTACTAGCTAGTGTCATTTGCATCATGTGTCTTAGAGCAGAGAATCATTTAAAACTTGGAGGAAATGGCAATTTTCAAAGAATCAGGGCTCCCAACAAATGTCCTATGGTGATGATTCATTGATTATCCTTGGAAAGTTATAGCCGAATAATGACTGTATTCTGAGCTTAACATGTTATTTTGTTTGACATTTTGGGCTCTAATTTGATGACCTAAATGTAGTCGGCAAATGCAAGTGCTAATGGTATAGAAGATCAAAACTGGGTGTGCCTCATTCCATTCCAGTGATTTTGCGACAGAAGGCGATAGCACAGCTCTGGCGCTGTTGATGTTAATAGGAATTAATTACCTGTGTGTGTGGTAGGGGCTTGTCCCATTAAACCAAATCAGATTAGCTGCTGTGATTCACTTTAAAACCAGTTGATGAATGACATAACAAACTGGCAATTTTGTCCAGCCTCTATCCTTCTCACTGAATTCTACCATTGTTGCTCCATCGGTTCCCGATGGTTATTTGCATTCCACAGTAGTAATGCATGGAGGTGAAATGGGAAAAGAGGTCAATTCATGATAAAAATAAAATTGTATGAAAAGATGTGGGCAATTTATACTGTATACAAAAAGGCACTCGTGGTATGGAAATAAGGGCAAAACTGAAGTTAATGATTTGCAATTCCCCCAAACAAACAAAAAAATAATTGAGTGTATAAAAATACCCCTGCACCCCAAAGGTGTAGCCAGGCACAGGTCTACCCATCTTCTTGAGGGGTATTTTAAAATATAGATGAGTTTAGACAGTTGTGAGCTTTTAAGTTCCTCATGTAATTTGATTTTTACCTGTCTCATCCATCTAAAATTTAAAATTCCCCTCTTGAAGATGGGTTCCTGACTGAACACTTGTTTCACCCTCGCTTTCATATTAGACCCCGCCACTATTATACTGTAATTATTCATAGAGTACATGAAGAAATTGAAAATGGGAAGAAAACCATGTGCATTTTTTTGCAAACAGCTCTGCTGGCTGTGATTCAGTCCCATGTAAATTCTTATGGGGAAAGCATTTGCATTAAAACCTGGTTCAGTCAGGTAAACTTTGATTTTGATTAACTAGGGGAAAAAAATTGGCATGAGGATGCCATGGCATTTTACTTCGGCAGAAGGTTCTGCTCTGGAGGTTCTCCCCACCATGGCATAGCAAAAACATACCAAACAACAAAAATTAGGTCTGGAGCAGAACTTCTGAACCCCCCTAATGCCAAACAGAGCAGACCGGAGTAGGTGGAGGCAGCTAGCAAAAACATTTCTTACTTTGCGCATGAAGCAGCAAATTAAGCAGCATAGGTGAGTGAGCTTGACTGCGCTTAAATAGACCAACATATTAAGCTCTGTGTTGTTGCTGCTTTCTGATTGGTGTTTGCTTGCTGACGCAGATTCAGCTGCATCAGCTGATGTAGACTGACTCAAGTTTCCTGCCTGAGCTAGTTCCACTCATTTTGGGCGAGTCAAAAGGCAAACGAGGTCTCTGACACGAAAATGAACGGCGTCATCTTTATGCTTTGACTCACCACCTTTAGCATCGTCCAACCCCTTGAAATCCAGACGCTTTCATTTCAGAACAGGAGACTTTAAAACTGGGCGATGGTGATATTTATGCCATTTGCGATGGCGAAATAAATTGTGCCAAACATTATTGCAGCATGCCTTTCCGTTTGCAAAGGCACAAAAATATATCCTTTTTTGTCAAACTTTCTAATACATTGAACAATTACTTGGCGTAGCCTACATTCAGTTCACTTTTATTTGTATAGCCCTTATAGCACAGGCGCTGTCACAAAGGTATTTAGAATGGAAATTAATGATATAGAAAGGCATTAGGCCCCAAAAAGCAAGTTGTTGAGGTCACAACTCAAAAAAAAAAAAAGAAAAACTATTCATGAAATTCAGGACCCCAGCTAGAGAGGAGGAGCCCATCCTGCTCTGGCTTTCTACAGTGTGAGATAGAATGAATGCTAACAGTATGTGTTTTTGACTTGTCATGTAAATATAAACTATTTCATCCTATTTCAATTACTGGACAAGCTAGGATGCTTATGAGAAACTTAACGTTTAAGTGAACAGTCAAACAGTGAAAACTAAATGAAAGCCACAGTACCCCCAAAGCATAAATCACACGGTGTTTAGCACACAAAGCATTGAAATGCTGCAATAGATCACATAAAAGAAATTGGTGAAAATTGTACCCCAGATTTTTTTTAATCTTCTTGGTTGCCAAAGTAATTACAGTGAATTTGAAACCTGACATTTGTCGTCATTGCGATCACGGGCGGAGCATCCATCATGCTGAGATGAGGCAAATGAATCTATGAGGCACTGCTGAAGGAAAGATGTCTTAATCCCCAAAAGGAAATTACTGCAGGAAAGTCAGATTGTCAGGCTTAAAGTCGGGCACATTCTCTTGAGGTTGGATGACTGAAACCATGCCTGTTCCCCATCCCAACCCATCAGACCGAGGCAGGCAATTACTCTTCCCTGCCCTCACTCCTCAATCTTCGACGTCACTGGCCAGCTGAGTTTGTGACCGTGGACACATTAATCTGAATAAAGCCAAACTGGAAGTTGTTCCAACCCCAGCAGTCTGGTGATAAAATGCAGTGTTTTTTTTTCTGTTTTAATCGCTGTTGCTGAATCTGATATGGTCTGTTTTTTTCCTGGCTTTTTCCTTCAATTGTTGCACAGTGGCACAGATTAGCATCAGAGCTAAGACATGTCAGAAAATATCAGCAGTTATTTTCCAAAACATGGCATGTTGTACATCAGTTTGAAGGGTGAAGCGAAGGTCTGTGATGTGGCATTCCACAAGAGGCCTGTGTCTGCGGGGCTGTAGGTGGCTCTTTTTATTCTGACTATTCTATTTTAACGGTTTAGAATGCTGCATGCAGATGTGGGCTTGTACAGCTGTATTGTGAAAATGCTCAAGAAACTACTGATGGCGTCAGGAGATTTTGGGTGGTCCTTACATAGAATTCAGGAGGATTATGGCTCATCGGTTAAAGTTATGGGTAAGGTTGGGGTTAGGAATAATTTGAATTCACTTCAGGTTCAGGTGTGTGTGTGTGTGGATGTGTGCAGATGTGTGTGTGTGTGTGTGTGTGTGTGTGTGTGTTGTGAACATTCACTGTGGTAAAGGACAAAGCTTCTGCTTAGTCCCAGGGGCAGGTTCATCAGTATAAGCACACTGAACTCCTGACCTTGGGGCTTCAGGGAGCTCAGCTCACAGGCAGCACTGCTTATGTTCTGTTGTAGGCACTTCTCCCTTAGTTCTGGCTGAAGTAATACAGCCATTCTCAGTGAGTACTGTCATGAATGACCAAGAGAAGTTTCACCGGAGAAATGCCTTTTAAAAGCAGTGCATAATTAGCAATTTGAACTTGAGCTACGGATGGCATTGTGGTGGAAGTTTTTGATATAAAATGGTGGAAAAAAAGCCAATAAATGTACAGCGCTGTCACTGCAAGCTCTGGTATGTGAATACATGCTCACAAGCGCAGTCAAATTCAAACACGAAAATAACACGTGACTCCATGTACGCACAAGTGCAAGCATAAACACACACCTGCGTACACTTAAACACATGCCAACATGTATCCTGCCATTATATTATTTTTTTATTATTATTATTATTATTATTATTATTATTTGATCTCCTTTTTCTCTCTGAATTTATGAGCTCATCCAGGTGAAGAAACAGGAGTTACCAACTGTGGAAAGAGAGTAAGTTTGACTGGTGCAGGCAAAAAGAACAGAGCAAGTAGAAGTAATGACCGCTGTACAAGCACTTTTAGTCTTCAAAGAGCCCATGCATGATATGTCGAGTGCAGCTGGAGGGTTGAACAGCACTCTCCAGTAACACACCCATTTTAAACTCACGTGTAGTCTCTCTCAACATTTCCTATCCCCAGTGTGATGCCCGAGCGATGGCGGAAAAATTAGGAAATGTGACGGCCGTCCCATAATGTTTGAATGGTGGTATTGGGAAGGCCTAGGGCGCGGTGCGTTTAGTCATCCATGATGTTGAGTAATGTAGTTCATTAAATATCTCTGAAGTCTCCTTGTCACACATTGTTATTCCCCAGTCTGTGTCATCTTGGCACACGGGTCTAATGAGCCATAGAGCTTCAATATGCATCAAACTAAATAAATAAATAAATAAATAAATAAATAAAAAACCCATCTTGACTTTCCTCTCATTTCAAGTCAAGTGTTAGGGTTTTGCCTCTGCCCATTTACAGAAACTTTCATGGTTTTTAGTAAATGTAATTTGCAGTACCATAAAGCAAATCTATTACAGAGGTTCTGTAATGGTGATCCAAAATAATATTAGGGTCTGTAGTTTTTTGTTTTAAGCAAATGATCATCTGCTTTCTTTCACTGTCTTGTAGCCAACCTGTACAAGGGCTGCAGAATGTAAAGCTACTTTCACCATTTTTATGCAGTTTATTTTAGCATCTTGGCAATGACTGAATTTCATCAGGTAGTTTCTCTCAAGGGCTAAACAGCTGTGCCTCATTGACATGCCACCTTGGGGCTATCAGTCCATCTTAATGCGCCACTCTTCTCACTGAGGGATGCTGGCGTAAACCCTTTTGCTACGCACATGCTCACTGGAGGCTAATGAAGACAGTTGGTTCAGGCAAAAAAGGAAAAAGTCAACAGCGGGAATAATGGTGTAGCCCTCTTGTGTAACTAAGAGAAAGCAACTAAATGAATTGGAGCCATGTTACAAGACTGCAGACCACTGTGTTTGGGGTTATAGATTCACTGATGAATCTCAGGCAGTTAAAAATAAAATGTAATTCAAGGACACAGATCAGGGACATGAATGAAAAACAGTATTCATAAGATTCAGCTATTCAGGGCATTCTGAGATTTAATTTGATGTAGGTTGAATCAAACTGGAAAGCTGTGCGCTCCGAACTCAAATGGTTTGCTTTGTCTATGCAGTACAGTCTTAATATCCTCCTTTTTGCTTTTGTGCAGACTATATGGAATTTACACGTCATATTTTAAGAAATATGAGTCATTTTCGCTATTGCATATACTGCCAATGCTGGTATCAATTGATGTGTTTTATTTTTGAGGTATTGATGGATTTTTCTATCTTTGTATCTTGGGATTGTATGCATTTGAATGCTTACAATACATTATAATCTTTATCACAACACGTAATGTTTTTTCTCGAAAATTTTGAGACCGCAGCTGAGTATTCGCAGTTTTGCTGATGGCCCTCGGTAGTCTAGTGTTTACACCTGACCTCAGTGTTCATGTTAATTAGGGGTTGGACTAAAACCCATAGATATGAGTGTGTACTGCCTTTTGCCGTTTTATCCTGATGAAGATCGTTGTGATCGAAATGTTGATGTTTCGGTAATAAACTTTTGGGGAGCATGTCCCATAGTGTGTGGATTTTATTTTATCATTTTGTTTGATGCAGATTTTCTGTTTGTCCTACACCTGCATTAAGCCGCTTTCACACCGGACGTGGAAAGAATTTTTTGCACAACAAATTACATTCAAAGTCAATTGACTTTGAATGTAATCTGTCGTGTGAAAAATTCCTTCCGTGTCCGGTGTGAAAGCACGTTTAGAGTGGATGTGCATGCTTTGTTTTTGTATATGCCAGAAACCTTCACACTGGCTGCCAAACCTGGGGGCAGTGTCACTGAGAGAAAGGATGTGGTTGGTTTGGATCACCTCAGACCACTGCAGGTCATCAGATGGCTGCCATCTACTGTCTAACCTGCGGAAGATGGCGACTCTCATGTCAGTGCACACTTATCTGATGGACTGTGCGCTGTAAAGGAGCCATGGCAGGAATCCTGAAATCTGGCCCTGAACTCAAATCCATCTCTGGTTTTCTCTCCTCCCCGGTAAGTCACAAAATGATTAGCTCTATTGATTGGCTAGAGCATCATGACATCTGACTCAAAAGTGAAGGGAGGGTGGAAAAGCAGCAGTTCTCAGACCTCGAGGACCATGATTTGCGGAACAGGGAGTTAAGGGGAGGAGAAATCCAAAAAAATGGTTTTTCACAATTTTGATCAAAATTTTAATTTTGGTCTTAATTAAAAGTTTAATCATTCATAATTAAGAGCAGGTGGATGCGTCGCGCGTTAGGGGGGCAGAGAAGGCCAACCTAGACTCTGAAAAAGCCAAAAGAAAGAGCAAATCACTTCAATCTGCTCAAGAACAGGACAATCAGAGGGAGCAGGTGGGAGAAGTTTATGCTTCAGGGGCATTTTAATGTTCTAAGTTGACTGTTACAATGATTTGTAGGTGTACTTTGACTTTAACCTGGATTTTCTCAAAATCTGATTTTTGCCCCGATTGCTATCATTTAAGGCACTATATCTCACTTATTTGTGGAGCTTTTCTCATGAAATTTTGACAGAAGTCTGTGTACATATCAGGAATTCTGCTGAACTAAAAGTTTTGGTTTAGCACTTTGGGTCTGTGAGTAATGGCGATTTATATTTCATATCGAGGGGGCGAAAAATGGCAAAATCCTCTTTTGCCCCACTAAATCTCTAGTATTATGTGAAAATGCTTTATTATAGTTCAGAAGAAGGTGTAAACATAACTAAATCTAATAAAAAAAACCTGATTCAAATATCTTGCTTCAGTCCTGAGATATACGGCAAAGAAATAAAGGTGAAATCGGGGTGGCGGCCATCTTGAATCACATGACCTAATTATGCAGATTAGGTCAAATTCATATTTTGTGTATTTCAGGTCATATACTGTCAATACACCAAGTATGAATGATTTCTATCCAAAAATGACAATTTTTTTTCCAAAAGGTTTCTCCTCCCCTTAAGGGTTTGTACATCCGAGCTGATTGGCGGGGTGAACTGGGATTAATCTTCAGGTGGACATTACTAAACAATAGAACAAATATTTATATTCAATATTTTAATATTCCAGTGTTAAAAATATTCAATAATTCCTGATGATTTCAGTTCCAATGACAGTGCCATTGCAATGTCTGAAAAGTAGCATGTTTGCCTCACTGCAAAAAAAGTTGTGGGCTCAAATTCAGCCTGGCTTTGCAGACTGTCCAGGGTGTGTTCCTGCTTCTTGCCCATTGTATGCTGGGATTGGTTCCAAAACCCCAGTGTCCCTGCCCAGGAATATACAGGTTACATAATGGATGCACTGATGTATTATGCTGGTTTGCTTTTAAGAGTCAACAGTCTTTTACCATGTATAGACTGTATAAGGATTGCTTTCTCTTTCCTGTCATGGTTACTCCGAGGTTGCATTTTAAAGATGACGACACTTTGATTGACTTGAGCTCTAATATGTAATACTGTATAGATCCCAGCAGTACAATGCAATAAAGCTGAACTCAGATTTGTAATTCATATGCATGCAGCTTAGTTGCATTCTAAGAAATCTCAAACAGCTGCCTGCATTCGCGGGGCTTCAGTGGGAATTCCATCGGGGAATGAAGAGAAACCACTTATTCTCTCCCAGTCTGAACACTTTATTCTTGGTTCTGTCAAGTTGTTAGGGGATCTGACAGCAACCAACAAATTGAGAGACTGGAGAATGCATTTTGGGAAATTCCCAGTCTTGTGACCAGTCTCCCAATCTCAACCAAATGCTGAATGACTGTTAAACCATTACATCCCCTCTATTCAATTAATTGAGGCCTAATCATATCTGTTTGAGGACATTGCATAGAAATCAGCTCGACTGGACTTATTCTGTCAAAAAAGAAAAAAGTAGTACCCTGAAAGGAAGCAAAAATTTGAAAAGGTCAGACTGACCTTAACTCGAGTCACAATAGAGGGGAGAATCCAAATGAAAAGAACAGACTTTAACAGCATCAAATCTCAAAAGGACTTCATGTACATGAGTACATGTCCTCTGATGGCCAGCCCTGCGTAATTGGTTAAAGTGAGCCTAATGGCAATAGAGGGATATGGATTAACTTTAGCTCTGTTGTTGCTGAGTGTAAAGATTCCTTGGTGATCAGTTTGTGCTCTGAGTCGACACTCCTTGTGGTGCAGTGAGCAAAGGCTCTGTGGAAACATTCCCTCCTTACTGCCTTGACAGATACCATTTATGTGTTTAATGAGCCTAGCCTTCAGACAATTCAACACGAGTCTGACCCGGATCTCTGAAGGTTGGTGTGTTTTATTGAATTATTTCTACCAGACCTGAAGTGCTAGCACACGTTCCTTATTTGAGAGAATAAGTTTACTGCTCATTCATTGGGCCTATGTTTTTTAAATGTGGTCACTAACCCTTTTCTAACTCTCCTAGAATGAACATACATTTCTTATAGGTACTCAAGGTTCATCTTCTGCTCTATTTATTACAATGTACCATTTAATTAATAGTCCTGTCTAATTATTTGTTGCAACACCAATATGAGAATGTGTCACTCATCAATTGGTTTTCCTCTGCAGTGAAAATCAATAGCATTTTTTTTTCATAAAGAATAGTCATTCATTTTTTTTTTTTTTTTTTTGATACACAACATTTCTGCTCCACCAGGTGCTAAATCTTCCCGACTCTGTGTACAATCCATCAGACTATTTCACTGCTGGCTGTGAAGGACATTCTGCAGTAAACTTATACATAACTACCTCCCACGCAAGCAACCCACCCGATTATGTGACACTCATCTAAATGTTGGTGACAATATCTGAGTGAGATTGACAGCATTGTGAAGCACCAGCTTTTTATAGAGAGTGCGGTATAATAACAATGTGCCCATACTAGCTCTCATGCTGCCAGGTGGGAATAGCACAGCTGAAACCCCCGCCCCCCCCTTTCCCAGCACCTGTGTGTCTTAGTGTCTGTGCTCAGCACGCTGAGAGGGAGAAAAATGCAAGAAAATAATATACTGAAAGAACTCTCTTTTTTCCATTGAGAAACTGAAATTGCATCAGCTAACATTTATAATTTTTTTTACTTGTTCATCCGGACTTTCATGCCTCCTTTCTGCTGATCAATTGTAGTCAGCTCAGCAGGTATTCACCAATAATGTACAGTGAGTGTGTCATTTCAAAATAGCTATGACAGAGTGATGCAAATCCCATAGTGAGGCAGAAGCCAAAAAATTTATTTATTTATTTATTTATTTATTTAATTAATTTGTTTCACGTTTATTTCACAAGGCAAGTCTTTTAGAACTAAGTTCTATATACAGTGGTGGCTTAGTGAAAGACAAAGCCTCTCTTGAGGAAATGAGGTTGGGGCTAAAAAAAGCCCCACACTTCAAACATAAACAAACGCACAACTGACATACAGTCACAAGCATTTCAAGTGATGACAAACATTGCATAAATGCCATGCAGTCTTAACACACAAGCATGTAGCTAGCAGACTACAGCATCAGGCAATACAACGCCAGAACAAGAGCAGCTTACACAAACAGCAGGACAAACGGGCAAAGCGGAACAGTGGCAACAAGAGAGCAAGAATATGGACAAGCCAACAGGAAACAGAATTTCAGGAAAAGTAGCGGATCAGGAAACAGCTGTATGTATTGGTGAGAATGTCCATAATGGAGTCCTAGAAGGCTGACTTGGAGGATAACTTTGTCCAGCTTTAGTGTTTTTGCAGATCATCCCAGTCTTTGGTTGCAGCAGACTGGAATGACAAGGAAATGAACACGGTATTTGCTATGGGAACTTCAAACAGAATATGGTGAGCAGACTGGGGGGTTTAGGCAGCAGGTGTTGTTTGCAACAAGTGACACAGTTGGGGGGGGGCAGGCCAAAGGGAGTTTTGTAGATAAGCACGAACCAATGAATATTACAATAGGTGTGTAAAGATGAGAAATAGAGAGTGCAGTGATGTGTTTTGAAAGGGGCATTTGAGGCAAAACTGGACAGCAGAGTGCTTGAGTACATCGATCTTCAGGAGTGCGCCCCTGCATGTATATAACGATGCTATATACCAAAATGAGAAGCATGGACATTTGAACAAGAGCTAGTTGAGAAGAGGAAATTAAGGTGTTGCGAATTCTGTACAGGAAGCCAATTTTAGATTTTACTTTTGGCTGTAACCTGCTAATATGGAGTGAGATACATTGAGTGCAGTCTAGTCAGACACACAAATATTTGAATTTAGTGACCTGGAGCCTTATTTATAAAAATTTGCGTGGATTTCATACCTAAATAATATGTACGCACAAAAAAAATAAAAATGATATTTTGTGGAAAATAACCTAATTTATAAACCTATGGGTAAAATGAACTGCATGGAATTTTCATTTATTTAAGGATCGACTTGGAATTTATTGACATTGTGCATAATCTTAATAATGTTCCTTTTTTAATATCAAGTTTGTTTTTATGAATCATAAATCTGCAAAGAAAGTGACGTACGCATCTTTCTTGTGCCTACGCACCGTTTATAAATGAGGCCGCTGGTCTTAGGGAGCCTTGTCATGGGGGCCAATATCCTGGGCTGAATGGGCACAGAACCCTTCCTATTTGTGGCATTAAATCGAAGGTTTAGAGAGGAGAAGGCCTATTAGACCCTAAGAGAGCTATCCTGGAGTGATGCAATTACTACATCTGGGGAGGGACCAATGGCATATAGAACGGTTTTGTCAGCATTAAGATGGGTTGGTGAGTCTCCAATGGAACAAGCAATGTCAAAATAATACAGGCTAGGAGCACTGACACTTTGGTCGACCAAAGCAGTGGGAACAGTGGGCGGAGCAAACATGGGGCAGCTGTTTTCACCGTGTCCACTAGCTCATTGTTTCAACAGTGTATCAGTGCATTGACCTGCATCAGAACATTACCGAAGACCTCTATTTTCTCTGTCCTTCCAATTGCTTGGTTGGCTTGTTGTTTCATGCGATTGAACGGAATTCATGTGGGGGAAAAGGAATAGGCAATGGTACAAAGTCAATCCTCAAAATCATGGAAGAACTTAAATGTCACGATTCTCGATCATCCGAACGGATGGTTGTTATGCTGAAACTAAGTCCGGCTGCAGCAAAACGGGGTCTTCGAGTCGAGTTCGGGAACCCCTTCTCCATAGCTGATAGCCTGATGGTATTCACCCGGAAAGCTCACCTTATTAAGTCTGTGCTGAGCCCACAGTGCAGTAATCCTCCTCAACCTGTGGGTGACAGAACTTCCAAACCAATGTTCCGCTTCAGAGCTGAAAGGTTGAGAGGTGTTAGCGTGAAATTGCCAAGAGGCTCAGAGACCTGAATGCAAAGGGCGAGAGCGCAGCAGACAGGACGGGGGAGCACGCTCGCAAGGCTCACAAATCCAATCGACGCCTGACGAATCAGGAGGCAAGCTGTCAGTGTCACATTTCACACCGTATGGAAATCCACTTCGCCAGATAGGCAGAGCTCTGCTGCAGAAAGAGTTGTATCTGTGTGGACAGAGATGGGG
This sequence comes from Gymnothorax javanicus, assembly GCA_029692085.1. NCBI lineage: Eukaryota > Metazoa > Chordata > Actinopteri > Anguilliformes > Muraenidae > Gymnothorax > Gymnothorax javanicus. The sequence goes on along the minus strand of CM056210.1, from coordinate 36,792,735 downwards.
AGAGTGCGGCATCATGACTAATAGAGGGGCGGAGCCGTCCTGCACAGTGCCCTTGGAAGCATCTGGAATTCAAACACGGTATCTGAATATGTGCGGGGTCAGAAATTGAATTGCGGTCCAATGGAAATACGGTTTCCCCTAAACTGCGAATTCTTCCTTCATTAGTTCATTCCTGTTTTTTTTTTTTTTTTTTTTACTCTGTATTATAGCAGGACAAAGTTCTCTCCAGACAACAGACTTCATTGTGACTAAATTTCAAATCCAATCATGCACAAACTGTAACTTTCATTCTCTGTGCATTCTGCAGGAGGCTGGGCTGCCAGCAAGAAAAGCTGGGAGCACAGTGGGCAAATGGGGCACTTGTCTTTGATGGAGTGGCAACCAGACCTTTTAACAAGACCAGCTCCCACTCCTGCGGTCAGAATCTGACGCGACATAGTTCACAGCTCTGCTAATGAGGTATGTCAGGTAGATTTATGAGAATAACTGGAAGCTGCTGAGAGCAGGCAAGTGGCATAGTGTCATTTAACTTTAATGAATATTCTATGACTGACATCCTGTGCATCCTGACAAAATAAATAAATAAAACTAATAATAATAAGGATCATTAACCATAGTCACAGGCAGACAAATGGATAATGATTCCTGCCACAGCAGAACAGTTGTCAACGATGCTCAATGGCACCACAGAAAAATTCCCCCCAAGGGAACAGAGGCTGTTACATGCTCAGTTCTCATTCCATAATGCCACATTGCTTCCCAAATGTTTGGCTTCCTCTTTGTAAATGCTTTAGCTAGCGCTGGACAAAAGGCAGTGAAAGGGAAGCTCTGGGACTTTTGGGTCCACTGATTTACGCACTAGCATAAAGTCACGCTGCCACTTGTCACCTGTAATTGGGTAACTACTGTTCAGTGGTGTGAGAAAAACCCTGGGTAATAAGGAGCTGAACAAATGTACAGCGCACTGTGTCAGCCGTCTCCCAATTAAATGGGGTTTGAATTATCGATTCCTGGCTGAAGCTGAGACAGTGAAGATGAATGTCAAATGAAAGAGCGAACGAAATGCAGATCTTCCTCTTTATTTTGAGGAGAGAGAGAGCCAAGGGAAGAGAATGCTAGTTATAGGGCAGATTTAATGCCTGGGGAAAGGGGGATAGTTTTAAAATTAGAGGAACAGGGACCAAATGTATATGAAGTGATGTGTCTCTCCCCACCTCTCTGAGTGTTTCGATGAAACCCTCTACCCCAATTCCAAAGAAGTCAGTATGCTGTGTAAAATGTAAATAAAAACAGAACGCAATGGTTTGTTAATCATTTAAATGCGATATTTAATTGAAAATAGTAGAAAGACAACAAATTAAATACTGAAACTGAGAAATTTTATTGATTGATTTATTTTTTTCTGAATACCTGCTCATTCTCAAATTGATGCCAGCAACATGGTTCTAAAAAGTTGGGATTGGGACAACAAAAGACTGGAAAGGTTGTATGATGCTAAAAGAATACACCTGGCGGAACACCTCACAGCTAATTGGATTAATTAACAATAGGACAGTAACATCATTCGGTATAAAAAATCTTTCAGAGGAAAAGATGGCATTGCCTTCACCACTCTGTGAAAGATTGCTTGGATAAATAGTTCAACAACGTAAGAATAAAATTTCGCAAAGTAGAATTCCAAAGAATTTGGGTGTTTCATCCTCTATGGTGCTTAATATCAATAGACAATGCGTTTATTTATCTGTAAAATTCAATCCATTTATAACAGTGCGATAATTATATCAAAAAATTGAGTTTTGATAATAACTTTGTGTAGGCTAATTTAAAAATGCGGTTGCCGTTTCTGAAGAGAAGGGGTAAAAAGCATGAAAACAAGAGGTTGCTCGCTGATAAATATTATGAGCTTGGTGGTAACAACAGTCACACTGTGAACACTGAATCGAGTTATTCATGGGTAATCTGGGTCGATGTACTGCACTACGAATTGCAGTAAATGGTCTTACACAATTAGGCCATATTCAAGTCGCAGGGTGAGTTCAGTCTAATTTCTGATGGACAGTGCTCATGGCTAAAACACCCCCCACCCCCTCCAGTATTCCGAGCATGGATCGTACAGTAAGTGGTTCCGAGACCGTACCTCGGTGCAAGGCCAGTGTGAAACCGCAAAATTTCACTGTCTCAAGACACTGCGGACCAGTGGTCTGGACCAGCCCCAAAGTGGAGCAGAACAGTTATTGCAGTGGCTCGAGTGCACAGGAAAGTGGTCCGGACTAGCCCCCTAGTGGAGCTGGACAGTTCCTGCAGTGGTCCGTGCTACACAGGACAGTGGTCCGGGCCAGCCCCCTAGTTGAGCAGGACAGTTACTGCAGTGGTCCATGCGACACAGGACAGTGGTCCAGACCAGCCCCCTAGTGGAGCAGGACAGTTACTGCAGAGGTCTGCGCGACACAGGACAGTGGTCCGGACCAGCCCCCTAGTGGAGCAGGACAGTTACTACAGTGGTCCATGTGACACAGGACAGTGGTCCGGACCAGCCCCCTAGTGGAGCAGGACAGTTACTACAGAGGTCTGTGCGACACAGGACAGTGGTCCGGACCAGCCCCCTAGTAGAGCAGGACAGTTACTGCAGTGGTCCGTGCTACAGGACAGTACAGTACACAAAATGTTACATCCCCTGCTGGATTCTTATCTGCACGTACCTGAGGAAGCTTTACTTCAGCAATCCTGTTTTACTAGTATAATATGACAAGGATAACTGGGGCATGACATGAGAACCATTGTTTTTAGGTCTAGCTAAATGCTGTGGAGAAAAAAATAGAATTATTTTTGAGCTTTTGATATTAAACAAGGTGTAAAATTTCAAACTAAGGAATTATGATTCCATTAGTTTAGCACTGGTTTCCCCAGAGAAGAACCATTAATTATTACAGTAAAATACCCAAAACTTGTAAAACATGAAAAACATTAAAAGAGCAACTATGATTTAAGAATGTGAAAATGTAACACGACTTCACTAGCAAGGACTATGCCTCAACAATGTGTCCTTTTAGGGATTTAATAGAGAATTAATGTAAGGGATGAATGGATGGATGTGAAGGGGAGCTATGATGACAGAGGGAGGATGTCTTCTTCTGGTTGGTCTAGGTCGGATGGATCAAGAACCGGGCAGAGGGAGCGTGGGGGTTCCATCTCTGGCATGGTTCTGCCTGAGCTGATTACAGACCCCCGGACGGTACCTCAGATGAGATGTTCATCCACATCTGACTGCATCTGTATGCATGTATTTGTGCATATATTTGGTGTACTGGACAAATTTTTAGTATGCACTACATGTGTGTCTCCTGTTCTGTGTCTCGCTGCACTGACATGCAGGAGTTCCTATGCCCATGAATTAGTCCTATCTCACATGCTTGTTTTGTATCTCGAGATTGTTTGAGTTATTCAAATATGCATAAAAATGAAGCCATTTTTCCACCATTTCGAAAATCTTCTCACCCTCCTCAGCCTGTGGCATGATTCAGTCAGATTCTTGCAGGAAATGATGAGGAATCCCCCAGATGCTTGGAACAGTGAGATTTCGCTGGAGGGCGAAACCACAGAATTTGAATTGAGGCGAAACGGACAGCTCAACCACCTCTCCTCTGTGTTGCCGGAGCATTCACTCTCTCGTCCATAACTTGCCGATGTCTTCTCCCGGAGCCTCCGCTGTGCTCAGCGAGAGTCCTGTTGTTTTCATGTTGTTCAAGTTCAAACAGATTGTGTATTCCCCCCAGTCATCTGGTCCCCCACGAGCCTCCCCTTCTCTCCGTCCTAATGCTGAGGGAGGTGTTGTTTGACTGAATAGAAATGCTCATCTTCTATGACCCCCTCCATATGAAAACACGAACAGGGATGAGTCGAAGTACAACAGTCCTTACTGGAGAACACAAGCTACAGTACGTGTAATATTGCACCCCATTTGCCCAAAGCTCAGGAACATGAATGTATCACCTAGAAGTGAATCACAGAAAGCAAATATGATTAGAGAACTTGTATTTGTTTTTCATTTCCCAGCAGTTTTATTGATAAAGTTTATAATAATTGAACAGCTGCTTCATTAATGCATTAATGATCGTGTTCAATTATTCATTAACTATCTAATTTATCCAGTTGTGTGTCCCCTCATCAGTCCAATCTTTCCTTTGTTCAATCAGTTGAAGCCATCACACGCTGTATGATCATGGACATTGATTTCTGTAAGGAACTTTCAAGGAAGAACGGCTGGTGCCCTCGCTCAAGGAGCCCAAAGCCGCAGCCAATGCGTGAGATGGATTTTGCGACAAAGTAAAGCAAAGAAAGGGCTCCAGTGCTGTAATGCCACTGGATTTTATCTGGGTCACCCAGCAAAATGCTATAAAGCACATCATAAAAGCTGGCTTGTGCTTGCAGTCAACATTGGCTTTATGCCTCCCAACTGCCAACACCATAGCTGATTGGTGTACACGCTGCAAGGCTGGTGTGGATGTTGCCTTCGACACCTGCATTTGTGAGTCTGTTAGTCTTATCTTTTGATGGTACCCGGGGATAAAAAACCCCCAGCAATGTAGTGTTCATGTAGGCAACTGCTACATGAACATACATATTACAAACTGACCAATATGCCCAAATTCACAGTGCATATTATACACATAACGCTATAATCTTTTTGCTGATGTCCTAATCTAAATAGATCTGCAATCGTGGTGCGCATCGGTTCGGCAGTTTCATGACGTGAGGCTGAGGGAACTGGCTCTTAAAATAAAGAGACCTACAGAGGCTTCCCTGCACGGATCACAGGTTGATTTAGGCTACAGACACTAAGCAGTACCTTATGTCATCCAGCTAATTGAACCGAAAAAAGGGGGGAAATAATTGTGGTGAGGACTCACTTGAGTCTTGATTTCTCAATCCCTTTTTTTTGGTATTTTTTAAGTTTTATCATGCTGACTTCTTATCGCAAGCTCAAACTCCAAAATGAACCCCGACTTTCTTCAGCGCTGTATTACAAGCTATTGTGATCAAGATAGAAAGAACCGGAAACAGACTAGGCTGATCGGGCCCACTGACTCCAACGAGAGTTGCTCATTGGTGCAAGACACTATTTCATAATGGCTCCCATGTTTGAATATGGGGTTTTTGGCATCAGATAATTGGCACTGGGTACCTTTCGGGGAAGAGATGAATAGGAATAAAAATTTAATCAAAATCTCAATTTGTTCAGCTCGAAAAAAGGTCCCTGAAGAGAAATTAGCTCAGGTAAGATATGTTTGAAAGGGAAAGTACAGTCAAATACATAATATTTTTGCCCAACAATGCCATAGCTTTGAATGGACTTCAGTGGGGAAAATAGTCTTTTTTAGCACCTGAGGCTGAATAAGATACATTTGGTCACCACTGGAGTACAGTGCAGACATGTGTCTGCTATCACTGCTAATCAAAGTCTGCCATACTGTCATGCGGTGGACATGATCTTCACATGCCTTTGCAAAGGGCACACGGCAGTGGAAATGATGGGTGCAATCAACCGAGGTAACTGGCTCCAACTTGATGTCGGGTCAGCTTTCTGAGTTGACACAAATTAATTTTATGCAAGCTTGACTGAAATCCATAATTCAGGCTGTCAAATTCAGATAACGTTTGAGGCTGCGTCCTTGCTATATTGAAAGCTTCCTTTCTCATCGTTTATCTATGCTTATTTTCCAGCTGAGAGATAAGGAGGTGAATAAAGTAGTCCTCTTTTGCTTTCATGATGAAGGTAAGTCACAACATTAATTTGTGAGAAAGAAACAAAACTATGAAGGCTCTATGTCCAAGGATAGTATATTTATAATATGCATATTTATTCATTGTCGGCACTGATGTTTTAAAATGCATGCAAATAGAACAATTTACATGTTATACTTAGTGGTTTCAGGAGGGATATATGCTATGGAAATTCCTGATTAACTTTTCATAATTCATGGATCACAGCACTTTGTTGCAGCACATGCCTGTGAGAGCATGAGCCTTTTTTACCCACCCCTTGCCCACGTTGTAAATTTCTGGAATATTCCTATGAATCATATACAAGTGGTCTGCGAATGGTATAATGATGAATTTACAGGCAGAATTCTGGGTTTCCTCCCTTGTGCACAGTCCATGCACTGCTGCACAGTATTCAGGAAAAGATTCCTGTCAGTCGACTGCAGAGGCTTCGGTCCTTCATTTGCAGTCCAGCACGTCGCTGGATTTGTGTTACTGTGGTTACAGGTAGTTGTCTGTGCATGCATCAAGTGGCATTTCATTTTCAAAGTAGAGGAAACGATAGAAAAACTTCATAAAAAGAACATTTTAATAACATTTAATTATGAAATAATATTAATAGAAATTAGGAGCAAGGGAGGTTAGTGCTTTATTTCCCGTCAGCCACTGGTAGAAAATTAAGTGGCCCTCAACATGAGAATAATTAAGTCCATACATTATGAGTTTGTGAAACACCAGGCCTCACACTGAAAATACCCTGCATTTTATGCTTCAAGGCACAAGTAGAGATCAGGAATAAAGAAATCCGCATGTTGCACCCAGGACTCATTTGGCCTGAAAAACATTGACCTGTGGAGGAAGGAAGAAATGGGGTTCCACCTACAAGCCCCCCCTGCACACACACCCTAAAAATTCCACTGAAGTGATCAGTAAACTCAGACAAGACCATGAACATAAATAAACATGGTTTGATGGATCAGCATTACAGGGTGACTTGACAAAGCCTTTTTCTGCACCATGTGCTTTTTCTTTCCATATTAGAAATAGCTTGAAGACATTTCTGAAAAGTGTTATTCCCAGCAGATTGATTCTGTGTGTTGTCATCATGAGAAAATGTTTTTTAATTTGCTATGAGAAGAATCAAAGGTACTGTGCAGATCCCAGAAACATTCACCACAAAAAAAGCAGCAGGCCTATACCCGTTTAGATAAAGAAAATTTTGGAACAATTTAAAAATTCCTAACAAAAAAAGTAAGCTGAACATCATTCTAAATTTTTTTTCATATTTATAAGATTGCGCAGTAAAAATTTCAGAGAGATGAATAACTGGTTACATGGTCATTTTTTGCCCCAAAAAAGGGCATTTTGGGGCAAAACTAAAAATTTACTTTAAAATTATTTCATTAAAAAACTTCTACAAATGATATTACTTGGATTACTGCATTTTTACAGAGAGATATATCATAATATCATAAAAAATGAATTCTAGCCTTTTATCTTACTTAGTTCCTGAGTTACCGGTCATAAAATGTGGTGTCGTTTTTGGGCATTTTGTGTTTTCGGCTGATTTTGAGGCTTTACCATACAAAAGTGGATCAAGATACACAGAATCTAAGGGCATTTTCAGATTCTAGGGGATGAATATGGTTAGTATACCCATTTTCAGCCTTGTATAAGCAATCAATTTGAAGCAATAAGTTGCCAAAGTTGGCTGAAAATGGGTTCGCCAAAAAACTTAAAATATTCAAATTTCAAAGGGCTATAACTTGAAAACTATTTGAGATACTGGCCTAATATTTGGCATTTTTTCATTATGTGTGAATATTTACTCGTGATTTTTTTTCAAAGAATTTTGAGGAGGTGACCTAGTACCCCCTGGATGATTTTAAGTGGAATGACCCAGCTGAGACCTTACCTGAAAGATGATGACTGATATGTTGCAGCTTTAGTTTATTTGTTTGTTGGTGGCCCAGCTGCACCAAACAGGGGCACTGGACTTAGTCATAAGTATCACGGCAAATCATTTTCAAGTAGCTTCATTAAGTCATGTTGGCCAATAATGAAATGTCCAATGAAACGATAATAGCACACAATGTCCTATGAAAAGTTATGTCTTGCGTGTAACCAGACAATCAATTGAAGATATGATTCCCCGAAGAAAAGAAATGAGATCTGATACCATAAATCTATCTAAATTAAAATGCCTGTCCTGCCAGGTGAAATTTCACATCCAATATTCTGCATCTTCTGAACACAAGCATGCTCAGAGTGACTCATTGCTCCCACCTGCAGGTGAAGTATGGATACTGCAACCCCTACCGCTGACGTAACCATTAGCAGCCAGCCATAATATGACCATCCAACCATATGAGAAGTATAAGGCTCGGCCTCATGACTAGCTCTCTGATCGGTCCAGCAATCAACTCTGTTGAACACTGTTCATAACGCATTTGTAGCGAACAGAGCTTTTTGCTTAGTTCTGAGAGACTTGCCAAGGATGGATGAGGAACAACTTGCTGCCATTGTCTGCTTTATGAATATTGACCATTGGTTCTGGCTATATTTTACAAAAAGGGATAGGCTCAAAGCTATTTCCCAGTAACAGACTGACAAATTTCCTTGGTTAAAGGGAGCTGACTGGTAGCAAGCATTTTATGAAGCATTGCAGTCCTTCAGGGCTTCATGATGGCACTTGCGTGAGGACTCTGAAGGTAGTCAAGCTAATTACTCTTCAGAGAAGCATCATGTCTAAATCAGTAGCATCTCCCTACATGCAAGTTAGGCAGACAAAGGACATAGTGATGAAAGGGCATCATATAAAGACCGCAGAGAGTCAATTTTCGAAACAACAAAAAAAACTAACATTAAAAGCTCCATAATTGGAACCACTGTGACAAAATTTTAAACCATAGAGGTCATAAAAGAGTAACGGCAGCACATTACACGATACATTTTTGAAACACTCCCTGGTTATTATAGGAACTGCGAAAGATTATAATAAAGAAATGAGGCAAGTCAGCTGAAAATGAAGAGAAGTATATAAGGGCTGGAAGGGATGTACCAGGATCAGTTTAAAAGGTTGTCAAAGACAGTAACACAGACAGCTCAGGCACAGTGTGACTAGCTCATTTGTAATAATGGAAACGTGGTTGGCATTTTTTTAAATCTTATTACAAGAGCAATTCAGAACAAAACAGCCAATCTCTCTACGTTGCATAGTGAAGTTTGATTAAGAAGATCAGTTATGCGTTTTCCTGAGACTGGAATAAAAGGGTGCGCCCCAGGTGGTGTTCTGCCGAGCAGGTCAAATCAGACATCAAACCCTAAGAGAGACGTATCCTGCTGAGAGCGTGTGAGGGACTCTGCGTCAACTCAAAGCCCGGAAAGGGCTCTTCTTGTTCCCATTTCAGCTGCTAGAAGAGGGTGCTTCACTAATCCATAAAGGCAAAAATCAAAACGGTAAAAGTGGGGCACCTGTGTCTCTTAGAAGCTGGCAGATACGGCTTCATTGACTGAGCTGCGGCCATGTATGGATGGAAACATTTCAGCCCAACAAAAACCAGCACTAGGGGCTGTCCGATTCTCAAGAGTTCAGTGTGAATTGGGGCCAGTATAAATGGAACTGAATGAGGCGTCAATTTTTTTTTTTTCACAATGCTACATAGCAATCCTTCGTCTAAAATACAGATATGAAACAATGACCTTAAGTGGCTAACCAGAGTGTTCACAGTTCAACCACAATCAATTTCTTGCATTTTTTGTCAGGAATCACAGAACAGGAAAATAAAGAGAAAAAGAAAACTGCCTTTTCCTTCCTCAGATAGCACTCAAACATTGCCTCCCAAAAAAAAAAGCCAGATAGGCCACATCCATAGCTTCCTTCACCTTTCACTGGTCAATGGCCAACATAACTATACATTCAAAGATGACATATGCTTAATGAATAAAGAATGACTTTATTGAACAATATTAAACTTTAATGAAGTCAAACCCTGAAGTAACTGGGTAGCATACCTTGCAAAAAAAAAAAAAAAAAAAAAGCACAAGTCTACAAGCCAGACCCTAGAAAACTGCAGGAAGGGATTTTTTTTTCCCCGACAGTGAGAAACCAACTCACTCTTATTTAACGAAGCACGGTGAGCCAGCCGCATAATCTGTGATGGCAGGTTTTTCGAGACGCCAAAAGCAGCGGCCGAAACGAAAGGAAGTCCAGCAAAACAAGAGACAAAAGGAGAGAGAGAGACTCGCGCTTCCAACGGACAAAGATCTAGTCCGGGTACAAAAGGAAGCAAAACGAGCTCGACAGAACGAAATAAAAGGGAAAAATCTCGGGAACCGAGATAAAAAGATATAGCACCAGATGGAGCCCAGAAAGAGGAAGAAAAGAGAAAGATTCCCTTGCTAACTAGCACTTTCCTCTTTGCAGCTAATTCCTCAAACAATTCTCTAGCTAGAGACCTTACCGGCTATAGTGCATAGTAACACTGACACTCTAGCAAAGGCGGCGAGGCGGAACTTGGGTTTAAATAGAGTCCGGGTGCCGCCCACAATTAATGCCAGCTGGCCAAAGAATCCGATTGTGGGCAAAACGATATCGTCCCGGACGAGAGAAACAAAGAAAGCTTGCCAGCCTCCAAAAACCATGACATAATGATCTGCTTTAACTTATGAAGTATTGATCCGCAGAAAAATCATCTGGGTCACAGTCTTTAAAGAACCGCGAATGCAGATCCTGGAGCTAAAGGAGTAGCTTTCGCGTGGTCATTATGGTGTTCTGTGCTTGTCATGTAATGCTTCCTAATCATGGCACTACTGTCTTTGGCAGACATGACTTGCAAATTCGTACATTATTGACCTTTGCATTAGCTGGGGCCGGAGGGTTCAAAATGAGCGAAGCTGTCCACTTCACTGTGTTGATTGATTCGGCTCCAGTGATCTACTCCTTCCAACATCATAAGAAAGGCTATCCTCAAGTGGAAGGACTACACAGATGAAGGTGGTGGCAGGATTCACTGCTTTTTATAATGAGCATTCTTGCCCAATGTTGACCAGAATTCAGGAAATATCATTTTAAGATCATAGAAATGAGGATGGGCCAATAAAACTTGTGGAATTATAAATTGGGGGGGGGGGATTGTTTTTCTCTGGAGGAGATGGAACCTTTCCAAAAATAGACATAATACCTCCCAAAATTAACCTGCTTCATTGATGGTAAGATTGGATGCATGATTTCAGCATTATACTCTGGTAAAGTGGATTTTGAGTGCAGCTGAATGCACTTTGAAATGCATTTGATTCCCCTGAGCCCACATGTGCTTTATTGTATTTTACTGTGTAGACATCCACAGGACCGGTTCGGAAATTCTGCAAGGCAGACTTTTTGTGAAAGGAGTTGGAACACTCCCAGAGACTCCTTTCAGAACACAGTTAGGCAACTGTTAGTCATTAGCAGGGCACTGCTTGAATATACATGCGTCACCTAGACAGAACAACACAGGAAGTGGAAAAAAATAATACACAGAGGCATGTAGAGATGAAAATAAAAATCATCATCTCATTATCTAACTTAGTGTATTGAGAAATGTGTTCATCAATACAAATGCTTTCCTACAAACAGAAAATGCTCTTTCTTACATAAAACCTGCATTTTAAAAAGACTGACCACAAGAACATGTAAGTATGAATTAACATAAGAACTCGCAATAAGCAGTAAAACGGTATTGCTCTTTACTATTAAACACAAATAATGGCTTCAATCTGTAAACTAATGGCAGTATGTAGTAATTCCATCTATAGTTGGTATGATACAACATATCAACTGCCAATTACTGCCAGCATAAGGTCACATCTCAGAGTACAAACAATCATAGGTTTCATTCACAAACATTATGGAACTTGCCTTTGGAAAAGTAACTGCCGGTACCCCATTAAATTCCACATTGATCAATTTGTCGCATTTCCACTTATTAATTACACCAGACATTGACTTATCTTGTTTTAGTTAAACAATAACAATACATACACCCTCGAAATGGGATTTTTGTTCATCAGAAACAAATACATGTACACGGTATGCTTACAATTTACTGAAACAGATACAAAAAAAGGTGTATTGTTGTGTATGTGTTTATTTTTTGGGATTTATTATTTCCAGGAAAATAAGAAAAGAGCGGACCAGGATAAGAGATCAATCTAAGCATTTCACTGACAAATGCTCTGATCGTATACCATATTCTTTGAACACCATCGCAGATGCAGAATTGAATACAAATCGCAAACGCAACATGTGCCTCTAATGAAAACCGCAAGTCAATTGTTTAACTGAAATATAAAACACGAACAAATACTTCACCTGATTTCCACTTCTTATGCTGCAATATCAATGACGTAATGGTGTGCGGCAGAAAATCCTATTTAACCACAACGAATGGACTATGTGCCATCTACTGGTGAGACGGTAGCCCTGCAGTCTAATATCATTCTGAATCCCACACGAGAGCAATCCAAAACATGCTTGGAATCCCTTCAAGAGGAAAATCATCCTGCCAAATCCAAATTTTGGGGTTCAATTAAATTGAGCACCTCTATGATGGTGCAATGTGGCAATGTGATATAACATTTAATAATTATATATTTCTATGAAGAAGATTTAGAAGAGACAAAATGCATTTTTCACCACAAAATGTAATAAATACATATTCAAGGGTGGCACAATGTAAATATTTTATAAAATACAACATATCAGTTTCATACATTCATAATGCTTTCAGTAGCTTCGGCCGTGAAAATAAGTCATAAAACATAATTTGCATCTGCTTGATAAATAATCTATGAGATATTATCTGGCTTCATGATCTAACCTGACAAACAAAAATATAGAAGTTCTTTCTGAGATATGTTGCACCTTATTGCCTCATAAGTTATAGCTTTTCATGCCAGTGACAAGGGAATAAAGCATGTGAAATGGATAGGATTGGATATTGATTCATACCAAACTTGAGCACTGCAATGCAAAAGTTCCTCAACAGCCAAATTCTGGTGCATTTTTATACTATAATATCCAGGGGTTGGCTAGCCTGCCTAATTCATTTTTAACTTCATTGGCTCAGTTCACTAAGTTTAATTTATTTGTCGGAAAAACTTACTACTAGCACAAACAGGGCTGTTAAAGAAACCTCTTAAGCCCAGAGCCTTAAACTCAGGTCTCGGCTTGAAAATGACAAACCCACAATGAATAAAGAATATCTCTGCAACTGTAAGGCCTGCATGAATGATCTTGGTATCATATGAAAGGTGATACATGTGAGATTATGATAGAGGTGTAAGCATCAGCGTGAATGTTACTATCACACCCGGGGTCGGATTGTAATCCGGATTACGATTATGATTGTAATCATAATCATAATCACTAATTTCTATTGGCCCGTAATCATAATCGTAATCTCTAATTTTGCAGGGACTGTTGTTATTATTTGTTATTGTACAAGTTGTTATTATTTCACAAGAATTCTACAATACAAAAACAATGTTTAATCATTTTACATACTATTTTATAAATATATAAATGCATCAATATCCATGTACCATTATTCAGATATCTCCACAAAGAAACCTTAGTCTAACCAGCCGTGATCATGATTGTAATCGAGATTGCAATTGTAATCGAAATCATAAATTCTAAACCCATGTAATCGTAATCATAAATTTTTGGAGGATTGTAATCGGAATCGTTATCATAATCTTTAAAAAATGTCTTGCAATCATCGTAATCGTAATCGTTCTGATTATGCGTAATCCACCCCAGGTCTGGTTACTATGTCTGAGTAAATGAAGATGGAACACAGCAGACATGAAAGACTTCATTTCCAACTAACAGAATTTTACTTTTTTAGAGTGAATATCCTTTTGCAAATTATGTAGTTGCAGCCTGAAACCTCTAAAAACTACAGCACAACATCTTACCATCATCTATGCCAAAGTTTATTCCAATCAAGTAAATCAGAGCAAAATTTGAGAGGTTTTAGTTCAGGAATGCGAAGGCAGCATCTCCAATTTGGGCATTTGCGTACTTTTTGGGCATTAACTGTGCCATTTGAGATTTCTCAGGTACGAAACTGAAAAAAATTATTTAATTACACTTATATCTCACTAAAGGCATACATTCCATCCAATTACTACCTTTTTAAAAATTATTTTTCATTATTTTTTTATGCAACCAGTCCTCTTTACATTTTCCCATTCAAAGAAAATACAAAGGAAATTAAATGACTCCACTGGGGCTGATTAATTTTCAATAAAACAAGAAAATAAACAAAATTATCAATACAAAGGTAAAGGAAAGGTAAAAATGGTAAAAAGTAAAAGCAATCACCACAAACACCCCTACTATGAATACATAAACTAAATGTTCACTTATGCTCTGCTCAAAAATAATTGTCGGACACTGCCACAGCTTGGGTGCTAATCTGTACATTCTGCTCCACAATGCAACACCTTACCAAGTGAAGGAACCCAGCTGCTGACGGTGGGGCATCATCATCGCAACATGAACAGTCAGCCGGAAAAAACATCTGCTCGGTGAGCTCCTCCATAGCCGCAAACACCTGCCTGCCACGATAACTCAGAAAATGACTCTTGAATATTTGGTGGAAAATTATGGCGAAAAAAATCAAAAACAAACTGGGTTAGCGATTGTGGGACTGCGCTCTAGACTGTCAGCCAAACGCAGCGATATATCTCAGGCTGGGATTGTTCGGTTTCAGTGGTTGATGGCTCTATCTACCCGCAAGAGCCAAGAGAATCAAACAGCCACCCCTAAAATCAAACCAACCGCATCACAAGCCAATCACTAGGAAGAAAATGTATTGCGTGCAAGCAGAAGGTTCAGGGCATGACCACATTGGAAGGAGTGCCCTGGGAATAAACATGCATGGGGACTGGCGGCTCGTTTCAATATAGCACGGACACATTGGACTAACTATAACCAGTGCAGGTTTACCCTCAAATACAGCTTTTTTTAATTACAAAATGACAAGGGTAAGAAAAAATTTTTGCTTTTTGCTGAAGAATGTGATGTGTACACCGGCTGTTCTTTGGCTGTTGAGTGTGGCGATCGTTTAAAGTGACAAGGTTTATATTGTTGAAACCAGTTGACTCTCCTCTTTGATTTGATATATCATTTGTGCGCATAACACAAATTTAGCCGACTCGCTAGTGCTATATATGCTATCGTGCACTGATATTATTTTATTTTACGTTTTTCTACATGTTAATTTAGTTGCTTTGTGTTTAAATTGTGTTTGGTAAAAATGGTCATTATGAGCTTTTATCCAAGTTTCTTCCCGTTAAATGGATACGCCGCATGACTATGTTGCTGTTAATAAACACCATAAAAAAAGGCATATCTCAAGATATGCGCAGTTTACCCCCATACTGGGGGGCTTGGGTTTTTAAAGAAAGACTGGATTTGCACATCCAGCACACCTGACCTCAGGAGCTGTAACAACAACACCGAAAACTTAGGGTTGCAGTTAACAAAATTGTTAAAATTAATTGACCCATAAGTTTATTATTTCTGAATTATACAGTGATACTTTTGAATAATATCAGCAATGATTAAAGTATACTAATAGAACCTTAATGTGTAACACAGAACCTGTTTATTTCCCTCAAGGTGTTAGGATTATGCAGGGCCTTGGTCTCAGTCTGGCCCGGTCTTGGCTGTAATGGGAGGGCAAACCAGCTCTTGAGTAGATAGGTGCTTATTTCAGACACGGGGAAGGAGGCCTTTCTTGTGAGCCATGAAGCCAAGCACCGTGGCCACAGCTAGGAAGGACGACACACCCATGAACTTCAGGAACTCAGGGACGGACGGCAGATTCCTCTCCCAAAATGTGGTGACAAAGGGCAGTGCTGGTACATCCTGGAAACACCAACAAGTAATTACTTTCCAAGGCAATGTATCTACACTGCTGCTCTCCTTTCATGCATTCCCTTTAAATTCTTCACAGATAAGAATGAATGCTTCCCTAACTGTAACAGAGCGCTTTCTTGCTACTTCCATCAATGCCAGTATAAATACGAACCTACGAATGGTAGCAGGGATAGCCTTGTTGTTTTTACAAACACAGGCAGAGATATTTTTATGATTGCAGTGAATGCCAACCAGTATAGCCAGGCTACTTCTATGAATGTTTGAATGCTAGCAGGGCTACCCGGGCTGTTTCTATGAATGCTAACCAGAAAACCCTCGTGAATTCACAGAATCCTAGCTGAGACTCTATCACTATCTCCATGAATGCTAGCAGCAATACCTTTGCAATTTTTATGGACGCTACCTGGAATATGGTCCTATAGCAATCATCTGCACCCATTACATTCCTCACCCAAAATAATCAAATAACACAAGGTGTTCCAAGAGTCTCTGTACATACAGAATGTGCAATAAAGCTCAGGATGTTCTGGCAAAACAATCATACGCATTTTTTTTTCTCATGAACCTGACCTCAGCAGCTGAATCACTGAGGTAATGGAGTGCCGCACACTCACTTGCGACTCTGGTTCTGTCTGCCAGACCTCAGCCGAACTGATCCGGCCCATTGTGCAGAGAATCTGAAAGGCCACAAATCAAGTGAATGTTTCAGAGAATAATGTGTCACACATGTTTAGAGCATCTACCAGTGATCCCTTTTGTCTTGGCAGAGTTGTCGTCTCTGCCGACTCAGTATAAATTTACTCTATGTAAGACTGCCCATTTGCACAAACAGACCACCCCATCGTCTTGTTTCTCTGTGTGTATATCCTGCATTCCTTTACGGCCTCCTCTCTTCACATCAAAGTCCCTCACACCTGAGATTGGTGTGGAGGAGGCATAGAGGAGACATGGGGAGAGAGGAGTTGAGGCAACAGATATTTCAGAAAATGAGGCATCCGTGCTGCTGGGGCTGTCATATTACGGCAACGTCAAATAATATGATGTGTGGCACAGCTGCGTCTTCTGGGCATTGTTTTGTGCGTGTTATGGCCTATTGCTGCATTTTATGATTGCTGTCAGATATCCGTACTGTTCATGACAACTTGTAAATTTACTTTTGATTCCATTCACATTATGGCAGCTGTATGTCACGCCTTTTACACGTCACGGGTGCCGAAAAGACTATGGCAAAGAATACACCAGTGCACCCTTGTTCATAGCTCTTCCAGCAAGCCTCCTCTCTCCTCACTCTTCCCCCCTCGTGACGCACTTTAGGAATTGAGACATCCTCCAAGACGGCGCACTGAGATCGATTTCTAGGTCACAGGCAGAAGGATGGAGGAGAGAGGAGACAAAGAGGCCCAAAATAGAGAGATTAGAAGAACCCCATGCAGACAATTTGGGAGTGTGCCACGGCAGTCGATCGGTGCATTGCGGCATGACCTCTCACCTCTCTGACAGCCAGCAGCTTTGTCCTTGAAGGGACAGTGGAGACCAAGTCAGAAAAAGTACTCCCTATTTGAGCTGGCTCGTTTACTGTATAACACACTGAACTGACGGTTTACTTCAGTACACCCAATGAGAACCACTCCTCACCTCCCGCGCAGCCCTCTCGCCCGCCTGCACTGCCCCTTCCATGTACCCGCTCCACTCCGTGGCCGTTTCAGTCCCAGCAAAATACAGTTTCCCCACTGGCTCCCGCAGCACCCTGCAGTAAGAGATCAGAGGGCATGGAGTGCTGAACATAAGGGAGAGATGCAGAGCTGTAAGGTTTGAGCATAATCACACTTTAATTGTTCCAGAGCTAGGTCAACAACACTTTTCCATACCAAAGAAGCAAGACATCATTACATTTCACAACATTATTGTCATTTGACATACAACATAAAGCATTTTTGAAGGAACAAAACACTCTGAGAACTCCAGAGGGAAGTAAGATTCCAAATGCCAGGAGTGACAGTATATAGATGGGAGGACTTGGCTCTTTAGAATACCTGTGGAGAAAAATGCAAATTGCCCTTGAGGTGGTCAGATTTTCCACTGTTCTGGCGTGGGTTTCCCAAAAGCACAGATGCTAACTTACATAGTTGGAACCACTGACTGTGAATGGATGAATTATGTAAGTTGCTAACATAGTTAGCAACATAGTAGCAACTACGCTTTTGGGAAACGCATCCCTGACCTCCATGGGAAGGTCATTCCACGATGTGGAAGCCATATCAGACAGAAGAAATGACAGGGATGAGCCAATAGGAAGATGGGGCAAACCCTCTAAATATTGAAAGTCTACCACAAGATGTAAAGATGTCTCAAAAAGGAGAAGACCAGATTTGGGATTGTCAAAAACATGTAAAATAACCTGTGCAATTCCAGAACATCCAATGGACAGATGAGATGAAGGTCAGCATGAACCTGAATCTTCAGAATGGAAGAAACTGCCCATGATCCAAAGCATAACACCTTATCAGCATAGCTCGGAGGAGACATGGAACTGTTGGTATGGAACTGGTTTCCTTGCATCTATTGATTTTGTGACAGCTGATTAAAGCAGTATAACAAATTCTGAATTGTACAGCACTATGTCATGAACTCAGATTCAGCCAAATGCTTCAAAACTAATCGGAATCATTGGAAGGCAACCAAAAACTTTATCCCTTTCAACTCTGATTTTCACAAGAATTTCACATGAAGTAGGTTCAAAGTTAGATAAAGCATTTTTTCCCCATATAGTAGGACAATGTCACATACGAATTCTGTGTTTGCTGGTTGCAGCGCTTCACCGAAGATAGGCTACATCACACTTATATCGAGTGAAATATTCAGAACCAGGACACATTACATCAAATAGAAAATATGTAGATCTTGTGTATAATTTTAAAAATATTTCCCTGTAATTCAAGCAGACACCTTTGAGATCTTTGGAAACCTTTGGATCTACAATAGAATTTAAAATAAGGCATCATTTCCACATGAACTGTTATCAGGCGTGAATAATTAAAAAAAAAAAAAAAAAAAATCATCTGATTTGATAACTGGAAATGATTGTTCTTTGAGGCCTTTCAAAATTGATTTGATAAACAAGCTGACATAGTCATCCATATCCCCCGCAACTGCATATTATTATTATTTTGGTTCATGACATACGTTTAGGTCATGATGTTTTCACCTGCCAAGTTTGAAAACAATTAGCCAAATAATAAGAGAGTTACAGCCTGGACAAGAAGACATTGCATAGCGACACATCTAAAGACAACAAGTGCCGACGGACACTTGACCTGGTGACCTAGTTTTGGTTCATCACACAGGTTCAGGTCATGATGTGTTCACCTGCCAAGTTTGAAAACAGCCGAATAAGAGAGTAAGAGCTCGGACAGCAATACATTGCATAGCGACACGGTTAAATACGATAAGTGCTGACGGACAAACGGACATTTGAGGTAGTGAGCTAGTTTCGGTTCATGACCCACCTTTAGGTCATGATGTGTTCACCTGTCAAGTTTGAAAAGGATTGGCCGAATAATGAGAGAGTTACAGCCCGCACAGGAACATATGACAGAATAGCACTGGAAATTTCAACAAATGACAACAGACAGACAGACATTCGAGCTAGTGACCTACTTTTCAGCATGATGCAATGCAATGTCAGTATATCTGCCTGTGAAGTGTCTTTAAAATCCGACAATTGGTTCTTGAGTTATGGCTCTGGATGGACACACGGACGGATTACACCCCTAATATAATTCTAATATAATTAGAAAAAATGAAAAGTTACTGAGGGAGGAGTAGTATTACTTAATGAAGTAACTAATATCACCCAAATTTTAGTAGTATATAGTTATATTACTTACCTATTCATAAAAGTAGAAATATTACTGTATTAATTTACTTAAGTCATTAATCACCCCCAAAACTGGCAGTATAATTCAGTAATAAAGCAGGTTTAACTCACTTGCCATACTGTGTGAGGATCCCGGGCGGGTAGTACGCTGTGTAGCAGCCTCCAGAGTACTGTTCTTCACACCAATTCTTCTCCTCATAATGCACAGGCTACAGGGGTGGAGGATGTAACAGGAAGATAGAGGTCAGAAGTGGCACAGTTTGCTTTTAAATGGAAAGTCTCTTTGCAATCAAAACTCCTTTCTAACTGCATCAATAATACATGCTGCTGACTGTCTAGATATTTCTACCAACATCTAATGATAAATATGTATGCAATACTCTGATGTACCAGATGAATTACTAATTGACTGACTGGCTGACTTCATTGATTGTTTACTCAGTATAAACTGACACAGGTCATAGCCCCTGCCCCATCTCACGCTCTCTTCTCATTAAAAAGACATAGGTTTATGTTTGTGCGACATACACAGACAGCTTGTTTTGTCATTTCAAATGAGGGTCCCTAAAATCACAAAAATGTCCAACATAAGAGCTCAGATAATATGCCATAGCAATGTAACCCTGTATGCCAACATAGAATGCAGGGATAGGACCCATTGCTCATACATGTAAGGCCTCTTTTGTCCCCAGTACCCGGGCGTAGATATCACAGATTTTCCTTTTCCTGGAGGAAGAGAACATTTCCAGATTAAACTTGCATTATGTTACCTGTAAATCCACACATAATTCCTGTATTCTGACATTCCTACATCTTAGACACCTCGCTACTAAATCGGTGATCAGCCCACTGTGATACACATTGTTGATGCAATCTCAGAACAGCAAGATACCTCTTGGTCCATGCTGCTTTGGTTCCATAAGGACAGCAAAAGCTTGCTCAGCCAAACATGCAATGAAACTGTATTTTGTATGTCTACACCAGTAGCACTTTTGCTCACATGAACAGAAAAGAAATTCTCCCTCAGATCCTCTTCCTTGTCACAGTCTTTCAACCAGACCCAGCAATTTTAAATGATACAGGAAGTATGGTGAAATGATGAGACAGACTCACCTTTCTTCCTTTGTCAGTGATGCTAGCCTCCTGGCTTTTCTGGAGAGGATGAAACTATAACACAGGAGCAGGAATTTTCAGTTCCTTCAGACTGTGGCATCACATGAATTGAAACAAATCCAATTTTATTTTTACAGCACATTTCACAAAGCATTCCGCGACACGCTTCACAGACCCCTGCAGACTATCGCCCGCACGACAGCAAGCGATGTCAGCATATCTTCTTCGCAACATGAGTTCAATGGTCTACCTCCCACCCATCGCTTCAACTTTACCCCATTATTGCAGGGAAGGTTCCATCAGGTTTGGTGTCATCGAGGGTCACGCCAACAGGAGACTCTTCATCTTCAATCATTATGCTTCCACAGTAACCTAAAAAAAGGCATATATTGTCATGGTTTTGGAGGTTGGCGTATGTTTGGGAGCTTTCTTTGTTACTCTCGTCCGGGACGATATCGTTTTGCCCACATCGGATTCTTTGGCCAGCTGGCATTAATTGTGGGCGGTGCCTGGACTCTATTTAAGCCCAACCGCCTCGCCACCTTTGCTAGAGTGTCAGTGTTACGATTGCACTATAGCCCGTAAGTTCTCTAGCTAGAAAGTTGGTTAGGATTTAGTTGCAAAGAGGACAGTGTTAGTAAGGTAAATTATCTCTCTCTTTTCCTCTCTCTTCCTCTGTCTGTGCACCGTCTGGGTGCTTAATCTTCTGATCTTGGCTTCCGAGATTTTTCCTTTATTTCGTTCGGTCTAGCTCGCGTTGCTTCCTTATTTTTACTCGGACGAGATTTATGTCCTTTGGAAGCGCGAGCCTCTCTCTCTTGTTTTGTCTGTGTTCGTCATTTCGCTGTGCTTCCTTTTGTTCCGGCCACTGCATTTGGCGTCTCGAAACACCAGCCATCACATATATGGCTGAATGCCATCCTCAGAGATCATTTATGGCAATGAAAGACAATATATGACCTTGCTCCAACATGGGAATCCACACATGAGCATACAGAGACTTCAGAAAACTATTGATCAGGGACTCAGGTACTGCAAGCCATTACACTGCAGAGTCAATGAAAGCATCACTGGGTAACACAGGAACCAAGGAAACCCTGAGGAGACCATCCTAAGAAAATAACCTGATAAAAATAAACAGTGGTATGCAACCATGGTAATTTGAGAAAAAAACTTGATAAGTACTGTACTCAGAAAACTCAAACTGTAAGTTACATAAACCTGGAGAAAGCTTGTAATGTGTAATGGCTAAATTGTAATATTCACAGACAAACCTGATATGGTAAAAAAAACAAAAAAAAAAACAACCCTTTCATTTCAGGAGAACGGGTCTAGCTACGTAGAGAAGCTATGAGTAAGATTTTTTTTTGCATGGACTCTTGTTTAGTACAAGGAGAATGAAGCTTGCCGTGCCCCAATGTATACCCTGAAATACTCCATTAAAAAGAACCCTATTTATTTCACTTCTTCTCTTTATTCAGGCAGAAAAAAGAATAGTGTGTAACCACCCAGGTGCACCGTGGCAAGACTCAGATGCCTGAAACCAGACATGGAATCACACACAGCCCAAGAATCTGCCACCTTACAGACTGCACAGCATAATTCAACTTAGTAGCTATCTCCATTGTAGCCGAGTGATAGATTTAGTTTAATTCTCTTGACTTGGCCAAGATTATGTACACTTGTACTACAGACTCTATTTGATGATATGGTCATCAGCTAAATACACCCTCGGTTGAATATTGTGCTGCCATTCTGTCAAGGCATAACGCAGTATCACAGCTCATTGAAACAAATTCCATGCGACAAGAGTACTGCACTGCAGAAATAACTGCCATTTTTGGAGAAAAAACAGCTCCACAATTCCTACTCCAGAGTCATTTTAAGGCTTTTTGTAGAATGCTTGAAAGAATAAAAAATGACTGTACAATTTGTTCAGCCATTTCAGCCTGAAAGTGGAAGTGGGTTGATCAAAATAATTAATTAGTTGCTTTTACAAAAGGTATTTTTCCCTTTGGAGCCAAAGATTCAAGACGAAATCCTGGAGAGGCTGCCATTTTGACTTGAATTAACCCGCACACCTGTGGTATCATTATCAGTCACGGCACGTAAGGCTGCAATTACCACAAAACACCGCCTCTTTGATGGAGACAACAGGGCGAGATCTAAAATCAATTTGTAATGGATCTTTGATCAACGTCATTGCTGGAGGCTGTAAACCACTGTTAAGCCGCAGTGTGCTTTGGTGAGGTGCAACAACCCACTTTTTGCTTCATTTAACTTCAAACATTTTGTAAATATTAATACAGAGAACCTTTCTCATATAATACCCAGTCAGCTCGATACAGACTCAAGCCAATCAGGAAAAATACCTTGTACTAAGTGTCCAATGAGAGTGTCCCTCCTGAGAATAGGACTTGGATTCTAGAAGGAACAGAGCTGACCTACAGCATATCCGAAACCAAAGGACTGTCCAACGCTGAGCACTGTACAGCCTATCGCCTTCACCATTTTCAGCAATCAATTTAACTTTTTTGGATTTCTTTAAATACAAGCAGAAATCAAAATTCACTTTTCTCAAATTTGTAAATTCTGAGTAACAAGATGAAAATTTCTTAAAGTACTTATATATTTACATGGATGCACAAATGCACCCACACACCCATGCGCGCCTGCACGCACGCACGCACACACACATCCTTGTACTTATATCTTTGTGAGGACATTACATTGACTTCCATTCATTTTCCTGTGTCTCTACAGCCTTTCCCTAATCTTAACAATAAGCAATGTATGCCGAACCCAAACCCTTACCCTCACCTTAACCTCTCCCTAATTCTAACCTTACCCCTAACCTTAACTAATAAGTCACAGTTAGCCTTTCTAGTTGTGACGACCGGCCAAAATGTCCTCACTTCCCAAAAATGTCCCCACTCTGTAGGAAAAAAAACGTTTTTTGGTTCTCACTTTGTAGCAAGTACAACAACACACACACACACACACAGAAGAATGAAAAATTAAAGGAAAAATCAACATCGACAGTCTTAGTGAGGTGTTTGGCCTCCACAAGCTACCCAATCAGCTTCAACACACCTTGGCGTAGGGTCTACAAGTGTAAAATTTTACTGGGGGGATGGAGCACCTTCGCTTCAAGAGATACTTCCTCATTTGATGCTTTGATGATGGTGACAGAGAGCACTGTCTGATATCTTGTTCCAATATCTCCCATATGAATTCAGTTGGTTTGAGATCGAGTGACTCTGAAGGCGGTGGCGTGCGCTTAGGATCATTATCAAGCTCATAGAACCATTCATTGACTCTTTATGCTCTGTGGGGTTTGGGCCATTGTCACACTGGAAGAGGCCACTCCCACCATGGTCGGAATGCTTCATCATAGGATATAAAGGTGATCGCAGAGAATAACTGTATTCATTTGCAGTGACCCTTGAGCCTTTAAGGGGACGAGAGGACCCAAGGCATGCCAGGAAAGTGAACAAAAGCATCTGCATTTGCTGCTTGTCTGCACATTTTCTCTGCTTTTCCCTTTAATTTGTCACCCATCAGTGTATTTGCCCATCAATAAACAAATATTTCCCTCCAATTAGCATCCTTTAACGCATTCAAAACCATCGCCGGACGGAATATGTTTACATTAAATGTCAGTCAAATCAGCCCCACAACCTTCAAAAATACCTCGCAAAGGTTTTTTTCTTCCATTAATTAAAATTTACGTTGTATTGCAAAATTTTCTCAAACTCTGGCCCCCTGGTGTCCTTAAATGTGACCACTATTGAATAAAATAATCTCAACATCTTTGCATACAAACGGTGCTCAGGCATTCAGTTAATAACCCCAAAGAAAGTCATAAATGTATGACCTCTCTCAGGTGAACAAAACTCATAAAAGGTTATACAGTCATGCAGCACTACAGGAGGGTAAAAAATCATAAAGAGATGAAACTCCTATTTTAATTCTTAAGACTGGTAGTAAAAAAATTTCATAAGGGAGCCTGCAGACCTGGTTTGAAAAATCTCTGGCCTTCTGTCTATAATTTACCAATACCTTTTTTCCTCCAGAAGTTCTCCTTGTAGTAGACAATGCACTTGATGACAGAACCCACAGGGACACGGTGGATAAGCTGGTTCCTCAAGGGGGGTAGAGGGGGGTTAAAGTGCATCTTTAGGTTGAGTGATGGCGCTGTGGCGATGATGACATACTTGGCCTGGTTTGTGACAGAAATGTAGATGGGTGCAATTAATTTATGCAAAACCAGCAACCTTTCCCCGAATGCCTTCAACCATCCAGTCAGTTTCTGCATTACATAAGCGTTTGACTCAGTCTCACATCCCATTTCCAACCAAGCACAGGAGCCTGTATACACCATCAGAGGGTGGACACCTCACCTGGTATGTCTCCTGGTTGAGGGTCTTGACCACCACACCATCGCCGCTCTGGTCAATGCTGTGGACCGCTCTCTCCAGCTTCACCCTGTCTCCAAGCCTCCGGGCCATGTGCTCGCTAATCTGTCCAGAACCCCCAACAAACTTCCGCTCCTGCCAAGGACACCCACATTATTACTCTCCAGCCCCACTCATTCCCGTCTAGTCTTGTGAATAGGATTGGGTGCTCTCATTGCTGTGGCCTAGGTTCAATTCCTGGTCAAAGTATGACTTATTTTCCTATCTAAACACGTATAGACCCCACTTTAAAACGCATAACCCTTCTCCAATGACCTTGTATTGCACGACTGCCTTCTTGCCTTTAAGGTCTACTAATTGAAGGTTAAAATTGGATGGAACATTGTGTACAGTGGAATAGACCAGAAACAAGTAACACTTCCCAGATTTTTAATTGTATCTGATTCCAAACCACAAAAAAAACCAATAAGAAGAGAAAATTGGAGCTGAGCAAAAAGACAAGACATAATTTCAATGCAAAACCTCTGACCGAGCGGAAATTACTAGCAAACAAGCACAGAAAAGAGGGGAACTGAGATTCAGGCTTGAAGGCTTTGTTTACAGCATTACGCTGAAACATTTCCATGGATGGCAATGCTTCCCCCAACAAAAACCAGACATATTTTGCAGAACTCACATCAAGCTAGCCTTCAAAATTGATGACTCAATGTTGATGGACTTCCTCAGTACCCATCTTCTTACCCCTCCATGTTTTGGAGAAACAGACCGAATGAATGGCCACATGTGCATACTTAATGTATAACTATTTGATTGAATCGTAAGGAAAGACAAGCTTGGCTTAGACTAAGATCAGAACATTCAAGTCTAATGTTACCCACATTTTAAGGTTATATTTTGATACTAGTAGTAGCAGTAGTTTCACATGTAATTTTGCACTTATTAATGCTGTTTAGCATATAGTATAGTCAGCTATTTTGCCACAATCTGACTCTACACTGTCTGTTGTTATCTCCCGAGACCACAGATCCTATTGCCCTAAACAAGTTTTCTCTGCTTGCGGCTCAATTTTTGCACCTTAGGTTGCCACACCTTTTTGGTATTTTTATTATTATTTCAACCTGCAGAACATAAACAGAAGAGGGCACCATCATGCAATACAAAGACAAGAAAACAGCGGCCTGAGCAACTTGCCAAGACTTTCTTCTTCTCTGCTTTTTGGGGGATGTGGCTCTGATATGGAGCACCCTTTTCATATTCTGACCGCACCACGGAGACGTTTTCAGAGTATGAAAAGTAAATGATAAGAGTCCTTATTTGATGTCTCCTGATCACTGTTTGTAACATCACATTTCAATTAAAAAAGCAATTGCTCTCCTGTGCATTCCAGCTTCACGTGACCCCAACCTGGCCCCGACCAGGACTAATGTTGATCCCAACCATCTTAAAAAAGAGGCAACTTTACAAGAACTCAGGTGCTTATGCAGGGCTTTTACATTGCTTTAAGGCAGCAGTAAAATGACCTATGAAAGACTCTTTAAGATAAGCTGTGTTAACAGAAGGAGAGGTCACATGCTGAAATTGACCGTCAGCAGATTCCAGAGGCACACCCGGAAACATTTTCTCCTCCACTAAGAGAGTGTTTACTTGCAACAGTTTTCAGGAGAGGGGCGTTACTACAGACTTAATACATGAATCGTCACATTAAATGTAATCCTATTTCTACCTGCGGACAGTGAAAAATTTCTGCTGCCGCAATTCCTGTACACTAATTACAAAAGAAAACTATACACATTTGCAGCACAACTGCTAGAACCACAAAACCATTTATGTCAACAGCTGAACTATGGAGTTTCCTGTGGATCATGATGATAAAGTGTGGAAACACACGAACTGTAGCATTCTATCAATGTGATCACACAGGCTGACACAAGCTCTTAGATAGTTGAAAAGGCTACTACAAAGCCATGCTGCGCAAGCAATCCACAGAGCAGATGTGTATTTATTGTACAGTATGTTTCAGGCACCGTAGATTCAAATAATCGACCCATTATGCTCCTCAATCAAGACCTAGATTTTTAAAAAATAAATGCCCTCAGGAAAGTGAAAAAAAAGACCAGATAAGTAAAGGGTAGTCCGTAGGTGTAGCAGTGGCGCGGTAAAATGAAAAACCTGCACCCACGCTGGCCCTTCTTACATAATAAAGGACACCCTCATCAAAATTATCATCACCATCTCTACCTTTGCAAAGGGGGTGGTAATAGGCGGTTTGTTTGCTCTGAAACAAATTTCTCAAAATTGCTTTTCATCTGTTTCCATGGCAAAAGGTCTTTTTAACTAAAGAGTAATCTCTGAATTTTGTAAATTTTTCTGGATATCCAAAATAACAGAGGGTGCATTGGAGATGTTAGCATTGGTAGCTCAGTCTCTCGAGCTCGGCTTCTCTTAACTCCTCTTCTCTGTGGATGTGCTTACCAGCTCCAATCCCTGATGCTCCATAACTTATTCATTCCCAGATTATGTCAAATCTAAACTTTAATCTTTTAATTGATTCGTTTCATTATTTTCTGTACAAAACCCAAAACCAGTGAAGTTGGCACGTTATGTTAATCGTAGATAAAAACAGAATACAATGATTTGCAAATCCTTTTCAACTTATATTCAATTGAATACACTGCAAAGACAAGATTTTTAATGTTCAAACTGAGAAACTTTATTTTTTTTTTTTGCAAATAATCATTAACTTAGAATTTAAAGGCAGCAACACATTGCAAAAAAGTTGGCACAGGGGCCTTTTTACCACTGTGTTACATCACCTTTCCTTTTAACGACACTCAGTAAACGTTTGGGAACTGAGGAGACCAATTTTGAAGCTTTTCAGGTGGAACTCTTTCCCATTCTTGCTTGATGTACAGCTTAAGTTGTTCAACAGTCCGGGGTCTCCGTTGTCGTATTTTACGCTTCATAATGCGCCACACATTTTCAATGGGAGACAGGTCTGGACTACAGGCAGGCCAGTCTAGTACCCGCACTCTTTTACTACGGAGCCATGCTGTTGTAACACGTGCAGAATGTGGCTTGGCATTGTCTTGCTGAAATAAGCAGGGCGTCCATGAAAAAGACGTTGCTTGGATGGCAACATATGTTGCTCCAAAACCTGTATGTACCTTTCAGCATTAATGGTGCCTTCACATATGTGTAAGTTTCCCATGCCTTGGGCACTAATACACCCCCCATACCATCACAGATGCTGGCTTTTGAACTTTGCGCCTATAACAGTCCGGATGGTTCTTTTCCTCTTTGGTCCGGAGGACACGACGTCCACAGTTTCCAAAAAACAATTTGAAATGTGGACTCGCCAGACCACAGAACACTTTTCCACTTTGCATCAGTCCATCTTAGATGAGCTTGGGCCCAGCGAAGCCGGGCGGCGTTTCTGGGTGCTGTTGATAAATGGCTTTCGCTTTGCATTGTAGAGTTTTAACTTGCACTTGCAGATGTAGCGACGAACTGTAGTTACTGACAGTGGTTTTCTGAAGTGTTCCTGAGCCCATGTGGTGATGTCCTTTACACACTGATGTCGGTTTTTGATGCAGTACCGCCTGAGGGATCGAAGGTCACGGGCATTCAATGTTGGTTTTCGGCCTTGTCGCTTACGTGCAGTGATTTCTCCAGATTTTCTGAACCTTTTGACGATATTACGGACCGTAGATGATGAAATCCCTAAATTTCTTGCAATAGCTCGTTGAGGAATGTTGTTTTTAAACTGTTCGACAATCAGCTCACGCATTTGTTCACTAAGTGGTGACCCTCGCCCCATCCTTGTTTGTGAATGACTGAGCATTTCAGGGAAGCTGCTTTTATACCCAATCATGGCACCCACCTGTTCCCAATTAGCCCGTTCACCTGTGGGATGTTCCAAATAAGTGTTTGATGAGCATTCCTCAACTCTCTCAGTCTTTTTTGCCACTTGTGCCAGCTTTTTTGAAACATGTTGCAGGCATCAAATTCCAAATGAGCTAAAAAAAAATTACAAAGTTTACCTGTTCGAACATTAAGTAACTTGTCTTTGCAGTGTATTCAATTGAATATAGGTTGAAAAGGATTTGCAAATCATTGTATTCTGTTTTTATTTACGATTTACACAACGTGCCAACTTCACTGGTTGTATAACAAACATCTATAAAAGGGGTTAGTTTACAGAGCTTGCCTTTAGACAACAAAATGTGCACCATAATGGAAAATGATAGTCAGAAAAATGGCTTCCCAAACTGGGCAAGAGGTAGACTCTAATACCCCATTTACACCTGGTATTAAAATGCGATCTGTTATCTGAGCAAGTTATCTGGATAAAAAAACATTTGGGCAATTCCATGGTAACTCACGTTATGTTTTAAGGCTAATATCAATTTTCAATCAGCTGCCATGTCATCGTCAGTCACCTGTGACAAGTGTTTTTCTGTACATAGGTAGATCCCACCCATATACATACAGCTGAGGGAAAGAAAAGTGCTGTCCCTTCAAATGTGGGAATTGGAGGCACCAACAGCTTGGTAACTCATGTTACGCAAAAAGGACACACAAAAACATCACTTCATTTCAATTCAAAATTTCTTAAAAGATAGAACTGATACAAAACTGAAAATCATATGATCGATAACCAACACTCTGAAGGTTCTATTGCAAGTAATAGAATTACACTGACATAACTATCCACGGACTGAGGCTTAAGAGAGCCCAGAGGGTGGGTAACTCACGTTACGGTAACTCATGTTACCGCAAGGTCAGCTCTTAATAACAGCTGAATAATAGGGCCAGTGCTGCTCAGACACCCTTTGTTTTTTTAGGTACCTACATAAAGGTTACACCCACAGCAGAGGGAGATTTAACTCACAGAGATGTGGGCTGGATTAAAAATACCTTGTTTTTGGTAAC
The DNA here is from genome assembly GCA_029692085.1 of Gymnothorax javanicus. Taxonomy (NCBI): domain Eukaryota; kingdom Metazoa; phylum Chordata; class Actinopteri; order Anguilliformes; family Muraenidae; genus Gymnothorax; species Gymnothorax javanicus. The sequence goes on along the minus strand of CM056210.1, from coordinate 36,762,701 downwards.
TCACGTTACATTCAATTTTGCTAAGTTTGTGGCCCATTATGCTCAAAATGATGAAGGATCAATGAAAATGGACTTCATATCTAGAAAGGGCTTGCCTTGATCTATCTAAATGTGTTGAGTTTGGAGATATATCACAATTAATGATGGACAAGGCTCTCTCCCTATTACAGCAAATTTTGTGCCTCCAAGATGCTGAAAACATCAATGTAAAAACGGTTGGTACTTGGAACATACAAATGAAACCAAGACAGCAGCATCAGTTTCTGAGCCCCTGATATCCTAGTTTTGCCGTGAACAAATCAAAAATGCAGTAAAATCAATTTGAATTTTCTTGTCCTGTGTCCACATCCTCATGGAATTGCCCGTTCCATTCTTACTTTGAGTTTACGCTTGGTATTTTTATGCTTTCTCCTTATCCTCATTGAGATCGGATTTCTGTTATGATGACGTTGCGTCGGTACGGAATCGGATGCCTGCAAGTTGTACGGATTGCGTTTACACCTGACTGAGATCCGGACACAATGCCTGCCAGACTACCTCCAGATGTGGGATGGACAAATATGATCACATTTCGATCGCAGCGCGTTGACACCTTGCATTAATACACGATTTTCCTGATCCAGATAACTTATCCGGATACAGATCGCATTTTAACCCTTTCACCACCACCACTGCCCAGTTCTCACTGCTATTTCTCCCCATGGCCTTTGATGACATTCTAACTAAACTTCTGGCTGTCTGTTCTTATTCCTGATTGTTAAAAGAAACAATAAAAAGTGCCATGTGGTACTACTGGGGTGAAAGGGTTAATACCAGGTGTAAATGGGGTGTGATATAGATGAAGGAAGCTATTCTTTTGAGACAAGGGAGCCCAGAATTCAGGCCTGAAATTTAATGTTTTCTTTTTCCTTCCATTTTAAAGTAGTAAATGAACAAAAGCAAAAATGTAAAGGCACATTAACAGGAGTTCAAGCACCAAACTGCGTGCAGCAGAATCTATCGAAATGTCACCATCTGGACAAATGTCTATCCCATAATCTCATTGGAATAGGAAATACACCATTAAAACTGGGTTCACACCGAAAAAAATAATTCTGCTTGCAGTGTCACAGCGACACCTAAAATGATGGTTTAGAAGAAATCTCGAACTTTCTCTCAAAACCCTATCATGTGTAACTCCCCCTCCCTTAGGGTACAGAGATAGCATTTACCCCCAAGGGAACAAAGTGCTTCTTTTGTTACATTTTTACCGATTTAACAGAACAAGAAGTGTATGTATGTAGGAGATGATCCCCTCACCATCGAACTACATAAAAAGTTATTCTTATAATCATTATGAATATGATGGTGGTAATTATGAAGATGATGATTAATATTATAATTATTCTTGTCTGGCTATGTCCTGGTTCAGGACTGCTTATTCATCTGGGATTTAGTAAGAAAGTGCTCTTCTCTGTTTGGACTCAGTCTCTTGGTCCTCTGTGAACCCAGCATCTCAGCTTTATTGACTCCTGATTTAATTGTCCAGGTACATGATGACTGGTTTCATCCATCCATAGCATTTGTCGGCTGGTTTTGTATTGACTTGGTATATCTGCCTTACCTGCCCTCCATTGGTGGTGGAGAAGATCCTCATGGTGCCGCCACACTGCTTGACGTACCACAGGAACCAGAGAGCGGACACCTCGTGCGGTTCAGAGGTTACGTTCACATTGACAAAGAGCGTAGCAAACTGTCGGGCGCCACTGGTGAGAAAGGAAGTTGGGAAGGTAAAAAGCAGCTCTTGACAAAATCAACTGATTCTCAGCAGATATTATTTCATAAAGGATTAAAATTATAGAAAAAGATCCATGAATGGATCTCGGCACCCTCCACTGAGCATGAGCAACTTTCCTGAACAGTGCCAAGTAGCTTCAGATTCATTAAAAAAAGTTTTTTTTTTTTTTTTTTTTTTAAAAGTTCATAAAATATTTAAGACACCTTATGGAATATGTGTTATACATGTTTTAGATGTGTTAAGTAACATTACAGTTTATATACTATAGCATGGTTATCTTGTGACATAAGCGTATCATTAAGGGGTTGGTCGCCGGGGAAAGGGAGGAGGAAAGGTAATTGGTTATTGTGGAATTCCATATTTTGACATAACACTTTGTCAGCAGAAAATGTTTGGTTGCTATAGTGACTATGCTATGGCATTTCAAATAACAAATATCTGCCATAGTTTTCTCGGATTGACAAGCACAAATTCATTCAATATGCAGGCCGCGCAGCCATTTTGAATATGCAGAGATTAAAAACCACATGGTGCACAATTACTCCTTAGGGCAAACCTGTATACAAAATTTAAGAAGGATCCATCAAACAATTTCATGGAAATAGTGATGACAAATTTTAGAGTCAAACTTCAAAATAGAGGCTTGACGCAAATTTTGAATATGAGGCAAAAAAACTGAGGCAAAAAATTGCATGGTGCACAACCAGACTGAAGGGGAACCCTATACATTGGATTTGTTGCAGATCCACTCAGTAGTTTACTTGGAATAGCGATAACAAAATTTGTTAATGGTCAGAAAGCAAACGACAAAAGAAGATGGGCTATGGATGAAAAGTAATTTGATCACCCCACCATAGGTGATGAAGGACTAATGAAAGTAGCAGAAGTTTGTGGTGTACAGCAGGTCACAGCAGCATAAGATGGTGGGATCTAGCTATGCAAATACCAGCACAGAGAAGACAGGAGCTACGTAGGTTGACTGGGTACCATGTCCAACACAGCTTGTCAAAGAGCTCTTTCATGGTCATCTGATCCCATTCCTCTGCATGGGGAGCCTTCCACGGGGCCTCTCGAGGAATCTGCATTGAAGGCATTCATTGTGACACACACCATTTCAAGTTATTCGTTCAATACCAGCACCATGATATCAGAAATGACATAATTTAAATTCTAAACTCAATTTATACTTAGGTCTTTCACTAACTGGGCATGTTGATATTTTATTATAATGAAAATATGAGACATTGCATAACATTTATGTGGCATAAACTTTTATCCAAGAAAGAACTTAGAAGACCCAAAGACATGTCAGGAGCCAATGTAGTTAATTTCCTTTAAGAACATGTCATTATATACAGTAGATACAAGATTTTAAAACTGTTCTAGAGAACAGTATCCATGAATTCTTTATATCACACAAGATTGCTTACCAATATAAGGAGCTTATTTGGTAATAAATCACTTCTCAGCATTTAATAAGTGCTTTTTTTCCCCACATTTCTAATCACCCAAATCTGGAATGTCTAAATCAACAAGCTCTGTGCAAGCATGCTCAAATGCGACTCATGCTGCCATTATGGGAGAGCGATGACAGTTCGTGATTCCCCTCCAAAACACATGCCAGTAAGCCACCATCTCTTTTCATTCCTGGTCACAGCCCTTGCATGCACAAAGCATGAGCGGAGAAAACCCAAACATATGCTTGCTCAGCAAACAATTGACTGGTGCCTGGATGACTGGAAGTAAACACTTGAGCACCGAACTATGCTAACCCAAACCAAACATATCCATCCCATATCGCCGAGCAATGCTTTGCTATGAAGACCGGCTGTCTTGAGGCTGCTAACTGTTAGTCGGCTGGATATGATCCAAGACCACGGGGGTCACCCTTGAAATGCAAGCAACTTACTAACAAAATCAACCAAAAATGAAAACAATTGGCTATTAGGTGTTTACTGCCTCCTTTATTTTAATATTATATGAAATAAATATAATAAACCTTAAATGGCTTAGAGTTAATTCAAATCATTTAGAGCATGTGACTTGTCACATGACAAAGGGCACGACTGTACATGTCAGATCGGTGGAAAAACTGCACTTCCTGGCAAGCAATCGATCCCAGGTTTCTATTGCCAATTTGCCATCACTATTCTCATCATTTTTTCGCTCCAAAAAAGCAACAAAATGTTGCAAAAGAAGCTAAATACCTCCATTCCCATTTCATCAATCTTCTTCCATAGATTGTTGTAATCCATTAAGGCCAGAGGGTTCCACATGGGTGGGAAAGGACCCTTGAATGCATGTGATTTTCCCTAAAAAGGCAAAATGTCAAGAAATGGATAAAATAAGAGTACAAAACAGAATGAATATGAATACACGAGGACACACATGAATACACACAACTGTTACTGAGGATAGTGTATTTTGTCTTTTTTCCCTTAAATTATTTAATGGCCTGTGACTATTTCAGTTTCATGCAGGTAAATATATTTTTGCCAAAAAAAAAAAAAAAAAAAATCAATGGAGTGCCTTACATGACGGCTGTGTAGGATCTACAACAAAAGAGCTCATAAATATGCATTATTTTCATTTCCAATGCAAAACTTAAGTTAATAAGACGCAGGTTTTTAGCAAAGGACAGAGGAGCAATGGGATCCTGTCTCTTTGATAAATAAGCAGGCCAAATGGAATTGATTTACAATTTTCCACAGTAATTTTCATCTATTTTAATATTGCATCCACATTGAATTTGCATTCTCAGTACATTTAAAATATAAGGAAGAAGTGACATATCAATTTCTGACAGCCTGATATGACATTATACTTATGATTCACAGCACATTTTATGCTCAAACTTCAATAACTTTAAAGAGCCAGCAGTAGTAAAGATCGAAATTAAGCCAGTTAAATTTTGGAAGACGTTTGGAAAATCGACTACGCAAGGGTGTTAGCAGACTAAGAACTGCTAGGACTCCCTGGTGTGCTGCATTTCAGGATCTGACATGAGAGGGAGTAACTTAGCAGCACAGCTCCTTGGCAGAAAACAAAACCACCCATTCACTGCACCCAGGAGTGCAACCAGGGACAAGGTTTGTGCCGAGCAAACAGGAGAGAATGCCAAAAGTTTAATTATTCAACTCACAAAAAACAAACCCTGCGCAAAGCTGCTTCCATCTAAGGCCAGGGACACATTCGATGGAGAATGATAGACAGAGAGCGATCATATGGTGCCACTCGGGCTGGGTGATAAAACGATGATGATGGATATCTCATTATACCTTTTCCTTGATAGGAAAATTAGAAATGTCCGATAGTACAACAATATAAATCACTGCAAGGACGGACAAACGTGCATACAAATAAGGTTCAAAGAGCAAATCAGATGGCAGAAACTGAGCCAAGTCTAAGCAATCATTCAGCGGGGAGTGAGCTCACTCCACAAAGCCAGGCCCGCCATATATTATGCTGAGGTATGCGGCACCACATGCTATTATTTTTCTTGCAGCAGTGGAGTTGAAATATTTTGGAGAGATAAAATGGACAACCCCTGAAAGTAGCTTTGGAGTAATGAAGAAGAAAGATAACAGCCACAGCTGTAGTGCATTTTACTAGAAAATGGGAAGCAGCAGACGGGAAATTCCTTCAAAAATTTCTACCACACCCTTTTACTATAGATTTGATTTTTTTTATCATGGTAATCAAAGTGAGGGGGTCTTCGAATGTGGTTTGGGTAACGAGAGTGACCAACCATGCAGTAAATTTGAGCCCTCAAAAACCTACGCACAGTCTAAATTATGAACATACCCACATTTTTCTTACAATACATGTTAAATTAAAAAAAAAGCACCCTTTATTTTGCAAAAAAAAAGATCAAATTCTTAAATCCATCAAACAAACCAGCATTTGTGTCGTATTTGCTGAGCATACTGACATTTTTTTAAAACAAGGACAGTACTAAAATATAGTGCGAAATGTATTCAAGTTAAACAAAGTGAAAAAAAATATCTGTTGAACACCAATCTTAAAAAGAAAACTGAAGTTTTCTGCACATTCATTGGTCGATTAAAGAAGTATTTTACTGACTTAATGAATGCTCAGTCTGATGAGGGGCAAACGGCGCAAAACCTAATCCCTTTGTTCTCTGAACAGGTACCATTTAATCAGTCCAATTCCATTAATTTGGCTGCTTGGTCTAAAGCTAAGAAATAATTTCTGTTTGAAAAGCAGTCATCTTCCAAATAGGCCATATAAAGTAGTGCTCAGTGAACAAGCTTCTGAAAATATCCTAGGGGGCTGAAATTTGTAGCTCATAGGACAAACAGAAACTTCCCCTGTTCCAATACTCCCTATACTAGAAACAGAGACTCTCCTTCAGCTCTTACTTTTCATGGAAGTGAGCAGCCTTTCACACATTATGTGTGAAATTTATATTTCACATATTTCACACCTTATCTGATTACATATTTCACACCAATATAGTTCACATATTTCACACCTCTCTTCGGCCTTTGACACAATTGACCATGGCATTCTCTTGGACCGTCTTGAATTTGGTGCTGGGATTCAGGGCATTTTCCTCGACTGGTTTGCCTCATACGTAAAGGACAGGTCGTTTTCCGTACAGACAGGAAATCTGTCCTCATCACCAGCTCCTATCACTTGTGGTGTACTGCAAGGGTCCATTTTGGGCCCCCTCCTGCTTTCCCTTTATATGCTCCCTCTGGGCTCCATTTTTCAGAAACACAAGGTTTTCTGCCACTGTTACACTTATGATACTCAGCTGTGCTTTTCACTGAAACCTGATCATACCTCCTGCTTGCGGCCCATGGTTAATTGCCTAAATGATGTAAAAAATTTGATGAAAAACAATTTCCTCAAATTAAATGAGGGAAAACATGATTTATTATTTTTGGTCTCACAGGTTCCACAACAGTCATTAGAGAACAACTTGGTTCCCTTTCTGCCAGCACGCACTCCTTCATTAAAAATCTCGGTGTCCTCTTCGACTCTTCACGGAACTTCTAGAGCCAGATAAGTGCAGTAATTAAAAGTAGCTTTTTTCAACTTTGAAGCATTTCTAAACTGAAACCTCTACACTCACCAAAAGACCTAGAAACAGTTAGCAATGCCTTTATTACATCTCGTTTGGATTAATGTAATGCACTTTACTTGGGTGTATCATAGACATGCCTCTCCCGACTTCAGTTGGTTCAAAATACAGCAGCTCGGCTCTTGACTGGTACTAAAAGGAGGGACCATATCTCCCCTGTGTTGGCAGCCCTACACTGGCAACCGCCCAAATTTCGAATTGATTCTAAAGTTTTATTATTTCTTTTTAAAGCTCTGCATGGTTTGGCACCGGAATGCATATCAGTCCTACCTTATTTCACTGCACGCTCCCTCAGATCTTCTAATAAACTGCTTTTGTCAGTTCCTCAGTCCAACCTAAAAACTAAAGGTGATCTTGCCTTTCTCTGTTGCAGCTCCTAAACTGGGGAATACTTCACCTCTTGAAATCAGGTCTTCATCTTCCATTGCCACTTTTAAAACACGTTTAAAAACTTAATTTACTCACTTGCTTTTCAATCCGCTTGATATTTTATTTTTAGTCAAGTCAAGTCAAGTTTTTAATTGTGCTGTTTTCCTGTTTTGCTTTTTTGGTTCTGTCTCAGATCTGTTGCTTGTAATTGCATGCATTCTGCGTTGATATTTAATTTTCTGTTTGCTTTACATATATAAATTCTCTTTATTGATGTTTAATTTATTTTGTTTTACAGATTTATAGATTTTATTGATGATCTTAGTTTCCCCATTTTATTTCTCTTACCGATTACCATTTTACGGCACTTTGGCAGAACGTATCCTGTTTTTTAAATGTGCTTTATAAAAAAACTTAACTTGATATGACTAACACCACTGTCTCCTTCCCAAACAATCATAGGTCATTAGAATAAAGATACTCCCTTTGGCTGTTTACCTCGCTAATTTAAAAACATTGGTTGCCTTTGCTGGTTTTGTGATTGAGAAGCAGGCTTGGCCAATAGAGAAGCAGTGAAAGTTTGCAGTCACTTGAGCTTATTCTGGAAACAAAGAGGTCAGCTAGATGAGACGGGAGTGAAAGTCACTACAGAGTGAGTGACTGAGTGAGTGAGTGGGTGAGTGAGTGAGTGAGCCACTGCCCTTCAGTCACTGCCTCTCAATGACTTTGAATTCTTGATTAATTTTGCGGGAATAAAGTTTTAAAAATGATAAGAACAAGATAAATTGTCCAAAATGCATACATCTTCGGATTTGACTGTGAATATATAGTGTGGCGAAGGAAGTCTCGTGTGCACTGACTAGAGCGTCAGATCATAGAAAACCTTAGTAAGAACAAGGCATAACAGTGGGAGACCACACACCATTCTCCTCTGGGCGATTTAGTGTCTTAGTTCATATTGACCAATATAGTCAGGGACTTTTCACAATGATACACACTAGTGTTGGCTCTTCAGACTGAATATATCCCTATCTAAAAAGTGATTTCAGCTCAAAAAAGAAACATCATTTTGAATGACTGTCAGATGAGAAACAAATTTAAACTGATGTGAAGAGGTGAAATTGGTTATGTCAGTCAGATCAAATTTATTTATGAAGCACATTTAAAAACAACGTGTTGAGCCGAACTGCTGCAAAAAGAATGCCAGAAGTAACATTCAAGAGAAGATATTCAAATTTTACAGATGAATGTATCAATGAAGCCAAATAACTAAAGCATCAAAAAAAGAGAATCAGTAGAATAAAAAAAGCAAGCAGGTCAATGAAACAACACAAATGCAGACAAGTGAAAACAACAAATGTAATAAAACAATTAAAGCAGAACAGGAAGACAGCACAATAAAACCTGACACAACTGAAACACAACATCAAACGGACTCAAAAGCAAGATGGTAAGAACATGTTTTTAAAAATGTGATATGTTTTCTTTAGTACACAATAGGTGTTAGTGAGACATGGGTGGGTGAGGAAGAGCAATTGGGCATTTTTTAGCCTCAGTACCAAACACAGCATGTGGAAACGGGTCCACCCACCTTAACATGGTGCACCAGACTCTCAACTTCATTCACTTTGTATGTTTCCACCCCAAACTCCTTGGCCAGGCGCAAGAGTCGGTTCTGTGTGGGGCCAACATAGGCTCCTCCCAAGTCCACATAATTAGTTTCCTTGTTCTGTGGTTGGTTTGTCAGAGAGAACAGCCAATCAGATAAGTTCGAGGAAAACCGTACACCCAGCTGCAGATTGTACATAGTAAGCACTTGATTTTTGACCTTGAAGAGTACTGCTGAACTCAAGGACCAGCGTTTTATTTGCATATGCTATCTGAGTACCCCAATGGACTCATTTAGAGTTATGCGATTTGGTGCACATTTTTGATGGTTGCTGGCTGTACTGAAAGGGATAGTTTTTTAAGGTGGATTTGCATGACATACTTATCCCTAGTAAGTGTATTATCTACAGTAGATACCGTTCAGCAAGCTCCCAGTTTGTAGAACCTGAGCGTAGTGCAGGCAAGGAAGCAGAGCAATAACACTGCTGTGGATGGAGAGAGACAAGCGGTATGTTAGTGTCCTAAAATACGACCCATCTTAAAAAAAAAAAACATAAATAAATTATGATAAAAAAAAATCTGACTACGGTGAAGTGTTTTTAAAATATTTTCACTGATTTGCATTGCTGTCAGACAGTCTGTTCCTTTGGCACAACATTTTCTCAACAGCAAGTTATAGGAATACAGATGTACTATGGCTCAGGAAATGTAACACCAGTCTCAAAGGAAAGGGCTGCCTGACAAAAATGTAAAGGGCGGAAAATATCCAAAATGTAACTAAACCTAAACTGATTTAGATTTATTTATTTAGGTGGGGCTTCTTTTAGGTGGCTAACATACGTTTTACTGCAGTCCCCGTCCACAGCAGTGTGTCGCTCTGCTTCCGTGCCAGCACTGTGCTCAGCTTTTACAAACGACCTTGCTGGCTGCTGTCTAATGCAGGTATTAGAATGAATAGACGTAAGTGAATCATACAAGCCACCTTCAAAAACCCCGACTATACCTTTAAGTGCAGCGCACTGCTTTTGACAGACAAATGTCCAAGCCGAACTGACGCTCATGGTCTCACTGAGGTTCTGATTCATATACTTCTAGGACCGTACCCGCACTGTAAATGTTCTTCCTCCAACACGGTTCCGAGCCTCCAGAACCACAGGACTCAGACCTGACTCCACCAGCAGCTTAGCTGCAGACAGCCCTGTAGGACAATGATTAGACAATAAATTACAAAAGGTATTAATCCATAAGATCAGTGTTGGAATGAAGTAGCATTTTGTAGGGCTATCAAATATTCGATTCACAGCATATTTTTATTTTTAAATATTGCTTTAACTCCTTAAAGTCATAATTTTCCCATCAGTTTTCGCTGAAGTTGGTTTAACCCTCTATTAACCACCGTAGCATATCTGCTACATAAAGTGAAAGGGTTAACAGCCTGGACACCCTGCTGGTTTGTTTCTTATTGCCAAATAAACATTTGAGGATAACTTGAATGGTCCGTCACTTTAATTTTTCCATTCGCATTATTACCCAATGTAGCACATCTGCTACATTTTGGAAAGGTGGGCCAAAGGGTCAAATTTTTTTTTTTTTTTTTTTTTTCCATTTTTCCAAATATTGGCCCATAATCAACATATTTGCCTAGGGAAATGATTTTTACACAGTTGGAAAGGTACTTGGTTAACAGAGGGTTAAAGTTAGAAAAAGCTTTTTTTTTTTTTTTTTTTAAATCGTAGACAATATCATATACATATTTTTGTATCAGCTGGTCACTTTGCATTACTGAAGCAACATCATACTAATATTGAGAGAAATATTCAAACCCAGGACGCCATGTTTTTATGGCCACAGCATTACATCAAACAGAAAATATCTAGAACTTGTACAACATTTTAAACACATTTGCCTGTAATTCAGCAGGACTTATTTGGGATTGTTGGAAACCTTGGGAGCTCCACTAGAATTTATAGTAGGCTTGAAGTTCTGCCAGTTTGAAAACAGCAGCTGCATCTGACAGCCCAATATATGGGTCCGTAGGTTTTATGGGATTAAACTTTATTTAATCTGGGGAGGGTCAATTGAGAGTAGGCTGTCTTTTTCAAGGCCAATCTGAATACTAGCATACAAAACGGGCATAGACACATAAGATTTAAAATTACAACTCAAAACACAAAACCATAAATACAAATAACTTTGTAGCGAAACATCACAATTATAGGCAGAGCAAGAGCAATAAGAAAATAAATTTTAGAACAATTGAAACAATACATGAGCATTCATGTCATAGAATCTCAGTCACAAGAGCCTTATAGAGCCCGAAAGGAACAAGCTTGCCCAATATCACTTGTCCCAACAGATTATTCATCTGATGTGAGCCATGCTCATTGATAAATCTTTATCTGATGACTTTCAAGAAAAAGGTAATGCTAGGATCAAGTCGGGTACAGAATTGATCTGAACTTTACATGACAAGTGAGGTAGTTTGTAAGTCTGTTCCACAGAGCTTTATAAATAAACAAAATGCAGTGTTGTTTCCATTTCACACCGAGAGAAGGCCACCCAAACATTGCATACAGAGTGCAGTCACAGGTTAAAACCAACAAAAGTTACAAAGCTAAGAGCAGAATGATACACAGCATTTCGAGGTTTTAGCATGGTGGCCAAGGTATGCATGTAAATAACATCACTCTAATCCAAAATAGAAAGAAAGGTAGCTAGAACAATTTGCTTTCTACAGTCCTGGGTAAAACAAGCTTTAAGTCCATATAAAAATCCCATTGTTTTCTTTTATTAACTTGGTACGTGTGTATAGAAACTCTCAATAAGAGTTCCAACAGCTGAAGGAACCTTCACTTCAGTCCAACTGATGACCAAGTTTCATAAAAAATAGCATGCATTTTATCTTGACAGCATACAATAGTAATTAAGATTCATCAGAAAATTCATTTCCACATCAAAATCAGATAGTAAATTTTCAATTGCCTTCCCAACAAAGCTCGTTGCGGAGTCGATAATGGCGTCATCTCATTATGAATGGAAGGAACTATAATTAACTTGATCACACAACACATAAAAAGTGAACAAAAATGGCCCCAAAATGAAACCTTGAGGCATCCCTTTGCTCTCAGAAAACTTGAGCATGAATGCGCAGCCTCAAATCAGCAGAAATTGTGCGATATAATCAAGTAAGCATGGACAAACTCACAGGGGTATGTGTCCAACATCTTGTGGAATCCATGCCATGATGAATTGAGGCCGTTCAAAGCGAGGGCTGACTTAATAATAGCATGGTGTTCACAAAAAAAGTGCTTGGTTTCTGTATATAACGTAACATTGCATGCAACTTCCATAAGTGTGCTGGGAGCAGGCAGAAACAGAGCAGCTACATCCACTTGCACACTAGAAGACCTAAAATCCCTGAGCTCTGCAAACATAGGTCATATTACCACTGAGGTCAGATCAGGCCTGGGAGCAGCCCTAATCTCCTCCACTGGTGCTCAACAACCCCCCCAACAGTCCTGTTTAACCTTGACCCAACACTAGGTGCTTATGTTTGGGCACTGCAGCTTTAGATCTAAAACTGCAAGAAATCCAGTTGAATTACAGGCCTGAGATACCTAAAAAACATTAGTAGGCCACTTTGGTGGATGTAACAGAAAATCAGGAAACTATCAGCAAGGAGTGTAATCAAAGGCTTTGCCCTTTGACACTATGTTGGAGCAGGCCCGGCGCTAGAACAGGGAATTGGGGGGGCACAGACACGTCCCTTTATGACAATTAGGATAGTCCTGGCTAGTTCTCAATTATTTTCCTTTATTGACGCATCTTCCAATTATCGTAATTGGCAAATGAAGACACGGTTTCTCTCCATGTGCGATCTAACAGCGATGAAATCATGGGCTAAATTCAGTAGAACTGAGAATTGGGGAGGACAACACATCCGTTTTAAACAATTATTAGTCCTGACCTGTTCTCAGTCATTTTCATGATTAACAAAGGTTCACTCCGAAGCACTCCACACTTAACAGGTGTTGCTTTGTTCTCCCCGATTAGGTAGGGCGACAATCATTCATCTGACGAGAATTTGCTGAATTTAAATCAACGTTATTCAAAATTGCATACTTTATCAAATAGCTTGAGCCACATGCTTTTTATAGCCTATTTCACTGCAATGAGTAATTGTGTATAAAGTTGATTTTTAGCAAATCTGGCCCAGATGAATATTGGATCGGGAGAAACAAGTGTATAAAAGTTGATTTAATCATGAAAATGACTGAGAAAGGTCAGGACTAATAATTGTTTAAAACGGATGTTTTGTCCACCCCAAAGTTCTACTGAATTTACTCCAAATCGCTGTTAATCACACATGGAGAGAACTAGCCAGTTGACTTCCTAATTGTCATAAAGGAAAATAATTGAGAACTACAGGACTATCCTAATTGTCATAAAGGGACGTGTCTGTGCCCCCCCAATTCCCTGTTCTAGCACCGGGCCTGAGTTGTAGTGAAACATCCCTCACCCACTGTTTTAATAACAGGCTTTATGAATGGCCTAGCATTATGCCATGGCCAGCGTCATGCCAAGCATGGGAATTTCTCAAGTGAGGTCTGTTTTTGAAGAAAGAGCTAACAGCTCATTTAATGCAGACCACCAGGAACATCTTTTCCAAGAGAACCTACACACTAAGAGAACAAAGCAGATTCATGACAAAAGCTGCGGAAACAAATGCTATTGATACCGCTTTGCAGAAAAGGCTACCTTACATCAGCGTGGCCACTCTTGGCCGTAAAGAAGCTCTTTGTCCTGTTATTTTAATAGTGCTTGTTTTCCAGTGCTTAGCGGTGTTGGGCAGAGCAGTGATGAATGAGGCATTGAGCCCCTTTGGCGGGTGGCATTCAAATTAATTAGAAATTAAAAGTTTGTGACTAAGTGTGACTTTGGGTCAGGCTGTAAAGGTGTGATTACAAATAAATGCCTGAACTTTTCAGATCATTACACATTATACTTCATGCCAAATGATAACAATTACTGTCTATTACTGACATTATCTTAAGCCATAAATACACTACCCTGACACACGGTGACTGCGATTGTGTTTGTTACTTTGTCAATGAGCTCCGCTCCGCTCACCTCGCACAAGTCATTACACATTCTTACATAAGAGTCACGGAAAAAATGCTAACAGGGAGCATGTATTATGCAAGTGAACTAATCAACCACCCACCAATAGTGACTCATCTTAAAAACACATTCCCTGCTTGTGTATGAGGTGGATTAAGTATTATTCTGTTGGAGCCACTAAAACCGTCAAGATACAGATGTCAGAAATAGAAAAACCTCCAAAATTTATGAGCCGTAAGAATTTCAAAATTAGATTTTTTGCTCATGAAAATGCAGCACAAATTGTTTAGGAATAGACTGATATCAGGAATAGAATATAAAAAAATTCCATTAGAGACTTCCATGAAGTAAAAGCCACAAAAGGGTGTTAGATGAAGTGAAAACAACAGTTTGTGAGATGACTCCTTAAATACACTGAAAGCCCATATTTGAAATAAGGGTGCTCAAAACAGACACCCTCTGTTGGAATATGCACATGCCAGAGGAAGTCTCTAGATACTGGTGGTGTTTACCACAAGTGCATATAAAAGATGAAAAGAAGTGGCCCAGAGTTCTGGTCTATCGGGTTCTAACAGCAGCCAGCTGATAACCACAAGAGATTGCAGTGTTTTGACTGAATGCAGAGTTTCTCTACTTCTCCCTTGAACCTCTCCACTATCCTGCCCGTGTGAATGGGAACAAACTATTGAAACAAGCAAGCTGTGCAGTGCGACTGAAAGAGGCTTCATAAAATGTACCTCACGGAAAGCACTCAAATGCCAGCTGGCAGATGGATACCTCATACTTCACTAAAAGACACGGTCTTACTTCAGCTGCACTCAGAAATCTCAGTTACCCGTAAACATACTGAAGTTTCACACTGATGACAGATATTTAGTATACTTCTGGGCATGGAATGGAATCTTGCAAACCGATCCTCTGAGACACAGCCAAACATTTCTGGGAGAATAGGATCACAACAACAGACTGAACTCACTTTGCATCAAGAAAACGTGGGCCAAAGTCAGCTAAAATCCTTTAAATGTCGATGTGTACCAGGGTGGACCTATGATTCCTTATGCTTCAAATTCATACTTCATGCCTATCTTCTATTATGACCCAACAAATTCTAATTTTTCACATGTCATATGACAGGCGGGGTTCTCTTGCCTTGAATCTTAGATGGAGTCATCTTCATTAATACCTGCCCCCATCTCTCCATTCTCTTACCCCAATTCTTGCTTACCATTGTTGCCCCTCCCACCATCTGAGGACTGTGAACTAGCCAATAATTTCATTATAGTGAACAATGACAGATTGGCCACGTTGGATATTAATACAAAACATTAGTTACCCACACCCTGAGCCAGCCAAGGCAGGATGGGCAGCTAAAGTGAGTCTTAATCATGCCCTCTGCTGCCATCAGGGAGTGTTGCCATGCCACAAGCCATGTTTCCATCCACTGTCAAGCAAACTTTCAACAAGCTTTTGAAATCTGTCACCAAAAAATGCAAATCAGGTGCATTCACATCAACTGATTGGAGCAAATTGCCAATTTTTGTCAGATATTGGCAGTATAGGCTACCTAAGAAAAGCTGCAATAAACAGTGTAGAAGAAAGAGCTTGCGATCCAAAAGCAGCTGATCAGTGACAAGTTAAATGTTCGCTATGATAGAACTTCTTCGGTAAAATTTCCATTTCCCATTTAGCACATTAATCCTTTCTTGACAATGGCAAAAATCACCTCCAGCGAGTATAAACTTTTTCGCAAAATTGAGGTTTTTATTTTTTTCAATTATGCCATTTCCATTAACTTTTTAATCGAAAACTTCAAAACGCATAAAAAAAACGTTAGGGCAAATGTAAACACGGCTGTTGTTGCCCAAGACATAATCAAGTATGGGTCAGGCAAGGGTTTTTGTGAAAAAGCGTGTTGCATCAATGGCTTGCAAAAATGCACAATACAAATAAATTTGGATTTAAACTGATTGGTCAAAATTCCAAGATAAAAGCTTCAACTTCAAATATCACCTTTGCAATATAAGATGGGAATACAGCAGAATTGGAAGGTTCCAATATCCTAGTGCAGTCCATTATTTACTTTTCGCTGTGCTTGCCATAAAGTCACACTCAAGATGAATTCATAACCAAGTGAAACGAGAGCTTGCAAATTGCAAATAACATCTCACAATTAATTTGCAGCACATTTATACAGCTGTATATCTAAGTGTAAACCTCAGAAACTGCTTGCGCTTCCCAAGCATCCTACTACCCATAACAGTCACAGAACATAAAATAGTCAAAAGCAAAAAACAATATTGCATTTCCTTTATTTGTAAAGTTTTAATTACTTTTTATGCACATTAAAAAAATACTTGAAACTTACTGTATATAAACAAAACAAGTGGAATGTTTTCAAATGGCAAAAGCCTAAAAAGACTGGAAACTATCAGCTCTTACTTTAAGCTTTGTTGGCTCTCCATTGAATGATTACATATTGATGTAGAAACAACAGCCGAGAGCAATGAGCTGAGAGTTCGACTCACTCTATGATACTCTGTTTATAATGCACTTGAATAAAGCATCCATGAATTTGAGGGATCGCAATTAAATTTCCAAACTTTGCTGTCAGTGGCGCTACTGCTATTCTTGTCAGATCCTTGCCTGTGATTGGCTGATGTGCAGGAGTTTAAAGGAGGTCAATTCTCCATGTAGGATTGTGCACCTATGGTAAACACAGCAACCGATACTCTTGGCTAGTAGTGCCAGGTCAGTGTACAGTTACTGTTATGGTATTTGCTTGGCCTGAACATATATGATTACGTCTCCAGAAAAAACAACTCATTAATATTTCCAAAATAGTAACCTGCTAGGGTTGCTGGCATGAACATACAAAGGGAAAACCAGTTTTGAGCACGGAAACCATTGACTGTATGCAGTCTATGGCTGAAACCCTTTGAATCACTACAAAAATAATCTAGCAGCTTCACTGGCGAGGTTTGGACAACTAATTTTGATCCCTTAAATTAATCACACATCTGCTCCATGGTGAGTAGCCAACATCTTTGAAGTACAGCGCTGACATTGCCTATTTGCAGCAGCAGTGGTCAACGATCAGTGTCAGAACACAATGATGAAAAGCAAGCTGATGTCATGATTAGGGCTGATCAATTTAGCTTCCTTTCATCCAAGGGTTTTGGAAAATACAGACATATGACTTACAATGTATATATTTTTTTGTGATTAACTTCCTTAGCATATTCGAGCAATTGCCAGTACAAAAAAAAAAAAAATACCCGGATGTTGCAACTGAGCGCCATTTCTGATGCTTTATGGGATACTTTGGTGGCCAAGTCGCTTCCAGTCTCATGCAGCTGCGGGAGAAAAGTTGCGTTAGCATGCACAGTTATGGACACTTGGCTGTACGATACTGAGCGTAGAGGCTGTGTTAATTCTTCATGCATCCAATACTTTCTTGTCTTGATTTTAGCATTTACCTAGTTTGCAGTTTCTCAAGTATTGCTGAATTGTTGTAGTCATTCTGCAATGCAAGCTGCGCACTGGAAGTGAGGCTGTCCCGGAAGTGTAAGAGATTTCGGCAAAAAAGCCACCTGTCGGTGTTTTTTTTTTTTTTTTTTGGCATTGGCGATTGCTCAAATTGGTATTACAGCATGCATGCAGCCTGCACAGGAAACTACTGCACTACCACACTCAATTTAGGCATCTATCTAATGCATTTGTCTTACCTAGCACAATGCATTTGCTTGAAAAATCATCGGCAACACTGAAAGGGATAATATCAAGGCATCTCTGAGGAGATCCAGAAAGTGCTCATCTTTTCACCATATCACATGTAATTACCAATGAATAAAATTTGCCTCCGCTAGACATGGTATTTCAGACTGACTCTGCAAAAACGTCAGCGCAAGGAGTGGTACCATTAGGCTCAGCAGTGAGAACTGGCTGTCACATTACAACTGAAGTCAAGTGCGGAAAAGGAAAGCGTACCCAGGATGATGTTTGAGTAATATTAACTTCAGCTTGCTACAAGGGCAAGCACCCCTGCAGTTTCAATCATTACCATATAAAGGAAATCACACTGCCATTCAGTGGAAAACAAATAGCTGTACACAGTCCAAGAAAGCAAATGAAATGCCCTCAGCATGCTGAGCCTGCTAATGGAAAATTTGACAGGGGACTTTGGCAGTTTCTGTGGGAACTGCACATAAGAAGATAGGGTCACTGGGCAGTGCTGAAATAAATGACTGCCATCCAATTTTCTTAACCCTCCATTCCACATTAAAAAGACGCTACAAACGTTTCAGTCACTTGCCTTCCAAAGTAAGGACAGAACACAACGGGGTTCCATATTAATCAACAAATTCTGAAAAAAGTTCCCACATGACCACTTCCAAATCAGATGAAATTTTTAGCACAGTAACTGCAACATATTAAATGAACCCATGTCAAATTTTTCTTGCATCATGGAAAAAATTTTCGAGTGACTGACTTTTGAAGTACACGGTGCAAGTCGAAATTTGGGAGCTTCATTTTTTCCGCCATTTTTGAATCCTCATAACTTTGTATGTGATGTAGGTAGATGAACGAAAATTTCAGAGTTGAAAGCCACATATCAGCTCTGTTGAAAACATTAATTATAATACTGCCATGTGTATTTGTGGTCTCACAACATGAAGTCAAACTTTGAAAATTTGTGATTGCGATTTTCTTGGCAGCCAACTTCAGACGTTTATATCTTTGGAAATACGTAAGTTTGATAACTGAGCTGTGATCAGATTTATGGCTAGGATGCGGAACAATAAAAACAAGTGTTGCCAATAAACGAGGCCATGTCCCCCACCAGGTCACGGAAATCGACTGGGGTTGGTGTATCACACGAATACACATTGAAGGCTAAGATGAATGAAATCGGTCAAACCGTTCTTGAGATATCGCGTTCACAACAAATGGGACGTGACGGACAGACGGACGGACGGAGCTGAATACTATGTCCCCCGCTCCGCTCGCAACTGTGGTGGCAGAGGACAATAAGCATGATTTGCCTGCATTAGGAATTGTTTTATAATTACAAGAAGATCTGAAAATTTGAAAAACCTAATTTTGGTCAATCTTTGACCACACATAACGCCATGTGGGATAGCTCATTGGTCATTGAAAGCTAGGTCATTTAAAAGAACTCATTTTCATCTACATTTTGATAATAAAGTAAACTTCTTGCCATGAATCCTTCTGTGTCACTAAAACTTTCCAAAATTGCCATAATTGCAAAGTGTAAATCCATTCGTTCAGGTTTGAACATGGCAAATATGATGATATAGTTTTTCCTCCAAGCTCACGCTGACATCATCAGAATCATGCCCAAAGTGAAATGAAAGTTGGAAACACCATGGACAGAATGATAATCAGCTAATTTTGTAAAGTTTTTGTGACGCAGAAGGATTCATGGTTAGATGGCTTTATTTTAGTATCAGAATGTAGAAAAAGATGAGTTCTTTCAAATGACCTACCTTCCATTGACCAATAAGCTATCCCACATGGCATTATGTGTTCTCCAAACTTGCCCAAAATGAGGTTTTTCAAGTTTTCAGATCTTCCTGCAATTACAAAATGAATTCTTAATGCAGGTAAATCATGCTTATTTTATTTTTCTGTATCCAAGGCATTAATTTGATCATAGCTCTGTTATCAAACTTACATATTTCCAAAAATATAGATGCTTGAAGTTGGCTACCAAGAAAATTGCAATCACAAATTTTCAAAGTTTGACTTCATGCTGTGGGGCCACAAATAAACATGGTAGTACAATAATTGATGTTTTCAGCAGAGCTGATATGTGTTTTTCAACCCTGAAATTTTCATTCATCTACCTACATCACATACAAAGTTATGAGGACTCAAAAATGGCGGAAAAAATGAAGCCCCCAAATTTCGACTTGCACTCGTGTACAAAAAAAAAGTCAGTGACTCGAAAATTTTTTGCATGATCCAAGAAAAATTTGGCATGGGTTCATTAAATAGGTCGTAGTTACTGTGCTGAAACTTTCAGCTGAATCTGAAGGGGTAGAGCAGGAGCCACTTGTTGAAATCATATGGAGTGACCCAAAGATGATTTACTTAGAGTGCAAGATTGAATTTAATTTCTTACAGCAGTAGAGTAGACATGAAGTGCACTTTTGAAAATTCTCACACATGAAAAATAATGGTTTCAAAAAGTCAACCACTTTTTCTTTTTTCCATGTATCAGTCTGCACTGTCTCATTTATGTGGAAGGGAAACGAGTTTTGACTTTGAAATAAACACAAAACAGAGCCTCGGCTCATAAGGCCAGTGGCAGAATGTTTCCAGGAAACTCGGAGGTCAGCAGAGACACAGGGGTTGCTAGATGAGGATTCACAACAACATGAAATACTCAAGGTAAGTTCACTGAACGAGCAGCAGTTGGGTGAACATGTAGCAATTTCTCACTAGGTAGAGATCTCAAGGATCCAACATGCCTTTTTCATATACAAAAAGTAAGTTCACTGAACGAGCAGCAGTTGGGTGAACACGCAGTAATTTCTCACAATGTAGAGATCTCAAGGATCCAAAGTGCCTTTATCATAAGCTTGTAAAGTTCCAAATGAATCAGTTGTACATGATGTGAAGATACTGAAGAACGCCACAGTCAAAACATTGACTAAATGTGGTCAATAAACCGAAATTCTGCTAATCATCTGAGCCATTAAATCCACCCCAGATATGAATACATTTTTGCAAGAAATAATTTCTCCAACTGTTCTATATAGATGAAATCCACAAAAGCAGTCATTAACCTCCCATATCTCAATGAAACTTCCCATTACTAAGGACAATGTACAAACCCAAAACCAGTGAAGTTGGCATGTTGTGTAAATCGTAAATAAAAACAGAATACAATGATTTGCAAATCCTTTTCAACCTATATTCAATTGAATACACTGCAAAGACAAGTTACTTAATGTTCGAACAGGTAAACTTTGTAATTTTTTGCAAATATTAGCTCATTTGGAATTTGATGCCTGCAACATGTTTCAAAAAAGCTGGCACAAGTGGCAAAAAAGACTGAGAGAGTTGAGGAATGCTCATCAAACACTTATTTGGAACATCCCACAGGTGAACGGGCTAATAGGGAACAGGTGGGTGCCATGATTGGGTATAAAAGCAGCTTCCTGAAATGCTCAGTCATTCACAAACAAGGATGGGGCGAGGGTCACCACTTAGTGAACAAATCGTGAGCTGATTGTCGAACAGTTTAAAAACAACATTCCTCAATGAGCTATTGCAAGAAATTTAGGGATTTCATCATCTACGGTCCGTAATATCGTCAAAAGGTTCAGAGAATCTGGACAAATCACTGCACGTAGCGACAAGGCCGAAAACCAACATTGAATGCCTGTGACCTTCGATCCCTCAGGCGGTACTGCATCAAAAACCAACATCAGTGTGTAAAGGACATCACCACATGGGCTCAGGAACACTTCAGAAAACCACTGTCAGTAACTACAGTTCGTCGCTACATCTGCAAGTGCAAGTTAAAACTCTACAATGCAAAGAAAGCCATTTATCAACAGCACCCAGAAACGCGCCCCGGCTTTGCTGGGCCCAAGCTCATCTAAGATGGACTGATGCAAAGTGGAAAAGTGTTCTGTGGTCTGACGAGTCCACATTTCAAATTGTTTTTGGAAACTGTGGACGTCGTGTCCTCCGGACCAAAGAGGAAAAGAACCATCCGGACTGTTATAGGCGCAAAGTTCAAAAGCCAGCATCTGTGATGGTATGGGGGTGTATTAGTGCCCAAGGCATGGGCAACTTACACATATGTGAAGGCACCATTAATGCTGAAAGGTACATACAGGTTTTGGAGCAACATATGTTGCCATCCAAAACGTCTTTTTCATGGACGCCCCTGCTTATTTCAGCAAGACAATGCCAAGCCACATTCTCGTGTTACAACAGCATGGCTCCGTAGTAAAAGAGTGCGGGTACTAGACTGGCCTGCCTGTAGTCCAGACCTGTCTCCCCATTGAAAATGTGTGGCGCATTATGAAGGCGTAAAATACGACAACGGAGACCCCGGACTGTTGAACAACTTAAGCTGTACATCAAGCAAGAATGGGAAAAGAGTTCCACCTGAAAAGCTTCAAAATTGGTCTCCTCAGTTCCCAAAACGTTTACTGAGTGTCGTTAAAAGGAAAGGTGATGTAACACAGTGGTAAAAAGGCCCTGTGCCAACTTTTTTTTGCAATGTGTTGCTGCCTTTAAATTCTAAGTTAATGATTATTTGCAAAAAAAAAATAAAGTTTCTCAGTTTGAACATCAAACATCTTGTCTTTGCAGTGTATTCAATTGAATATAAGTTGAAAAGGATTTGCAAATCATTGTATTCTGTTTTTATCTACGATTTACACAACGTGCCAACTTCACTGGTTTTGGGTTTGTAATCAGAGGTAGAAAATCCAGGGTGGTCGAGATGAGAAAGCCCTGTTCGATCCTCTACCCTGGATCACTCTGTTGGAAGCTCTGTGTTAATCCTACCTGTAATAATTAATACAGATTGCAAAGCAAAACAGAATTGGAATTCATGGCTATACAGCAGTGGAAATATTTTGTTGCAAATACAGCTCGAGCCCAAATTCTGGCCGCAGAATTCTGAGGGATTCAGGGCTTTTGCAAGTGCCAGATTCTTCTTATAACACCAAAATTCAACAACTGAATGACATCAATGTATAGCACTGTTTCAAGACCACCATAACATTTCAGTCATCACTCTACGCTTCCAATTTTGTTCAGAAGTATGTCAATAAAAAATCAAGCCAGGGTGGTCATTTAACCCCAACATAGCAATGTGCTCACCAAAAGGCTTGCAAATAGTTCCAGGCACAGACATATCCTGCCTGTAATTTTTGCCTTTTCAGTGACCTTCACCTTGACCCAATTAGGTCCAAAATTTACTCAGGCAATCCTCGAACCACTGCACACCTTTTCAGAAAATTTCATGTAATTTCATCAAACCGTTTCTGTGCTAGACTGCCGAAAAACAAGGACAGACAGACAGACAAACAAATGCCTTGTATACGACACCCCACACCTTTCAGGTGGGAGAATGACTGACTGAAAAATAAATTAAAATAGTTGAGACCAGTGAGATAAAGATAATAATTCCTATAAGGATCTCTCTGCATGGGTGTAAATACTCAAGTTAAAGCTCACACTCAGCTGTACGAGCACACCACAACAACAAAGGATCATATCTAAATAAATCAAATAGATACAGAGGTCAATATCAGATATCAGAATATATCACATTATCCCGTATATTTTCAAAAAACAAAAAAGATATACTGCAATAGGTTTGTTATTTTCAAGAGGCTCCATATCCACGCAAACAATGGCATATTCATGAGGGGCAGGGCTCGGAATAGCGGGTGTATAGGTGCACGTATGCACCCGGTTTTCGGCAGGTGCACCCAAAATTTAAAGTCGGATGCACCGCGTGCACCTAGTAAAAATCTTCCCCCGAAATAAATCCTCCTTCTATAAATGCGCTCATCCTCACCTGAAATGATACATTTAATCGGTAAGGGACAAGAATTAATGACAAAATTGATGGGACTACAAGACTGTGGAACATGTTTGGTCTGAGGCCGCGTATGTGTTATCATTGGCTGATCGCGTAATGTATATTTCTCATCAAAGACTTTCCCTGATCCAGCATCAGGGAGTTTGTGTGACATCTGCCCTCCGCGACACCAGGGGGCGCTGCCACTACAGACCACGACCCGCACCAATGGGACTCTGGCCTACGGGAGAAATAAAAGACGTTTTACACTGATTGGGTGGACACTTGAAATTATGCATGCACATACTCGGGTAGACACTTGGGAAATCGTAATTAAGATTCATGTTTGAAGATCCATTCATGTTGGTTGATGTATGCACTACTAATGTAAGTGGCTGCTGAGTGATTAATAAATTAATTAATAAATAAAAAAATTCTACTAGATTAAATATAATCTAGGAGGAGAGGGTCTTAATTATGGAGTTATGAAGAATGTAAAAATATAAAAACAGCAGAAAGCAGCACTGTTGCTGCTATTGAGGCCAGAGAGGTGGCCACTATGATGGAGTAGTGGAAAATTACTTTAGTTTCTCGGCAAAGTCAAACAAAGTAAAATTTAATTAAAGATTGAACATTATCTGACTGTGATAAAAACAATAGTACACTCAGTTTTACCGATTTCTTCGTTTTTTTTTAAAGTATTTTTTCTATTGTTTTTCTTATATACAGCATGATTTTAATAAAATCTTATCCCACCAATAACCCTAACCTGTTACACCACTGCAAATTTACAGCAGTCCTACGGCATATCAAAGAATATGAGTTTAAGAATATTTGTTTATTCATTTTGTACTGCTGCAAAGCGGATTTTTTTATTGAATTAAGCAAGTTTTAGACTGTGCAAATAAACACGCACGAGTGCACCCATTTTCAAAATCTGGGTGCACATAAAAATCCTAATTCGAGCCCTGGAGAGCCTGTATGCCTGTATTAAAAACTCCAATTGCAGCTTCTGGTACATCGTCCGCGTAGCCAATTTGAAAACTGTTCCTCAATTCATAATGATTGCAAACCTGAAAACAGCCTGTAAGATCGAAAGTATAAAGACCCTTTTAAGTTAATATTCCCTCTTATCAATCAATTATCCTTCTTCAGTAGATTGCACTTTAAAACTATCAATTGCATCGAGGTTCCAGCAATCAATGAGTCAGAAAACCAGGGGGACCGCCAGTGATATTGAATATAAGCATGCACAGCTGATGTTCACAGTATTCACTCTTAAAAGTACCACTGGGGAAGCTACACAAAATTAGTCACGTTGTATCTGAGTAAAATATCATTTTCAGGCAAACAAGCTCACAAAACAATAGGTGTGACCTATGGATAGCCA
This sequence comes from Gymnothorax javanicus, assembly GCA_029692085.1. NCBI lineage: Eukaryota > Metazoa > Chordata > Actinopteri > Anguilliformes > Muraenidae > Gymnothorax > Gymnothorax javanicus. The sequence continues at coordinate 36,737,749 of CM056210.1, read as the reverse complement.
CAGCGCTGGTCCAGCTGACCATCACCACAGCAGGTACTGAGGAGCTGGTGACTTCCATGGGTCATCAACGACTGCGGGTAGTCATTGTATGCAAAGGATACGTAAAAAGCAGTAAGCAGTATTTTACTGAAATATGGTCTCCTATGCTGGAATACTTGCCTAAAGAACTGACTCAAGGGGCCAAAACCACATAAAATGGCCACACCTGCCAAGAGTCACCTCATAAGTGTCTTTATCCTTTATAGTGGATATATTATTAAATTAACTAAGTTCTGTCTCATGTACTATTGGGTGATGTCATGAAGGTAGGCGGATTTGTTTTATTATACAGTATACCTGAGACTATTCAATGTGGTATTTATATGTAGAATTATATGGAGAGCAATATGTGGGACATTTAGATGTGAAAGGGGTTAGCTGGCTGGTAGATTTTCTTGTTTTGGATTCATGGATGGCATTTTTTTTTTTTTTCTCTATTTCCTTTTTTACGCATTGTATTACTTTTCTTTTTTTCTCTTTTTATGCATTTTTGTTTTCATGAAGATTGTTTAGGTCTTCTCAATTGTGCAATGTGAAACAATGATAAGATGTATGTATGATTTCTTTATTTCTTGTTTGAAAAGCAAAAAAATAATAAAACTCTGAAAAAAAAAAAAAAAAAAAAAGCAGTAAGCATAACTACTTTCGTTTACATAACATGAATATGTCCAAAACTTTTATGTCCTAAAATTGAAGGGATCATGTACAAAAATAGCTGCAATTTCTATATGTCAAAACCAAAATGCATAAAATGACCTCAATGACTTGGGTAAATGAGCGAATCCTGCCAACAACTATGTTTTTCTCGGAGTCAGGTTCCAGGCTGATGAATGAATTTTCCCACAGATTTTTACATGCTAATCTTCACAGCGGGAGTTTCCAAAAACAAGTTTCACAAACATCATTGAAAAGAACTAAGCCAACACCTAATGCATCCTTAAAATTCAAATTATGATTGTTAACTCTCAGAGTTAATTCTCAAAGCCAGTCACCCAGCCTTTTCTTAGTCAAATTTGTTCTTTGCCTGGAGGAGAGGTGCAGATGAAATTTAATCATGGCTGTGTGGCTTGGAGGGAGAACCGCAGCCAATATTGCGCATTGCTTTCTACAATTTGGGCTATGAATACAAATAACGAAGATAAAAGACAGGTTAATTTATTTATAAAAAAGGAGACACAGATCATGGCTCACTGCTCAGATTGTACGCTACTTAATCAATGCATTGGTATCCACCCTGCAGTGGGTTCAGAAAGAAATCTTTTTGCGCACTTGGGCTTGTCCTGGCTCCTGTCCAGGTCCTGAATTGCAAAACAACTTTTCAGAGTAAAGAGCTGAACAGGGAAACACAAAGTGTTGCCAACTGATAGACACCCCACAGCGCAATAGCCCAGGATACTAGATTCAAAAGCGCGCCCTTTCTGCCAAAAACATGAAATCTGGAACAAGAATAAAATTATATTCTAGTGCACAAACATGTTTGCCAAATAAACACAATTTTCTAGCCCTTGCCAACACAACAAAGCTAAAATGTGTCAGCTAAAACGCAAAGCATAAATCATTCAGCCAGCCAGATGTTCAGTCACACAGACTCTATGATAAACAATACATTCATAATACCACTCCATAATACCACTTGTTTACCACTCCAGTTACATAGAGTCAAATACAGTGAAATGGATCGCATACCATATGGCTTGCTCAATTCCCAGAAATTATTTATAAATTGTATTTATTTGCTTATTTACTTTCAAAAATTACATTCTCTTCCCACAAAGGAATAAAATTGAGTATGCCGAACTATGACTATTTAAAATCCTCTCTTCCCACATAAATTGAGTAAGGAGATATCTATCACAGTAACAGGTCTTCATAAAAATCTACAGTTGTGATCAATAATAATAGGGGAATTTCAGCTGAGATGTCTATTCAGCTGCCCTCATCATTTGGGCAATAAAATAACTGGGTTTCATACTTTTGTAATCTTACTCCATGACAATCATCTATTGCCGAATTACATGACCATTTGTTCATAAAAATGACATGTAACTAATAATAGATCAGTTTAAGACAGAATGTCTTGCCCTCCATTGAAGCTCCGCAGGCCCCATGGACTGAGTCATGGCAACGGAGGAGCACAGAGGAATTGCTTCTCATGGCACGCTTATTAGCAGTTGTTATTTGCAGAGCTTGATACTGGATGATGTAACAACAACCTTTAGCGACGCATAGCAATTACAGTCATAAAAGCCATGGGAAAGAGGTTAATGATGTCCTGAAATGACATAATTTCCCCCCTGTCTGTCCTTGTAAGGTGACATTTCTCTTCTCACTCGGTGGTTTTAATCATGTTCCAAATGGCTGACCTGAAGCCTGTCTTCCAATGTATTTTCCAGCCTATTCATGGCTAAGAACACTTTGATAATCTCAATTCTTGTCCTCATGATGAGAGAGGCAAATTACAGACTCCAGAGGCAACCAAAAGCCTAGTTCTAGAGATACTGAAAGTTCTCTAACAGCTGAAAAATGAAAACAAATGGAATAAAACTGAATTAACAGAAACACCAGGAGAGCCCATTGTCCCTTACATTATAGTCCCTTGAAATGAGGATTAGATAGACACTATTTGTAGATTAGATATGCATATCCATATGGTATGAATCATTCAGGGATTGCAGTCATTTTTACAGTGTCTACAACCAAATACCCGCAAACCTAATTGACCCCTTATACATTTTGTAGTCTTATTTCCACATCCAAACCTGATTTCTGTAGAAAGTCATAAAAAAAGGATGATGGTTACACTTTTAACCCTTATTCAGAGTCTATCATTGTCACCAAACAATGCACTGTAAACACAGCCTCAAGGTCTCCTCTTTCACCTTAGTCCCTTAATTTGCGAAGAACACCTGAACAGGCGGGCAGTCAAGGCGCAGTCAATACCAAGTGGCATGGTCAGGCATTCCTGATTAGTGGGTGCAAGTGAGATTTTATTATCTCAAAGACGTGCAGGGGGAGTGAGACTGAATTATAATGAGCCATATTGAGGAACACAGCTGCATTTATGAAGGCAGAATAATGTACTCTCAAATCACAGCAAATGGACAAAGGGAAAATAAATTGTGGAAGCTGTGGATAAAATATTACATTATAAATTAATGTCTCCTTAATACGCAGCTTCCGAACGTCACTGCTTTCATTTGAATACTGGAATTAACGCATGCAGTTTATTGTAATGTACAGAATAAAATGAGTCATCACAATATGACTACGCTTAGAACCTAATAGGCTCACAAAATAACTAGACAGTCCGGTTGCCCGCGACCGCATGGGTATAGCTCCCGAAAGCCCGCCTCTCCAGCCTGTACTGCATGCACAAGGAAATCTCAATGTTTCAGCACAAATTTGTGCATTATTCAGCCAATACTGTCGCCATGGTAACCAAAATTGATAGGTGTCATAAATTAAGTATAACACATGTCCATACCAAATATGAAAGTAATTGGTCAAAAATTACAACCTATAGAGAGTCCACAAGCAAGTGTCTACAGACGCAGGCGCGGATGCGGCGGAGACAATAAGCATGAATCCATAGTAGCCGCCTGACTTTGTCTGGGGGCTACAATAATTTAATCTCTGGGGGCTACAATAATTTAATCTCTCTGGTAATGCAATGTAATTTTTCTGAAAATGTCCCACTGCTTCGAAATGGTTATTTTTCACAATGTCAGCAAATTTACAAAATATAGCAAAAACTGAAATGTTGCAACCCCAGTGCCTAAAAATTAAACGGTTTACTACACAAGTTTTTTTTTGGACTCCATCACTGTCAACTCATAACATCATGTTTTTTCAACAAGCAATTAAATTCACTTTAGAACATCAAATTATTTGTTGCTGAACTGTTTTCAATTTAGCAGAGGGTGCACAGAATTTTTAAATTGCTCCATTTGATTTAGTAGCATTTTCCAGAATGCACCAACTTTTTTGGAATTGGGGTTGAACATCCCATTCAATTCCTGTAAATCAAATAGGGTAAACCTGAGGTTATATTGCAGAGCATGTCTTTCACACAATCAGGGAGGGACAAAAATTCACCCTGAGGTCTCATCAAGTTTGCCCTAAACGGTTGCTATCACAGCAACATACCAGACTTTGAACAAACCTGCTCTCATTATCACTACTTGTGGACTTCAATGTAATCATTCAAAGCTGAGTGAACATAATTGTCAACCTGCACATCTCATGTTCTTTTCAGCAGAATCATTACCTCCGCCAATGAAGTTGGGGCAGAGGTTATGTTTTCGCCCCGTTTGTTTGTTTGTCTGCCTGTCTGTCTGTCTGTCTGTTTGTGAACAACATAACTCAAAAAGTAATGCACAGATTTGTCTGAAATTTTGTGGGTGCATTGCTATGACATCAAGGATAGACCCTATTGATTTTCACTGCGATCAGTGAAACAATATGGCCGCCACGGCAGCCATCTTGAAATCATATGACACGAAATAACTGAACTTTGCTCCCATTCAGCAAGATTTGGATTGTGCTGCCTTGGCGGAGGTTTGCACTCCATGAGTGCCTCTAGTTTTAAAATTAAATTTGTTTTCAGGTCTTCTTTGTGCTATCAAACATTGCCTTTTCAACTGGCAGGGACTTCAGAGGCGAGCATTTTTATCAAAGTGATATCTCACACAATACTTTGTGGCTCAAGCTTTATCAATTTCACATTCCCATCTTAACCCTTAGTCCTCATATGTCATCGCTCATTTTGTAACATATTCCACATTTTAAATCATGAAAACCGCAGCCTCACCTATAATAACTTTCAATCATTTTTCAACTCAAATTCAACTCTTGGACAAGCGGCAGAAACAAACAAGTTAGATAGATACATCAAAACAAATCACTGAAGGGTACATTATAGTTATTCCATTCCTCCATCAATCATTTGCTTGTAATTGTAATTGCAGACCGGCTCACGATAAAGCTACATTCACCAGATGCTTGATCATTATCACACCACAGATTACTCTTTCCAGCTCAAAGAGCGCACTGTTCTTTGAGACGGAGGCAAAATAAACAGATCTGTGGGACTGTGATAAGGAAGTTAGAACTTTGTAAAATAGATCAGCAATCAGTTGGTATGAAAAGATAACTGTTGAAGAGGCTTTTACGGAATGCAGATTAGTCGGTGAGTAGGCTCCTTTATTTCGCAAACACGAGAAATGCTGACTCCAACAGCCACTTCGCTGTGCAGAGGCGCTGACTATTTCGGTATCACGTGATAGAAGATAGTTTCATCGTGCGGAATGTGTAAGTACTGCGTCAAGTTAACTGTTAGTTGTGGGTTGTCAGTGAAAAGCCATGTGCGTTTCGTTCTACAAGTATGTTTTAATCTTTATAAACTAATGGAATAATATATTTGCAATTTGGTTTCATGAAGCTTCCTACGCTGTCTTTGCAGCAAGTTGATGTTCTACTTATGTAAAGCAGCAGGCATTGATCACTCACCGGGTATAGCGCTATCCTCGGCTTAATACGTGAGAATAATGCAGTGAAATGGCTTTGTCAAGTACAAATTTTCATTTTCTAGACAAATTCGATAGTAAATTAAGCCTTCGCGTCTTCTCATTGCCACTAACCTGAGATGCCTGCTCCGATGACAATTACGTCGTACTGGTTCGATGTCATTTCGTGCGTACCCTCGAACTTCCCAGTCGGCTCTCTCGCTTCCTCGACGGGGGCAATGTGCGAGCTCACGTATGTATGCTTACCGAAGACCAGAGACAGCCCCACTTCAGAGCCCCGCCTTCGATTTGTTACATGAATTCGAAGATAGAGATTACTACTTAATTGGCTACATTAAGTATTTTCAAGTGCCGTAGTTGTTATCAATTACCAGGAAAAAAAATCTTTGGAAGTCAGACTTTTTTTCCGGCCGCAATTTCTGGAGAGTTGAAATCAAGCTAATTTAAGTTTGAATCGAATGGACTCTAGCCAAAGTTTTAAATAGCACTTTTATTTCGGGAGTCGATATTTTAACGCATTCTTAGCGCTGAATTTGAACCTCCTGTGCACTTGAAACATTACTCACAGGTGGAGTAAAATATATCTGACCCGAACCGATTCGTTGCTGGCTATACTCATAAACCGCTATATGGTTGATGCGTTTATCCAAAGGATTTACAGTACATTAAACTAAATCAGGGGCCAATCCCGCACAGAAACTTGGTATTAAATTCCTCGCGCAAGGCGGTAACCACCTACCCTTAGAGTCCCAAGTAAATCCCCAAACCACTGGGCTGGTCCCTGCAAAAAATGTTCAATAGGAGTTCTATGGAATTCTATAGAACATCAATGGAACTCTATGGAACATTTTAGTAGAACAGCATGTTCTATAGGATTTTCCGTGTGTTTTATAGGAATTTGCTCGAGACCTATAGAGCACCTCTATGGAAAAGAAAGTCCTATAAGATTATTGCTGTTCTATAAGACCTTCCTATAGAACACCCTAGTTGAAAAACCTGTTCTATAGGACTTTGATGGTCTTTAGGACCTTCTAATAGAACAAAAGCTTAATGGGAAAGACATCTTAAATAAGGGTTAAATAAAAATAAAAATAAATCTTATGAATCCTTGCAATGCTCTGTCGAAGGGTCAATTTACCTTATGTGTACCTGGGTTCTAGAAGTGAGAAACTGGACTAATGGTATGAAAATGTGCAATATGCAGTGATATCCACGATACTGAAGTAGCAAGGAAATTGTGTCCCTTTTAACTTTAAGGTGTGCTTAAGCACATGGGGTACCAGGCACATACCAACTCATTGACTGATCAGACCTTTGATTGACTGACTGATCATACAGCTTATAGCAGTATTTCAGTTACAGTATATGAAGACCTCTTTCCATTTCCTCGGTAGCAATTCAAAAATATAAATGTAAGGCATTACAACTTTATTATGCTATAATGGAAAACTTGTGTTCCTCTTTTGCTTACGAAGACAGAATTACATTGAAAGTTTGACCTTTTGAACGTTTCCCTGAATTTTAAAAATTCAATCACTTGGTTAAAGCACTGCATTGCGGAGCAGAAGTGTCTGGGTTCGAGCCCCGGTCAGAGTAGCACACAAGTGGTCATTGTGCTACAGGGATGCAAGTTGGGAAAGGATTGCTGGGAAATGTAATCTAAAATGATTGCTTTGTTTGTTGTTGCCTTCCAAATTCGAGTGGGATTGAAGATGCCAAACTGAAAAAAAAGTCTTCCAGAGATTTTCTATGGAACTGTTTCCTATAGAAATTTTCTATAGAACTTTTTTTCTATAGGACTCGAGGTGCTGAAGTTCTATAGAATTCTATTGAACTGTCCTATAGGATTCCTATAGCACATTTTTTGCAGGGGTATAGGCTGCAGCTTTACAATAAGACGGTTATTTTCTGTCTTATCAATCTGGTAGCATTTATCTGTTGTTGATCGATTGGTTGATGCATCACTTTCTTATAAATATAGAGAAGTCACCAAAACTTGCCTTTGAATGCACATCCATTATCTAATTCACTTAGTCCTGGTTAGGGTGGAGGTAGAGCTGAGGTGGCATGCAATGGGTCAGAGGTAGGAACACACCCAGAAAAGTTCAACGCAGGATATACATAGTCACCCATGATTAGCTGATACAGATGGAGAATTTAAAGTATGACTGTGTAAAGAAACTGGAGTAACAAGAGTACAGCCAAACAAACTCCACCCTGGCTGGTTTCAAACCCCTGACCTTCTTGCTGTGTGGTGACAGTGTTACGAAGTTCACCAACTATGCATTTAAAGCATTCATTTATATATAAAAAAATAATTAAAAGACATGCTTTAACACCTCAAAAAGTATCTTTGAGTCTTGTGGGGGCACATAGCCTTGTGTCTGTGGCAGTGGCCCTCATACTCAGTCCTGGAGCCTGCCCGTGTATGGTGGTTCTTGTTCTGACCACGATTGCTATTGTAGGATTTTAACAAGCCTCTAATCTGTCCTGATTTGGTGCATTTATGTTTAGAGCAGTTATTCATTCTTTTAAAACCATATTTTGACAGATATCTATACATGCCATGAAAAACAAAAATTCCATATCTGCTGTATGATGTTTTATAAAAATCTGCATAAGGGGCGCACATCAGTCTAAGTGCGCGCACCATAAAGGCTGTGGCCTTCCAGTGGTGACCTGGTTTGATTCCGGCTCGGGTCATTTGCCGCATGTCTTCCCCATTCTTCTCCCCAGCTTTCCTGTCTCTCTCTACTGTGAGACTAGCAAATAAAGGAGAAAATCCCAAAAAAAATCTTAAAAAAACTGCATGAAAAGAGGAGAAACAATTTAACCTTTCGGGGTAAACAATCAGTAATAGATTGATGGTCGTGAAAAGTAACAATTTATTAGGCAAGTACGTGATTGTCAAACCTGTTTTGTGTCATGTTTATGTTATTAAGTTCAAGCAAAATATTTTGAAAGAACACCTGAGTTTAGCAACCTAATTTGGATCTTACTGATTTTCCCGGTGTCTGATTAAATCAGTTGAATTTTTTTTTCAGACATTTTGTGCAATAAAGGAAAGTAATCACAGAATGTTCAAGAATCTTTAAATCTTCATGGCACACATAGCTATTTCTGTCAAAATGAGGTTTAAGATGGTAAATAAGTGCTTTAAAACTGAATTGCACCTAATTTGGAACAAATTAACAGCTCATAAAAAACGACAATTGTAATGGTCGTTGGAACCAAAACCAGCATACACAGGGGGGCTCCAGGACTGAGGTTGAGATCCACTGGTCTACGGTGTTCGACTGGAATTCAGACGATTGGTATTTTGGGCCTGCAGCCTTTGTACGATCAGTAGAGTAAAACAGGCTGTGAAAAAAGTATTTGCTGTTCCTCCTTTTGGTCTTTCACTCAAAGTGTTCGCAAAAATTTTGCGAATTTTTTTTCTTTTGCGTTGAAGTATAATTATTGAAAGAAAAATGTTGACAATAATTAATATTTCTCTCCAAAAGAGGTGTGCCATAAATCTTGGCACCGTCAGGAGATTCTTTGTCTATTAAAATCTAACCAAAGTATATTTGCAGTCATATTTTACATTTTTATCTTCACATGATTGATAAGGAACTCTTAAGAGGTCAGCAATGAGTTCCTGTTTCATTGGGGTATAAGTACGAGGAGGAACAGGCCAAATTCATTATCATTCATCTCTAAAGGAAAGACCCAAGACCACAGTGACAAAGTGCAACAAGACGTTTTTGAGCTATACAAATGAGGAAATGGGAATGGGTTGTATTCACAGGCACCACAGGGGTAAGTGTACTTTTCCACAATGCACTGTGTGCCACCATTTTTCTTCCCTATGCTGCCATACCACCGCAGTACCAAACAATTTATAATAAATGCAACAGCAGAAATATGCTACAAAGTATTTGCTGGGACTTAGTTTTCAGCCTCTGACTGCATTTTCACACACTGCAGTTTTGAATACGCACTGGCTTACTCTGATTTTTGTGACACTATGCAAAAAATTAATCCCACTATATGCAACGGATAGCTGGCCAGCTTCCTAGCTAGCAAAATACCAACTCACACAGTTTTCATCTTCATCTCTCTCTGAAACCAGGATCTTACTCCTGGCAAAGAAAGAGCACCATGCAGTTTGAATATGTACTAGCTCACTTTGATTTTCACAACACCACCCAAAAAAATTGGTCCCACAATATGCAATAGGTAGCTCGCTAGCTACCGAGCAAGGGAGCTACCAACTCACAGGGTTTCTCGCCACATTTTCTCTTTGTAACCAGGATTCCAAATCTTGTTCCAGAAAAAGCATCATTCAGTTTTGATTATGACCTAGGTTATTTTGATTCTTGTGACACCACAAAAAAATATTGGTGCCATATTATGCAACAGATAGCTAGCTAGCTAGCCAGCTTCAACTTTGGTTTCTTGCTTCATCTCTCTCTGGAACCAGAGTCCTGACTCCTCACAGAAAACGGCTGTGCTGTTTGTTGTAGGATATAGATAAACTTTCTTGTTATGTATTATCAAAGTAGGTAGCTAACGCTAATGTACCCAAAAGGTTATGTGACGATATAGCTAATGTCTATTTGCGAACAGGCTAATATAGAAAAGTGTGATTCCACTTCAAAGACAATATCTCTCCTATTACCGCATGTTTCCACTTTTTTTTTTTTTTTTTTTGCTCAGCATGTAACTTTGGTCACCCTGCTTTAAAATAATGATCGGGGTTTCATCATAAATAAGGCCTTTGGTGACCCCTGATACAGCTAAAATTATATATTTTCTCTGTGAAAGAACCATAAGCAAGGGTAAAAAATGGCTAAATACTTTCTGTGGTTTGACTGATTTAGTCACAAGAGTACAAACCATAAGATAATGTCTAAACAATTGAAAATACACATTTCCACTGTCAGGACAATTATTAAGTTTAAAGTGAGGGGGGATCGTAAGAATATGCCTGGAAGTGGACGTGTGCATACATTGATCCCACGCTCCGTGAGGAGGATGGGTGGACAAACAAAAGAATCTCCAGGAGTCACAGCTGGAGAATTGCTGAGGGTAGCTGAGTCTTGGAGTCAGAAAGTCATCAAAACTATCATCAGACACCACCTACATCACCACAAGTTGTTTGGGAGGGTTGCTTGGAAAAAGCTTTTGCTGTCAATGAACAACAGATGTTACTGGGACTTTCAATGGGATCAGCTTATATGGTCGGATGAGACCAAAATGGACCTTCTCAGCAAAACACATCAAAATTGGGTTTGGTGTATACAGGCATATTGTCATCCAGAAAAGCACCTCTTGCCCACTGAGAAGTACGATGGTGGATCTTTGATGCGCGGGGCTTTTTTTCCTTTCAAAGGCCCTGGACCTCTTTTAGGATATGTGGTATCAAGGATGCATGGTATCATGGACTCCATGAAGTAGCAGCAGATATCAAGTAAAAACCTTAGATGCTCAGCCAGGAAGCTTAAATTGAGCTGTGATTGGGCCTTCCAACAGGACAATGATCCAAAGCACACCTCAAAATCTACATAAAAATGGTTCACTGACCGCGGAATGAAGGTTTTGCCATAGTCATCACTGTCTTCCAAACTAAATTTCATTGAGAAATCCATTGTAATGCATGCAGGATGTGGTTTTGCGTTGTCTTGTTGAAATATGCATGGGCAAAGATGTCATCTTAAAGGCAGCATGTTATGCTCTGAATTCTCTGTGTACTTTTCAGCATTATTTGTGATTTTGCAGAAGTGCAAGAGTCCCTTGCCAAGGGCACTGACACTACCCTGTAACACAACGGAGCACAGCTTATGGACTTGTTGCTGGTGATATACGAATGGTCATTTTATCTTTTCGTCTGGAGCATGTAATGTCCATTTCTTCCAAAAAATACCTCAAATTTTGATTCATCTGTCCACAGTACACATTTCAACTCTGTAATGGTCCATTGTACGTTGCCCTTTACGCATAGATATTCTACCAGTTTCCTGGAATTTTAGTAATGTTGTGCACTTTAGGGGGTGAATTATTCAAATCCCTTCTGATATTTTTTAAAGAAACATTGTTTCAATGATTTTTCTCATTCATTTGTGGGCAAGTTGATGATCCTCAGTCCATCTTTGCTCCTGAAGGATGGGCCACCCGTAGAGGCTGCCTTTGTACCAAATCATGATCACAATCATCTGCTGACCTCAGCTCTTTCAAATCACATTATTATTCAAATTTATTACGTATTTACCAGACCTAAATTGTCCCTGAACCAACTTTCTTGCAGGTCTTTAAGGCCGCAATGGCTGATCAAAAACATGTTCATCAGGCAAAATATAAAATGCCTTGCCTTCATACTGCAATGAATAAATTTAGAAAGCACTGTCTGCTGTTTTTTTTTTTTTGTGCTTTTTCCACACAACATTGCTTTCCTTGAGGCAGACAAAAATGGGGCAAACCAAATGGCTTGAATAGGTAGTTTAACTTGGACCCACAGTATAATAGTGTGGTTTGATGTGTTGTTATGGGCCTGAATGGGTTTTGTGCGGGAATTCCGAAATGTGGGTTTCCCACACCCGTGAGTATTTTCAGGCAAGTAGAACTTTGTTTCATGTTGCTTGCAGAGCATTAGCTGCAGTTGTTGGAATTTTTTTCAAAAGGCAGTAGAGGGCGCTATTTGTCAACGTTTACATTTGAACGAAATTCTTGTAAGAGAAAAATTTCAAACATATGGCATTCCGTAGTGTTTCTGGTCCTGGTCACAATCCTCTGAATTGCTTATGTGTTCACAGAGTACATTTAAATTAATTATAGTATGCGATCTATTCTGGGCTATCTTCAACTCCATTAGAGTAAACCAGAAATTTTGGACAGAAAACTGTTTTAGGAATGCACAGTGCACTCCAATCCCCTTTCCTCCTGCCCTGCCATCTGCACATTAGTGAATATTGTGGAAGCCTTTGGAAGGTAAATATCATGGATGACTTCCCAAAACCTTTATCTAATTATCTAATGTTCAACGACAGTCACTGCAACTTCCATACAATTATATTGATGTTGGTGATACTGCATGACTACAACCTTGAAATCTTTTCACTGAAGGGTATAAAATGGAGGAATCAAAGTAGACAAGCAGGTGCTGATAAAGTCCATCAGGAAAAACACAGACTCTGGGCTAATTTTGTGATCAAGATAGTGAAAGTGTGTGCATGGTTGTGGCCATGAGATTTGTAGTGGGGTCTTTTTATAAAACCATGGTAAAAGGCAACTTAATTAAATGACGCATGCTGAGCCACTTTGTAGCATGTCATCGGATGAAAGGGAACACAGAATTTCCCTTGCTTTCCCTTTGTCACATCTGACAGGCATTATGCGAATGCGCTGCAGTGCTTTCATATAAGATGATGACTAAATTACATGCCATTTCAAAAGTGCATTGTAGTGAAGCAGCCATAAGTGAATTTAACAAGGCTACAGAAAGAATGGGCTAAATCTGCTCACAAAGAGAGAATGTTTATGGTCAAAGCCATAACACATGGGCTCTGGGTTTTTGGATTCTACAAAACTCTTGACTGAAATTTATGTTCTTATCAGTGGAAATTGTGTGCAGGGTTTTAAATGATCAGAATATACATTCAGTCTCAATATTGGAAGGCAGGTGAGGCTTTTTAGATTGCGCATATCAATAGTAAAACTGAACTCAGGTCACAATTATTTCAGTGGCAGTAATGCGCAGATCACTCAGTTCAAACTGCCAAGGAGAACTGTCAAATTGTTATTCCACTCTGACAGCTTTTTTCCTTGAAAAGGTTTGCAATTTGTGAGCCTTTATTTGACACATCAGAACAATAATGTTCAGAATTGTTTGTATGTGATGGGTAGACACGAACCACATGGATAAAGTGTGGTCCTACTGAGTTGCTGGCAACAGCTGCAGTTGGAAAAAAAAAACAACTGTTGCAATGATACCAATGGTGTATCGGCAAGTATACCAATAATAATAAAGCTAATAATAAAATTAATAATAAAATAGAAAATAAAATATCAATTGTAAATGAAATGAGCATTCAAAACATGACACTGGTCATATGTTCCATCTGGAGTTAGCAGTCCATAGTCCTTATCTGATGTCTGCACTGTAGGTGGCCACTTGGTGCTGTCGCTCACCCCTTGAAGTCCGCAGAGCACCAAATGGCGCTCACATGGCATGGCATGGCATCAGATTGTGCTTGGCAATGTTAGGGTTTGGGACACGAGTCCAAACCCTGCAAAGCTATCACACTAGTGTGTGTTTTCAATAGGTCCCGTGCACAGAGTTGCATGTTTCATAGCCGCAGAGGAACGTCACAAAAATATTCAGTTGCGATGTGCTTCAGACAGGAAACAACGTCGGAGCTTTTATAATCAAAATTTATAATCTTCTAATAACAAAGATTAAAGCAAACATTATTGCAGGTGTGGCTATATTTTCAGTATATTCCATGTGTTTCAGCACACAATAGAAAACTTGTCTGAAGGGAGGGCGGCTTATGAACCGAATGTGTTTTAATGCAGCTGGTAAATTCTCTTCTCTAATTCATGTTTTATGAGTATTCCTGTCCTTGTAACTTTGACCCTTTTCTAGGCTCTATCTGCAAAAGCGCACCACCTTTGTCGGGCTTCTGCACTATCTTTTGGGCAAGGAACACCAGCCCTCTTTTCTGGCAGACCAAATTTTGCGAATTTGCAACTTTTAATATTAAATCACAAAAAAGGCCCCTACATGTCAGGATTTGGTACAATCTGCTAGAAAAGGAAGTCCTCCCCCGTCTGCGTGTTGAAAAAGTTGGAAGATTGTCATGCCATATTCAACTTTCTTTGCTATGTTGTTTTCACACTAGCTGTCATGAGGTCCTTCCTATCCTGGAGATTTTGCACTTCCTGTTGGGAAAGGAAGTCCTGCCCTCATTTGCGGATAAATAAATTGTCATTGTCACAATTTATTTAGATTCAGTTGCCATGTTTTTCTCCTAATGATGCAAAAGAGTCCCTCCCATACTGGGTTTCAGCACTTCCTGTAGGGACAGGAAGTCCCGCCCTCCACCTCAGGGCTCAGCTGCACTCCTCGCAGCTGCAGGCCAGGATGTAGCGGTAGGTGGCGGTGATGCGGGTCCCGCCGGAGCAGCGCAGCCTCACGGCCTTCAGCTTGGAGGTGTGAGGACGGCAGCAGAAGCAGGTGCTCCTAAAGGGTTGCTTCAGCACCGAGCTGAAGGAGATGAGCGGGTCCGAGCGGGAAGTGTGGCTGCACTGGCCCTCACAGCGGGCCAGCAGAACCATCTGGAGTGGGGGGAGGGTCAGAGAAATGTGAGATGGTCAATCTCTGAAATCTGTATACAAAGAAAATTTATAGTCCTCAGAAACTTACAACATTTCCAGGAACTTTTTCAGGCATGTCCAGGGAGGAAAGGTTTATACGTCTTGTCAAAATTTGCTGTCTTTAGCCCACAAGACTATACAGTACAACACCAGAGGATGCTAAACATGGCCGGAGTCCTCAATTATTTGGTTGATACCAATTTAAACTAGGACATGGCTACGGGTGTGAACCCATATCTATAGTCCTTGGCCTAAAGGTACGGAGCCATAACCAGAGTTCAAGGCCATACAAATATAGTCTATTCCTAACCCTGACAAGACTAAGTGAGATTATAGCAAGATGGGCAGCAAGGCTGCTGTCCGTACCTTACAATGGATGTATGTATCTTTAGACCAAGATACATGAGGTACGTACTTCGAGTCACTTCATTTAAACTTTGATATCCTTTCTCACTTCCAGTAGTGAACAGTGCAGCAGAAAAGTCTCATATTGTGATTTATGTACTACTGAAAAATCACAGTAATGTCCAGAGTGTACAATATTCTATTTGTTATTTAGTTATGTCCATGTTTTTGGCACCTAACAACTCTCACACACTTTGTTCAAATTTTAAAATGTTCAGGCTATTGAGAACATATACGGTTCCTTTAACCTTTTTTGCATCTTTTCCATTTTTCAACTAGGAGGGCAAGGTATTGTTTTTGGTTGGGTTTCTTTGTTTCCCTCTGTTTGTTTGTTAGCAACATTACGGTGAAACGGCGTGACCAGTCTTCATTAAACTTTCAGGATAGTTGGGCATTAGTCCAGAATAGACCCCTATATATTTTGGAGGTCATCGGGTCAAGGGTAATGTAAAGGTAACCGGAAAGGTCAAAGTCGTTTTCCTGCAATAACTTTGAAATTGTTATAACTGTTTTTTACCAAACTAAATCCAGAATGTGCATCATTCAATTCTGCTTCCACTCATGTGCTACATTGTAGGGTATCTCTCATAGTTTTCTTAGCAGTTCAGGGTTAAATGTCAGGGGATCAAGGTCATTGCTTAAATTTGCTTATTTTCCATTATAACTCAAAAACAGTTGCAGATAGAGACGTGTTTATTATCAACGTACAAGAAGTCACATATGGGCTTTCATTTGGCACAATAACCTTTGACCTTGAGTGACCCTGAAATGTCAAACTGAAGGTCACAAATTTTCAGTTGTACCCAAGAGAGACCACATTGGTAAGTTTGAATCATAAGCTAAAGCACTAAAATAAGCCCTACCGGGCGAGGTTTGTTTTGCCTGGCAACACTTGTTTAATAATGGGAGTCTCTCGGAGTACTGTTCAAATTCAGCAAATGTTAAGTCCTTTCATACTTTCGAGGAATAAACTACTTTCAAACTTTCCATGGTTCAGAGGTGCACTGGTGGCACAGCCTGTAAGACCACTATCCATTATGGGATGCAACATCTGTAGTCTGAGTCCAGCCTTTCAGCTGACTTGTGCAGTTTCCTCTGGTACTCAGCTTTCTTTGGTTAGCAGTTACATTTCAGTAACATGTAGTTTTAGCTCCTTTGTGTGTATGGTCATAGATCTTTGTATACAATACAGCGCTAGTTTCCTCTGTAAGCAAGGGCTCGCACTACCTGTGGCCCCATCGTGAACTCATTCTGTGGACGAGACAGATATTTCCCGCTGAAACGATCGGGATGATGAACTACAGGCAGGACGCTAACGTCGGATTTAACCATTTACTAAGGAACAACAGGCACTTGAGTTTGGCTGTGACTCTACGCGAGTGATGCTCTGGAACAAGCTGAGCAAGCACGACAGACAGTCCCTGAGATCACAAACCCCCTAGTAGAGCCTGAGATTGAGGATGTTTAAATTAATGGACGCCATATAAGATGATGTTGCTTTTGATGAACAAATATTTATGAAGGAGGAGGTGATGGAAATGAGATGCAGATCTTTCGTAGGCCAGAACAGGAGCAGTGTAGAGGGCACAGAGCCTGAGAAATGAATGAATGGTGCCTAGGTTATAAAAGCCTGGGAGATGCTGAAATGAAGAATGAATGGACAGGTGAGGGCTAGTGACTAGACCTGACTTCCATGTCTGTCTGAATTAATGCAAAACCTCAATTAATTACTCCATGCCCTGGCAGGCGCACAGTGATACACGATGGGAAAGCAGAGTAATAGCTTCAGACATATTCATAAAACAGGGAAATGTGTTGACTAAGATCAGTTTAGAATTTTAGCCCATAGTAGCCGTAAAATTTGGATGATGAAAAGAAACCTGGTCCTTGACTCGTGCAAACTGACACTTTATAGAAATCTTTTGGCTGTTGTCACTATCATTTACTCATGAGAGGCTGATTATGACCACAGAGTAGTGCTATTGTTGGAGAGCAAGGCTTGCAACAAAGGGATAATTCCCAGGTGGCTCATTGACTTTGTACTCTTGAGCATGATACTTAAACTGAACTACTTCAGAAAAGTTTCCAGCTGTATAAATGGATTGTATGCAAAAACATGACAGTCGCTCTGGATACGGGTCCCCTCTAAATATCTACATATCCATGGAAATGTAAACAATCGACTCGGTAACATAATATGACTATCAAAGCTTAAAGATGGAGAAATACCCTGCCCAAGTATGAAGTGTATAAGACCTATATCCTAAACAATTGTGACAATTTTAAACGCTGATTATCCTGTAATTTGAGACTTGTAGTACAAAGTACGTGCAAGGCGTTGAAATGACTTGCCAACAGGAATCTTGTTGAACTGTTTGGCGGACCACCGGGCCAGATATTTCCGCGTTGGCAGACAGATGTGTACAGTATTCCCTTGGCGGACAAATGGGAATACAACCCAGTCCCCGGCCCTGAATGAGAAGGTGTTGTGACGGCCAGGCGGCAGGCGCCGCGTTCTTGGAGCGCCATGTTAAAAGGAGCGACGAGCCGTGTCTGTCAGTTGCTTTGAGCGGGTGGAGAGCTCATATTTCATCCACTGAGGGCTCTGACAGCAGCGCAGGGGGGCCGGGCACAACCACAGATCAGACGTCAAACGCGTGCACCATTAGATGCGACAAGGTGACAATGACATCTGTGATTTGCAAGGTCCCAGAGTAACTTGGCTTCCCCACTCAGTCTCTCTCTCTTCAATTCCCACTCTTTTTTCTCCAGTCAAATTAGAGCAGATCATAAGAAAAATCGCTTAATACCATGCAGAGATTATAAACTTTCCCCCCTCCATCTGTCAATCGGGAAAAAATTGAAAAGATGATGTTGGCATTATTATATTGAAATATTATGATGCTAAAGCACAGGCATTATGACAAAATATACTATATTTGGAGATACAACACATGCACAAAAGCACAAATGCTCACACACGTCGGAGGTGGAAATTTGAGGTCCGGAAAATAAAAGCATTCTGTCTCAAGCACCAGAATTTGCTAATTACCACAATTTTTTAGTCAGGTGGTTGAAGTAATTCGTGAAATTAGCTAGGTGGGCTAATGGGTAGGGGTAACATGGCTTGATCTATTTCGTAACCCATATCCGTTCCACCTCTGAAAGATGCACACTCAGAAATTGATTTAACTTTCAGCATAAAGAACTGTCAGTTCACATTTAAAGAACGGAATCAAATCATAGAGGCCAATCAATTAATAAACTAAAGCAATGTGCAACTAGATTTACCTCCGCCAACCAATGGAGTTAGGCAGAGGTTATGTAAATGCCCGAGTCTATTTGTTTGCTTGTTCAGACAATATCTCTCAAATTTCTCGAATCAACTTCAATGACATTCAGTGGAATTGTGAGCCATTGCGCAAGGAACAATCGATTAGATTTTGGTGGTGATCCCGATCACCATCTAGATTCAGGAATTTTTTAAAGGATTCCTTACCATTGTAGGATTGCAAGATAGGAAAAAAAATGCCTTGCATCTTAAAATCAACTAGAGGGTAGAAAAATTTCAATGTAACAAAGCTCAGCTACAATACGCATGCAATGATTGCCCTTGCAGATTTACGTACCATAAAAGAGTGGAATATTAACCTTAGCATAAGTTGGCGCTCTCCGAGTGCCACTCTAGTTAGAATTTAAAGTTGACAGAGATTTAAAAAGCCAGAGTTGGTATGTAATACATTTGAAAACAATTTTCTTTGGAGAGTGATTCTCTTGGTAATGGAGATTTAAGGTTATTTCAGGCACACAGAAGTCAGTCGTACTCACAAGCTCCTGTCTGTCCAAGCATTCCAGACGTCACCATCTCCCACCCAAATAGTGCCCTTTATAACCAAGGCAGGGGGACCATTCTACCTGCATTGTGCTCTCCACACGGCTCATACTCTAGTACAGATCTGTATCTCACCTCCCCCATCCCCCTAGGCTCCTCAGCATTAGGCCCGTTTCCACCGCTGGAACTTCGGGGTAATTTTACGGGGCCGTTGTAGCGTGTCTCCACCGACGGAACCACCCCCGAAGGACAGAGTTCCGGAACTTTTACAGGGGCTAAAAAAAAAAAAAAAATCCTTGCCTCGAAGTAGGTACTCTGAACGGCCCCGAAAAACTCCTGGGCGGGGCTTGGGGTTTACTTGGCGCTGATTGGATTTACTCAGGGCGGGATGTGAGGTCAACAGAAAGCGACAAAATAGCCAGCATTTTTAAAACTCAGATGATGAGGGGTCGCATTTTTAAAAGGCGTTCCTACTTCGCCCTCTCAGTGGAGACACGGCAGTTGAGAGGGCCAAGTGAGAGGACATTCCTGTAGTAGTTCCTGCCCCCCGAATGCTACCAGGAACTTCTTCGTTGGAAACGGGCCTAAGAAGCATGGTTCATTACAGGCAGCTTTTTGTTCTTGTAGTGTCCACTAAAATGTTGTGAATCACAGGCTCTGCCAGGGGGTTTGTGATCTCAGGGACAGTCTAAGGCAGTGGTTCTCAAACTCGGTCCTGGTGCCCCATTGTGTGTGCGCGCTGGTTTTTGTTCAGACCACAATTGCAATCTTAGGATTTTAACAAGCTGTTGATGTAACAATACACTCAGAGGAACCAGTTGCAACTCAGGGATAATCCAAAAATCGTAAGCCTTTATTGCAAAAAGGGTCGGGACCAGAAGACACAAGAATTGCCAAGCCAAAAACAATGTCCAAAAAGCGAAGTCGACTAGACAGGCAGGGGTCAAAACCAGTAAGGCAGATGTGCAATGGTATATAGACAGAAAGCCAAAACTTGTAGTCGAAATCCAGGAAGGTAGGTCATACACAGGGCATCCTAAACAGAAATCGTGGTCATACAAAAACAGGTCAAAATCCAAAAAGACAAAACAGGAATAGAAGGGCAATCTCAAGGTCAGGCAAAACAGCTGTGAAGAAGCAATAGACAAAAGGCATATGAGGAGCGCTGCACAAATGAATACTGATCAACATTCCGACAAAGAATGAACTGCGGTGAAGACTTTAAATAGACAAGAGGGAAGTCACATGCTATGCAGGGAACAGGTGAATTGGATAAGAACTAATTACAGAGGTAAGCACACATGGGGAAGTCCTAAACCACAACAATTGGCAAAAGCCAAGACACAGACGGGATCAACGCAGACAACCTATGACAGATAAACAGCTCCGGTCAAGGAGTTCTAAGTGCACAGTTAAGTTTCCAGGACAGAGAGAGAAGCACACCTGAGGTGCATAAGCTGTAATCAAAGCAGAGCACAGGGAAAGCAAAAGCATAGACAGTAAAAGAAGTGGACGACAGGATGGCGCTATCTTCAACGGGAGAGCGTGAAGCTCAATTCAACGAGTTTTCAGTTGGGCACCACGCCTACTGCGCAGGCTCGAAGTCAGCTCGCTGACGTTAACAAACGTCCTGAGAAGCAGTAACTCGTCTGGTAGATGTATCCTACACATAATTCCCAGCGAGCAAACGATTGCGTCTGTCAGTATAGTCTGATTCCTTTCGATGTAATTATGTTTTGCGAATTATTACTTCATAGGTACTTCACTTTGTTAGCGATGTGGCTCAATCGTCTTCTGTCTATGATTTGTTATGGGCTTCTGGTCTAAATAGTACGGTTATTTACGTCCTGCGCGACAGAAAGTCGCCGGCATTTCACGTCACTTTTAGCCTAGCCTGGTGCCATCGGCTAAAAATGCTTACTATTAGACCATAACGCTACATACGAAGTAAAGACGTCTGCTGCAAAACGTAGTTTCTCTGTAGAAAATATTATCGCTGACACGAAGGCTCATAATGTTTTTAGTGTAAAGTTATTTGATGTCAAAAGTCAGGCAAAGTGAATGGAGAAGCTACCGCTAGTTGATCATCCGCTATCTTCTACAGCGTTCAATTGAGCTTCAACTTCCGGGTGAATTCCTACCCCCTTGAGCAAAAGGGGCGGAGTTACAGAGCAGAGTAGAGCAGGGCAGAGTTAGTTATATTAGTAAACAGTGATATCTACACACCTAGTCAAAATACGTGATTGTCTGTACAGTAACTAACTAACTAACAAAGGGATTAGTATACAGTAAAATTACCAGTACTAACTAAGCAGCCTAGCAGTTAATTAATATGGTAATTTCAGAAAAGCGGGAAGGAAGGAAAAAACGAGACTTGAAGGAAATGTGTGAAATACCGGAAAACTTCCGAAATCACCCGAAGCGTGTCAGCACGCAGACAGGGGAGTGCACTGGCATAATAACACAGATCACATCAGACATTACAGGGGAGACAATGTGCAATGCAATAATGGAGTGGATGAATATACATGAAAAATAATAAATACAAAATCAGACAGATACAGATCATAACAGTTGATTTGCCTTTACTAGGTGCATTTATGTTTAGTGCAGTTATTTGTCGTCTTAAGCCACATTTGACAAATCTGCACATGCCATGAAGAACCAAAATTTCATATCCACACTGAGATATGTTAGCAACCGGTATAAATAACTGCAGAGGGAAACAATTTGACCGAACTCTTAATCAACGTGAACAATCAATGGGTTCCTCATTGGTGAAACTGTCAACACATGGTTGCAAAAACCGACAATCTATTTGGCGAACAATAAAGTCACACCTCTATTGTTTCATGTTCAGTTCATTGGGTTCAGGCAAATTATTTTGGAGAATTCAAAACACCTGTGTTCAGCAACCCAATTTGGAGCTCACTGATTTTCTCAGAGTCTACTTTGATCTGTTTAGAAATGTTTTCACCTGAAAATCCTCACATTATGGAAAAATAAGCAAAACATGTTTGAGGGTTTTTATTCTTCATGGCACAGTGGATATGTCCATAAAAATGCGACTAAAGGTGGTAAATAACTGCGCTAAACATGGAATGCAGCTAATTTTGACAAATCGTCACCTTGTTAAAATCCTAAGATTGCGGTTGTGATTGGAACAAAAACCAGCATGCACAGTGGGGTGCCAGGAACGAGTTTGAGAGCCACTGGTCTAAGCCATGCTTGCTCAGATTGTTCGACAGCATCACTTGAGCAGAGTGACCACCAAACACAAAAGTATTCCATTCTGAAATAAATTATTTAATGTGACGTAAGTGTCCTTCCTGAAGTATCAAATCATTAAACCGTTTTGTCGATTATGAACTCTCTTAGTAAAAAATGACAGATGACTGGAACAATAGCACTATTACCAATAGTAGAATACAAGCAATTCACGATTGAATAATCTTTCTGGTTTTAAGTGTATTAAATGCAGATTGTTGCAATTAAAATATGCTTCTCAATCTCATATTTTATATTAGACAGCCCGACTGTGGTTGGCAAAGCATAAAGCTTGCCTCTCCTGGTTTCAGGTTCATTTAAGAGTTGGCTGGGAAAAGACACTGCCTGTCTCATGGGGAGGGATGTTGATGCAGTGATTAGCATTGGAATTTCGCGGCAAGAAAGCCCTCGGTTAAAATCTTGGCAGGGGTCTTTATGTATGGACATAATACCTTCTCCCAAGGTATCAGTGCTGTGTGGTTTTAGTGAAGGTTTTTTGGTTTCCTCCCACAATCTCATAACTAGCAGTTCATGCTGCAGATTAGCATTTTGATAAATATATTAGCTTCTCCTTGTTCCTTGCCTGACCCAGAAGTAGCTAAAATTCTGTCATCTTTAACAACATTCCTAATCTGAAAATTGGCCTTTAAGGAGATAGGCATTTGGAACTTCTCTGTCACAAAATGGGCAGAGGAGGACCCAGTTGCTGGATCAAAGATGAGCCACTAGGTGCCTTTACAATGAGAAGGATAAGGGGACATGGAAGAGGGCTTGGAGAACCTGTTGTTCCTAAAAATTTTCTCACTATTAATTTAGTTCACTGGAAGAGATGCCATGGAGGATAACTAGAATTTAGGGAGAGAATTTGGGGAAAGCCGTTACAGTAACCCCTTAGAGTAAGACAATCCAGCCCCATGTGTGACAAGACCAAAAAGTTAAATGCACAGGACAATCAAAAAGAATGAAGTTGCTACATCTAATTATACCAAAGGAATAGGGGAGTTGAAGAGATAATTAACCAACCAATCAAAACTCACACAGACTGCTGGGACAAGGGAAGAACTAATTAGCAGGACAAGAGAGTTCTAACACTCCTCAAACATATCTTCAGCAAGAAAACCTGAGTGCATCCATTACAGGAGTATTTTTTTACAGAATGGGTGACAAATAATCCAAGGACCCATCTCTACCAATCTGTGACACGTCTGCAAGGTTATTAACTTCAGATCCTTTCCTCTTTCCGCTTTCTTTGCCTATTTGAATAGATGTCACTAGGAGCAAGTAAAGGAGCTGCTTCCCCCAGTACAGCATGGAAGATGGAGATGCTGGAGAACATTGCAAAGCAGCAGCAGCTGGGTTGCAGATGTAGCTGGAGGGCGTGTTTATAGGCTCAAGAATGAGTATGCTGGTGGAGCACATACCAAGGCCAGGTATGGAAACTTACATGGACGTTTCCTCAACAGTCCCCACAACAAAGTATTGCATGTAATAGCTCCCATGTAAAGTAAAAGTTTCAACTTAAGTGTTGAGATAGGCAGATAAATACACATGCTAAAGCTCAAGCCTTAACTTGATTGTCCTTCCCTTGACAAAGTGATGGAGGCATTTGAGACAGATCTTCAAAAACAGTGGGGGGGCGGTTATTGTCACTCATGACGACAGGAGTGCACTAAAAATATTAGGAAAAAGATAAATAAATAGAAGCGTTATAGAGTTAAAATCAAAATGCCAACATGTTGCGAAATGCTGTAATTCCTTAATGTCTTGGTTGAATTGACCAAAATTATCTATTAATTTAATTAAAAATCAATATCCTCCGAGTCAATTCATGATTACTAGCACCCCTGGTTTAGTACTTTATGGAACTACCTCTGTCAAGGAGATCATCAAGGAGTCCTTTCCTTTTATGTTCGACAAAGTTAATTTGCACATTTGGGGGTACTTTGGACTATTCCTCCATTAACATCCTTTCAATATAAGCCACATTCCAGGCTTTGCCCTTACCAACTGCCCTCTTAAGTTCGGCCCACAGGTTTTTGATTGGGTTGAGGTCTGGTGATTGAGATGGCATAGCAGAATGTTGATTTCGTTGGCCTGCGTTCCACTTGAGAACATAATGCTCTTTGCTGCTTAGTTATTCGAAACAAGTTACCAAGACTTTCCACCGGTCTCCAGGATTGGGACCGAGTTTCTACTTACCTCCTGCAACAGTCTGCTCCCCTAATCAGTTTGACAGGAACACGTTCAGCAGTGGCGGCTGCTGAAAAATATTCTATATGGCGCTGTGCTATGCCATACTCAGTTTTCAGTAAACATCCCACCAGGATTCAACACAAACGGCAGGATACCAGTACTTTCTGGAATAGTTGGTGATTATTTAATTCCAGTAATAAACATCTGAGTCACTTATACACAAAAACAGACAGCTAACAATATACTGCATACTGCACAAACTAAAACTTTCCATATGAAACTGAACTCAAAAACAATGAATTGACTTGTGTATTTTTATTGATAACATCTGTTGGAAAAATGTATAAATAATCTAATCAAAATAGTACAACTCACTTAATTTAGCTGTGAGAACATTTCTCATCGCAGAGCACATCTCTATAAGATTTCTTACTTCACTATTATGCTCTTCATTGGGTTAACCTTATCCATGGCTGAGCAAGCGACATAAATTACGCGCAGCTTTGTTCGAACACAGAAGTTGAAGTGCGCTTTACATAAAGGGTATTGCAAGGCAACGACTTGTGCCTCGTATGTATTTATGTCAACGACCATCTTCTGTCAGGCCTGGTGCACTCGATGTAATTGTATATCCGAAGAGTTCATTCCTACTTTATTACGCCGCGGTAGCCGATGAAACGCTTGCAGTGAGAGAGGATGACATCCGAGTAGAAGATAAGGCTAGCTAGCAGAAAGCTAGTCAGATAAAAGGGTTTACGTTAGCTATCTAGCTAACTGGCATATCTCATGCGGCTCGCGACCACTAATTAGTGCTCACGACCGGCCTTGGGCGTAATCAGAATTGCTGTTCGGACATTATTTTTGACAACACTGATTGGCCAGATTTTTATTACTATGCTCCTATCTTACCCCAGGAACAATCCTTAATTGGCTACTCGTCTCTGCTTTACGGGCGCTGTTTCCAACCCCCCTGAGTGATAGTTTCCCACAATTCCACGGAACATGCATTATATTTTATACAATACACGTTATTGTGAATTTAAAACACAGACATACTTCAATAAATAATCATCAGCAATGTTAGTTTCTGTAATTAAAAAAAAAAGGTAAACACTCGCTCCACAAAGGAGGGCGGCATCCTAGCGCCCTCTGTTGGCCACCCACCGCGACTCCTGAGCTTTCAGCAGTCTCAAGTTTGGAACAGCAAATCTATTTAACTTCCTGCTTTGTTTGTCAAGAGGTCCAGCTTCAGCGAGGGTGAAAACACCTGGTTGTAGCTCTGTGAAGCCACTGGCTTGGAGCAAGCTGTGCCCGAGTACCCAAGCTGCATAAATACTGCTGAGCGGAACTATTTCCCGGTCATTGAGGCAATGGCCCTTTTCTTCTGTATTATCATGTTCCAGTGAATGAATACCCCTGATTGGCTTGTAAGCACTTCTGCATCTGGTTCTCTCTCTGGATCATAACACAACCATTTTACGAAAGAATTCACAACAAAAACTGAGAACTCAATGTGCCACGTACACAATTATCTATTGTCTGGTTTGTTGTTAAAGCTGGGTTATGCTGTTTCCTGGAAAATGTAAAAAATGCCATAATTTAAAAGTACAGCCGCCCTCCTGCTGCTCTCCACCCCCTCCTCTCTGTCCTGTGCCCCTCTCATGAGACAGGCACGGGCAAATATTCATGCTTCATACACGCACACAACACATGCTGATCCATTAGGTTGACCAGAGCCAACCACTAGTGTGCCAGCCCGGCTAACTAACATACCATAAACTTCAGTTAGCTGCACCTGTGAAACTTTGGCTCTGGTACAGTTAATAGACGGCAAAACCATTGTCACTAATCATTCATTTAAATCACGCAGATCATGATTGACACCCGGATGCTGTTATATAGCTGCAATTCTAGGAAAATTACTGTGCTGTAACAATCTGTGCGAAGAAAGCTTGGTTAGCGCATGCTCAGGGCTGCTCGTGCAAATGACAGGACATGGTCATGCTTGCTGTGCTTGCTGTTGAACCGTTGACTGTCACTTGGTGTGACCACGTTGGTTTCCTGATGGAGAATGCAGACGGACCTCAAATCATATGCGAGAGCTCATCTGATTATGGGGGTGATCGTTCGGAAATTACAACTGTCATTTAATTTTTGGGGGCTCTTTTCATTCTTAAAGGAGTATAGTTGGCCTCTGGCCTTGAGTATTTCTGATCCTGGGCCGAATCCCAAGCTGCACTGATCGTAATAAGCCAAGCAACTTATCAATAGCCTGTCCTGCTGCCTCATAATTGCCAATGAATACCCAGTGCCAACCCATTCTCAAACCTTGCTGCATGTCACTGACCTTCACCCAGTGTTGAGAGCCAATGGGAGCCAGCATCACATTTTCGAAGTCTGTCCCCAGCTGTGCGTTGCTATGTATGTAACTAGGCAGATGACTCCTAACTCGTGGAATGGGGATGGGCTGGATCAGTATGGGGGTGTTTCCTTTGTCAACTCCTTTTGGGATGACATTTAGAGGAGAGAAGCAGCCCAATTAGTCCAAAATATTTGCCTACTAATCCTCTCCTCCTACTTGGGGGACAGCAGGAGTCTGGGAACTAAACACCACCTACAAGAGACTGACAGGCCTGCAGGTGAACTAGAGCATTTTCCAGCAAGGGCTTAATGTATCAATCCTCTTTAAAACTTGGAAAATTCCCTTCTTCATCAAGCCTAATTCACACATGGGATTGTTTGGATGACAAAAGAGACAAATTAGCTGGGCTCACACCTCGCAGTTCTGGGAGAGCCCAGGTCACCATGGAGACCTCTTAACTTTCAGAGCTTGGCTTATTTTGGGTAGTGTTCTGTGTGCGATCTGCCAAGTTGTCTCTGGAAACACGACCAGAGATCATTAGAATTGATGGAAGAAAACAAGCACCTGAAAAACATATGTTTTTTATCGCAGAATTTTTTGAAAATAGTTCATTTGCAGATAGGTTTTGGAGACCATTATTTTTGTTTCAGAGGTAGCTCTCGCATCAGTGAATTAATATCCGACAGAATTTTTGTGTCATAATCTGGGAACCGTTGTTCATGGGTCCCAGCCATGGTGTTGAAGAGTAAGAATTCCTTTCAGTGAGAAGCCGAAAGGAGAAATGATAAATGGACTACATTTCCTTTAGATTATCGTAAGCCACAGCACAGCAGGGAAAGTGACAGAAGCGCTGAACCTATGAATGTAAGGTCTGTTTTTACAGCGCAAAGTGTTTTAGCATCCGTGTATGAGTGAGCATCAGGATACATTTGTTTCTTGCTGGAATACTCTTGTGCGGCAACCATAAGTGGACAGATATAAGATGGAAAAGCACTGCTTTTTTTACCCACAGCACACCCATAGTCAGTGGGCACTTTTGCCCATGTTACAGGCATATGAAGCATATCCTTCATTCATTCTCAACAATATAGGCAAACCGTTCAAGACATTGGGATTCAATTGTAACAAGTGGTGCCAGGCACAACAAACCCCGCCCCTCGCACATACTTTGACCTACTTTTCCGAAATTCAATAGGCATCTATTCTGGGTCAGTGGCAATCCCTTAACTGAATTTGGGGTGAATCTGGCCATTACTTTTGCTGCTAAAGTGTTAACAAACAAACAAACAAACAAACAAACAAACACAGAGACAAAGAAACAAATGCACAAACACAGAAACAAACACAGAAACAAAACTGAACCAAGGGTGAGGGCAAGGGGTAATGATCACATATGGCTATCATGTCATCAACATTTGACAAGTAATGGCCCATTGTGTGCAGGAGTTTTGATGGTCGCTCACGGTACCTTAGAGTTACACTTATAGATGGGATGGGTGATGGTCTCCACAAAATGGTGCCTCATGCACCTGTCTGGATCAGTGTCTACTTTGCTTGCTGCACCTTTCAGTATGGTCAGCAAAGGGCAAGTGACTAATAAAAGCACCATTCCAGGTTGGTACAGAGGGTGGAAATTCCTCATTTTGACCATGGGTGGAGGGGGAGGCTGTCCAAAATGAGGTCCAGACAGATGGTACGTGCTCTTCACAAGTTGTCCTGAGGTCTGCTCTCACGCCTTTGGGCGGGGCTCGTGAACCAGGAGGCAGTTGGAGTACCTTCTGTGGGAATGTCCATGTCTCTCCCCAGGCTCTGCAGGAGAGTAATGAATCCAAGTTAAACCAGGGGCACAGAGAACCTTCATACCATCCCACCAACAGAAGGTCCCTGGAACCCCATGTCTAGAGGACTGCGGCATTTGCAAGCTTTTGTGGTCAATCAGCTGCTATTTTATCTGTGGTTAAAATATGTGGGCTGCTTGGCCAATCATCAGTTTGAAAACTTACTTGAGTCTGTATAAATGCCCAAAACCAGAAGAGCCCATGGCTGTCCAAAAATAGTGTAAGATGCCTGACGTACACTAAGGAACAGGTGAGATTTTATCATTGTATAATGTAATTCCATTTTGTCCTCTTGATCTGGCAGGTTCATGATAACAGCTGGTAAATTTATTTCAAGCACCGGACAGGCAGGTTAAGATACAAGCTGAGATCTTTTCCTGAAAAAATTTCCTCTGAAAATAAAAAGGCAAACCATGACTCAAGATACTTGTCTATGTTGCTTCCACTCCATCAAGCAGACTGCTTCTTTGTCAAAAACCTTGGAGCACAGTGTATTAGCCATGCTGATAATGCTCTCATTCTAACAAGCTGAATACAAAAAAAAGAAAAAAAGTTGTGTTTTTTATTACTCTGAGGAGAAATCTGATACATTAATAAACAGCCTGGAGCATAGCATTTCCCCAGGAATTAATTTTTCATACAAACAAGTTCTCTCATGACAACAAAGCAACTGCCAGGTGGAGAGCATTTTCATTTATTTAATTCATCATAAGATATTTTTCTTTATTTTCCCTCGGACAATTGTATCCCTGTTAAGAAAATATATATTTGCATTCACCAGTAGAATTCAAAAAAGGCATGTTAAAGGTTAAAAATAACCTTTTGGCACCATTGGGAATAAAGGTCAGAAGTTTTACTCTTGATGAAACTGGACCCCAGAACAGGAACTGGTCTGGCTTAAAGAGAGGAAATGATAATTTATTTGAAAATATACTGCATTTTGTTCAAACTTTCACTGTTTAATTTTTCTTACATCAAAAAATCATGAATATATTCATTGTTCAGATTATACGAAGAAGGTGGTTTAATTTGAAACATTGCTTTAAGAGTATTTTCCCTCAGAAGTGGGAAACATTAACCTGCCTTTTCCTCTTTTTCAAAATTTTATTATGATAATAAATAACCCCTGAAGTATGTCTCCATGGACTACACAGAGTGAGCACCACAATTCAGTGGACAGTGACATATTTTTTATTTTGGTTCTGTACTCTACCACTTTGAGTTTGAAAGGACAGAATGTCAATGAGGTTGGAGTGCAGACCATAAGCTTTTTCATGACAGCAGGGATAAAACATTAAAACAAGGGCTACTTTTAGAAATTGATCTCTGGACAGTCATATATATTTGACATAGATCCGCAAAGTAAAGTGCATCTGACTGTATGTACTGTCCATTTGCACAGACAGTAATTTTTATTATTTGTTTTACTTGGTGACTGACAAGTGTAATAGCTCCCTCCATTGAAAAAGTACAGGGCTGGAAAAAAGATTAGTTGAAAAATCACAGTGAGTGACAGAACGGTGCAATTAGGCACGCGAAGCGAGTCAGCTGAGCCTGGAGGATTCCCATTGGCCCAGGAAGACCACTATTATCCAAACAAGCCCTCCACCCTAAACCTTGTGTCCCATCCCGCAGTCCCTAACAGATTAATAAGGCCTGCTGTGCCCAACAAAGCAGCTGCCTTTTCTATCAGTATCACCTCTGAGAACGTACTCTGTTTCTCTGTCTCTATCCTAGTAACTCTCTGATTTGCACTGGCTTGTTTTTCGAACAAAAGCTTTGTTTGTTGAACTGTTTTTGAGTGGTGCCACATACTTTCATGGAATTCCAATGTAACCCGAGCCCAGTGGATGCGTGCTACTCAGCAATTCGGCTTCCTTTGATTAATCTTCATTAGCAAGCTTATAATTACTGCCATGGCCACAAAAGAGAACCATGCAAGGAATGAATCAGCCTACCTTGAACTTCCTGCAGACATCCTGCAGACAAGCAACTTGAGTCAATGTATCAAAATGTCATCAGAGAGTGCAGAGATTTAACAGCAGTAGTTGAACTCTGGCATGGACCTAAGCAATCATGGTTTGAAATGACTGGAATCCATGCGTGCTGCAGGAAATGTTTATTTATTTTTTTGGCCTTTTGTTTTGCTTCCTTGAAGAAATAGCTTCTTCATCACCACTCATTAGCTGAGGTTTTATCATTAAAATGTGATTTGGCAGAAATCCTTCCAAATCCTAGGACATGTGATCTTTGATTGAAAATCAACAGTGAGTAAACATAGTCAGTCCATCTGCATAGCTTAGAGAGCCTCAGAGATAATCAATTGATAGAAAATTATATATTTGTGTTGGATGTTCCCATGCCTTCCAGAGCAGATTGGCCATGGTTCCTTAGTCATAAGCACAGCATAAAAGGGGCCAGGACTCGTAGCAGACAAGCCCAGGAGAATGAGCCACCCATATGAACACTGGTGGATGACTTGGCACTTTTTTTTTTTTTTTTGAGCATGCCTGATCCTCTCAGACACGTGGAGGACCGAATAGGGGCCTGGCTGCCTGTGCCGATAAGTTTGCCAAATTCCTGAAATTCAAGAGCACCCACAGGTTGGAGCCACAAGGCTCCCTGCTCTAAACCTCAACCTACCCCCCCCACGCCCCCAAGTGCACCTTTAATTTGCATGTAACGCTCTCTGCCCCACACCAAACCTACCCTACTGCACTGTGTGTCGTTGGCTGGCACACTGGGTTTTTGGAATGGGGAAAGAATGCTCTTCTTTTTCAGTCTGATGATTAAATGTCATTTAAAGTATGAATAGGGCTTCTTCATAAGGAGAAAAACAAAACAGTAAGTTCCAAAGCTAAAATACAGGCATGCTGGCTGGACCATTGTAAAATGAACTCATCTGGCCAAGTGAAGGAGGCCAAAATGAGCTCATTGCGGCCGGGCAGCTCTGGTGTAGTGTCCCACCGAAAAGCCCTCAAAGGTGTTGCATCCAAAACATGACCTTGTAACCCTACATCACAAGGAGAGTAGATTATACAGTATGACATGAGTAATTGTTTCACAGAAGAACACTATTTGACATGGGAAAAAGCGGAGCCAGTACAAATATATTAGCGGTGTTGCGGAAAAAGGACTTCTCAACAGCAATTAAACATTGCCTCCAACAAAATAT
Source organism: Gymnothorax javanicus (assembly GCA_029692085.1). NCBI lineage: Eukaryota > Metazoa > Chordata > Actinopteri > Anguilliformes > Muraenidae > Gymnothorax > Gymnothorax javanicus. Next base: position 36,705,756 of record CM056210.1, on the reverse strand, counting down.
GACAAACTGCGCAAGTTCTAACATAGCTACGTTCTTTGGCTCAATAAAGCTGGAATCAAAACATGTTAGCATTAGCATTACAACTGAAATCATATTTCAGTCCCATACTGTACATTATTAAGTAAGAGCAACAGTTGACTGGATAAATATATAGACTAAACAATACTCTCTGCTACTTTGAATTATTTTAATCAAATATTTTTATTCCCAAATATTGACAATGTTTTGCTGTGTATTCCCTCAGGTTGCACTTACTATACAGAGAATGAAAATGCACACTGAAGCATATGAACATGTGCTTGCGTATCTCTGGGACATTTATGAAATACATAGTATGTTCTTGTGCAGCCGGCAGCACCCCATGCTTTTAAATGGAAAGTATCTTTAAAATGACAACATAAGCTGCTGTAAACTGCCTGGCCCTGGAATGGTTGCACATGTGCCTCCATGTGCAGGTATATTTGTATGTGTGCTAGTACATGTGCGCGCGAGTGTACCTGTGTTTGCTATATGCCTACATCCATGTATCCAGTCAGGTCCATTAAATCTGTTCAAGTTATTTCATTTTTAAAAGTCAAAAGTTTGGCCTGGTGGTGGTGTTACAGGGAAGATACAGTCACCAATATCACTTCTCTACTCCTGGAACAATCAAACAAGGTTCAACATGATACTCATTAAACTGTATGAGTTATTTTGTTTGGAAATGTTACATTTGGCTGAGTGCTAGTGCTACAGGAAACATTACAGAGCCACCACAATAGGTAACTTCCTCCTTTGTTCAACAGGAACACCGAAATCAGATTTGACATGATTCCTATTAATGCTGTTCGAGCTATGCAATTTTTTAAAATAAAAGTTAGACCAAGTGGTGACGCTACAGCAAAGTACATGGGGTGACCAAGATAAATGGCAGTCCTTTTCTACGCACCAGAAATGATCATAAGATGTGTGACATGATTTCCATCAGAACTGTTTGAGTTATTGCATTTGGAAATGCAAAGCTCGACCAGGTTGCAGCAGAGGCCAAAGGAAAGATTTTAGGGTTACTCAAAATGATAGGATCAGTCCACCATGCACCACAAATGATCATAAGAAGCTTCACGCGATCCACCAAAAACTGTAAAAGTTATCACATTAACACAAAAAATCTGCTGCTGCGTCCAAGCTGAATCCATAATATCCCCAAAAACTAACTTTTTGGGGATATTGTAACATTACTAATATGGTTTATTAATGTCCACAAAATGAAAGCAAGCGCCTTAACAAAAATTAAACAGAAGAATCAAATTATTTATGCTTCTTCTTCCCCCTGTGCATACATCAATGGCCAGATGTACTGTGGCAGAATTGATATTAAAGTCGTCCCAGCCTCTGTAGATGGCTCACAGCCCACTTACAACTTGTCATGACACAAAAGGGCAGCCAATTGTCAAATTACTTTTGGCGACCATGAATGAAAGGTTCTGTAATTCCTGCACTGTTCACTTGATTTGGATGAATTCAAGATTAAAGTCTGCACTTTGCATTAAAATTCATTATTTATCTCTAATATGCTGTGGTAGACAGCTAACATAACAATATCAATACCTAAATATTTACGGAGCTGACTGCATATGTGTGCTTGAAAATGTACAACCCCAACTCGGAAAAGGTTGGAAGGGTATGGGAAATGCACATAAAAACAGTAAGCATTGATTTCTAAATTTACTTTGATGTGTATTTCATTGCAGACAGTAAGAAGGGGACAAGGGGGCTTATTTTGACGACCTAAATATAATTGGTAAATACACGTGCTAATGGTATCACAGATTGAAACCGGACAAGTCTAACTCCATTCCAGTAATTTTGTGACAAGAAGTGATGGCGCAGCTGTGGCACTGTTGTCAAAGGAGTTGGACTAAGACAAATTAATTACTAGTGTGTTTGGTGGTGGTTTGGTTCCATTATGGCCAATCAGATTAGCTGCTGTCATTCCCTTAAAAACCAGTACATTGATGCCATTGCAAAATAATAATATTGCCACTTGGAGAACAAGCATCTAATTTCTGTGAACACTGCCTCCTTTGGTCCACTGAGAACTGCGCTCCATTGTCGTTGGAGGCGTTTGGGATTGTGCATAACGTTATCGGCACATGCATTCCGTTTGGGAAGGCACGAAAATGGACCCTAAGATATTCACTGCTTTGTCAGGTCAAAATCATTTTAGTTCTAAATATACACCCATTCCAGTCATTCAGGACTGCAATGCGTTACAAAAATGTTGGGATGGGTACAATTTAGGAATAGTACTGAGGCAACAAAAGATTGAATAATGATGTGATTTGAAACAGCAAATGTCAGCAGGTGATTGTAATGATGATTTGGTATAAAACCAGCATCCAGGAAAGGCCTGGTCTGCCAAGCGCAAATATGGACTGAGAATTTCCATTTTGCCCATAAATGCATGAGAAAATCAGTTGAAAGGTTTGAAAACAATGTTCCTCAAAGAGAGATTGGAAGACCAGAACGGATTGGTTTGGATATTTCACTCGCTACAGTGTATTACTCAATTAAAAGATTCAAGGAATTTGTAAAATGCAAGGGTGCAAGCTGAATACATGCGATCTTCGATCACTCAGAAGGCACTCTATCAAGAACCATCATTTATCCATGAGTGATATAACCACATGGGCTCAGGATTACTCTGGCAAACCTGTGTCAAGTACTACAGTATGTAAATACGTCCATAATTGGCAGTTAAAACTTTACTATGCAAAAAGAAACCCTTTGTTAACAGTGTTCAGAAGTACCCATGCCATCTTCGGGCTCAGAGGCATTTGTCATGAACTATCACAGCGGAAACGTGTATTGTGGTCAGAAAAATCAATATTTGAGATATTTTTTAAAATGAATGGACGCTGTCTACTCCAGACCAAAGACTAAAGGGACCATCCTGACTGTTACGAGCAACAAGTCCACAGCCATGCTCTGTCATGGTATGAGGTTGTATCATCAGTACTCTTGGAAAGGGCAACTTGCACGTCTAAGAAGGCACCATTAATACTGAACAATAAACTGAGATTTGGGAGCAACATATGAAACCTTCAAGATGACTTCTCTCCCAGGGATGACCATGCTTATTTCAACAAGACAAGGAATTACAAAGGAATGGATGCATGCTGTCTCCAGTAGAGAACATGTGGCACATTTTGAAGTGTAAAATGTGCCAACGAAGACTCCATAGTGTTGCACACCTAAAGACTTCTTTGCAGGAAGAATGGGACAAAATTGCACCTGAAACACTTAATCACTTAATGTTGTAGTCCCTAAGTGTTTGTGAAGTGTTATGGAAAGAAATGACAACATTTATTGAATATAATTACTGGCTCAACTTTTTAAAATTAGTTGTAAGAATAAAGAAATCATTTATTTTCAAAAATCAATAAAATTAAACATGTGAAACATGAAATAATGTCCTGTCAGTGGTGGTCCGTTAGCAGTATCAAAGGCCTTGGGTAACCTTCCCTTCGATGCTTAATTACATAAGCTTGTGGTGTTTGCCTGATTGATTAGTGACAGTTGCTTAGACTAATTGGTAGAATAACTGTCCACTTTATTTTTGATTACATTTATGTACATTGCTTCAAAATGTCATGAAGCATTTTCTTCGACAAGTTAATGACGCCATAAAGATTATGAACTCAAGTAGCTCATTAAATTGCACAGATTTGCGCAGAAATAAGTGTATGGGGCTGGTAATTAAATTGTAATTAAAGCCTTTTGCCTGAAAGTTTTGTATGGTTTCACAGTCCCCTGTTGTCTACCTCTTAAGATGTATTTTTTTGAATGCTTGGAACATCCTGAAGAAATCAAGCACTATGTTCTAATCAATTGTGCAGCTGAAAAAAATGCTAAAATGAGAGAAGGAAGTCAGAGAATGCTTTTGATTTATTTATTTTTTTGCATGTATTGGGATTATTTCCATCTTTAAAATGTCAGACCCAAATTGTAACCAATAGGCAATCAACTGTCATTATAATTTCTCAATAATTTTAGCCCATGGATTGGTCTTGATTATTCAATAAATAAACTGTTTGATTGTTAATCAGGCAAACTTAAACAGGAACAGCTTAGAGCAATCGTGTTAAAAACTGAGACTACTGAAGGCCTCCAAAAACTCAAATGATACACCACTGTGTGCTGATGTATTATTTTAAAAGTCATACAGGTCAAAGATCATTTCGAGGGGTCAGAGCACAATAGTTATATGTCCATTTTAGAGGTTTTGAGTAAAATGGATTTTTAGGTTTGCAAGTGTTTTATTGAATCAGGTATTTTACATCATGTTTATATCGGTCTCTCTTTCGCTGCATTGCTCAGAAGTATATTGAACACAAGTTTTCATAGGTGTGGTACTCTAACATCATGGCCAAAATTGCCAAAAATGGACGCGTCACCTCTGTGCTCCAACAATTCTAGCACTTATTCTGACATAACACAATGATAACAGGTTGAAGTTAAGTTTGTTTGCAATGGAAGACATGATTCTGTAATACAATTTGTGTTTATTCATCAAAATAACAATGTTTAATTCACTTAAACAGATTTTGTTGGACATACCACAATATGAAAATGTGAATTCTGCTTAAAACTGAGGCAGATGGACACATAGTTATTGTTCTCCAAGAACTGGCTGATAGAAAGCTGTGACGGGGGGTAAAAATCTCAAAATCACAAAATCTGGACATATCACCATTGTGCTCCAAACCCTCAATTTACAAATCCCAGTTTTCAGTTTAATTTGAATTTCACATGTAATATTGACTTTTTCTGACTTGGACTTGTACACTACAAACCCAAAGTATCCGGTTACCTGTGTTTAATTGAGACAATCAATAGTTTGAAGAAAACGTCAGGTAGATCAGGCTGCATTCAATTTAACTCCCTCTCCATCCCTATACCCTGAACTTTGCAATTTGACTATTTTTCACAAGAATTAAAATTGATTGCATTACACTCTATTTTTCTGTGTTATTCTGGAAATTAATTCAAAATTTGTTAAAAAAAAAAAAAAAAAAATTTAATACGACTGCCCATGAAATGCTGCCCCAAGCTTGGGTTTGCATATGCAGCAAGTATCCGTATGCATCTGTGTGTATGCACATACTGTGGTGTAGTGGTTCTGTGTTAGCCCTTGTGTATGCTGGTGTATTTTCCAACCACAATTGAGATAATAGACTTTTAAAGAGCTGTTAATTTGTCTTAATTTGGTGCATTGCATGTTTAGGGCAGTTATTTGCCCTCATATTTTTGGACAGAAATATCCAAGACTAAGAACTTCATGTCCACGATGATATTTCGTCATTCATCAGTGATATATAGGAAATGACTGCATAAGAAGAGGGAAAAATTGTTACTTATCAGATGAAAGAATCATCAGGTATTAGTGAAAATCAAACAATTTTTAAGCAAGCAAATTATAAAAATTCAGACCTTGTGTCATGTTTATGTTATTACATTTGAGCAACGTATTGTGAAAGAACCTAAGACACTACTGTGGAACTTACTGATTTTCTCTGTTTAATTTGATCTGTTTAAAAATGTTATCACCTAAAATTACTTGCAATATGGAAAAATAAATAAGAATGAATAAATAATTTGATTTGTTAATTATGTTCCCTCCCTTCATGCAGTTGTTTCCAATATATTACAATGTGGACATGGAATTTTTAATCTTCACGACATGCATGGATATTTTTGTCAACATGTGCCTTCAGAACCTAAAGAACTACTCTAAACTGGAAATGCACCTAATTGAGACAGCTTGTTAAATCCAGTAAAGCAACTGTGGTTGGAACAGAAACCACCATGCAGAGGGGGACTAAAGACAAACATTGAGAACCACTGCACTCGTGTGTGCATCTGCCTTTACGTATGTACTAAAAATAATCATTTTTGTGGTAAAAAGAACGTTAGAAGTTGACAAAATGTCACCTTGGTATTCATGCCCTGCCACATTTGACTTAAAGGTAAGAGTTCTCTCGTTAAGTGAGATGATACTAGGTTTCAACTAGATAAAACTTGACTCATATTGTGGTAAGCTAATGTCAAAAAGCATCTCAACCAACACTCAAAAAAACAAAGTGTTAGATTTACCTAAAAATATTATGTAAGGTGGTTCACACAAATGGTTTAAGTCACTTCTGATGGAATTCTAACTTTTTTTTTTTTTTTTTTTTCCTGTTTTACAAATTACATTGAGTGGAATGGACTTATCAGTTTTGTGGAACCAGCTGATATCACATCATTAAGTAAATTTGACATTTCGGTTTTTTTTTTGAGTGAAGACTTCAATTCTCGATCATTTTAGATTCCCGCTTTTGCTCTCTGGGCAAGTGTGAAAATATAATATGCAGGTATGCTTGCAATGAGTCCGTACAATATGTGTGTGCTGCATGTGTGAGTGTGTGTGTGTGTTTATGTCTTGACAAAACGCTTGAGCCCTTTAACAAGGACTTCAATCGCTTTTAGAAGGAGGCAGTCTGTCGAGACCAAAGGCAGCTGATTTGCCAGTTGTTGTAGACTGTGTCAACGAGGCCCTGGTCCCCTGACAACAGCGCCGCCAGGCCGGGGGATTTCTACGGCATGTCGGCGGCATGTAATCACCGTTGTCACACCGATGTATCTGCCTGTCCTCTGCGTGGGGGCGGGAGGGTGGGAGATGAAGTCATTGTTTCTGTTCATTTAGCCACCCCCCCAGGCTACAACCACCCCCATTGTTTCACCAGCTTTTAATAAATCAAAGGTCAGATTCCTGCAGGGGCCAAACGTTCCCCCCAGACTTCCGAGCAGAATGCCAATGCAGGAACAGGGCACTGCCACTAAATTTCGACGCCACCCAAACCCCCCCCCAAACAACCTCACAGTGTGGCTAAGCCTGCCACTAAATATATCCAGCCCCCTGACAAAGCTCAGACTAACATGTGGGATTTGAGGGTAACCTAGGGGGGACAGTGGCAGCTGCCTGCATGGAGCCTAGGGGCTAAGCTAATGTTAGCTTTGCAGTTTTCACTCCTGGGATAAAGAGGACGAGCTCTGATGAGCACTTCTTTCTTCTGTTTTACTTTGTAGGTCCATGAATGCTGTAAATATGGACTATAGCAACTAAAGATCCTGTCAACTCTATTGTCTTACCTTCATCCATTTCCTTTTTATGCTAAAACATGTAACTCCCACTGGACTCAACTGTTGTTTATTGCTTTTTTATGAGTCAAGTAGTAATTAGTAAAAGGCTACCAGAAAATTGGTGCTCTGATTGGTATTTCCCTTCTACTTAGCTTGTGTACCTAAAGTGATCCTTCAAATTTAGATATGCGCCACTGCCATCAGAATAAAGTACGCTTTAAATAAATAGAGCAGTATTTCAAAGCATTGGGATTTATTTTACTTTATTCTTGTATCAGAATGTGTTGGTTAAACAAAATTTGAACCCATTCATAAACTGATGGTTCTAGAGACTTGAGCCATGACAAGTCTCTTGCCTCCCAAAAAAGCACAATCTTAAAATTGTTACTTTAAGGATGAGTTTATAAAAGAGATGAAAAAACAAAAACAAGTTATGCTGAATATTCAGAGGAATGCTATCCCGCCTCCAAAAAAAAAAAAAAAAAAAAAAAAAAAAAAATTGCAGCAACACAGAGGAAGGACTTGCCCATCAATGGGAGCCAAGAGCCCTCTTTTATCCTAGGACTAAAGCTAGCGCTAATGTCAGCTTGGCATCTGGGCTCCATACAGGCAGGTACATTTACTTGGAGAACTTTCTCACAGATCAGGATTTATCCAGGTTACGGTTGGAATTACTGGTCTGCTTGAGTTAAAATATCACTCAGCCTAGATCTGCACCTTAATATGTCTTTTCAGATCACTGTTGCTAGATCTCCCATCCCTGTTATCGAGTCCCTCCCTGTTCTCCTGCTCCCTCAATAGTTAAATGATATCTACAATATTCTTCCTCTCCAGTTATGCGTACCTCGGACATGCTTACAAGTGACTAAAACAAGCGTCCGCATCACCGCTCTACCCTCCACAAACACATTCCATATTCCCGCCACTACCTTTACTCAACACTAGACCTAAATATATTATCCACTCTATGTTAAAAACGGTTTGTTCCAAATTCAGATTATTCCACTCAATTTTATATAGTTTATTAGTTTTATGTTTAGAACAACTTTCAAGTGTATGCAACTTGTCTATCACATTACTGAAATTGAAAATAAACCATGTCTGGACACACTTCACAATTATTGAGGCATGCAGACACCTGTGTGAACCAAAAATTGAAAATACTTCCAAAACTGATTAAATGACTTCAATAAACACGATCTACATAGACTCAATCAAGTTCAATACACATGAATATCATCTTAACCCAGTATTTATTCACTGAGGATGATTGAGATTGCCGTAATATGCATAATTATGTGTCATGGTAAGTCACGTGTCATATCTCAAGCCTTTGAAACGCAGACCTTGCATTGGTCTTCATTAGACGATCTGATTTCTATCCTGTCAGGAACAGTATCAGTGCACCTGGGTAACCTTCAAAGCTCGGCTTACGCTTACCTTCTCGCAGGCTGAGGAACTGAAGTAATCCAGCTATCAAGCCCTCCAGCATTAACCGGGGAACTTTCCGCCGCAACAATTGCCTTTACGCTCCGGCTCTGAGCCTTTCTCTTTCCCTCAGTCTCGCACACCCTCCCTCTCACACGCATCAACACGCGCACGTTCATACACACACATACACACGCACACACACACTGGTGGTGTGAGTGAGCCTCTGCTCCCTCCCTCTGACTGTGTTCCTCCTCTGACCCTCCCCTCTTCCCTGACATTCACACACCCTTTTCTTCTATGGAGGAATCCCGTGCAAAAAGAAGAAAGAGAGTGGATCGGGATCTGAGCGCATTTGAGGATCTGTGTCAGATGTGGAACGTCAGTAGTCATATATCACTAAAGGGAAGAGACCTGAATGTGTGCGCGCATACACACACACGCACACGCACACACACACACTCACCAGTTGATCCCGTACACACTCTGACACACTCCTGCCAAAGCAAATGGGGATTCCTACCACAGACCTGCTTGTGCAATTGGAACAAAAGCTCAGCCCTCTTTTACGAGGTCAGGGTTATAAAACTGTTGGTGGAATTAGTTTATTTAAGAACAGTTGGCCACTTGACCCTCCTGCTGTAGGTCACCACAACATCAGGACCCTCTTCGGAGCAAAGGACATGTATAACAGAGTTATCATAACAACAATGTGCCAAATATTATATTCACATCACTGGAGACAAGATGCATGCAGAAAGACACACACACACACACACTCTCATCTTCTCAGACTCATCTTCAGCTACATCATTATTTCATTACTGACAGCAAAGGCAGCTTTGTCTGCTTTTTTTCTGCAGGGAAGGGGCTTGAGGATCCGGTGGAAAACTCTATAACAAGAGGGACGCATAGATCAGGATCACACGTTTATTTTTGAAATGAGGAGAGATGATTATCTCTTATTCTTAATCTCACCTCTCTCAAAAAGCATCTTACCATGCAAAAGGAAGCATCTTATCACGCAAAACAAATTAACTATTAATTCTTGTTTAATGGCTCTGAAATCAAAATATCTCTTTCATTTGATGTTATTGTCAGAGAAGGAAGAAATGAGTTTTTAAATCCATGAAATACTAACATCCATGTGAAAGTGAGCAATCCTTCAAAATGACAGTGGAAATGATCTAAGTGGATAATAAAATCACCATATGAGCACGTACTGTATGTGTTTAGAAACTTTGTCCATCTAGAGAAGTGTTCTTTCAACACTTCAATGTAGAAATATGTTATTACAAAAGGAAATGCATCAAATACATTTGATACACGTTTCCCACGTTTTCTGGCATAATTTTACATTGCAGCTTGCGTGATCCATTTTTATTTTCCTTCCACATTTAATGGCAAGATTACCAACATAATGCTTCTTAATGGAATGGCTAGATTTAGAGTAAATACCAAACACTTGCAGTTGGAATGTAGGGGTTTGTGATAGATGACACCATGATAAGATAGTGGTGCCTGAATCCAGTCATGCGGGGGAAAGTCATATGGATTGTTTTAAAAACAGTAATGGGGTTTGTGTTAATAGCTCTTTCCTTTATTACTATTCTTAGAGAGAACAGCAGATGCCCATTCAGTGCCAACTGAGGCGCATTCAGAGGAAGCTTCAAAGGTGATATAAAATTCGAGACATTTACAGGGGCCAGGGATGTTAGTACTTCAGATATTAGCTCAAGGGCCACATGGTGTGTGTTTTCCAGTGTTGGAGTATAAAAAGTATTATTCTAAAGGGGAGTCAAGGGTATTAAATCGTCTGGGAAATAAAGGATGAGCTTGACCTTAGGGTCAAAAGTTTACCTGCCGCAATTACCAGAAAAGCCTAGCCTGGCCTTTCACTTTCCACCTCCCAGTGCTCAGTCCTCTGACAGTAAGATTTACAGCGAACAGCGGTGAAACAGTGGAGCACTAAAACAGAAAACTGACTGTCTTCCTCAGACTTCTATTCTGAATTTAAATATAGAATTACAGTGCAAATTTATGACTCAAGACAGGAGTAAAATTTTATTCTATCATAAATTAAACTTTATACCAACCCTTCCTGCTTTGTGTGCCACACCCTTCCTGAATGTAGTATCAACTGCATATCTGAGTCCAATGGGTAGGTAGATGGATAGGTATTTGAAAACCGCACAATGTTTTTAATTCTCCGAGCAGAGGAGTGCTCGTAATTGAATTAAAGTACTGCTGCATTTCACTAGATATCCCCTGAAAGCACTCCTCATGAGCTCCACTCCAAATATTTTATATGCAAAGTTCAAAATCAGTTGCACCATGTTGCACTACTGGACTACGCTTCTAATGGCAGCAATGGGCACAGGCCAAAATACTGTCATATGCTGTCTCAACCTTCCCCTCAATGAGCCAGCAACTACCACGTAACTTCTGCTGAGTGCGCAGCTATCAAATAGCATGCTATTAAAATAACAACAGACGAGCATTTTTGCTAATGGATACAGTGCATAGTTTACAGCTTACACAAAACTACACGCACACTTTCTTGCTTGCATGAACAGCCTCGTCCTGTGTCAGTGCACACACGCTACGCTCCAGCTCAAATATTCCTGAGACTTCATGCCAAAAGACGTTGATGCTTTACAAGAAAGCAGGTGTGTGTATGTGCGTGTATTATATAGGGAGAATCTCTAATGAGTGAGCCCTAGATATCAAATTTATGAAATGAGAGTCATAATTTTCATAATCACTGCTCGAGTTTAGTAAATTTGATATCTCTGGCTCACGAATTTGAGATCCTATTTATGCCATAAATGTCAGCGTCACAGTATTTGGAAAATAAAAGAAAGGAGTTACCCTCTACTTGGTGGTCAATTCAAGTCAAAATTAGCTAGCTAGCATGCTAATGCTTTTCACCATCAAATTAATAAATTCAGGTTTCTGCAATAACAATACTTCATATAACTTATCATTTTAATGGCAAAAAGTGCTAGCGTGCTAGTTTGCGAATCATTCATCCTATTGACTTGAATAAACTGCAAACTAGAAACTAATGCTAGCGATGGTTACCGGTTACTAGCAGGAGGATTGGTAATGTCACCATGTTTGCCAATGAACGGAATCTGACCAATCACGACGCTTGAAAGTTGTATTACCCATGTGTAATATCAAACCTGCATCTCAGGGGTCGTATCACACCAATCTTTCATCATTTATGGGATCAATTTATTTACATTTTTTTTCCCATAAATGATGAAAAATCAGTGAGATAGAATTCATGAGATACAGGTTTGGTGTCACACACGCTTGTTACAGCTTTCTTGGGTCACGATTGGTCAGATTCCATTCATTAACAAACGTCAACTAATATTTTCGCAAAGGTAACTTTACCAATGGACCTTTCCGACCTGTCAATCAAGCATAGAATAATAGCCAATCAGCTTACCTTATCTTTTTAAGCTCCCCCGATCCCATTGTGCCACCATATTATTCCACAAGCAAAGGGATCATAAGATGTGTGCAATAGGCGGGATCGCTGACTTAGTCAATGGCGAGAATGGCCCACAGGAGCTGATGGGACATATAGTATGAACACTCAGGTCATTGCTTGACAATCAGACAGTATAATGCATGTTCCGTGAGCCTTGGCTTTACATCACAGAGGATTTACTTGTGTAATATAACCTGGATTAAATAACAGCATTTCTAAACTTTGCATAGTGTATGTCCAGCTTAAAGCAAGCTTGTGAAGTTTTGTGGCTTCATCAGCTAGCTGGCTACATAGGTAGTTTACGTTTTGCCGACATTAGCTAGGACCAGGAAAGCAACCCGATTTCAAAATGTAAATAGTGGGTGGTGTAAAATTAACTGAGAAGTTAACCGAAATCCACCCGAAATACCTGATTTGTGCCAGGATTAACTTCCTTAAGCCCAACGTCCCCCTGGCAGTAGCGCCGGTGTTCTGTCAATTTTTGCTACCTATCAAAATATGCTACCTTGCGGTTATGCGCTTGCGCAGACCGAAAATCTTGGGATCTGTTTCTTCGCTCATATCTTACATATCTTAACAAATCATAAAAAACTCATTTTTTTTTCAGTGCACCTTTCGACTTGTAAGCGTATGTGTATTAGCATGCATATGCTGGGTTTTCCTTCAAATGCAGAAATTAGATGATAATGGCATGTGGAATATATCTTTTCAAACAAACTTGTCCAACTCATTATAACATCTGCTTAAATAACAAAGTTACTACTGTAGACTGATTCATATTGCAATATTAAGGCGAAAACAAAGACTTTATGATCGCTTTGCAATATGGTAACGGTAGCACTTTTCGACAAGGCAGCACAAATTGTCAGAACACTGGCATTACGGGATTTTCCAATGATGTGCTGTGAGTCTCTGACCCTTAAACGCATAATTGCTGTCGAACTATTCCTGTTTCAGATCGCTTGATTAATAATCACACTGAATACTGAATAATCAAGATCAATACATAAGCTTGCGATTATCGAGAAAGTATTAAGAAATGAAAATCACTGAAGGGCATTGACAACGGACTTAATAGTGATATTGTATGGATGAAAAAAACCAAATAATAAAAAACTAATTAACTTCCTAAAGCCCAACGTTCCCCTGGCAGCGACCCCGGCGTTACAGGATATTCAAATGACTTGCTGTGAGCCTCTGACCCTTGAACGCATAATTGCTGTCAAGCTGTTACTGTTCAATATCGCTTGATTTATAATCACTCTATTTATTTATTTTGGATTGATCTACAGTACATACATAGTAAAAAGTAAAATGCAAAAGATAATGGGAATACAAACAATAAAATATGAAATGGTATATACATACAGACTAATACAAATAAGAACAAAATATGTTATTCACAACATTTGCAATGAAGCAAGGTTTTTATCATATCGCAATCAAAACCATCAAAACATTCTTTACCATTTTTAAGGCAGGTAGAAAACCTGAATATATTTGATATGTAAAGCAGCTAATCGTCTTAATTTGTTAGTTAATTACCGGAGGAACATTAGAACTAAAGGGTGGGGACAATTTTTTTGCAGTCAGCTGTATACAGAAGGCGCTATCACTTTCCTAAGGATTAGGAAAAGTCCTTGTGTATACAGTGACAGTTCTCGTGAGCATATCCAGTGCGGTTTTGCTCAGACATGAAGCGCACTTTTGCCAGTGCGGGGGTTAACAACAGACCCAGACTTGAATATTTTCTGCTTTTTTTTTTTTTTTTTCGCAATGCTAGCTAAAGGTCATGCTGTTAAGCTGTTGTTTATTTATATGAATATTTTTGCAGTATTTTAGGATGCTACTGGTTATGTTGTTGTGTTGACGTGTGTGTGATTGCGGGCGGCGTACACCTTTACAACATGCGGATGGTCATATTCTGATGTGGTTTATTGCTACGCGTAGTTAATTGTACAAGTACACCATTGCTGCTGTCGTGTTTTATTTGAGGATTTTTCAGATAATTTTGTGAGCCCTCCCATGTCAATCACATGCCCCCTGTTCAGATATGACCTGGCGCCGGGGCTGGCTGTATTATGGTGATTTTAATATGGTCTGCTGTTTTTGATAATTATAGCATGCAAGCAGTCAATGGGAGTGCACATATTTCTTCAAAAGATTCTCCGTTGCAGGCCAAGTGCTGAAATAAACATGGTCAATGACACCCTCTCTTAAGCTCATGTGGATTGGGAAAAGGAGACAAGAAATTTTTCCCCTCAGTGTTATAGCAGGAGTATGCATTTTTGAGGTGCTATTTATGAATATATGCAGTCGGAAGGCGAGTCAGAAAAGCTGTTTTGGAAATGCATGCAGATTTTACTTGACACATACTGTCTGGTTCATTAACATAAATATTTGAAAATTGACAAAGTTATTGTTATTTAAGCACTCTACGGCATTATATTGGAAATTAAATTAAGCAATGAATATGAGCTCTAAGTGTTGACTTTCAGCTGTGGTTTGTGGTGGTGGACACCCTCTTTTAATAGACCGAGAGTAATCAAACTATTAGTTCCAGACCAGTTCTATGGTCAGGTGTCTGTCATTTCCTCATCATTCCATTCACAAATACGCAAAAGGTCTTGAGCTGATTTCAAGGGAGGCATTGGCATTTGGAATCTGTCGCTGTTGATTCTCAAAATGAAGTCCAAAAAGCTGTCTCTGCCTGTGCAGCAAGCCATCATCAGGCTGAAAAATCAAAACAAAACCATCAGAGGAATAGCAAAAACATTATGCGCGGTCAAATCAACTATTTGGAACATTCTTCGGGAGAGAGAATGTTCTGGTAAGCTCAAGAACACCAAAAAGCATGGAATTCAACAAATATCAACTGTGGTGGATGACAGAATTCTTTCCCTGGTTCAGAAAGCCCCTTCACCGCAGTTGGCCAGATCAATAATATCCTCTAAGAGGTAGGCGTATTCATGTCAATGTCAAGAATCAAGAGCAGACTTCATCAGAATAAATAGACGGTTTACCACAAGATGTAAACGACTGATTTGCCTCAAAAACAGAACGTGAGCCATAAAATATCGGAAACAATATCCCACGACAGATGAGACAAACATCAACTTGCATCAGAATGATGGTAAGAGAAGATTTTGGAGAAGGAAAGGAACTGCTCTTGATCCAAAGCAAACCATCTCATCACTGAAGCGTGGCTATGCATGTACATGTGTAGCTGCCAATGGAATTCTTTCCCAATTGTCATTGATTATGTGACTGCTGACAAAAGCAGCAGGATGGATTCTGATTTGTACACAGTGCTGTCAGAGTATTCGGTCCCTTCCTTATTTCTTCTATTTTTGAATATTTGTCACACTTAAATGTTTCAGATTATCTCACTAATTTAACAGTAGACAATGATAATGCAAGTAAACATAAAATGCAGATTGTACATGACAATTTCATTTTTAGAAGAAAACAGTCCTCCAACTCTACCTGGCCCAATGTGAAAAAAGTAATTGCCCCCTTGGTTACAAACTCAACCAAGTAAGAAAACTTCACTGATAATTTGGTTCAGCGTTATTGGAGTCACCTAGGAACAGCATGGAATTTGAAGTTGAGTCAACTCAAAAATGCTTTTGCAGCTAATTGCCTTACTTTTTTAAACTGAGTCAACGTTTTGTTTTTTACTGTGTACAATACCCAAATCAGAGACAGCATGGCAGCACAGTGGGTAGCACTGTTGTGGGTTCGAATCCAGCCTGCGGCCTTTCTGTGTGGAGTTTGCATGTTCTTCCCAGTGTTTGCGTGGGTTTCCTCCCACAGTCCACATGTATGTTACGCTAATTGAAAATCCTGAATTGCCTGTAGGCATTAATGATGTGTTTGTGTGTGCCCTGCGATTGATTGGCGAGCTGTTGAGGGTGTGTCCCTGCCTTTCACGCATAGTCAGCTGGGATAGGCTCCACCTTCCCTGCGATGCTAGTGAGGAAGAAGTGGTAGAGATAATGGATGGATAAATGGACAATTCCCAAATCAATCACCTGACCTGAATCCAACAGAACATGCACTTTGCCTGCTAAAGGCAAGATGACCCAATAACTAGCAGGAACTGGAAAACAGCTGGCATGATGATGTGGCAGAGTATAGAAACAGCAAAGAAACCCAGCATCTAGTAAGTTCTATTGGTTCAAGACTTCAAGACCAATACGTGGATTTACGACTGAATATTAAAAATGACAATTTAATTGCCATTATTTTTACTTGGATCACACAATGTTTTTGAAAAAGAAATCAATGCATTTAACCTGATGGTCAGCACTTCAACTATATCTTGATTGTTTAGTTCCAAGCCCACATCCACTGTGTTGGTGCACGCAGCCAAAGTGATGAAAATCAAGTCACTAAGTCTCCATTGTGATACCTTTGCAAGAGAATTCTTGCAATTGCAGACATTTCATGTTCCGCTCCATTGACGCTTAAGTTAATCACTTCAACTGGACTGTTTATTCATATAATTTTTCATATAAATCTTCTCCAAATAAGCTTTCCCTTCGGTGTTCAAATTTGGTCCATACAGTATATAATTAAATGGTCACGGATGGATTATGCACATTCAGATTTCATTAAGAAGACTGATTTAGGACCTATTCTGCACAATGTGAAAAACGGCAAGAGCTCATAATTTTGGTAGATTTATGTTCATTAGCACAGGCAGAAAAAAGAGGCTCACTGCGTTCCGAATTGACATCCACTGGGAGCTAGAACCTTCGTGAAAATGGTCCCTTAGCTCTAATTTACAGCCAGTATAGAATACCTTTCCTCCATTTAAACATCTAAAATAATGCTCACTCAGCAACCCGCCACAGAGACCGTTGCGCTGATTGCAGAGCCAGGTCTAGCTGGCTACCCAATCTCAGGAAACACATTTTTTTGAGGGAACAAGGGTTCTGAACTTCTCTGAACAGGAAAAATATAAAACAATGAATCACATTCAGATTCTGGTGTAATTTCAGAGCTCAAAATTAAGGATAAAGTGGAGACAATCATTTGTGCAGTAAATAGGCCTCTCACCCAGGCAAGCTGTGAAAGGAGAGACTAACTGCTTCCCCATGTTAGTGGGTCATGGCTGACCTTGTAAAATGAAGCCTTGAAACCCGTGATCCCAATCTAATATTTCACCTGCATCTAGTTATTAGGGACACATAAATGAATGCGCAAGAACTAAACCACTGATCTCACGGCACAGTTTTGTTTCATTCTGTTGAGTGGCTTTGCATGCCCTAAATATAGTCATTCAAAACTTCGTTCTTGTTTCATTTTGTCACGAAAAGGTAAGATATATTCATTATTTTGATTTTATGTTATTCAACATTGAAAGAGTTTTTGTGCGCAGCTTTAAATCCAATCTTGAAGTTGAAGTTGTGGTGAATGCAGCCGATTGCTAAAGCACCAGTTTGTTGCTAAGTATGTATAACTGCAGTGTTAACTATAGAAAAATTGGGCGAAAGATGGTTGATGGAACATTGTGGGTTTACTGGTCTGGCTTTGCAATTATGCTTCATGCTACTGGGATCATGTCACACATCATGACCCATTTAAGTGCTGTTTTAACGAGAGAGAGAGAGAGAGAGAGAGAGAGAGAATTGTACTTTTATAACCTTTGTTCTATTTCTCATGCAACAATATGCTGCAATTGCATTTCAGTTAAAATACAAGACAAAAATTATATTAAATGGCAAAGGCCAATGCCATTTGAATGACTAATGCCAGATTTATTTATTTCCAATCTACCAAGAATGTTCAATATTGACCCAACCAATGCGCAATACCAAATCCATCAACCGAAGCAAGTTTCGAAAACCAAAGGGATCCCACACCTACACTGACCCTATTGTGGTAAGATTGTGCACCCTTGCAGGGTAGGTAAGGTGAATTCATGTATGAAAGGAACATCTGAGCAAGTTCAGGCAGCCAAATCAGCTTCAACTGTGCTCCATCTCAATATGGTGGTCTATTCAAACCAGCGAGGCCTGCTTATTCGCTTCTGGCTTTGCTGGATTATTTAGCTTATTGACTTTTGGCAGCTACTTGCTGCAAGGTATACTGCTGCAAATTTCATCACACGTCCACCCCATTCTCCACCTGCAGGGTCTGTCCCAGGGCTGGGGGTATAGGTCCCAATTGCTGCTCCCTTCTTCTCTTGGCTTGCTCGAGCATGTGGTTGCAGGGAATGATCACTTAAGAGCATGAATGCCACTGCAATAATTCTGTTTATACATGTCATAATATCATCATATACAGCCATTTTCACATGAGTTAGTATACTGAAATTATATGTCTCAACAACATTTTATAATATGGGTATGCTAATTAGCATTAGTTATTGTAGTAATAAGCATTAGTTATCACTTAATTAACAGTTAACTGATGCATCAGAGGCTGAATAAGCATTATATAACTACGTTGTATAATTAACCAGTTATTAGTGCTCTTTGTCACCCTTATTGTGAAGTTGAAAACATCTTTTAAGTATCTCTAAGGTAACACTTCAAACTATTGCGCTATTTAATAATGCAGAAATTAATAACCAAGCGTACATGAACTCCATTACTACATGATGACGAGACACATGATTAGTTAACTGTTGATTAACTTTTAGTTTATGTTAATTACTCCATTAACTAATTATATTAAATGTACCCTCATTGGGAAGTGTAATCCATGGCCGTATAAACAACATTGATTCTCAAAACTGAATCCCCTTAGTTGCTGTGGAATCACTTTGCTGGATCTGTGCAGCATTTGGAAATGACTGGAATGCAGAAATGGAAAAAAACCTCCTGTGATCTCTTTCATCAACTTTCATCATCACACTTTTTCTGATAAAATTAATATAAATGAATGGACGCATACGTGGCTAACATAAATGCATTAAACTCTTTTGTTCCATTGATTTAAACAATCAACAAAGTCACAAACAGTCAAGCTACATCTAAATGTTTGCGCGAACTTCATTTAAAAACTGTTGAAGACCACCAAAATATCCTCCCAGAGAGGGAAGAAAGATATTTCAATGTGAACCATCTGTTTGACGAATGTGCTTTCCTGTCAGGAAAACAAAATATTCCAAATGTGCAATTTTTGTTGTCAGCTCTTTAAGCTTGGCTGGACAGTTTGTAAACATTTCTGTTCAGTATTTAAAAATTTTTTCATATTGGAAAAATTTATTCTGTTCATCTCATGAATTTTTAACAGTGAGTAAATAAATATCTTTTTCATAAGAAGAAAGTATCACAAGATTATCAACTCCCCCCTTTCACCTATCAGGACCAATGTAAGTCCAACATTTCTTAAATTTTGTGGGGTTTTTTTTTGATGCTCCCAATTGTCCTGTCCATCAGAAAAACAAGAAGGCTCTATTCAGCACACACATTGTTCTTGCAGTTTGCCAACCAACGTTTTACAGTGTCCACCATGGAATTGCAAAGCATTGCCTTCCTTTGTAATCATATGCTGCTCATTATACTTTATTTCACTGCTAGTTTCACTTCATTGGAGATCTGTCAAGCTCACAGACATTTATTGCCATGTTCCCCCAAGCCAGTGAGTTTTTTATTCATCGTGTCATGGGACTAGAATGAGCAACAATTGAACTGAAACCAGGCGATGCCAAAAGGTCCTTTCAAAGGCCAATTTGAGAGTACATTTTGGGTTTCTAAAGGCAATTACTAATATACTCAAACTTTTGCTTCTGGATTCAATATGCTGTCAAAAAGCAGTCACTATTTGTAAATAAAAACAGGCCAAGAGCCGTCCCCACATTTCCTGCTGGGGCATCATTGGTGGTCATGCATGAAGCACACATAGTCTTTTGCTCTGTTTGCAGGCCACACACTGGAGAGCGCATTATCACCATGGGGATGCCCACTCAAAGCAGCACGCATTTTCTTTGCAAAAAGATTGATAAACCTCTCTTTTTGACATCCAAAAAACAAGGAAAAGACAGCATAATATGGGGCCTTTAAATTCAATTTTGCCTCTGATTACTACTTCCATTGGAAGAACTATCAGGACTGTAAATTCCAAACTCCACCTAATTTCAAACTGAGGCAAACAGAGATTCCTTGCAGTACTTTGACAAATCTTTACTGCAACATTGATTGACATCTTTTTTATTATTTGTATTAATATACTATAAAATATGCCCACCTTATTTCTAATGTCATCACAATGCCTCAGAACTTAATATTGCTGATTGAAAAAAAAAACTATAAATGTAATGATGTATAAGAATGGGACCAACCAATGTTTTTGTCAGCTGTCAGTCTTCTTTGTCATAAATGTGAAACTGGGGATAAAGTGAAAATACTGGAGCTTTAGCGTTAGTTCAGGCTGGCATGGAAGTCCATCCAAGTCACAAGCCCCTTTCTGTCCCAACATTCTTGACTTCTGTCAAGAGACACAGAATGCCCCAAAATGTGATTATGGGGTGCGGTCAGGTGGGCTTGTGTTGAAACTGGGGAGTAGAATACAGCATAATGAAAGGATCTGAAGTAGAGTTAAAAACCAGGGTGATCAGAATACGAGAATAGGTACAGATATTCAAGACCAAAAAATACTTGAATAGTTGAGCATACTTAGGTGTAACAAGTTGGTGGGCATTGGAGCCCCGCAACGTGCGAGTTTAATTGTTTTATTATTGACCCATTTTTGGCTCAGCACCTGCCCTTTCTTGGCTTTTGACGTACATGTTTTTTTTTTCTGAATGGCATCCTGGTAGACATAGAAGAACCAACTGACATTGTTGATGAGTGCCTGGAAGACTGTGGGAGCATTAGTAAGGCTGTAGGGCATGATTAGGTATTCATAGGAGCCTGTAGGGGTATTGAATGCTGTCTTCTACTCATTTCCCTCCTTGATGTGGATGAGGTGGTAAGCGTTCCAGAGATCCAGTTTAGAAAAGATCAGTGCCCCGTGGAGAAATCCAAAAGTAGTAAACGTGAGTGGTAATGGATAGCAGTTCTTCACAGAGATGTGGAATACATGATGGTAAATTCAGGAGTCGAGACCACCATCTTCTTGCCTGTGAAGAAGGAACCCACTTCTGTGGGGAAGGATGATGGGCAGATGATGCCAGTGGCTATAGACTCCTGGATATATTTTTTCATAGAGTGAGTTTCTGAGCAGGACAGAGAGTACAGACAGCATCTAGAAGGTGAAGTATCAGTTAAGAGGTCAATGGATCAATCATATGAATGGTGTGGTGGTAGAGAGGTTGCCCGTGGCTTGCTGAAAACAGCTTGGAGGTCCTGGTTCTTCTGAAATACATAAGACAGGTTGGGGATCCCCTCCTCAGGCTCTGATCTGTGGCACACAGCAGCTTAATCATCCCTTAGATAGTGGGCAGAGCAGAAGGTGCACCATTGCAACACGTGGTGGATGATTCAATCAATCTTGGGGTTGTGCTTGTGTAGCTATGAGGGTCCAAGCACCATCAGTGTGTGAGGGGACTTGAATATGAAGAAGGTTATTTGTTCCTGATGATTACCGGAGATGAGGAGATCCTCAGCTGGTGTGACATGAGTGATCTTCACTGAGGAAGCTCCTGAGATGGCCAGGGCATCGACAGCACTTACTGGGCAGTTGCAGCCCAGAGGCGACCTGGGCGTCAATAAAATTTCCATCCACTTTGGAGTCAATCTGAAGGTTCAGACCATCTCCTGGCGGTTGGAGGTCTGCAGAGGTGCGGGATGCAGAGGTTGAAGACTGGCTTGAATGGGAGTGATCAGGATAGGTTTGTACTTGCCTGGACTGGACAGGACTAGAATGGCCGAGACTGGACTGGACTGGAGTGGCTAAGACTAGACTGGACCAGAGTAGCTGAGTCTGGATTAAACTGGGCTGGAGTGGCTGAGACTGGACTGAACAGGACTAGAGTGGCCTAGACTGGTCTAAAAAGGACTGGAGTGGTTGAGACTGGACAGGACTGAACTGGAGCAGCTGAGACTGGACTGGAGCACCCAAGACTGGACTGGACAGGACTGGAGCAGCTGAGACTGGACTGGACTTAGCTGGAGTGGATGTGAATGAAGTTGACTGGACTGAAGCAGCCGTGAATAAACTGGACTAGAATAGACTGGACTGGAGCAATCATGAATGGACTTGATTGATGTGGCCGTGGCTGAGCTGAACTGGACTGGACTGGGCTGGAGTGGCTGTGACTGGACTGGACTTGGCTCGAACAGCTGCGACTCGGCTGGACTGAACTGGCCTGGACCGGAGCAGTTGTAACGAGGCGGGACTGGACGGGAAGAGGCATTGTGAGTCATGCTCAGCTGAACTCTTCTGACTACAGGTGAGCTTCAGATTTTACTGGATCAGACACAGCTAAAGTCATTGGATTGGCCACAGTATAGGCAGGCAAGTGCCTGGAGTTGGCACTGTCGCTCCGTGGGTGTCAAGCTTGTGTGATCCATCAGCATAGGTTCAGGAACCTCCAAAGGAGCAGGTGACGCAGAGCTCTTGGGACCAGGGTGACCTGACGGCTCCAGCAAACCTTGCAAATCTGCTATGGGCCAACCATTTCCTCTAAAGGAGGCAATCGGTGGTCCAATCGGAGTGGCCGTCTCTAGTAGGCTATCAAAGTCCTCCAAGAGCTCCTACTCAGCCATAAAAAAGGCACTGTTTTGTGCCTGGATGTTCCAATTCAAGCTGGCTGCCAATGAGCAAAAATTGATGGCATAGTCCGACACTGTGCCATGGTCTCAGCAAATCTCCAGCATCTCCCAAGCCGCTTCATGACCCTGCCTGGAATGATTGAAGACGCTCTGCATTTCACCCGCGAATCAGCCAGGGATGCTCTCACCGGGAATGGGAACTGGGGATTGGGACGCCCATACTGCTGTTTACCATTCCCTGGCACAACTGGAAGGCAGCATTATGATGTAGGCCAGCTTAATCTGGTCAGAAAAGAGCGTGGTTCACATAGGCAGGGTACAATTTAAAGGCAGTGGATAATTGTTGGAGCAACTGTATTGTGTAACAAAGTGAAGGCTAGTTGTCATGTGAGTCGGAGGAATCACGTGCCACGGCCTCTGCCTCCTGAGTCAATGGGAGCAAGTTGCTTTGTGATGGGATAAACAGCTGTGTTCAGGGTGGGGAAAAAGTCCAAAAAAAGGAAAAAATAGAAAAGAAGGAGATAGGTAGTAGCTCAAAAATGAGTGTGCACCGTGACAGGAAGGAGTAGCAGGTATGCAAATTTCCAAAATAGGAGCTGGGAGGAGGCAGACAGGCTTCTCTAACAGGGCTGGTGGAAGCAGTCTAGGTTTCAATGGAAGGAGCATCAGGTGGGTCATCTGGTCAGTTTTGGATTTGCAACAGCTGGGCAGACTAGGTGTTTGTGCCAGCTGCAAGGTTTCCGGGATCGTAGTTATTGACCCCAGTTGGACTTAATGACACCCCAACAGTGCCCCTTACCATTCCAGGATGGGGTGGATTGCACTGCTGGAGTGCAGAAATGCTTTCAAAATGCATAGTCAAGCAAGCTGAGTAGAAAGTTGGGCAGGCAGAATGCAGCACCAAGATATGATGAGGGGGCATGGACAGGTCGGCTGGAGCTGAAACTGGGGAGTAGAATACAGATCAACGACAAATTCTGAAGACGTAGTCAGTAGCTGAAGCAGAGTCAAAAGCCAGGGGGATCAGAATACCGGAAGAGATAAATATTCAAGACCAAAAAATAGTTGAACACAGAACTGCTGAAAGGACGCACACAGGGCACAGCAGAAAGACAACTAAGCACCAGGTGAACAGAAAGGGGAACATATACACCAGGATACTCAATGTATTAGACAGAAAACAGGTGGGAATAGCACTGTGGAGGCAGGGCAATAAGGATACAACACAAGGAATACTAATGGTATGACGAAGTACAGTTAAGGGGCAAGGGGAACAAGACGCACAGAGAGAAAGGAAAACAAATGTGCGTAGGAGAAGACTAACACGCAACCCGCACTGAAACGGTGGCATAAAGAACATGACACGGAACAGATTACAAACTCCTAACAACTTCAGAGTATCTCCTACTCAAATACCAAGCTTTTATATGCAAGACAGTGTGCATTCATCCCACCTGCTTTGAGCCCCTCTACAGTCCTCCGGCTCAGGCTTACAACAAATCTGCATCTCATCTCCCTCTCCTCCTCAGCCTCCTCCTTCATAAGCAGCATTGTTCATAGTAAGCAGCATTTGTTCATATTGTGTTCTTCAATTTAAACATAGTGAATCTCAGGTCCTGTGGAGAGGTTTATGATATCAGGGAATGTCTGTGACACGCTTGCTCAGATTGTTCCAGAGCATCGCGTGAGTGGAGTCACTGCCAAGCACAAGTGCATGTCATTGTTGAATAATTAGTTAAATCTGATGTTTGCATCCTGCCTGATTTTATATTTATTCATAAGTGAGGCTGCATAGTACTTCTACAGACATCATAAACAATTTCTTTATCCTGGTGCAGACTTTACAGTGGTAGGGTCTCGTTTCAGTGCCAGCACTTGATCTATGGTTCTGGGGTCTGTATTATGTTTCTATGGGTCTGTGACAATGCAATAACATGTAAGATCACACCCTGAAGTGTCACAAGTTCAGTAGGTTTTGAAATGATGGATTTGCTGTAACTCCTGTTTCACTGTAGGTATATCTCTCTAGAAGCATTGGATTTCCGTGTGTCTTGTCCTTAAAACTCTGAATATTAGCGTGATATTGGATGTGCAACCCATCAGTCAACAAAAGTCTGATTCCTTGAAACTGTATTAACCATAGACTCTATAAAAAGATGGACGCAGCACCCGGGTCTGAAAAGTGAGGCTGATGCAGAAATCTCAAAAATTTGCATTATATTAAATGGCCAGCAGATGGCGACGTTGGTGGTTGCAGAAAGAAGTTCAATGTTATTGAAGTCTATGAGAAAATAACCCTACTTTGCCACCTGATTTATTATTTCAATAATGATTTTCCACATCATTTTATGGTATCTATGGCAAGTTTCAAGTCTCCTTCAATATATCGTGATGTTCATTTTTGTAAATTATGGTCCCAAGTAGACTAGAATAAAGGATAAAGCCAGAATATGCTTTAGGGGTGCAGCTATCCTCTGGTCCTCGTCCGATACAGTCAGATCCAGATCCACGTCCCTCTCCGGATCTTCAATTCATGCTCTCATCCAATAGGAATCACAACCGGTTTCAAAATGACAAAATGGTGCTGTTCAAATTGCCAAAATCGAGGCTTCCTAAATGGTATGCTGAAACCAATGGGTGACGTCGCGGTTGCTTCGCCCATCTTTTTATACGGTCTATGGTATTAACATCTTTGCGCAGAATGCAAAATTATGCCAATTTTTCCTGTTGTGCATGAGCCTATTTAAGCTTTATAAATCAGTATTTTTTGTCACAGAGACTCTGGAAAATTATTCCACTGAAGCTAGACATTTGGAAATTCAATTACAGAATTGTTTAGAAATGAAGTTTTGGAATTTGTGGATGCCAGCATCTATATATCTGTGCAACTGGGTTAAATAAAATTGCATTGGGATATTACAGCATTTCACAATATATGGTGAAAAATATGCAGTCTCAATTCCAGAAGAAATTGGGACATTGTGTAAAATGTAAATAATATCAGCAAGCAGTAATTTGTAAATCCCCTTAAACCTGCATACAGTTGAAAAAGTACAAAGACTAAATAAAGTTTTGAAAATAAAAGCTATTTCAAAATGTGATGTCTGTCATGGGGTCCAATGAAGTTGGGACAGGAACCTGTTCACCATTGTGCAACATCTCCTCTCCTAGTAATAACACACAGCATACATTTTGGACCTGAGGACTCAAATTGTTGAAGTTTCAAAAACAGAATTTGTTCCCATTCTGGCCTGATATAGGACTTCAGTTGGTCAACAGTCTGAAGTCTCAATTGCTGTATTTCGTACTTCATAATCTGCCATATATTTTCCATGGAAGACAGGCCCAAGCTGCAGTCGAGTATCCACACTCTGGGACTACAAAGCCACGCTGTTGTAATTCAGACAGTGTGGTTTAATGTGTTACTGCTGGAACAAGCAAGGCGTTTCTGAAAAAGACAGTTTGTGGAAGGCAACATATGTTGTTCTCACATGCGCATGTGTCCTGCTTTTGCGTTAATTGTTCCTTTGCAGATGTGCAAGTTGCCCATGCAACAACAATAACGTTGCCCCAAACCACAACAGATGCTGGCTTTTGAAAATGTCGCTGATAACAGTCAGAGCGGTCTATTTCCTCTGAGAACACAACATCCACCATTTCTTAAAACAATTTTTAACATAAGCTTGTAAGACCACAGCACTGCTGTCCACTTTGCACCAGTGCATCTCAGATGAGCTCAAGCCCAAAGAAGACATTGGTGCTTCTGGATGCTGCAGATATAGGGTTCCCTTTTTGCATTATAAAGTCTTCAATGCATTTGACGATGCTACAGTGCTAATATGCTAATACTAATACTTTGGTTTCTCTGGACTCTATATTATGGAGCGTTGGCAGCCAAATCCCTAAATTCCATGCAATTGTAAGTTGAGAAATGTTCTGAAACAGGTTGAATATGTGTTCACGCAGCTTTTGGCAAAGTGGCAAACCTCAAAACATCTTACTGGTAAATGATTGTGCCTCTATGACTGCTCCTTTTATACCTAAACATAATTGAATTACTTCTTTCCTATTTACATTTACCCATGGAAAGTTCATGTTTATTTTTCTGAAGATTCCACAACTTTTCTGGTCTTTCCATTACACTGTCCCAATTGTTTTGGAATGCATTGGCGGATCGTATCTGGAATTTCCAAATATTTATAAAAAGCAATTCAGCTGATAAGAGGACATATTAAATATTGTTTCTTTCTGCTTTTTTCAACCAGATGTTGGTAAAAGAGCATTTACGAATCACTTAATTTTGCTTTTATTTGCTTTTTACTTTCTCTCAAAATTATTGCAATCGTGGATATATATATATATATATATATATATATATATATGTAATGGTGTGGTAGCGCAGTGGCTGTAGCAGCCGCCTCACAGCAAAACGGTCGTGTCATGGGTTCCGATCCAGCCTGGGGCCATTCTTTGTTGAATTTGCATGTTCTTCCAGTCTTAGTAGGGTGGGGTTCCTTCGGGTACTCAGGTTTCCTCCCACAGTCCAAACACATGCATGTCAAGCTAATTAGAGACTCCAATATATAGTGTATTCTATGTCTATTAGGTTGTCTTGTGGAGTTATTCAGCAATTTACTATCCTTAAGGCCTCACTCTGAGTGTGTGATTGTGATAGAGAGAGTTAATTTTTTACAGGCCATGATCTGAATTTTGTACGACTGGGAGGATTATACTTTATGATACTGGAACGGTTTACTCAAAGAACAGTGCCATCCCATCCAATAGATGACAAGCAAGTGGCACTTAATAATTATCAAATGTTAACATTGGCATAAGCTTTGGATGGCCAGACGAATATAACAATCATCCTCAAAAAAATTAATGCATTCGCCATATAAATTTGTCATAATGTGGTCAACCCAAAATAGCAAGTGATGAAATGCACCATCTGCTGCTCATAAATGGAACTGGATCCTGGCATTCTTCTTAGTCTGTTAGGCTACATTTGTCACGCCAGATGTTTCTAGTTATGCAGTTATGTACCATGACATACTAAATTACAGCATTATAAAATGAAATGAATCCAGTTCAAAAGGTACAGCAGCGCTTTTTAAAGTTAACCTAAAAGCAGTGTGCACAACCTCACTCAAATACCTTTTACTGGAATTGAGAAGCACAGCACCATGTGATGAGCTTGTAATAACAGAGACCTATCACTTCTCACTATCGTGGCATTGACAGGATGAAGTGAGGTCACAAGGTTCTTCCTCCAGACAGGAGGCTCATTTTAAAACTTGAATATCAGAGCTGAATTTGGAGATTCATCAACACTTGAAATAACACAAATATTGACACAAAAAAGAAAGGAAGTTCCTTGTTGTTTTAGGTTGTTCTTTGTCATCGGGTTTCAAGGGAGACTTTGATGGTTAGTGATAAAGCTTCTGTGAATATATGTTTGCATGCACACAAACTAGTTCTAAAGTATGCCCGAAATATGAAGCATCACCAGGCCAGTTGAGCTGCACTCAAACATTGTTACATGCATGTATTTTGCTACACAAATGGGACCCTCAACATGTCTTCAACAGTAAGAAAAATATAATTAACATGATATGTAGAAACAGAAAACTGTTTAGCTGTTGCTACTAAATCAATAAATTAATTAATTAATTTTAAGAAGCTATAACTCCCCTTATATAGATATCAAAGATCACTGTGTGAGGGAGAGACTTGAAGGACATTTTGCCGACACTGAAACACTCACTTCATCAGAGGGTACAACATTAAGAAAAATGCTAAAATAACAGACTTGTTCATCTGGAGTCCATATAAACAAGCCATGGGCGTTAACCTTTTAGCGCTCATAGCCATCCATTTGCCTATCCTGCAACATGTGGCCCTGTCTTAGGGCCTCACACAATTTTGATGCTACGCTTCAACTCCAAGACTAATCTCAACTCCACTACCCATGCAGGCTGATGGTTTGCAGATTGCCAGAGGTTTCTATGGACCCACAATGTGCCTATGCACTGCAAGACTGTCAGCCGATTGTATGTCTCTTCATTGGAAACCGAAAAGAAGGCCAGGCTAGTATTTCTGATTTTCTAATTACTACTGGCCATACGATTTATTGCCCCTTACTGGTGGACCTCACCATAGTGAGAAGAGCTATTTGAAGACCACAATGGAAAAATGATCAGTCACATTTTCACGTTGTGAAGAAATGATGAATTAAAAATTCAAAACCATCTTGGAAACAAAGCACTGAAAAAATATGCAAAAAACCATATAAAATATTATGTAGAAAAACAGTGAGGAGGGCTTCAGAGCTTAAAATAGGACTTAAATCCAGCAAGAACGGTACAAGGTGCTCTTTGGAAAAGTCAGAAAATCAACAAAAACATGAGTCCAAGGCACTCTTTTAAAAAGCCTTAAATAAAGGGCTAGTAAACTAGCCCTTTATTAAAGGTTTTTTAAAAGAGTGCCTTGGACTCATGTTTTTGTTGATATAAAATATTATAATAATATATAATATTATCTATTATAATAAATATTATAATAATATATAAAATATACAAAAATGCTCAATTTGGACTCTGATCGTTTTTCCTTTATGGTCTTCATTTAGCTCTTCTGGTTGTTTAATTCAACTTCACCTAGTCTCTTTGGCTAAAAGAAATAATTATACGCCAGGGTTTCAGATTGCAAAAGAAATCTGAGCTCTGTCTGATGCAGGGATTGACCTTAACATGGCCGTGGGAGAACAGGTGCGAAACAATTTACTTGGGTTCAATACATGCCTGTTCCCTTCCGCCTCCTCACACCTTTTCCAGTGACTGCGGCTGGAACCCCAAAACCTTTGAAAGATGGCATCTCCACACATAAAACTCTGGCTAAAATTTATCGCTCTGAAGAAAATGGTTCAGTCAGGGAGCCCACCCAGGAAGAAACAGGGGTCCAGAGCCCTGTAACTGCAAACCGTAACCCTCGTCACCTCAGAAAATATGCCGGGGCATCCATTGTACGGGTACGAATCTGTAGCTCCATTCAGCTCGTCCAGAACTAATGCGATGAAAAACGACAATCAGTGTGGGCTCTCAGGGAAAGGAAGAACATGCATCCGCATCATGTTACTGTCAGGGGGAACCTCACCTCTGTTGTCCAGTCGTTTGAAGATCGAGGCTGGGAGACAATAACTCATGAACCCCGCTTATGGACCTGAGGCCCAAAGACATAGCTCGCACACAGTCCATTGGTTAATGATGTCTCACCATGTTTAAAACGTAAGAGCATGATGCTCATGGCGAAACAAAATAGAAGATCAAAGGTTGGTCAAATGTTGTCTTGTATCTGAGAGGCATTTGACAGCAGGGTGCAATGGTTTTGTAGAAAATAACCGCGCAAATGGAGATAGTGAGTAAAAAGATTTATCAGAATACCAAGTAATTTCCAAAAGCATTAGTAATTGGGAATTACACTGCAGCCATTAGATTCCAATTTGCTGATAATTAAAAACTCATATTACTTCATTATGCAGTAGAAATGAAAATGACATGCACACACATTAATTTTTTTTTTTTTTTTGCATTGGATTGGTAATTGCATTTTAGAATTCATGGTAACTCTGATGTTCTCTTCTTTTGAAAGCCGCTGAAGTTCCAGCCAAGTTTCATGTTGTGTATAGCTCAGAGAAAACTATCCACGACCAACAAGCAATTGGACTTTGTTCCTCCAGACCAGTGGTGTCCAGCAGAATTTGAATTGTGCTGACATGGGTTTTATTTTAACTCCGAAACACCCCTGGACGAAAATAAAAACGTGCACTCGCATCGATCCTTTTCAGCAAAGATCTAAAATCAGTATTTTCATCGAGCAGCAATGTTCAGACCTTACTGCCATCTAGTGGTCATACTTCAGTAAATTCAGAGAGTGCTTTTGGCTTCAACTGAATGGTCTGACAATCAATACTCTCGAAGTAAAAACAGCTCAGAGTCGCAAAATTAAAGACCATAGCGAATTACGGACTTTGCGGGATTAAAGTAGTTGTTCACCCAAGAATATGAAATGACACGAGAAACTTAAGTTGCACTGATATTGTCGTGACCATTTACAGTCTGTAGTCCTACATAATACTTTCCATGGACACACATTGCTGCCATACGTCAGAAGACGTTTCCTCTGAAGCCATGCTCAAATCAAGCTTTGTGGAAGTTTGTGAATACGTATATTTTATTTGGAAAGGAACATTCCAGCTAATTTTTTTGTAGTAAATTTTCAGTGCATTTAGCATGAAAATGGCACCCTTGATGCATGTGATTTAAGGATGAATTGCAACAGATGTTTGTAAAAATCATAAAATCTTAGGTAATCCGTTCGAAAGGAGAGACAGAGAGCTGGAAAATAGATTACATTTTAAAATTCATTTCTAGTTACACTGCCCCTTTAAAATCAAGTCATTTTAATTTAATGTATCACTCCAATGTTTACATTCAGCCCAAACAAAGAAAATCATACTTTGGATAACATGTTTGGCAAAATATGTTATCCAATTTTTAATGAGTGTTCCATAGGGTATTAATAAGCCAAAGACTACTGTCCAATCAGTTGCTTGGATGCAAAAGCAATGGCAGACATTTGCCTCCATGGATTCACACTGTAAGAAACACCCAAGATTGCAGGTCTCCATATTTAATTAATTACTCCCATAGGCCACTCTTTTAATCTCCTATTTGTCCAAGAGTTGGTTTCTCCATCCAAGATGACATGCAAACTTCCTCAGTCTCCTTGGCCGAGGCTCTGAGGTGCTGAGAACACATAGAGATAGCAGATAACAAAAGTTCCACGTGGATAAAATTTCATAAGGGGAACATTGAACATTTTGGCACAGCAACAAATGAGCAAGCAGAATTTGTGTCCATCACATGCTTCGTTGGCAGTGATGTGTGTGTGTGTGTGTGTGTGTGTGTGTGTGTGTGTGTGTGTGTGTGGATTCTAAATGAATTACACTGAAAAAATTGAGACTTTGGATCAAAGTAAAAAAATTGCGTCAACTTGTTACAGCTAATTTTTTTTTTGTTTTTCTCAATTGAAAAAAATTTTACAAAGGTAATTTTTTTTTTCTAGTTCCCAGAAACAACTTGGGCAATCCACTGCAGTACTCTCATACTGCCACATTGGTTACTTGTTTAATCTAATGACCTCAACATATGGCTCGTATATGACGCATTTCTGTGATCAAGTCATCTAAATCTAAAGATACTGTAAATAATCTCTAAAGCCTCATGCCAAAGACTGGCATATTTGCTTGCTCAATGCAGTATGCTCAGACAATGTCTTTTTGGTATAAACATGGTTGTCCCATTCAAAAAGAACAACCAATGTTCTATTTTGACAAATACCATTACCCTTGACTATGAATGGAACTGCTCCCTCTCTATCCTAGCTGGCCCAGTGTATATCAGACTTTAAGTCTGGATGAGCTAGAACTAAGTTCTTCTGGTTTGAGTGAGCATTGATCCCTCCCTCCCACGCTCCATGCCCTTCTAAAAACAAATTTGCTGAATCACGACAGTTGCTATAATTTTTCTTCAGTTTAGATGCAAAGAATGAATAAAAGGTATTATTTTTAATTAATTGTTAGCCCTTGAGAGGCACAACTTGATACAGTTAGCATAACCAAATGCTGTTTCCTGCTAAATATTCTCCAGCCTTCAGTCCTTCTGTGGCAGAAAAAACATCTCAAGAAAGTAAGCCTGCAGGAGCGAATAACAAAACAATTGAGTGCATTGGTAAACCCAGTCAAGTAACCAAACGATGCTATCTTAAAAGAAATACCACAAAATCCGCAAACAAAAAAAGTGGAAAATCAGTCACCCAGTCGGCACACAGCCGTTTCTTATCATGTGATTAAATTCGGTTCTCTCAGCCAAGTTTGATGTTTGATCATTTATCGCGCAGGTTTCGCTCGTTACCCGTGTGCGAAATCTTCATATAGCTTTTAAAGTGACCCCTAGAGGGCAGTATTGCTCACAATAAGAAATATGCTTTGGAAAAACATTTCTAAAATTTAAATGCACAATTTTACTAATTACATAACGGTTTTCCGGTAGATATTAAAAACATGTATCTCACTCCATCTAGATACCCACATTTGAGGGTAAAAAGACAGATTATGTTGTTATTCAAGGCAATGTCTATTTTATGGAAACGCTGTTTTACCAAAAGTGTGTGGACACGTCATTGAAACCTCATTAACATAGATAGAAATTTGACATTTTACATTTTAATATCTGACGTTGAAATTGAAATTTGATATTAATTGGTCAGTATGGGCTGATGAGGCAGACCTTCAGCCTTCATTTGAGGATATTTCTTACAGAATTCTACTCCACGATTTGGAAATTTTCCCCATTTTGTACATGCCCCCCCCCCCCCCCCCCCCACACACACACACACACACACACAACTTTCCATGTAGCATTCAGTAAGAGAGAGTGAAGAGATATACAAAAATGCTGCAAAATCTTAACGTTATAACAGATTTGAATCACAGTGCCCTCAAATGGAAGTTGAATGGCTGTCCTGTCAGGCCATATTGAGCAATTAATTGCAAATTCAATTAAATTGTCAGCAATTTAGAATTTAAACATGTTCATTTTCCATGTAAGTCAATGAAATATCCATGCACTTTTGGCAATGTAGTGCAGATTAGTGGACTAATCATCAAATCACGTGCTAGTTCCCTTCCTTCAATTTAATTTATCAAAAAAAAACTTCAGAGAGCCTGCAGCTTTCTGCACTCATGTCCTCTGCTTTAAAATAAAACATGTTGTCTGCAGTGTACATTTACTTTCCCCAGGATTGTGGAAACTTGGATGGAGCATTTTTGCAACAAGGATATGCAGAAAGCATCCACATCAATGATCTCAAGCAACTGTCACAACATTAGCCACCATAAATTCACTTGTGGTTTCATGTTTTTAAAAAGTAAATAAAAACTGTTGCTTGTAGAAATATGCAAATTTTGGAATTTATTTTTTTCCAATCAAAGATATAATCTAAATAGTATTTTCAATGACATAGCAGGCTATTGGTTATGGGTCAATACTTGAATTTCAATGGGAGTCCTTTGGATAAATTTTAGACAAATATTTTTTCAGTGTACTATTTAGTCCTCGTATATCACTTACTTACATTTAAATAAAATGCCTGAGGCCACAAAGACATTTCAGCTTCCAAATTCTTTGAAAGACCAATAACACCTGTCATTTTTGATATTATGGGAAGTTTTTTGTGAGTCCCGCCCCTGTTCTAATTTCTCAGTTTGTACATCCTCTATTCCTTTCTTGCCACCTTTCCTGCCTCTTAGTCCCTGCCACTAGAGATGAGACCGGAAGAAGCACAGAAGAGACATAATGTGAGAGGACTCGAGGTTAACAGGCATTTAAGAAAATAAGTTATCTATGCTCCGGGGCCGTCATTTTACAGCAATGTCAAATAATATGTGCAGCACAGCTGCATCTTCCGTCCATTGTTTTGTTAACATTATAGCCTACACCTGTATTTTATGATCTCTGTCAGGTGAGCATAACAGTGTTCATTACGACTTATATATTTACTTCTAAATCAATTTACAACGCAGCAGCTGTGCATCATGCCTCTTACATATGTCACGTGTGCTAAAACGTCTCCCACAAAGGATAAACCAGTGAATCCTCGCTCATACCCCCTCCAGCAAGCCTCCTCTCTCCCAACTCCTCCCTCCTCGCGATGCATTTTAAGAATTGAGACATCCTTCAGGATGGCGCACTGAGATTGATTTCTGGGTCACAGGCAGAGTGACGGAGGAGAGAGGAGACAAGGAGGCCAAAAATAGAAAAATGAAAAGAGCCAAGGTCAGAATAAACATCTTTATTGTCCACTTGCGTGGAAATTTGTCCATCTAAGAATAACTGAGATTGCGCTACCAATGGTTATTGATTCTCTCACACCATCTTTCATGTTAAAGTACGACCTCAATGTGCAGTGGCATTCTAAACTCTTTGCCACCTTGGGCCATATAGTCATATTTTTCTTGAGTTTTCTAAGTTCCTAGCTAAAAAAGGTTGTTAATTAAGGTGGGGCAGTGACTGTAAGGCTTTTTGATATTTATTTGGATAGCAACAGTGATCCTCTCAGATCATCATTCCAAACATTTACTCTCTTAATACAAATCTAAATATTCATAAGACTATACTTAGTATAAATATACTGCATTTGGATTTACTGACAGTATGAAACTGAAGTAAGAAACATAGCTGTCATGCCTCAAAATCATATTTGATCAGGTCAGTCTGTTCTTTTAAAGGTGGAAGCCCGTCTTTGCAATCTAGCTCTTTGTGAAAGTGGCCATACTCCGGCTCTTGGATGAGCCACATGCTAAACAGGATGTAAATGATCTACAATTTCAGAAGTATTTTCCTGATGAGGAAAGAGAACTTTGAAAACCAAAATAGAGGAAAATGGGAGCTATACTAGGGTTGTGCGTGATACCATTATGAAACTAAGGAAGACTCGTATATTAGTTGATCTCTCTGTTCCAGTCACATCGTGCAGCAATGATATGTTGATGGCAAAATTATTCAAATAAATAGGGATAAAAACCAAAGTTCTTATGTTCCGTCACTTACACCATCATTTTCCCTATTCTTTGAATTGGTCTTTTTTTTGAACAATGACACTTTTATTACAGTCATTTGTTTAAATTAATCCTGTAGAGTTTAGTGCTATAGCCAGCTCTTTCAAGCTCACTTTGTGTCTTAGATCATTAGATCATTTGAGTGATGTGAAATGATTGGCACCCTGCTTATTATATGTCGTAAGTGCCACCTTAGCTTCTCGAAAAACACCTCAGACTCTTAGAAGTAGCAGTCATCAAGATTACCATGAGGAAAATTCCTGATAATAAACTTCTCCATCTAAAGGCTATGGACTAGCTACTGAATAACACAATGATTTCCTTTATCATAATTTTTCACGAAAACTCTGCTCACAGGGAGCAGGCCTCATTATTTAAAAAGCATCTAATAGTCCTGTGAGTACAAGAGCCTTTTCCAATTGTGCTCCATTCACATGGAACAATTTTGCTTCCCATGTTCAAGTGACAAATGCACTTTATGTCTAGGCTGAATACACACCTTTTTGCCTGTGATGTAACTGAGCAACATCAATTGATGCCTGGCACGAGCTTTAGAATCTGGAGGAGGCTGACCTATCAGTGCTGTTACTGGATCAAATATAGCATAGTACCCCTGCGTTTAGATATGGCGGGAATGGTTTTGAGGTGAATGTCCCCAGAGCTTTCCTCATGGGTTTTGTTATCTTGGTAATTTTTGTTCGCACAGCTATGTTGCCAAAGACTAATTCTCACTGTTTATATTTCTTATTATACAGTACACAGGAACCTTCACCTATCATGCTCAGCCCACAATAAGCTCTGAGCTGTTTTTAGAATGGTCATTATCAATTGATTTTCACCAAATATGGCTTTCAAACTAAATATTAAAATAAACCATTTGATGAGATCAAAATGTCCAATCAGAAACATCTTTGATGAAAAATAAATCACGCATAAATTAAATAGAAATGAAGTTTCACATTGCACCCCGCTGCGGGCACAAGAAGGTGTAACTGCTCATTCCAATTTATAGCCATGCACACACAACACATGCATCATTGTGTATCAAAAATTTATTGAACCATTTCAATAAGACTAAAATTTCTTTAAAAGAAAAGCAGAAAACATGCAACTACTTAATCAGCACACAGTCGACCAGGATTTATTTAACACAAAATATTTTAACGTGAATGCAATATTTTCCGAATCATGACTTTCATACACACAACAGCACTCTACATGAGGCTGGGGATTAAAGCGATCTCCTTGTGAGTACTAAAACTCTGCAGCTCACAAACTACACACATCATTGCTTCCTTTTAAGTGGCAGTGACAGAGCGCCAGAGGTTTATCTCCCTTCGCGACAGATTTAGTAAGCAAATGGATATGAGAATCAAATACTTATAAAACCAGAGAGTGTCAGGTTGAGAATGATTTCAAGAATCCAATGTCACCGTACTCCCTGGTGTAACCTGCTGACGCTCATCTGGGTGAGCATATGCCAGAATTGTCAGCCGAGAGAAAACTTAGTATGGCCTCATAGAAAACTGCCTAAAAGCTCTAACATCATATGTTTGCTGTTCCAGATAAACCCTCTTGAAACTGCCCCAGCAGACACGGCTCAAGAGAGAGTATCAACGTATGCACAACTAAACAGTGTAAGAAACGTAAATCACATTGAGCAAAGACATTTCCTTACAGTCCCCAAATTCTAATTATATAGCAATTTTCTGTAAGCGCATTTCAAAATTAACACAAGAAAAAGGAAACAATTCATTATGCGCTCATACGTTTTCAATTTCAGCACCTCAGCCCTCTGGCAATGGTTGCGTAGGTTTCAACAACGCTAGCAAGAGCCCTAAATAGAGACGAGCCGTTTCAAACGGCTTTGCGGAGTAGATATGGATAAGGAGAGTTTTTTTTTTTTTTTTTAAAAAATAATCCTTCTCATTAGAAAAAATGTATATTTTCCCACGGAACCCAACCCATTCACACATCACTCCCATTCCAGAGAGAGGACACAAACACTGTAAAGGCTGCAATGGCAAAAGTACCACAACCTAACCCCTGCTTTAAATCCCGCCTATGCCATAAACACTTAAGCGACAGAAAATTTAGCCAATGAAGTATTCTTAAAGTATACGTGCGTCACCGTAATGAAAGAGTGTAAACCAATTGGAACAAGCATGAGAGATGCGTAAAGTTCACTGCGCTTTTTCATCCTCCATTTAAAAGTTTATATGAGAAACGAAGCTTCTGAGAGAGGAACCCTAAGACAAGAATATTCACGTGGTAATGAGCTATGTCGCCATTGGCTGCAGGAGGAGGAGAGGCGTTCCTACCACAGCGGCGTGGGTTTGCCTGGATGACACAATTACAACAACTTTGAGCTACTGGTTGGGGGAAGTTTGTGATATTACCAAATTACGCCCCGTTCCAAAACCCTGCTTTAACACCACTTTATGCATCACACGGATTTGGTTGCATAATATTATGTAGTCTTAAACAATGTAAAAGATCATTCGTAAGGTTTGTTTTCCTCAAGGATTTGGCAGCAATTCTTTCACATTTTATCCGAAGGGAAAGCTGCTTTTCCCAAACAAATTGTTCGATTGCTTTTTTAATTCGGTCGAGTTCCTCGTTGGCTCCTCCACTGCGTTTCTATGAAATCGTGCGGAGTGTCGCTTGCTGCTGCTGCCTGTGCCGCTGCTCGAAGTCTCGGAGCTGCTGGTGATGAGGAAAAGAAAATGGCGGCGGGAAAAGCGAGTGAAACCGAAGAGGACTTTCCGAGGCTGACAACGCAGGAGAGGAACAGCTTGGCCGGAATGGACAGGTAAGAAACGCAACCTTCTGCACACTTGCATGGGTTTTCTTGGGGGGCCGTGCACCAGTTCTCGGTTTAAAGTGTGTATAAATGAACTGCACAACACCTCAAGTAACGGAGACGCCTGTGTTGTCTTCTCTGCTTGCAGCCGACTGTTTGGATTTCAGAGGCTTCATGAAGATGGCGCCAGAACGAAGGCCTTGCTGTTAAAGGTATGTCAAGACTAGTGCCAGAGCCGGTTCGTACCCAAACAATCGAGCTTGGCGCATTCATTCCACTCGGACATATGTAGTTGGCTTGCTGGTTAGTTTTCATTGTAGCAAGTTTAAAAACTAACTTTACAACATTGACACGATGGATGGTTGTACCTTCATCACTTCTTATGCGCAAAGCGACCGGTTTTTACGTTTAATTCCCAGGGCTACTGAAGCACGTTAAACTGTTGACCTAAGGACTATAGTTAACAAGTTGCTTGTGCTTCAACGTCCAGTGAAGTTGATGGCCGTGTAATAACTATAACCCCTTTACCTGGTCCTTGAACTGAAGGAGCTTGCACAGTCTGAGCAATGATTTACTTGGCTTGCTAACGCCTTCCGAGCTACGCTGGCGCAATTGTTAGTGCTTTAAATTTTACTAGCTAGCTAGCCGTGTTCTTTCACTGCGAATAGACTTCTTGATACACACAGAGTAAATTCAGTATATATCTGATTTAGCCAGAATATTTTTGGCGAATGGGTTGTCTTGGCGGTGCAATGTTTTCTGTCCGTTAGCTAGCAGGCTAAATGGCTACGTTTCTTGCTTTCCTGGGGTAGGGCTAATCTTCTGAAAACATTCTGCTGAAAAACTACAACCATCTATACTTTCCTTCATAATTTCTTTATTTCTTTATATATTGTGATGAAATTTTCACCAGTTATTCTTGAGATGTATATCTATCAATATCTGGTTGAGTTGATCGGGGGGGAGGAGAAGAATTAGTAAGAGAATTTTCAGAAGAATGTTTTCTGCAGATTAGCCCAACCCGTTAGCTAGCAGGCTGAATGGCTACGTTTCTTGCTTTCCTGTGATTTTGACAGCTGGCTCGCTTGTTGACCGGCGAAGTAGCCAGCTAGCCAGTTAATGCTAGCAAATATCTGTAGTTCAGTGAAGTAACGTTTGAGTGCCAGTGTCCTCTTGATCAACCGAGCGATTGTCAGTCTGTGTCAGGCTGCTTTCAGACCGGACGCGAAACAAATTTTCTCGCACAACAGATTACATTCAAAGTCAATGCAAAGACGCGAATACACGCGTGCATTCGCGTCTTTGCATTGACTTTGAATGTTATCTGCCGTGCGAAAAATTCGTTTCGCGTCCAGTGTGAAAGCAGCTTCTAGTGTTTGCTTTGGTGATTGCTTATGCGAAGTTTGGAAGTGGCGATAGCTACGTGATACATTGGCTAGGCAGCTATGGTTGGTTGTTTTGGCTACCTGGCTAATGTAAGGTTAACCCTATTACCAATTTTCAAGTTACGCTCACGTTTGCTAGACGTTTTTTAAACGGTATAATTGCTAGCCTAACAGTCATCGCTGGCACCAGTTGGTCTAACGTTTGCTTTGCTAAACTGCGCATTTCACTCCTCGGACTTGTATCGTGGCTACATGATCGACCTGGGCCGAACGAGACGCGTTTTTAGATGGGTCGGCAGAAAATTTGTGGCTAACTAATGAAGAGTTTGTCGGCTCTCTAGCCAGCTAGCTTTTGCTAATGTATGTTTCGGGTCGGCCCAAGATGGCGGGACAGTCAAAGAGGAGAGAAGTAGCTCAGTGAAACACGAATAACGTTAACGACAGTTGGCTAGGTCAAGTTAAGCTAACAAGCGCTAGCGTCATAGCATGGCTGAATGATATTATATCCCGAGCGACGTCTTTTACTTATGTTGTGCTGTCAGTTCATCTTAATCTTGGTCTCGTTGGTTTATTTAGGTTGGCTACATAACGAGCTGTTGTGTTACACAGCCGCAGCATTTAACGTCAAGCATTCACAACCTGTGGCATTGGGCTCAAAACAAGGGGTAGGGCTAATCTTAGAACATTCTGCTGAAAAACTACAACCATCTATACTTTCCTTCATAATTTCTTATTGATAGATATACATCTCAAGAATACCTGGTGAAAATTTCATCAAAATATATTAAGAAATAAAGAAATTATGAAGGAAAGTATGGGTGGTTGTAGTTTTTTCAGCAGAATGTTTTCAGCAGATTCGATAGCTACGTGATACATTGGCTAGGCAGCTATGGTTGGTTGTTTTGGCTACCTGGCTAATGTAAGGTTAACCCTATTACCAATTTTCAAGTTACGCTCACGTTTGCTAGACGTTTTTTTATAATTGCTAGCCTAACAGTCATCGCTGGCACCAGTTGGTCTAACGTTTGCTTTGCTAAACTGCGCATTTCACTCCTCGGACTTGTATCGTGGCTACATGATCGACCTGGGCCGAACGAGACGCGTTTTTAGATGGGTCGGCAGAAAATTTGTGGCTAACTAATGAAGAGTTTGTCGGCTCTCTAGCCAGCTAGCTTTTTGCTAATGTATGTTTCTGGTCGGCCCAAGATGGCGGGACAGTCAAAGAGGAGAGAAGTAGCTCAGTGAAACACGAATAACGTTAACGACAGTTGGCTAGGTCAAGTTAAGCTAACAAGCGCTAGCGTCATAGCATGGCTGAATGATAATATATCCCGAGCGACGTCTTTTACTTATGTTGTGCTGTCAGTTCATCTTAATCTTGGTCTCGTTGGTTTATTTAGGTTGGCTACATAACGAGCTGTTGTGTTACACAGCCGCAGCATTTAACGTCAAGCATTCACAACCTGTGGCATTGGGCTCAAAACAAGGGGTAGGGCTAATCTTAGAACATTCTGCTGAAAAACTACAACCATCTATACTTTCCTTCATAATTTCTTATTGATAGATATACATCTCAAGAATACCTGGTGAAAATTTCATCAAAATATATTAAGAAATAAAGAAATTATGAAGGAAAGTATGGGTGGTTGTAGTTTTTCAGCAGAATGTTTTCAGCAGATTAGCCCTACCCCAAAACGAAGGGGATTTTAGGGTCTTATGTGGAGCGTAGTGTTCTGATTTCGGTATAACTGGCTCGCTGTAACGGTTCTAAAAATTAAAATTCACCCATGCCCGATAATGGAGATAAAGTAAAAGCAGACTTCTGCTGACTTCCGTGTTAAGGATAGATTGTTGCCTCTAGGTAGCAAGTTATCATTCATGGTTAACCCGAGTCAGTCCTCAGCCTGTAAACCTAGATGAAAATCGACTGCCCATGTAGCTGACAGCTTCCTCTCTGGAACTGTCCTATCTCGAAGTATAAAGCTATGGTCTTAACTTGTTCTTCGAGGATTGGGAATGTGTAGCTTTAATTCAAACTGAAGTTTCCTACCATTTTTTTTTTTTTTTTTTTTTTTAGTAGATTGCATGACTTTTCAGCTTTAAGTAATTAATGTTTTTTCTGATTTTGGGGGTATGGTAGACAGAAACAAAGGGCTTGTGTTTGCATTTGGTCATGCAGCCAATGACAACGAATTTACATTGGCTTATGTAATGAAGGTCCTGGAAATCCGGGTGTCCAGTTTGCTGGAGGGTTGCTGCACAGTTTTATGAAATTTCTTGCTCGAAAGAGGTTCCAGGATCTTCTGGCGCACGTTGGGTGCAGTTTGCACCGG
Source organism: Gymnothorax javanicus (assembly GCA_029692085.1). Classification (NCBI taxonomy): domain Eukaryota; kingdom Metazoa; phylum Chordata; class Actinopteri; order Anguilliformes; family Muraenidae; genus Gymnothorax; species Gymnothorax javanicus. The sequence continues at coordinate 36,663,792 of CM056210.1, read as the reverse complement.
ATCTCATCTTTAGACCATATTGACCCATTGACGAGGAAAACTAGGTGTAATTTTCCACTGTAACATTGCGCTTTGTTCAGTTTTGCAAATTCTGACCATGCCAGAAGGATGACTTGGACGACTGTTGCAACCACCATAGAGCTCCTATGCAGACTGATCCACAAAGCATACGTCAAATCATATGATTCATGGTTATCCATTTGCATTTGAAATGTTCTCGGAATGAAAGCACAGCACAAATCTGTGTTTTCTGAACAGTAACGAGCAATAGAGATCACTTGCGACAGGTATTAATCAATAGTTTAATTCTCTTATCTGTTTTCTAACATTAAGTGTTCTGCACATTTTTTTTTTTTTTTTTTTTTGCTAAAGTACTCCCTTGATTATTTGCATGGTTGCTGCTGCAACAAACCAACAACTTTTTTTTTTCTATCAGTTAAGGTTTGAATTACACTTGAATTTTTTGGTGTAATGATTGGACATATTCATTCATTTCACTGTTTATGAATTTATGCTCTTGCCTCTGTTTTGGGAATCCCTCCCTTTGCTTGTACTGTGTTGCCGCATTTTATAATTTAGAGAATTTACGTTTGGGGACAAGATGTATATTGTGGGTTGGGCTGAAATATTTGTGAGCCATGCCTGTTGTGAGAATGGGGGTATGGGTGCTAAAATGTGGTTTTTTTTTTTTTTTTTTTTTTTTTTTTTTTTTTTAATGTGTCAATGTGTTTAGGACTACGACTTGAATTTTGTGCCTGCTCTCTTGTTTTAATATTGATTGATTCTGTGATGTCAAATCTGAAATCTTCACGTTTTTGGGGACCTACTTGTTCGGGTATGACTATCTTGCGTAAACTTCATGATTTGTTCCGCAAGTAGATTTACTTGCTGAAAATGAGGTTTTCTTATTCTTTTTTGAATCTTATTAGTTTTTCCAATGTGCTCAGGAGGTAGTTAAATGATCTAAATTATGAAATTGAATCAAAGAATTTCATTACCTGTCTTGATTCTTACATGATTGTGGATTTGTAACTGTTACACAATTGTTGTGCAAAAAGTGCTCATTGCTAAAATGTATCGCACCAAAGGGGCATTCCAACCAAAATATGATTTGGGCTCATTCCCGTTAATTTTGAATAAAGAAACACCTCTTGACAGTTTTGCCTACTCCCCTTTCAGTGTTTCTCCACGTCGGTTTCCAAATGACCGGGTGGTTGGACAGGTGAAGATTTGAATTTTAGAAGCCCGTAAATTGATTTCCTGGCACCTGAGAGCCAAATTTGCCTTCATATCAATCTTGAAAATTTGTTCATATTGGATTATCTTAAACGTAAATTGCCAGTGTCGGCCCTCCTACCCACATCTGGCATCTAAATCACGAGATGTAGAGTATGATTGAGCCTGATATGTAAAGCAGTCGATTCAGAATGAACCAAAAATGACCAATTCCGTTAAGTTGACCTCTGTCATCAATGGCAAAGAACAAAAGATGAATAGGGCCGTACGTGGCGCATGGACGGTCCAGGCTATCAAACGGTTTGCCCTCACTAGTTAGCTAGCTACCAACAATCTATGCATATGTTTTGCTGAGAAGACAGAATAACACCAACTGTATCATTGATGCATATTGTAGTGTAGGGTTGTTTTTCCCCATTGGACTTCTGCATGCAATACCAGATGTAGCTACAAACCAGTAGCTATCCTGAGAAAGTGATTCCTTCATGCCACGCAGCACAGGCATTTGCAGCACTAGATAATATAAAACATTTTTCCAGATGGTGACGAATTTTGTCATGGCATGATGTAATCTGCTTAGAAACTTTAGTTGGTTTGGTAGCTAGCCAGCAAACTGGCTGCAGTCGGATACAGAATGTCAGTTGCTTCACCGAAATGAGTAAAGTTAGCTTGTCATCGAATTGGTTTGGAGGAAAACGCAGATATAACAATCATTAGATAAATAACTCTATGTCTAATAGCTGCATTGCGTAATATGATTTATTACAAAGTCTAGCTAGCGTATTGCCTGACTCAAGGCCAATTGACGTTAGACAGCATACTGGATCCAGTGTTGTTATTAGCTCAGTGATGGCAACAAACGTATGAAAACTAGCTACTTGCCCTGCTTTACACGTGCAGCACGATTCCTCTATTTTGTCGGGTTTGATCTCAGTGTGCTGTTTATGGGCTGTTCAGCCGTTCTGCGTCAATTGCCAGCACTTTGCTGTGACTCTTGCGTCTCCACCGGTTCCGTTAAAAATTTTGAATTCATGGATATCTTTGTGTAAAATAGTTAAGGTCTCTGAACAACTTTGCCGGACAAGTTGGACGCATTCGGTACTATACAATCCGCAATATTTTCGGAATATGGGCGAGAGAGTGATGCTCAAACTTCTGCTGCACTGTACCAATGCAGAACTTGGCTGCGTTGCATGGGGCCGATAGCAACGGTAACTAAGGGGGCGGAGCTGGTCAGAGCAAGTCGGAAAGGTCCATTGTCGTCCGATTCATCGCCTAGTTAATGACGCCAACCAGACGCCGGAGCTATATCACAGTTAACGGAGGCTAAAGAGTGACTAGTTTGAAGTTTGGCCTATTCTGCCTTGGTTTATGGGGTGTTTTTAAGAGTAGTTCTTAATTTTTTTTTTTTTTTTTTTTTTTTTTTACGGGTGGCCGACGCTTATGACCGGGTGCATACATTATGAATGGGCGGTGCTTGGGCAATGAGTAATAATGATCGAGCGGCCTACCCGGTCATTTACGACAGTGGAGAACCCTGCCCTTTCTATCTAATTATCATAGGTTGCTATGTCTTAGCCTGTTGGCAGCTTTCATGCAACTAGATTGACTCCAGTAACCATGTCATCACTTGGATTTAAATAAACATGTTTCTGGCATTCTGTGCAAACAAATAGCATAACAAACCATATTTACACACACAGCCTGTTATTTACCTGGAAGGTTTTTATTACGTCCTTTAAAACAAGAGCTGCTGTATGTGAAAATGTGAATTTGGCTCAAACTCAGGCTGCAGTTCTGGCAAAGTAGGCTCTAATAGCAAGACTGAAAAATCAAGAAGTATTTTTGAAATTTGTCTGAAGGGACATGGACTACTAAACACCTACCGGGGAAAACAACCAACTTTACGCGTGTTAAATATAGTTTATCTTGTGAATCATTTGATTTTAATGCCAGAATCATGTTTTTAAAGACAAAAGTGACAACATGGCTATTGGACTCCTTCTAGTTGCATGTAGGTAGTGAAGTAGTGACCAAGGTTAACTGTGGAGTGAACACACGGTTTGCAAAACTGTCTGGAGGAGTTTATTTGCTCAAAAACTAAATTGGAATGAACCCAAATCGTGATTTGGGTGGAGTCCCCCTTAAATTCTGTTGGTGCAAGAGGTGAATCAGAAATGAGAAACTTTCATTGCTAAACTAACCATCTGATGAGTACCTTTATGTAGCGGCTGAACAGCCGTTATGAGAATTGAGGAAGCTCTGAGCATGTTTAATTGAAGCAGTCAGTTGAAATCCGTCTATCGACCGCTCAGAATGGCAGAACATTTGGTCTGCACTTTGCCTGCCTATCATGTTGTACAAGGCTCACAGGACTGTTTTTCTCAAAGTTCATCAGACATTACTCAGTGTTTTGCCCATCAGACCTCTCATGGGCTTTGTTCTGATGAGTAAACTATATTCAAAAACTTGTCTGTATGTATTTGTGGAGGCAATTCTCGCATGGCAGAATGCAATACAATATCATTGATTGATCTACTCTTTGGATTGTTCATTTTTTTTTAATTAAACTTTTTCATTGTTCGCACAGTTCATTGCTGATGCAGTTACATTTGTTTTTTGTGTTTTATCACTGTGTTGGCACAATGAAAAAAATTTACTTGGGTTTATATCTTCATTAAGTAGGGCAGTGGGTTTTAAATGCCAGGCTTGACAATGGCAGCACCGATGGCAAAAAGCCATTGTACCCTCAATGCTTAACACTAAAAAACATTCGGGGTTTGAATCCAGCCTGGGGGGCCCTTCACTGTGGAGCTGGTATGTTCTTCCCTTGCTCATGTGGGTTTAAGTGCCAGGGCTTGACATAACTGGCAGCACCGATGGCAAAAAGCCATTGTACCCTCAATGCTTGCAGTGGAGGCCCTAAAAACATGCCTTTTAGTTGTTTTAAGCAAAAGTTGCCTCATGCCCCTTTAGTTTTTGAGCCATCAGAGCGTCGCCTTGCTTTTTTAGTTGTTTTTTAAGTTGCGGTGTGCCTCTCCTAGCAGGACTGCACACTTCAAGTACTGTAATAGACAAGTGATAATTATAACAAAACATGCTGTTGTAATCCTTTCATTTTTTTATTTATTTTTTATTTTTTGGAATAGTCCTTTTGATGTAGTGCTCTGAAATTCTTTTTTCTTGATTAGGGGGAGACAAAATTGCCCAAAAGTTTTGAGCACACATACCTGGATATATCATCAGATACCCTCTTATCTAGCTTTAAGTCAAACATGAAAATACCTGCCTCAACAATATAAGCAATCAGTCTAGATTTCCTAATATCAGTGCTAAATTTACCTTTAGTCAATGCTGCGAGTTTCTCAGATCTTTATACACAGTAAGTCAGTGGGATGATCTTGCACTTTAATACCCGAATTAGCTTCGTGGCTCTTCTTGAACTTTCTCTAAAGCCTCTATGTCTTTCGGTCATGGTCCCCAGAACTGTACACCCACTCTAGATGTGGTTGTTACAAAAGAAGCATCACCTCCTTGGATTTGAACTCAATACTTTTTGCTTTTAGTTGTTTTTAAGTTGCGGTGATCAGTTATGAGCTGGGGAGCGAATGTGAATAAAAACCCCTTTGAATTCTATCCAAATCATCCTGAATCACTTTGACTCTAGCCTCCCATATGGAGGTAATGTCAATGAAGAATTACAGGTCATATGGAACACAACATGTGTATGAAACCACTGACCACCACTCTTGTGTTCTGTGCAATGAGTTATGAATCCACTTCAGAATCACTTCCCCAATGGAGTGATAATTATAACTTTGATAATGCAACATGCTGTTGTGCCCTTCCCTCTTTTTCATTTTTGCTGTCATGCCCTTCCTATTTTCTGTGATGCCCTTCACTTTTATGATAGATTCCAAACCAACCACTGGCCATTTTTGCTGTCCCCTTTTTTTATTTTGATGTTTCCAATCTTATGTCAGACCTCTGAAATCGGGATGATCTTCTCCCTGAGCACTCTAGGATATAAGCCATCAGGACATGCATGTTGGGTTAATCTTGAGGGACAAGAATAAAATTGCCAACAAAGTAAAATGTCCGCAATATCCTTATTATCTGAGTGATTCATATGATTTTGATTTGATGCGACGCGCTCAAGTTGTCTCACCGATGTTGCGATATAGCTGTAAAAATACGTTGGTAGTCTTGGGAAACATTGAATAAAACAGTGAAGAACTTTGATAATGTCTCAGTCCTTTTCATGAGATTTGTCACTGCTGGGTACAATATTTTGTTCATGAACTGTTCACCCCAGGACTGGCGGAGAGAGTTATTTATTGCTCTCTGTGTATACAATGCTGTCAGCAGCCCTCAGAATTGTCATTTCGTTGAAGTTATGGGGTGTTGTAAGGCATTAGTCTTGCAACCTGCTGGTTTCATAAAGAGATCATTTTCATCTGATTGTGGGAGACATGCATGTGTGGAGTTTCATGTGTGTAACTGAAGATGAGTTTGCATCTGTAATGATGCATATTCGTCTTCAGTGGTGTCTCATGCGCACGTAGTCGCACCTCGGAGCAGCCTTTTAGTTTAAAAGTTTATAGCGCCTCCCTGCTCCCACCATTGGATCTGCCCTCCACCCTCTCTTTCAGTCCATTCATTTATCGCTCATCCCGCTTACTGGCAGGTTGCTGCCTGGGTAGTGCATGCTGGCTGCAGCCTCTGCTTGTTACTAGGAAATGGTGGGTAGCATCCTTGAGGGAAATTCTGAATTGAAAATGACTAGAAATGAATACTGTATAAATGAGCTTGGGGCTTGTCTTGTATGTCTGATTTGACTTTGACAATGAAGTTTGTTATGCTAGTCAGGTGTTCATTTCCCCAAGAAAGTGCGAGATGCAAAGTGTAGAGAAAAGGTTTTGTGTGGCAGCTTCTAGTAGAAGCAAAGTGTGCTCTGTGGTGAACAGTTTTCAAGTTATCAAGGTTATAAAATTAGGCCACACCCCCCCCCCCTTTTGGGACCCTCAACACGTGATGTGGTTTGGAGTGTTTTTGGGCACTCCTAACTTTCTATTTAATTGAGATAAAGATCTGAAATTGGGTACCACAGGGCATTCTGGCCCAGACTTTCAGAATCTACCATCAAAAAGGAGATGGGAGGTACCCTTTTCAAGAAACGGTTACATCAAAAATGAATTTTGAACAAGCACTTGTTTCTATTTTCCATTTTTCCGGCCTGACCAAGGATGCTTCTGAGATAGTGCCAGGAGCAGTACATTCCTTTTCTATGAGACAGGAACTGCAGGTAGAAGCAATTTTGGTTCAGTGTGTGGTTAAGTAAATATTTGTTGAAGGCCTGAAAATGGTCACAGGTGAAAAAATGCCGCTTGTACCCTCCTCTTTGGGTTGATGGTGGACCATTTGGCCAGTTGTTAAATTTAATGAAACTTTTCTCACTCAAACATGCACATAACCACTCCTGGTTAAAATATTTAAGGCCTTAGTTTTCTTACTTGTGAACTGAATTTTTCTAATTTTGGATATTTTCACCCAAAACCGTTCTGAGATTTAATGTATTTTCCATACACTATGGCCCATATACACTTTGGAATCCAACGTTGGAGCTGTATTTGACAATTTCCAAATTCGGCTCAAGTTTTTATGCATTTGATCAGTTGTTATGAAGAGTAATGTATTCAACGAAAAACACTTAATAAGGATAACTTGCCCAATCACCTTATATTTTCACTCATGGTCAGCTAAAGTTGACAGTCAACAAAACCCGTAAACATGTAAAGGTTTCTCATAACCCTTGCTCTGTGTTATTTGACATGGACATACTGAATATTGGAGTAGCTGTTATTGGCCGACAGTTCAAGTGCTGAACTCTAATAAGCACAAAGTACAGTATTTTTGCGATGGTGAGCAAAACTGAAGATTCCAGGATATTGAACGGATTTATGATGATGGAAGACGGGTTCGATCAGTATCGAGAAACACTGCTTGCACTTTGTCTGTTTAGTTGCAGTTGTTAGCTAAAATTTAATTTACTGTGCTAGCTGCTCCATGAAAAAAAGACCGAATTAGACAAAAAACAGTCATTTAGTTATCTCTTCCGATCAAAGGGTCTTGTGCCTTGCTTCTGGCTGAACCAGCAAAGGTTTCTAATTTTAGTCAATTTTTCGCTAGCTAGTTGGCTGATAAACCACGCAATTAAATAAAAATATTATGAGCCTGCTAGCTGAGCAAGTAAGTTTTGAGAGTAGCACTGAGCTAAGTGGCTAGTGACATCAACAACTAAGCCATATGCATTTAGATAAGGTTACACTTGGAATTCAGTTTGAAAATTAACAGAAATTGGAAACTCTTACCTACCTTGCTAACTACAGATTCTCTTTGAAAATAAATCAAACCCACTGCCTCTTCATATTTTCTGAAAAGCATAGTAGTCCCTTTTAATTTTTAAAATTTTGTCGCCAGTCCTTTATTGCATTGATCTAGGTTAGCAGTATAAAGTGGTCTTGAACAGAAAGTGGGTAGCGCACGCGCAGCTAGTTAGGGACTTTTGCCAATTGAAGCTGGGGTGTTGCCATAAAAAAAGCTGTGGGTGGAGATATTCAGATGAGAGGCGGAACGATTCTCAAGACCCTGCATGTGACGGGGGAAAGGGAGCCAAATCTGAATGCAACGCTTTACGGGAAAGGCAACCCACGAAAAATAACTGGGTTGTTTTTCTTTGCAGTTAGTGGATTGGTAAACACTCCAGATACTGAGATGTGTGTACAGAAGAAATGAACACTTGAGTTTTCCATAGTGTGCCCTTTTAATGCATTAATGTCCAATCCTGCATTAGAGAGCCATACTACCATTACTACAGAAGTTTTTGGGAAACCACCCCAGTATAATGACGCGCTTTTTTGTTTCTTTTTTTGAGACCTTGCTCAGATTTGGTGCTTTGGTTGATACCTTTATAGAGAGCCGTTTTTGATGAAACTGTTCAGATCAAGGTTGAGGACCTGTTGCATGCATATTGGGAAAAAAAAATGTTGCTCCTGAGATTTTCAAATATGAATTTGTGGAGCATTGAGCATCTCAAAAGTTGCTTAAGTAAGGTCCACTGTTCAGCTGCTTCACATTTCTAGATTTTTCTGGAATGAAGACTGGAGACTTTGGCTTGATTTAATTTCTATTTTTTCCGCTGGCTTTTTTAAACCAAGTCACACTAGGCTTTAATCGTAGCTTTTTGTGGTTCTCTATGATCGTAGGGAGTTGAATTCCTTATTTTTGTCAGAGACTGAATACTTTGGAATACATCTGCATTGCAGGCCCCACCCCATAATGGTCATTAAGCACTGCAGATGGTGCTGATGGGTGCAGTGGGGTCATTAACCAGATTCTTCTGATGGAAACTAGCGGCAGTGTTAATTTCTGAGCATTCCATGAGGGGAGGTAGTGAAGTCCCTTAGTCCTATTTTGGCTTTTTTGAACATGCCCTTGAAAGTGGCTTCAAGGCATGAGGAATCATATATGTTACTCCTTGTTCAGAATCCATGCACATGTTCCTCACTGTCTTGTTGCCACGTGGCTGGTCACCATATGTAACATTAGTACAGATGCAAAGTTGTTGGATTTCTAATCCTGTTGAAATGCAGCGTTGAATGTTGGCCTGCCGCTGCAGGCTTGCATAAGATTAAGAGAAATGTTTGCTGTGACGTTTTTGACAGCCTTTAGCCTGTGGCCTCCGCTGGTGCAGAGATCACACTTATTACTGGCTAGCTGTGTCATCTGCTCCGCTGATAAAACCTGCTTGTTGGAAAATGTGTGAGAGTCCGTTTTGAAAGGGATAGGAAATACTGGTGTCTTGACCCTTCCTGCCTGTCTGATTTTAAGCATCAGTACTGGAAGCGTCTGGTAAAAATTCAGGAGGTTCTCCTTTCGGCTTTTAGAGTGCAAATGATTTCTGTTTGTTAAAGGGCAGATCTTTGAAAATGTAAAATATCTCTTTCCTTTTAAAGGTGTTGTGTGAAGTATCTTGGCAAAATGTTTACTAAATGATTTTCAAGTGTAAAAGATTTTAATTATTTAGCTATCAGGTGAAAAAAAATAAAAAAGAGGTGGTCAATAATGTGTTTTGGGGCAAAAATGCCAATTTTCTGAAGTTTTTTTTTTTTTTTTCCCGAAAGACGGCAAACCCGGAAGTCTGACGTCAAAACAAGAACAACGCAGCGAAAACAGTAGTGGAGCAAGTAGAAAATTTTTCGGAGAGCTAGTCAGAAACCTTCGTTTCCAAGGTTTCTGAAGTTTCTGATGAGCCTCAAGTCTTTGAGGAGACAGATGAGGAAGAGGGCAATGCAGTGATGTATGTTGGACCGTATATGTATGAGCCAGAAGCCGTGGATAATCCCGAGTACATTGCCCCTGAAAGACTCTATTTTCGGCGGCGTGAATGGCAAGTCTTGCTGACTTGTTTCATCCAGTGGGGTACCGCAGATATCAGGAAGGCCTTCAGTAACATCATTCTTTCCTGCATAATTGCTCTTAAACTGTTTGCGATCAAGTTTGCCAGATTAACAATCAAACAAAAGGGGAGTCAAGGATCAATTGGATCTCGGAAATTGGTGGTCTAATTTTTAATGTGTGGTTCCAGCATTGCTAGCAGCGTATCAAACTAGACCACTGACATCCTGAAATAGACCTGGAAATGGTCGGGATAATTCCGCAGGTCCTTTATAAGCAGGTGAAACTCTCCTTGCTCTGGACGCTTTCTGAGGATTGGATGGACCCAATGTTTTCTTTTTCTTTTTTGAAGAAGCGACAGGACAACCAAATCATCATCACTGCTCGATGACTCCATTTTGTCTTGTACTGCGAATTTTCGCAATGAATAGAATAAAAACGCATTGGACTCAGTGTGCAAGGTTTCTATGCGTAACAATTTTTAATGGATGACGGATTTAAAAAAACTCTACAAAAAACAGACTTGGTGTGCAAAGGCCTTTACAGAAACTCCTAAAACTCTCAACATTGTTCTGATGTGGCCAGTTTTCACTTACTAAGGCATACAGATTACAACTTCAGATTTCTCACGCTTTTCTTTACTCGGGTTGGAATGAATGCATGTGTTTCATGATTGTTTTAATTAAATAGTAGCTTATCATTTAAAACGTCTTTATGTAATTCCATTGCTTCCAACCCCTCCATGCACAAGGACTTCAGCGCAAGAATCTCTTACATATGTGTTGATTGAATAAAAGCTGACTACAGCAGAGGAGCATAAATGTGCCACTTAAACTCACCGAATGCGTGAGAGTTGACAGGTATGCGTTATTGAAAACTGGCCGCACCTGATAATGTTCGGCCACTCAAACAACTGTTGGGCTGAATGAGAACAATACATCGCAACACACCGCCGAGGCATCCTAGGAATTTCGACACAAAGCCACCAAAACAGCGGAGAATGAACAGGAATTTCAATGGCGTGCACTGAATCGTGATAATGGCTGTTCTGGAATTGACGTAACTACCGGAGATTACCGAAGACTGCCTAAGAATTTTGTCTACGTTGCTAAGGGCGTTGCTAGGGCCATTACTCGTAAACTGGAGGGAGTTTCGGAAAAAATCCAACGCAGAACGTTTTGAAATGAGTTTCTCGTCACGAACAAACAGAAAAACTGAATGAAAACGGTATGTTCACTTACTTTACACAACCCCTTTAATGTCAATATTATACCCTCTTTTCAGTGATTCTTCCCTTGTTGATAAGGTGTGGGAAATGCTCTCAGTGGCCACTTTAGGTGCACCGACCTGTCCAGTTTCTCATCGGAGATCTGGGAGCTAAGGTTCTTTCTGCTTCTGAATTCAGCAAGTTGCTGGAAACATTCAGTTCCTACTGATATGGCTTGCAAAGATGTCCTGTATTGAGGGCTTCAAACTTTTGCCATTGTTGTAACTGATATCAAACGCGTTTGTCCACCAGCTTGAGGAGGTTGTTGGTCTGTTCTATTGGCTTGATGCCCAAGTAATGCTGCGTCTGTTGATTTGGCTCAGCTTTCTTTTTGGTTGGATGGACACGGGGAGAATTTTGGATGAAAAATTGTGGCATTTGGGTCTCTCTCCACTTATCTCGCTCCCTGAATGCTGCTTCCCCCCCCATCTGTGGGCCGAATTCTTGACCTCAAACCCGCGCTTATCCTTCAACTCTGGTCCCTTGTCATCCCCCCGGCGTGTAATGCGGGGGATATCGTCATGAGTGCGGCTGTCCGTCTGTCTGTGAACATTTCGTTTCCGGCACATAACTTGAAAACCGTTCAGTATTTTTTAACACAACTTGGGCATGGTTTGTTTTCAGAGCAGGTGGCATTTTCATTCTTTCAATATGTGGGGCCGGGGGGATATGCCATCTCCTGATGACTCCTGTTTTACGTTACTGCTTCTATACCCTTCCTCCACCCTTCTCAGCCTACTCACTAGTCAATGCACCTCACATGCTATTGCCATAATAAAGTTCCAATACCAAAATACTAACGTCACAGATCTGCCTCTTGACATTTCTAGATGTGGCTCTTGTTCGTAACGATGTGCACAGGGAAGTGTTACTCTGTGAATGCCATTTAGTGTTTACATATTCACTGTGGGAATTCCCTTCCTGCCAAACATTTTAAGGAGTGCTGAACTCCTGCATTTGTAAGTTTGTGAAGAGCTCACTTGATTATATCTCTGTTTTTAAACAGGGTGGGGAGCTGGCAGTTATTCAGGTTTAATTCCCCTCATTGCCCTGGCACTGATTATTAGCTGTAGCCTTTATTGGCGTCGAGTCTCCGGTTTATAAATGTCATATTGAAGCGTTTAAAGAGATGCATAGTATGGGCCTTTGCTGTCATCAACTTGTCAAGAACTGTCAGTTGTATTGAGTAAGTCTGTTTTCCTTGTCTCCTCTTTTGATTAAACTTAATTTAAGATCAGACCTGTTGAAGATGTGTTTTGGGTGTTTGCTACTGTAATTGAATAATTCTGACATGGTGTGCATGCAACTGAGTAAAATTAAAAACCGTGTTAGAGGACAAATATGCAGGTGAAAGAAAAGAAAATGGCCCCTCCTGTCTCATTGATTATCATAATCTTTATATTCGTATCCTTATTTTCTGGGGCAGTGACTCTTCTATCTCATCTCAGTTCATACATTGAGTCATGCTATTGCATTATGGATAAAACATGTTTTCTCTGCAACTTAACTACTTTGATTTCTTTTGAAATTTCTCAGAGGGAGGACCAGGTGTTCCATTTTGATGTCAACTAGGTGCACTGTCACTGCTAGTGTATGTAAGACTCTCGAAGTACCTGACACTTCAGAGAAGTTTTAAAACCTGATGTTCCAAAAATTCTGTCTCGTCAACGGTATGGTGTTTGTGATTCATATCAGTTTTAAATCTGAAGGGTTTAAAGTAAAGTTCTGTGTCAAACTTTGAGCAGGCTTTAGCCTTACCAACCTTTTGTAGGTGATGGTGCTTAACTTCAATTCATACCATCATTAGTTTCTGAATGTCATCTTCACTGGGGTTTGGAAACTTTTGGATTTTCTGTGCGAGCGGTGTCCAGTGGAGCTTGTCCGTTTGTCTGGATGAGTGGGACAAACTAGTTTACATGGATGAATGGAGTTTTGTGCCTGTCTGTTACTCGTCATGACCTTGATTGAGTTTGAAATGGCGTTCTATGGCAGGGGTATAGTCCTGACAATGTCGGTATGTTTTTCTTTTTTGACAATGTTTGGCACTATCCATTTGGGCACCATTTGTGACTATGGCTGACTACAGTCTATTATGTCTCTAATGAAACTTTGCATACTCACTACTGAGGTCCTGCAATGCTGCCTTTTGGTATGTGCCTGCCTGCCTGTCTGTTTGTCTGTCCGTCCGTCCGGTGGGTTAGGCAGGGAAGGGGGGGGAGGAGACGACGTAAGTTTTTACGAGTAAAAACTCATGCTAGTTTTAATTGTATTTTTGCTGGGAGATTTACCATGTATTATTGACCGATAAATCTTTATTCTATTAAGTGCCATAATTACGTCCACCGTGGAGGTTATTTTTTCACCCCTTCTTGTTTATCTGTCCTTCAGTCTGTCTGTCTGTTAACGGATAACTCAAAGTTACAAACTGTTTGGCACGAAATTTGATAAGATGATGGGTGGTAGTCCAAGGATCAGTTGATTCAATTTTGGAAGTGATCCGGATGATATTCTGGGTCCAGAAGAATTACAATATGTCTGTCCAACGCGGATCTGTGTAATATATCTTACCGGATAACTCAAAAAGTTACAAACGGTTTGGCACAAAATTTGGTAGGATGATGGGTGGTAGTCCTAGGAAGAGTTGATTTAATTTTGGAAGTGATCTGGAACATATTCTGTGACCAAAGGGACAGATATATGGGGCAATGGAGGTATGCGCTCCACCGCGTGCCCCCTAGTTTTCAATTTGTTGTTTGAACAGCTTACTCCAGATTGACTCCGGGAGTTCGATATTTGCTATTTGAGGCTTGAATTATTTTTGTTCCCTCTTCAGTGGTTGATTTATGTGATGTTTTTCTGCACTGCCTCTTTGTTGCTCTTTGGGGTTCAGACAACCTTGTCATCAGAGGCTTGGTATAGCACATTGATATCTGATCACAGATCAGACTTTGTTTAAAGAAAAAGTCATGAAAGTTCATATATGCCTGCAGTGTTGAACATTAAATTGAAAAATAGTGTTTTTTAGTGTCCCGGGGAGGTTGTTGCCTTCCTTTAAGAATATAATTGGCCTTCATTTAGCCGAAAGTGTCATTAGCACTGCACATGAATTTACCATTGAGTGTAAAGGCTCTTGAAATTGTACTTCATGTTGCAACTTCGTTTACACTTGCTAAGTCTGAGTCACTTATCTTTCTTCTACAGGTTTCCAGTTTTTAAATTTTTTTTAACCCCTCGGCCAAATTTTGACCAGAGGGGTATTGTCGTCACCTGTCTGTCGTCTGTTCATGACTTTGTCCGGGTCAGTACTCAGCAACTAATGATCGCAGCTTCACCAAATTTGGTATGGTAACTCATGACCCATAGATGTGCAACGTCAGGTTTTTTGCTGGATTTGACCTTTGACCTTAGCGCTGTGACCTTCATCGTGGAAATCTTGTCCAGGCAAGTACAAAGTAACTATTGGTCGTAGCTTCGTCAAATTTGGTATGGTATCTCGCTGTGACCCATAGATGTGCGACGTCAGTTTTTTGGCTGGATTTGACCTTTGACCTTAGCGCTGTGACCTTGATGCAGGAAATCTTGTCCAGACCAGCACTCAGTAACTATTGATCATAGCTTCACCAAATTTGGTGTGGTAACTCACTGTGACCCATAGATGTGCAGTGCCAGGGTGTTGGCTGAATTTGACCTTTGACCTTAGCGCTGTGACCTTCACTGTGGAGGTCTTGTCCGGCATAGTACTCAGTAACTATTGATGGCAGCTTTGTCAATTTTGGTATGGTAACTCTCTGTGAGGACCAGAGGATAGCCACGCCCCTAAAGCATATTCTGGCTTTATCCTAGTTTATTTGGGACCATAATTTACAAAAAGAATATCATGACACATCGAAGGAGACTTGAAACTTGCGATAGACCCCATAAAGTAATGTGGAAAATCATTATTGAAACAATAAATCAGGTGGGAAAGTAGGGTCATTTTCTCATGGACTTCTATAGGATTGAACTTCTTTCTGCAACCACCGTTGTCGCCATCTGCTGGCCATTAAATAGAATGCAAATTTTAGAGATTTCCACATTGGCCTCAGTTTTCAGACCCAGTTTTCAGTTTTTTTTAAATAATTTTTCATGAAGTATTCTAGGTATCCAAGTTTACTTGTAGTATACTTCAAAGTAAACTCACTTTCATGAGGTAAAAATTTTGCATTACGTAAACTAAAAGTATATTTAAAGTTTACTACTCTTACACCTAAAGTATTCTTAAAATATACTTTTATAAACCCAAAGTGGGCCAAATTAGTCCCAAGAAGTATTGAAGTAGTACATTTATAAGTATACTACCAGTATACTTGAAATGTACAGTACCTCACAAAAGTGAGTACACCCCTCACATTTTGAAATTAATTTATTATATCTTTTATACTTTTCAGAAATGAAACCTGAATATATTCTACAGTAGTCATTTTTGTGTAGCAGTGGATTTACTGCACTGTCCAAATAACTGAACAAACGGTCACTAATTTCAAAATGGGTCAACAAAAGTGAGTCCACCGTCAACAGCCAAATGTGTCCATAGTGTCAGTATTTAGTGTGAAACCATTGTTGTCCAGACTGCCAACCAAAATGGAAATGAGCTGCGGGGTTCCCGTCCTCCATCCTCCATGACAACATCATGGAGCTGGTGAATGTTGGACACCTGCTGCTCCTCCACCTTCCTCTTGAGGATGCCCCACAGGTGCTCAATGGGATTCAGGTCTGGAGACATACTTGGCCACACCATCACCTTCACCTTCAGCTTCTTCAGGAAGGCAGTTGTCACCTTGGAGGTTTGTTTTGGGTTGTTATCATGTTGCAAAACTGCCGTTTCTGAAGGGAGGGCATCGTGTTCTGTTTCAGAATGTCAATGTGTTCAAATCCATTATTCCATCAACAGCTCCCCAGGACCAGAAGCACTCATGCAGCCCCAGACCATGATGTCAATCATGTTTGACTGTAGAAATTCTTGTCTTAACTCCTCACCAGGGCGCTGCCACACATGCTGGACTGCATCACCGAACAAGTTTATCTTGGGTCAGACCACAGAAATGGTTCCAGTGGTTCATGTTTTAAACTGGTTGATTCAGCAAACTGTTTTGGTTTCTTGTAAAGCTTCAGAAGATGCTTCTGTGTTAGCCGATGGCCATGCAGACCGACTTGGTGTAGTGCACGTCAGATCGTCTGAGCACTGACAGGATGTTCTCCCACTGCTGCAACCTTGTTTGCAATGCTGCCAGCACTCCTGCGTCTGATTTCTGAAGCCAAGCACCTGACGAGAGCAAATTCAACATCTTTCGACCCTAACAGGCCTGTTACGAGTAGAAAAAATACATGAATAACCTTGGCCACCGTGCTGTAGCTCAGTTTTGAAAATCTTTATTTAGACCATCTGAAAACAAGTCTCTTTTTCAGATCCTCAGGGAGTTCTTTCCCATGAGGTGCCATGTTGACCAAGTCAGTGACCAGAATGAAGCATTGCACCCAAAGCACCACAATTTAAACCTTCAACATGTTGAGTCATATGGCCCAGTCGAACAAACAAAAGCATGAACATGATGAATAAGACACGTTTCATTGCTTGGTTGACCATTACCAAGTGGGGTGTGTACTCAATTTTGTTGCCACCCATTTTGGAAATAATGACTGTTTGTTCAGTTATCTGGACAGTGCAATAAATCTACACTGCTACACGTATTGTGCAATGACTACTCAAGAATATATTCAAGTTCCATTTCTGTAACATCGTCCCTTGAAAAGATATCATCAATTAATTGTCAAAATGTGAGGGGTGTACTCACTTTTGTGAGATACTGTACTTCAAGTTATACTTTTAAAATGAACTTGAAGTAGACTTCTTTTTTGTAAGGGTATAATCTTCTACATTTTGTCTGCAGTGTCCGTCTCCCCAGCCATGACCGATAACAGTGAGAAAACTTATGCAGATCCAACCAAAATAAATGACGTGGGGATCCCGTGTATTATGTGAGAAGAAAGAGGGGGAAATTGATGATACAAATAATAAATTTAGTCGTAACTCACAGGAATTTATTGCATTACTATTATTATGAGTCTGCTTTACCTACATTGACATGAGACGTATTTTCTCTGAAACGTCACATGAGGCACCGATATAATGTAATGTGATCTATGTCAACTGCTGATTACTTGCCAAATGTAATCGTTAGCGTGAAATTCAGTTTAACTGCCGCACGCTGTTTTCACACCAGACACGCCATTGGGTAGGCCAAATTTTAACTGTGGCAGTTTTTAAAATGGTTGATTAATGTGGTTTCATAAAACGTCAAAGGCCTCCTGTTATTGACTCCTCTTACAATTGTGTTCTGTTGCGCGCGATCTTACTGTTACATAGCCAAGATAAATTCACATTTTGCACACTCGATGCAAAAATACACGATAACAGTTGGATTTAAAATTATTTATCTGAAAAGAGACTTGTAGCTGCTAGTACTGTGTTGTCAAATATGGTCCAAAGAATCTACCTCGATGTCTGGAAATTTGAGTCTGGAAAAGTCTGGAATTTTGAAGATGGAAATGTGTAGGAAGTCTGAACACAGTCCACCGTGCCATCCACAGACGCCACCTAAAACTCTATCATGCAAAAAGGAAGCCATTGTCGAGCATGATCCAGAAGCGCTGCCATGTTCTGTGGGCCAAGGCTCATTTAAAATGGACTGTAGCAAAGTGGCAAGGTGTCCTGTAGTCAGACGAGTCCAAATTTGACATTCTTGTTGGAAATCATAGGTGTTGTGTCCTCCGGGCTAAAGAGGAGAAAGACCACCCCTGCTGTTATCAGCGTTCAGTTCAAAAGCCAGCTAGATGCTGGCTTACTATACTACTGATACTATCAGAGATGCTGGCTTTTGATAGTATGGGGATTAGTGCATATGGTGTGGGACACTTGCATGTTTTAAAAAGCACCATTAATGCTGAAAGCTATGTAAAGGTTTTAGAGCAGCATATGCTCCCCGCCAGAGGACATCTATTCCAGGGAAGGCCTTGTGTATTTCAGCAGGATAATGCAAAACCACATACTGCAGCTATTACAACCGCATGGCTTTGTAGTAGAAGAGTCTGTGTGCTGAACTGGCCTGCCTGCAGTCCTGATCTTTCACTGATTGAGGACATTTGGCGCATAATTAAACGAGAAGTCCATCAGAGGAGGCCCAATCTCTCCAGCAGCTGGAAGCCTGTTTTAAAAAAGAGTGGGATCAAATTCCAAAGGCTAAACTCAAGAAACTTGTCTCTTCAATGCCCAGATGCCTCCACTCTGTGTTAAAAAGAAGAGGGGATGCTACACCATGGTAAACAGGCCCCTGTCCCAATTTTTTTGAGATCTGTAGCAGCCATTAAAATTTGAAATGAGCTCATTTTGTGAATAAAATTGTAAAATTTCTCAGTTTCAATATATGCTACGTTATCTCTGTTCTATTGTGAATAAAATACTGGCTGGTGTGATTTGAAAGTCATTGCGTTTTGATTTTATTCACAATTGACACTTTGTCCCAACTATATCGGAATTGGGGTTGTATATTGTGGTATATATATTAGCCCATATTGCCCAGCCCTTGTTTGTGTAATGCATTTGTGCTTTAAAGCACAAACAAATAAAGCAATTCGACCATTCTCATCGGTATTGTTAGGAACTGTGTGAACTCTCTTGGAATTTTAGTTACCCTGAGAACCATTCCACTCTGATGTACGGTTCACGATGAGGCTACATAAACAAATCCCTAAAATGCACTCTACATGTGGTTTGCATCTGGTCTATACCTCCCTCATGAATAGTAGTGAATGGTTTGTATGATGCTGTTTTAACAAGACCATGAATAGAGGTGAATGGTTTGTATGATAGTTTTATCAATGACTTTTAAACATTAATTCAGGCATTCCTTATCTTTGTTAGTATCGGAAATGATCACTCTTACACTGGACATGAAAGACATGACATGTTCAGTTGTCTCTGCAGTGCTTGTAGAGAAGGAATGTCGAACAAAAATCTATTGACTGAATATTCCTACGGAATTGAATCACTTAGTTGCTTATTACTTTATTCTTATTACTTTCGTGTGATATCCACGCAAAACCACTTACAAATGTACAGCGAAAACCAACAAATGTGTTGGATTTTGAAATTAGACCCCCCCTTGGAGAGAAGGATGTTTTTTATGATTGTAAAAAACACAGTCTGATTCCAGTTGCGTTTCTGAAACTCCACAACCATTTGCATGATCTTAACGACTGTTACTACTCAGGTCCTGCAGTGGTGCCTTTTTGGGTGTGCCTGGCTGTGTCCATCCATTCTGGTGGGAGGGAAGGGGGTGCGGGGAGAAGGCATGTTGCTGACACATTGTTTGCACTCTGAAACTACTGTTCTTGAGTTTTTCTGGCTGGTGACATTCTGTGGAAAGCTGCCTGGAAGGTATTGCTGATGTTTGTAATCCCTTCTCCCGCTCTCTCCTGCAGGCTGTTCGCTGCTATGATTCGCTCATCTTGAAAGCTGAAGGAAAAGTTGAACCAGAGTTGTTCTGCCAGCTAGGTCACTTCAACCTCCTCCTGGAGGATTACCCAAAAGGTAAGTTACGACTTCTTCCATTTGCAAGGGCGGTGAAGGAAAAAGCTTGCTCAGTCAGAAATATCTTGCATTTTCCTCTTAGCCATTTACATTTGATCTGTGCCCAATATTTATATCCTTTTCCTAAATGGTTGTCTTTGAGTGCAGTCCAGTCAGATGTGGTGAAACCTTTATTTGATCTCTCAGATTTGTCCTTTCTTTTTACTAACTATCCCTAATGTAGTATGTGGTCATTCTGTTTTTTTTCGTAGACATATTTCTGTAATATGGGCAAAAATTAAGTGGTTATATCTCATTGCGATCTTAATTAAACCATGCAGAATAAATATTTCTGGGCCTATCAATTATTTTGGCTTCCGATTTGTTATGAGAAGGGCCATTTCAAGGGATGCGTGTAAACCTAAGGACCAGTGAGCATGAGTGGGAAGTGATTATTTTCAATGCATTTTGGGATAAGCAGTTCATTCCCTCTTAAAATCTTAATCTAGGCTTACTCAGTCTTGAACCCTACCTTTTTATCCCAGCTTTCCCAGTTCTGTATGATGCAATCTAATAACATCACGACTCATCTCATCGCTGGCTGGCATGAATCTTTCCTCGAAACCACTTTATCGAAGTAGTGTGGTAAATGTCTGAGGAAAAAATGTATGGGAAACTTATTTTCGGAGCAAGTGTTGCTTTAAAAAAAGTGATGTTTATAATGATTGAACTTAGTTTAAATAAATTCTCCTGAAATGGTCTTGTATACCAACTGAAGTCCTATATCGGGCAAGAATGGAAACTAATTCTGCTTTTGAAACTCCAGAAATTAGTTCTATAATGACTACTGACTGTTAATTGAAGAAGAGTTGATGTTACAATGGTGAACATGCTCCTGTCTTAACTTCATTAGAATGTCCTGCAGACATCTAATTTCAAATTGCCTATAATTTTCAGAAAGCAAAGTTGGTGGGTTGAACACATAGGTATGGGCTCAGGTTGGATGTCTGTATTTATTCGACATATAGAGGATTCTTTTTTAGCTTACCGGCCCTTTGGGCTGATAAGCTATTGTCGTGGTGTGGCGTCCGGCGTCTGTCGTCTGTCGTCCGGAACATTTTTTTTTTTTTTTTTTTTTTTTTGGCCTGATGAAGTGTCGTGTAAATTTGCATTAACATACTACTAGACCATATCTCCAGTCGTTTTTCTCGGATTTTTGATTGAATCATTTTTGTCCGTTTTATGGGCCCTTGAAATTTTGGCTCCAATGTTAAAGATAGGACTGAGAAATTTTAAAAAATTATTTCTCAAAAAATGCGTAATAAATTTTTTTCTCAATCAGGCAATCAACTTACCTTGGTACCATCAATGTACAGTGCGAGCGCCATTTTGATTGAATCGACGGAAGTGAGTCTATTGGGGGCGCTGTACTTTATGAATATGCAAGATGGCCTGTGGAGGCCAAATAGTTGCAGATAGAGATTAAGTTTGTATTATCAACATATAGGAAGTCATATATATCCTATATTTTGGCAATATTAAATTTGACCACTGATGACTTTGAAAGGTCAAACTCAAGGCCAGAGAATATATTAACAGTGTTAAAAGATATGACTTGAAATTTCAAAAAATTATTTCTGAAAAACTGTGATAACTTTTTTTCTCCATCTGGCAATCAACTCACCTTGATACACTTTATGTACAGTGCGAGTGCCATTTTGATTGAATCGAAGGAAATGGGTCTAGTGGGGGCGCTGTACTTTAACATTGGGTCTTATGGAGAATAGGCCAAATCGCCTGTGGAAGCTAAATGGTTGCAGATAGAGATTAAGTTTGTATTACTGACATCTAGGAAGTAATATATGACCTATTTTTGGCTGTGTTAAAGTTGACCTCAGATGACCTTGAAAGGTCAAACTTGAGGTCAAGCAAAATGTTACAATTTTCAAAGGTTTCTAGGCTTGAAAACATTGAAAATTGGGAACATATGTGCATTGAACACTTGCAGGAGGTCATGTATGAACTTTCATTTGGTAGCCTTGAACCTGACCCTCGGCGACCTTCAAAGGTCAAACTTCACATAGTGAAATTTCAATGACTTCTATCACCAAAACTATTACAGATGGAGCTTATGTTTGTATTGCAGGCATATAGGAAGTCATGTATGAAGTTTCATTCGGTGACTTTGAACTTGACCTTCAGTGACCTTGAATGCCCAAACTTAGCAGTGAAATTTCAATGACTTATATAGGCAAAATGGTTACAGATAGTTTCGGTTTGTATTGGAGATGTATAGGAAGTCATACATGAACTTTCATTTGGTGGCCTTGAACTTGACCTTCGGTGACCTTCGAAGGTCAAACTTCACATAGTGAAATTTCAATGACTTCTATCACCAAAACTATTTATTACAGATAGAGCTTGGGTTTGTATTGTGGCCATATCGGAAGTCATGTATGAAGTTTCATTGGGTGACCTTGAACTTGGCGTTCAGTGACCTTCAACGGCCAAACTATACAGTGAAATTTCAATGACTTATATCAGCAAAATCGTTACAGATTGAGTGTAGGTTTGTATTGGAGACGTCATGTATGAACTTTCATTTGGTGACCTTTGAAGGTCTAACTTGACCTAGAGAAAATTGAATGACCTCTGTCACTGAAAAGGTCACAGATGGAGCCCAGGTTTGTGTTACTGACATAGGAAGTCACATATGAACTTTCATTTGGTGACATTCAACTTGACTGTCAGTGACCTTTGAGGGTCAAACTCGACAGTGAAATTTCAATGACTTGTATCACCAAAATGGTCACAGATTGAGCCAAGGTTTGTATAGAGACATTTATAAAGTCACATGTGAAGTCAATTTGCTGACCACAACTTGACATTCTGTGAACTTTAAAGTTCACGGTTGACATATTGAAAACATATTGACATATTATAATGACTTGTATCACCAAAACTGCTTCAGAGCTTAGGATTGTATTACAGAAGGTTTTATAAATGTTTATAAACTTTTATTGAGTGACCTTGACGTTGATTTTCATTGATTCAAATGTCAAACTTCACACGAAATTTTCATAACTTGTATCATCGCTGTAAGACTGCTTGCCGGTAAGCTACAGGACCCTTGGTCTTATTTTTCAAGAGTAAAAACATGAATACATAAAAGTGAACTGTGTTGGAAGTTTACATTTTTTTGACTGGATGTGACTCCTATCTATGGTTGTGTGTGCTGACCCATATTGCATGAAGATCACTGCATAGCTGCAGATGCAGCTGTTCTGTCAGTCAGACATCACTTGATCTAACTTAACAGGCAGAATTGTGACCAGATATAAACATGATGTTTAGAACAATTATGACAAAATAAACCAATGTTCAGTGCGAGCTATCTACTGTTAAACTTGTATTTTATAGGACACAGCTTGTTTAATCATTTGTGCAGTAAATGCAGGAAGAAAACTGCAGAGACCATCAACGGGCTGCTAGTATTTTTACTTGGCAAAATGGCCTAGTATGTTACTTTGTTTGGTATGTTATCACATGGCAAATCGTCAAGTTTGTTATTTTGTTCCATTTGTTATTACCCAGTGAAATCGCCATGCAGGTTGCCTCATTGTATCTCCCCAACGACGATAGTTGGGAGATACTACTGTTTAGTTCCGGAGCTGCCGCCGTGCCCTCAGATTTTCTGTTCTGGGCTCTGGAAGGGACAATTATTACAGGAATTTTTGCACAGGCAAAGATATTTATTTGACAATGCTCAAGACCGATTTTCGGCAATTTTGGACGTCCAATATGGCTGCTGGTGGCCATTTTGTCCGAAATTTGAGGATCGGGGAGATGCACGACTCGGTCCCTGTGGTGACCGAGTTATCTAGTTCTGTTTTTCTTAAGCTCATCGGCCGATAGGCAGGCTGAGCTGCTGGGATCAGGCGGCGTCTGCTGTTGTCATCGTGGTCGTGTTCAGTCAGCCGAATCTATCACAATCCTCTCCTCTGAAACCACTTGCCAGAGTCACTTTATATTGCTTCCCTGAGGCCATATCTCTAAAGTTTGTTTGCAGTTAAAAAAAAAAAAATTAATTTTGATTTTTTTTTTTTTCATTATGATTTAAATTTACCCACTTAGAAAATATCTACTTAAATTATGGCTGAAAGTGATGAAACTATGCCCATTAGTGGCTGCGCAGTACGCTGTGTCATCGTGAGATGCATGGGGTTTCGCTCCGACTGGTTTTGTATGCTGGCCAGTGAGCTAAAGGTAACAGCTAATGCAAGTCAGGAGTTTGCCAAGTTGCTGCTCTGAGTGATTTCATTTTATTATTGTCAATGTTGTTTTAACTTAAACATTTGCAGTATTTACAGCTCACGCCTTCCCAATGGCTGAGTCTAGAGTTTTTTGTGCTTTTGTGCAGAATTTTTAATTTTTTTTAATGTTATTAAATTGACCTTTGATTAGATTTTACTTATTTCTGTTAACTTAGTTTATGGTTTAATAGGCCAATTGAAGTCTTGTGGTTCAATAAATTGAATTTCAAATTGCACTCATTTTCCATAGTTGGCCAATTTACAGTAATGTGAGAGCATTCAAATTTGTAATAGATATTCTTTCAGGCCTGTAGGCAGCAAAATTAACTTGAGCTATACTGGTCAAGGTTGTTGCAGATGAAAAGGCAAACCAGCCACTGCTTTTTATCCTTCTGGCAAATAATGCGGGGGATGTAGTCATCAGCACGTCCGACCGTCTGTCCATCTGTAATCTTTTCGTTTTCGGAGCAGAGCTCGAATACCATTCAGTATTTTTTGACAAGATTTTCTGTGCATATTAAGTCCTAGACTGGTGCCCTCTGATATTTTGGGATTTCAGAGATTAGATTGCGGGTGCTCAGGGGGATGTGTAATCTTCTGATGATTACTGTTTTACCAGCCACATTACGGAGGCTAATCTCTGCAGTCTGTCTGGAGCAGAAAGGTGGGCCAACTCTAACCCCGACCCGCATTTTACTCAGGTGTCGTGTTCATTTTGAGAGAGCCTATTGTTACATCAATTTAAAAAAAGAAAAACAAAAGAAGTATATTAAAAATGTGTTTTTTTTTTTTTTTTGAGTACTCTAATAATTTAATGAGTCGTTGAATATTGATATTACTTGATGCCCGCTCCTAAATCATTACACATTGTCCCAGTTCTGGGAGTAAATCTGAGGTGTGAACTGATCTGTCAGCTCTGCTCTGTATGGACCTGCTAGTACCATGATGTGCACAATTTCACAGTTCCCTATTGCAGAATAAATGGATTTTTTTCATTATTATGATGAATTCAGCGTAAAAGATTCCACGTATTCTCATAATTATTCGTCGGGAGCAGGAAATATTAAGAAAACTGCTGAACTATTGAGGTTGAGCTGGGCAGTAACCTGCATATTTGAATTACTGGCACCTGCATATTGGGATTTCTGTGTCCGTCTGTCTTCCCTCACTTTCTGTTATGATAGAAGAATCTTTTCCTTTTTAAATTGTTCTTTGCAGTTATTGGTCAAGTGAAGCTTGCATTAGATTACATTATCTTAAAATGCTTAAAGTTTTGCAGAGGCCCCAAGTATAGCGTTTTTTGTGGCATCTTGTCTGACATATATTATCATTATGCTGCGTCCGTATGCTGAATCTTAGAAATGGGGAAATGGCTGTTCTGAGATCCAGCTTCCAGTCGTTTTTCATTATTGGTTGTGATCTTTCACGGCATGCTCCCTCTTGCTAGCTCTACATTGTCCCCAAGTGCCTCGACAGTGACCCTGGATATGAAGTGAAAGATGTTTTTGAGGTCAAAGTTAAGAGTTTGCTTTAATTTGAGGGTCGATTAAATCCGCATCATACAGTCTGGCAGAAAATAAATCCCTTGATCAACACACATCCCTACCTTTATGCCTTAGTCCCGCAAAAGGGTCTCACGTACTCTTTCACTTACCCCACCAAATAAACTGACTTTTGGCATGGTGTCAGAGTCTGTTTCGTGGGCTTGCCAGTAAAATGGTCAACTTGAAGCAAAGAGAGAGCAGAACAAACATTCTGTGTCTGTCTTTCACCTCTGGAGATCAAAAAGGAAATACTCCAGGAAATATTTTCCCATGTAGAAAATTTTGTGCGGGATAAAAATGTAGTCTGAAACTTTTTTGGTAATTGAACTCTAAAGGTGCTAGAAACCAGTCACTAGAGGCTGGATTAAGCTGCAGTTTCTGGCCCCCTGACTTTCATGACTGGCTGAGCTGAATGAGGGCAAACTGCATAACCTCACCCAAAAACCCATTGGGGGGGGGGGGGTCGCCCTGACATCAATGGAAGTCATTGTCCGGGGCGCTTGTAGCAACCTGGGCACAAAGCCAAGGAGGATGGAACACTTACAGATTTGGAGGCAGTGTTGCATAGTTCATCTTTGACAGGTACGCTTAGCTGTTGCCAGAACTAGCATGACTGAAGACATCAAAATGTTGGCGTATCGGGTTTCTTCATGAGAAGATGTTTTATCTATTTGCGTTTAAAAAAAAAAAAAAAAAAAAAAAAAAAAAAAAAAAAAGCCAAAACATTCTGGTCAAAGTTCTTTGGACTCTTGTTCTGACCTCAGGCCTGTGACTGTCTGGGAGTGTTTACCTTTGTTGCAGGTGGATTCAAGGTTCATGTTTTGAGTCCATTTTTTATTTTTGTCTGCTTGTTTTTTTTTTCCAGTCTGGGTTGAATTTTCTTTGCATAGGAAATGAATGCATTGTCTGGCCAAGCAGTGCTGTATTTTGTCTAGTGAATGCTGAAGAATAATAAATATTTATTGTGTCCTTTGTGGGAACTTAGGCAATGAACATGATTGGCTCTCTTATTTTTAGTAAGCCTATGATAAGAGTATTTCCCTGTGTCTGTGTTGGCATAAGCGACTGGATAGTACGTTTTGACACTGCCACCAATTTATTCATCACTATGGTGTTAAAGGCTTTATCAGGATGTGAGAAAGCTTGTGTGAAGTGAACATTAGTATACTCTCCAACTCCCAGATTAGGGTCTATATTCACTTTTAATGTCACAATGTCTCAGATATCCAAGCACTGAAAAGTTGATATTCTTTAAGTTACTGCAAGAAAAGGGATTTCTAGCTTTTGAGATGTAAAAATCTACTGTCCTTTCAAGCTTGCACAGTTATGTTGACAGTGAGTCTGCTTAGTTGTTCAGAAATCATTGTATTGATGTGTGAGAGTTCTGGACAATGCTCTTCCGTTGCTACTCCTTTAAGCATTTGATATGAATTCCTGTCTTTTTTTTTTCTTCAGCATTATCAGCATACCAGAGGTACTACAGTTTACAGTCTGACTACTGGAAGGTGAGTGTCCTTTTAAATATCTTTAAAAAAAAAAAAAAAAAAAAAGGCTTCTTTTAGGAGAACTGTGAAAAAGTAATAAGTAATGGCCTTGGAAAATCGGCAGAGTTTGCCATTCAATGGGTTGGCCTCAGTGCTGTTCAAAGTTGCTTTGTATTAAGTATTTTTGCGTAGCTTTTGTTAACAAAATTGATATCTGGCAGTATGTGGCATTATAATGGTGTGTTTCAGAATAGTGCACCACTTTTTCAGTGCTTGTATTGTTTCTGGATTGAGGATAAGAAATGGTATTGCTGTAGATGCTGCAGAGGAGCACTCGTAAGGATGATTAATCACTCCTGTATCTCAAGCTTTTAATTGAGAAGTGACTATCCACACTGACTTAACAGGAATCTCCTCATGCAGCCTTCAAACATGGGATTTTATTTACAAGCAGATTGTGAGCGTAAATACATTTTTACAAGGTGGCTTGGAGTTAAGATTTGCTGTTAGCGCTAAACAAAAAATGGCCATTGATTTGATTTTGTAATTTATGTTGGCCCTTGGTGCCAAAAGTATTAGGATAATTATTGTGACTTCTTTGATAGCAATAAAAAATATGCTCTATAGGTCAAGTCCATGCAAAATAATACCTCAGGGGCAAATTTTTTTTGTCATGTATTTTGAATAATTTTTGTTTTGCAATAATTTACTACTATTAGTACCATAGACTGTGTAAAAAATGGACGAAGCACTCGTGACGTCACCCATTGGTTTCAGCGCACCATTTAGGAAGCCTCGATTTTGGCAATTTGAATCGCGCCATTTTGTCATTTTGAAATCGGATGTGATTCCAATTGGACGCGAGCGTGAATTAAATATCCAGGGAGGAGCGAGGGGTGGATCTACGTGTGGATCTGACCATATCAGACAAGGACCAGAGGATAGCCACGCCCCTAAAGCATATTCTGGCTTTATCCTTTATTCTAGTCTATTCGGGACCATAATTTACAAAAATAAACATCATGATATATCGAAGGAGAATTGAAACTTGCGATAGATACAATAAAGTAATGTGGAAAATCATTATTTAAATAATAAAGCAGGTGGAAAAGTAGGGTCATTTTCTTATAGATTTCTATAGGACTGAACTTCTTTCAGCACTAAAAATGTGTTTTATGTCAGTGAAACATGCTTGCATTCCTTCCTCAGAATTATATACCACAGAAAAGTCAATAAAGCTCAGTTTTCTTATTTAGTCCCAGACACATTACGTCAGTTACCGAAGAATGTTGCGTCAGTTACCCTACTTTTTGACTCAGAAATATATTTCAGCCAACATAAACACTTTCTTCATTCTGATTGCTGGAGAAGTGACTGTCAACCTTCTTCTGACGGAGTGACTAAGATGATTGAAGGAAAGAATTCAGAGAAATCTTCAATTGAAAAATGCATGTAAAAATTGAGGTATTTTTTTCATGTTACGTCAGTTACCCTGTAAAATGACAAACTGTGGGATAGTGCAATACACAAAATAAAATCTATTACATGGGTTCTCAAGCACCAACAAATGTTTGAATCCCTGTGATATTTTTTAGTGATCCACCATGTAATTACAGAGTAACTAAAGTTAAAGTTGTTCTAAATGTTATGTCATTCACCGTGGAATTGACCTATAATGGATTCACTGTGCTCAGTGTTGTTGAGCTGTTACATTGGTGAATTAAATAAGCTCAGTCGCACAAACTCCATCCCCAACCTAAGAGCCTATCTTACTGCAGGAAAAAGCATCATTAAAAAGTGACACGGGAGCAGCCAGTCTGTTACCGCTCGTCATGGTCGGTTGCACTGAGCTTGCACCTGGACCCGCTTCAAAACGAAGATGGCACGGCTGAAGGCGAGATCAGTTCAGAGGAAGAAATTATTCATACAAAAGGCAACTCGAGTTCACAAGTGTGGCAGTTTTTTTCTGCTTTCCCACCAATAAGAGAGCAGGTGTGTGCAAACCATGAAGGAAAACCCTTCCCGCAAAGTTGGATAACGGGACTTATCTGTTTCACCAACCGGGCATTCATCGCCCAATCGACCACAAAGCTTGTTCATTGGCCCAGATAAAAAGTTGCCTGATTGCCTGAGACAAACTGAAATTGGACAGTATATTTACATGTCTCTTGGGCTTGTCTGTGGACTTTGATAACTTGGAAGGGAACCATAGTGGCAGACGATGGGGCAACTTTTATGACCTCAGAAAAGAACCACAAATGATACTGCAACTTTGTTCTGCACGTCTACTTAAATTGACAGTGGCCATTGTCCGGTATTGAATCACAATATTGTAGCGTGCATATTAAGTAAACGGCTTCTTACATCCTTGCTTGCAAGCCATCAAAAACGGCTACACATCGTGATTCCTGGTGCATATCTTGGTGCATATCCGATCAGACCTCCTGAACTAAATGATAAATAAAATTGATAAACTGACGCGCTGAAATGATGCGCTTGTCCATATGAGTTTTTTGTGGTTAACTGGCTACAAGCTATAATCAAATGTCAGTATTGTTGCGAAGCAGCTGTCTGTGAGCATCCTCGAGAAGTGGACTGCCAGAGCACTAGTGCACTGTCTAACTCAATGCAAGTTTTATTTATTTTCTCATTATATACTAACAAAATGTAACCCAATCAACCAGTTACATCATCCTTGAATTCAAACATTTCTCAATATACAATTCTTGTAAATTTTATGTTTGTAAATGTTATTGTGTTTAAATTGAATGGACCAAATGTTGCCTTAAAATCTGAAAAGTATGAATAATTATTGTTATCGATCAATTTGAAATAATTTTATCGGGATAAGGATTTTATGCATATCACCCAGCTCTGATGTGATTTGTTTCTGACATGTCATGCAAACTGCACTGATTTCAGATAAATGAGTTGGTGATTTGATAATTAGCAGAGGCTTAAATTATTGAAGTTTTAGTTTTGTGAAATTTACAAATGCATAATAGCTTTCTAAGATCTGGTGTCTTGGTGTCTGAGAGGAATCTGTATCCAAGTTGATGGTCAGAAGATGGAGTGGTTTTCTTGAGTTATGATTGCAGGGGCGGATCCAGGAATTTTGGAAAGGGGGGGCGCACCCCCTATATGGGCTCTGGGGACCCTCCCCCAGAAAAAATTTTAAAATTAAAGTGCCAAATACGTGTTTTCCTGGCATCTGGGAACAAAATTCAAGGTGTTATAGTTAGCTGAAAAAAGCATTTTTTTCATTAACAATTATCTCTAAGGTATAAGTTTGTACTTGACTCTGCAAAGACAATCAAAACAAAGAGACTTAGGTCCTATTCTGATAGAAACGGACGAACTGTGAAAATGATCAAAGCATCCATCAGGATACATCATGGATTAAACATTTAAAACAACACTTAAGTTGTTTTCTTTAATGGAGAATGGTATTTAATTCACTTTGAAGTGAATTTCTTACTTGTACATTAGGCATATTCAGTAGGCATGCAGAGCTACAAAATCATCTTCTGGAAATTTTTAATTCTCACTGAATGGGTTGATGAAGAGCATTCTTCGGGGGTATCTACGGGCGTACATATCAATCACTTTGTCATAATCAAGTTTAAGATCCAGTTGCACTGGCACAAACGTTACTCTAGGATACAGGGCTGTTATCACTACTTAAACAAACGTTATAGCTCGTCTTATAGTTAATCCATATACAAAACTGCATAAAACAGACAGTGTACAGTTGTCAGAGTTGAATAATTCGTAAATAAAAACAGAATACAATGATTTGCAAATCCTTTTCAACCTATATTAAAATTGAATTTAAAGACAAGTTACTTAATGTTTAACAGGTCAAACTTTGTAAATTTTTTGCAAATAGAAAGCCTGCATTTAAATTTGATGCCTGCAACATCATCCAAAAAACCGTGTTTCAGCTTGGCAAAAAAAGACTGAACATTCAGGAATGATCATCTGGTGTGCCACTTAGTTTGGAACATCCCACAGGTGAATTTACGGGCTAATTGGGAACAGGTGGGTGCCATGATTGGGTTGTTAAAAGCAAATCCAGATAATCCTATGAAATTACATTCAGTCATTCACAAAACAAGGATGGGGCGAGGGTCACCACTTAGTGAACAAATACTTCTTGAGCTGATTGTCGAACAGTTTAAAAACAACATTCCTCAACGTACAAATCCTCAAAAAAAAAAAAATTTCATCATCTACTGGTCATTAATATAGGCAAAAGGTTCAGAGAATCTGGAGAAGGAAACTGCACGTGAAAAGACAAGGCCGAAAAACCAACATTGAATGCCCGTGACCTTCGATCCCTCAGGCGGTACTGCATCAAAAAACCGACATCATTGTGTAAAGGACATCAGTGCATTTTGGAGGAACACTACCCATACAAAACCACTGTCAGTAACTACAGTTGATTTGGTACATCTGCAAGTGCAAGTTGAAAACTCTACATTTTGCAAAAAAAAGCCATTTATCAACAAAAACCCAGAACGCCTCACAGGCTACCATTCTGAAAACATTTTTAAGATGGACTGATGCAAATGGAAAATGTTCTATTTTTGGCGAGTCCACATTTCAAATTGTTTTTTGGAAACTGTGGACGTTTGTAAGTTCGGACCAAAGAGGAAAAGAACCATCCGGTTTGTTCATCCTCATTATATATTCAAAAGCCATAATCTTGATCAGAAATAACAGAATTCTCACTAAGGCATGAACAACTTACACATATTTGAAGGCACCATTAATGCTGAAAGGTACATACAGGTTTTGGAGCAACATATTTGCCATCCAAAACGTCTTTTACATGGACGATGTGCTGGAATTTCAGCAAGACAATCAATAATCATTATCATGGTGGACTAAAAGCATGGTGATGTTCTAAAAGACATAGGACTTGATCCTGGGTCATAGTCCAGACCTGTCTAACAAAATAAATGGCAATGGCAATACCAGGCTGAGCGTAAAGCCTCTGAAAAGGAATCCAGGACTGTTGAAAAATCTCAGATGGAAAAAAGAAGGGCAACGGGAATGGGAAAGAGTTCCACCTGAAACACTTCAAAAATTGGGCATTTTGAGTTCCAAATCGTTTACTTGTTGAAAGTTAAAAGGAAAGGTGATGTAACACAGTGGTAAAAAAGGCCCTCCAATGTGTTTTTTTTAAAATGTTTTGCTTGACTGTAATTTTCCAAAAGTTAATGATTATTTGCAAAAAAAAGCTAAAGTTTCTCAGTTTAAACATTAAACATCTGAACTTTGGACTATATTCAATTGAATATAAGTTGAAATGGATAACCCTCAAAACATTGAATTCTGGTTTAAATCTAAATTAAATTTGTAAAAATATTCACTGGTTTTGAGATTCTAGATTTTGGTAGGTTGCAGGAAATGGTCTTGTTTTATATTGGAAAAAAATCCAAATCAATCTATCAATTAGCCACATTGTATTTATTGTTTAAAGTTTTTGTTTACACAATGGCGGCCATCTTGAATTCTCATTGCCATGGCAACCAAAATGACCACAATTAGGGTCAAATGTAATCTTTCACTCTCAACAACTATCTGACAAGTTGGAATGGAAAAAATTCCTTGAAATTTGAATATTATACCAATATGAAAATTGGTCTCCTTGGGGTAGTTACCACCTGAAATGCATAACGTTACCTATATTTTTGACCTGAACTGCCTCAAGTTTGACTGGCTTTGCATGAAAAATGAAAAGAAGGGATGTGCAAAACTGTAATTTGTGGTTGATGGGGAAATAGGAATATGTGGTTACCCTGTGCCACTATCGCTGTGTTTACATTCGAGCAAGCCAGTGTTTTGAGAACGGTTCAGATGCAGCATATTTGCTCAGTATACTCTTTTTTTTTTTTTTCCCCAGAGCTGACACACATTCAAATGCAGTACATCATCAGGATGAGAACTGCAACTTTTGAGACAGCAAGTGTGGGAAGTGCTATGAAAGTAAATTTTTGTGAAGCATATTAAACGGTCGCAAATCTACATCAGTAAGCATTAGACTATATCGAATGAACAGCAACAAAAGCCATGGGTTCATGGAAAAATAAATCACCACACCTAATTGGGCCATGATGGTTAAAAAATCTTTTGAGGTGGAGATGACTCAGTTTACGACCAACAAAAAAAAAAATCTTTACAAAGTGCTGAAAATATCAGTGATGAGTTTTGGGGGTTGAACATAGGCTGTATCATTCTCTATATTTTATATATTTTTTTGTATTTCCCTTCTGGCTGAAACACTTTTTTTTGCTGTTCTACTGGCTGTTATTGTTCTATTTGGGACTCAAACTTGTATCATTAATGGGGAAGGTTTTTGGACTTCCTTTTGATGGATTTTATTATCACTCTGTAACACCCATATTTACCCCTGTAAAGTTTTCTGAAATTGAGAATGTAGCGATGGCTTCACAGGGGTAGCCTAATCAATCTCATGAAACTTGCGTATCGTACATTGGTCTGTCGATTGCAGCTGCTGTATTCAAACCTTTGTAACTTCAGGCCTATTCTATTATACAAGAAGGTAGCCAAAGGTTTGCAATAATCCCAAATCCCACTGAATCACAGGGATTCGTGCATGAAATGATGTACAAGATCAAGATTTTTTCCATATCGAGGGCTGACTGCAATAAACAGTTATATCCAATATGAAACATTTGGACATAACTGTTTATTGCAGTCAGCCCTCGATATGATGTACTGCTGTGGCCATAAAAACATGGTGTCCTGAGTTTGAATATTTCTCTCAATATCAGTGTGATGTAGCTTCAGTGAAGCCGTGCAACTAGCAGATACAGAATATGTAAGTGACATTGTCCTACGATATATAACGAATGCTTTTGATGACATTAATTTTTCACTTAAGTTTGTTCTCAAGTTGGTTGGAGTTTAAGGGGTTAACAATTTACCTCTCATTCCTCCCCCCTTCCCCCTGAGAAACCTTTTTCCTTGTGGCAGACAAGTGAGCGGAACACTTCTGGGCTAAGTTTAAAGTAGTCATAAGTATATTTGCAGTCCTGGAAAGTTGGGCTTTCAAAATATATGTCACTTGCCCAACCTGTCCATAACCATGGTAATGCCTTGTCAATAAAAGAAGTGAATCAAATGGTTAATGAATGCAGATAGTGACAACTCCTGTATTTGTCCTGAAACATCTGTTGAGAGGCTATGAGAAACAAAAACAGACCACACTATTTGCCTATGTTTTGTGCTTTTGAAATCAATATTTTCTTTGCTCTTCCTGGTTTCTTTTAGAATGCTGCCTTTCTGTATGGCCTTGGGATGGTTTACTTCCATTACAATGCATTTCAGTGGTAAGTACTCTGTACATTTTGGCTCAAGCGATGAGTAAGTTGTGGGATTTATGCTGATGGTCTTGTGATTTTGAACAAGCTGGGGGATAGTTCGTTGGGGATGTTCACTTGTGCGCTCGCACATCAGAAGTGTGTGAAACATTTATTGGGTGAGAGTGTTCTGCAATAAAGCAAGGATTCAATGAAAGTTGCCCAGGTATTTGCAGTCTCAATATTGGTATTCCAGATAAGTTTTTGGTCACTGAAATAGATGAGTGTTGGGTTGATATCTAGCAATAATGAATGAAGTTGGTGCTTTTACTTGCTGTGGAGTAATTTTAATTCTGTCCAAACCCTTTTATGACATTTTGCATATTTTGTGATGAGCATTACTTTGAAACATGGTCTCTTGTGCTGGTGGTATTATCAACAATAGTATATGTTAGTGATGGTATGAAGATGTTTTTGTGGATGTCGGCCTACCCTAATCTTGGCTATTTTAATGGTGGTTGAATGTTGGTTGATTTATCTTAGTTGGCTAGTTCCTCTGTTTCCTTTGAGTTCGGACAAAATATCTTTCACAATCAGTAAATTCTGGCTTGATTGTAGAAAACTGCAAGAGGGGCCATCAAGTACAAATGTAAGTATCGCAGTGGTGTTTCAGTCATCGGTGTCTCTGACTCCTCAGAATACACCTGATACTTAATTTAATTTTTTGGACTGAGATAAAATGACAATGTTGCCATTGATTTTTACCTCTCAGCTGACAGAAGTTGTGGAGGGGTATTGTCGTGGCGAGCGGCGTCCGTCTGTCAGTCTAACTTCTCGTTTCCGTACGATAGCTGAAAAACGCCTTGGCCAAATGCTCTCATTTTCTGATGGTATTTGGGGGTGGTTAGAGGAAGCTCCCTATCGATTTCTCTCCCGCTGCGATAGACAATATGGCCACCACGGCAGGACAAGCGCCAGGTTGAGGGGTCCCACTCGCGACAGCGCACTATTTTTATCATTGTGCTGTTGAACTTAGTATTTTCTTTGTGTGTTTTGAAGAAATTAATGTATTTGGGTCATTCCATACTGGGACCTCCTAAATCATGCCATTATGGGAAAGTTTTAAAGAAATTAAAATAATCCTTCATTGGAGAATATGCAACCAAAATATATTAAATTGGGGTTTTCAGCTCCAAAGCTATATTTGACAAGATCTGTGGCACTTGTATTTTTTTTTTTTTTAAATGTAGGATCAGATAACTTCTAGATGTGATAGAACTATATTCATATTACTCAGAATCAAAATTTGGTCGCAATTTGTTTGAGCAAAAATTATTTTGTTCATTAATTTGACAAGTGTAAAACATTTGGCAGCAGCTGTTTCCGTGAATGCATGTTGCAAACGACCTTTATTTTTTGTTGGATGTTCAGTGCAAATTTTAACCCAATCCAATGAAAAATAAGCAATTGGTGAGACTTGGAATACACAAACAAAAAATTGTAAAAAAATGATGAGGTTTGGTTCCAGGGGCCAAACTTGAAAGATTTATTAGTAAAAGTATTTGAAGTAGGCCTGGAGCTATAGGATTTTGTGAGGTGCCTCGAATGTAAAACCATTATTATTATTTGCGTATTTATTTTTTTGAGAAAATCCATGACATAAACTGTGAAAAGTTCTGAATTCTGGGCGAGTTGCCATGGAATGACCCATATACAAGTGCTCTTAATCTTGGCTCATTTGCTTATTAACCCTTTTAGGCCTAATGCAAAAATCCCAGCAGAGAATCATGCTGCCATATTTACCATAGTAACCTGTATTTGGGCTGAAGCAGAGCTTCTAAGCTTTCAGGAACAGTTGGAATTTTTTTCTACTGCGCAAAACTTACAGTAATTACGGTACTTTCAAAATTACTTGCATATCTGTGTCGGCTTCTTAAAATGCGCACATGCTGTCCCGGTTTAAATGGGTTAATTGGCAAATGGCACATCTGACCTGACTCGACTTGTCATGTTCACACGCTGGTCATGTTTTTGTACTTTGAAGGATTTTTTTTTTTTTTTTTTTTTTGTTTTGTTTTTGGAGGTTCTGCCTCAAATTTGTCTGTCCAGTTGGTTAAGCCTGCCCTAGACGGTGCAACTTTGCCTGAGGCAAGTGACATGCGTGTATACTGCATCAGGCAATGTTGCACCGTGTGGGGATGGTTTTTGCTGTGTAACTCCTCGTGTGACAGTGCAGCAGCGTATGTAGCATGCTAGATATTTTTGCGTCACACGAGGAAGTTACTCACCGTGTGGGGGCTACCTGCTGCAATGTTACATGTGCTCGACCAATCACAACGTGCAGACGAGTCACATGATACAGAAAAATGGCGACACCCTCTGAAATTGTAACAGGCATCCTGGCCGAGGATAAATTCGTTGAATTGTGGCCATTTTTCTGCATCATGTGACTCGTCTGCACATCATATGATGGGTCTGCACATTGTGATTGGTCGAGCACATGTAACATTGCAGCAGGTAGCCCCCACACGGTGAGTAACTTCTTCGTGTGACGCGAAAATATCTAGCATGCTACATACGTTGCTGCACTGTCACACGAGGAAGTTACGCAGCAAAAACGACCCCACACAGTGCATACATTGCCTGTATAGTTGCACTGTCTGGGGCATGCTTTAGTATGAGTGTAACAGCCCGATGGCTGTTCCCTGATTTGGTTGGCATTAAACCTTTGAGTTTGTCATGTCAGCTGAAATGTCAATACACTTCACCTCCATGTAAGAGTATATTTTGTTGCGCGCTCCTGCGCCATATTAGCGTATTTATAAATGCTGGGGGCTCAGGATGACTGGGAACTGCATTGCATTGTGATCTGAGTTGCCTAGCTTTGGTTTGTATTGCACTCATTTAAATTTGCCAAAGTGCTATTTTAATGTGGCCCACATGTGAGTTCGGTTTCATCATGGTGAAAAAGGGGGCGTTGGTTTCTTGATCCCTAATCTGTTCTAAATGCTGTAATGCCATGAGAGGAGAGGGAAATTTTGATGCTGCGCAAGGTTTTAACTGCTGTTTGCAGTTTGCCTAAATCTTCACTTGCACCCTGACATGTATTACAGTGAACTGAAATTGAATTGGAAGCTTGTTATATGGATGCTTTTAGCTAGAAATTCAGTATTTATTCATAAAATCCAATGTAAAGTTGTGTAATTAAATGTTTTAATAAGATGCAGTATTTCAGTCTAAACAACTGGTTCAAGTATTTATGAAGTTATTTATCAATTTCAAGTTCTGCTGCCAGCAATTTATCTCGAACACAAATGCATCGAGACAGCTGAAATGATAACTGTCAGAGGAAATGCATTTCATGAACATGAACTGGTTTTAGATTTCACATTACTAAAAAATGTCCCAGTTTTTGGTCGTGGGCAAATTTTGTATTAGTACTGATTCAATCCGTAAATGGTGGTAGGAGTAGTAGTGGTTGTTTCATTCTAATTAACTGACTAAGAGCTACCTAGTCGATTTAGATCCATCAGTGACAACCGGAATATTTCTATTTTGCAATATTGATTATTTCAATGAATCTTCTTCAAAGGCTTGTCTGGAACGGGTCGTTGTATGATGGATGTCCTGGTTTTGTGTGATGGGCGTGGTAGAGCTTGCTCGTAGTGCTGGCTTTTTGAAGAGAACTTGTTGATTTGTTTTGCCGTGGTGGGTTTTTGTGCAGTAAGAGAGCTTTGAGTCTTTCTCACTCTTGTTTAATGTCAAGCAAAGGATGAGTGTTGGCTCCGGTAACGGTCTGCTTTCTGGTGTATGCCAGAAAAATTTCTTGTGCTAGACCATTGGCAAGTGTTTTTGCCCAGTAATATGTAGTCAAACATTCACCAACCTAAATATCACATTGCGTGTAAATTGCTCATGTCTGTGCTTCATTGAAATAATTTAAGCCATTTATTCAAGAAATTTGTGCTGTTGACTCATTCCTTTCCTGGTGTTTGCTGCCATGGGTCCCTTTTTCCTCTGTCTCGGCCAGTGAAGCCCTCCACTGCTAAAAACCCACCCTGAATAGAGAACATTGATCAGGGTTTTATCAGGGAGTCTCAATCAGTGTTGGGCTACTGAGAGAATTGTTCTTCCCATGGCTCGATCTTGAAACCAAACGGTCAAAAACCAGCTGCTTTCTTGATGAAGACCAGTTGCCAAGGTTTGGGTTATTCTGGAAGTTACCCATTCACTTAATACTGGTGTCTCTGAAATTGATATTTCTGTTTCCATAAAGCTTCTAGACATGATTATTTACATTGGAAAGATGAAAATGGATAAATGTTGCTGCAGTTTTTGCATTTGGTAAACAGCTCTGACTGTACCCTTAAAACTTTGAAATTTAAAAAAAAAAAAAAGCAATGGAAAGGCACATATTGCCCGTATGTTAATGATTTGAAGCCTTTAAAAATTGTAGCTACCGAGCGATGCAGTGCTTCTATTGTTTATATTAAGCGGTCACTCTTTCCTTTAATGTTGAGATGCGCTAAGAATGGTGTTTATCAGTATACGGGAAAAGACATCAAACCGTTTTGGCTCTAGCTCCAAAATGCACGTGGAATTGTTCTGTTGAGGTTGTTTTGTTTGTGGTGATTGAGCTTTGAGTCTCCTTTCTTGCTGTTGTTGGAATGTCCAGCCAAGAACTGCAGCAATGAAGGTGAGGGTAGCTACAGCTAGCAGTCTGCTATGTTGCACTCTGTTATGTCACTCTATTGGCCGCACTGAAAAATTTCTTATGGCAGACAAATGGCCTATTTTGGTTCCCTTGCAAAGCCTATGCCATCCTGAACATACATAATGCCTATGTAAACAGATCTGTCATCTTTTTTTGTAATGATCACTCGGGTGAATTTCATGCATGCAGAGAGGAACTCCGATGACCTGGTTCTGCACACTTCCTGTTGGTTATCCAGGCAGCCATCAGGCAGGAGCTCCCCACCTCGGGTCAGCTGTGCTGTGTAAACAGTGCTGGAGATTTTACTTCACCGACGCAGTGAGGCAGGCAGAGGAACGCAAAGACACTCTACAGTTCATGGCACCGGCATTGTCGTGTGATTGAGGTTGACATTGTGTTTGAAGTCCAGTATTTGGAGACTTTGGCCAACATATGTAACTAATTTTACTTGTGACAATGCTTACATATACTGTGATGAGAAATTGTCTCGAAGCTTTGAGTGCTTTTCAGAAGGTGCAAGCAGGTGACACATTAATGGAAAAATCTACATAAATGGTTATAGTACAGTGTTGGGCCTCCAGAAGCTGCCAGAGCACAGTTTGGCAGGGAGTCTACAAGAATAAAATTTACTGGAGGGATGGAGTACCTTTCCTCCGAGAGATATTCCCTCATTTGGTGTTTTGTTGATAGTGATGGCGAGTGTTGTCTAACACGGTGTTCCTGACATGTCCGATATGAGTGCAGTAGGTTTGAGATCGAGTGACTGTTAAGGCGGTGGCATATGCTCAGGGCAGTTTTTATTCTCATTAAACTATTCAGTGACCACTTGTGCCCTGTGTGGCTTGAGCCATTGCCATCCTGGAAGAGACCACTCCCCATCATGGCAGTAATGCTTTGTCATAAGATATAAAGGTGATCACACAGAATGACTCCGCATTGATTTGCAGGGACTGTTTCACCTTTAAAGGGTCGAGTGGACCCAGACCATGCCTGGAAAATGAACAGAAGCATCTGCATTTGCTGTGTTTGTCCACACATTTATTCAAGTTTTATTTCCGTTAATTTTTCACGTCTTTGTATTTCATTTTTGGTAAATTTTGTTTTTCCACATTGAATTGGTGACCTTTTGGTTTTTGAATTCTTCAGTTGAAACTGCACTCACATTTTGCAATGACTAAAATGGCTACTGTGACTGATCAGAGTTGAGTTGAAAAATGTTTTTGCTGGAATTTAAAAACTTGCAGTTGACCAGGGATTCTTGTGCCACCTCATTCAAAGCCCTTTTTTGAATTGTATTTCTCTTCCATCTGATGCATTATTTGAAAGTTGTGTACAGTTACTGTGTCAGTGAACGCATTGACATAATGACATAATTTGAGTCATGGGCTCGGAAGTTATCTAATCGGCCTACATGTCAAATGATATAAGTAGTGCTGTGTGCACCAATTTCTTGATAATGAGCTGTCTCTTTCTCCACACCTTCAAACTCAGTTTTGTAGTGTAAAAGTTTTGAATTTTAAACTGATGAGTGATGTATTTGACTTAATTTTTATTTGACTTAATCAGTCATTGCTGGAGTGATATGGGTAGTGGATGATCTTAAGGACAGGGCATGTTGCTCTGACATGAGAGGAAGAGGTTGACCCAACCTGTTGGTTTGAGTGCATAGTGTGTAGCACACATCTTGATGTCAGTGCTGTTGAATGCAGCCAGGTTATCGTGTGACATGAGTGTAAGCTGTCCCATATGGTTGCCTTGTATTTAATTGGCACTTGGAA
Organism: Gymnothorax javanicus; assembly: GCA_029692085.1. NCBI lineage: Eukaryota > Metazoa > Chordata > Actinopteri > Anguilliformes > Muraenidae > Gymnothorax > Gymnothorax javanicus. Next base: position 36,623,063 of record CM056210.1, on the reverse strand, counting down.
GACTCATTATTCGTGGCTCGACAGCCTACTCCAACCTGCGAAGCGAGTGTGTAACCTTGGGTTTAAAAGCCTTGTTGGTACCCATTTTACTGCTCAGATGCTCCTGTTTTAATTTGCTGCAGAAAGTGACGGAATGTGTTATGTGTTCATGTTCTCCATCCATGTGTCAGACGCAAAAAATAAAAATGTGCATACTAGTGCCAAATCTGCCGAAAGTCAATTATTTAGTTTGCAATTTTCAGAAATATAGGGTTTGGAATTTTGTACCATTTCTAAGGGTTGTGTGCTACATCTATACTGCTCAGTCCATCCTATTTTCCCACATGTCACATTGCCAGAATGATTTGGCTTAAATGCATCTTGTAGCCTGTACATCTCTCCAGTGTGCAGAGAGCATTAAAATTAACGTGTTTTCAGATTTTGCCATAATTGGGTAATGCTGAAGTCAAAAAATATAAGTCCTGCCTTGTTTCTTGGTCCCTCATGAGCTAAAATGGATGATTTCACAAATTCATTCTACTCCCTGCATGATGGACTGCTAATTGGCAAGTCCAAACATTTGGAATGAAGTCCTGGGGAGGAGTTTGACTTCCAAAACCTGTATCCTCCACGCCTGGCTTTGGCTCCTGACCTAGATCTCTTTTCTTTACAGCACTGGTGACGCCTTCTTTTCTCCCCCTCTCCCTGCAGGGCGATTAAAGCGTTTCAGGAGGTGCTTTATATTGATCCCAGCTTCTCCCGAGCCAAGGAGATCCACCTGCGGCTCGGCCTGATGTTCAAGGTCAACACAGACTACGAGTCAAGCCTAAAGGTACTCCCTGAATAGAGAAACATGGCACACTGCCCTGTTTGCAAAATGCTCTGCCCTTCTACCAGTAAATAACCTTGGGAGACGTTGAAGGGAGGGAACTGATTTATTTTGATTGAGCTGCATTCCAAACTGAGTTTACCCAGTTGGCGTGCTAGTTGCAGTTTCGTTGCAGTTTCCAGAATGTGACTAAATGGAGTTGTATGCCATCAGTGGTTACAGTGAAGTGATCTGATTTGTGAACATTTGCTAATATGGATGTTGTGATTAACATTTTGCTTAATTTTGCTTTAAGGCCTAATGGTGAGGTTCATTTAAGCAACTTGCCAGATTGCTGGTACAAACAATTGGTGCATAACTGGTGTACTTACTTGATGGATAATGGTACGGTTGTCTTTGATATGGTATTGTTTGATGGCTTTTGTCATATTTACAGGAATGTAAAATGTATAGGCATGTAACAGCTGAAAGTAATGGCAAATTATTTGACCAGGATTGTAGAAGGAAGCAAAGCCACTGCCAAATCAGCGTCATGTAGAGCTAGCTTTGGAGCCTCTGCACATTTTTGTGAAGGACCACAACTGACAGCTTGTTGCTATTGGCTAGCATGCAGTCAACGAAGTCACGTTTTGCCTTGGATTTTGGTGGACAAAATTGCTTGTCATCAGTGTGTCGTCTGGTCCTGTTAATCAATTCATGTGAAGTTCACGTACAGTTTGCATGTAGTTGATGGTGTTCTTTAGAGTTCTTGCTATTCTAAATTGCAGATGATTTAACAAAACCCAGAATATTTTTTTTTTTTATTTTTTCTTATTTGCCAAAAAAAAAAAAAAAACTTTAACAGGCAAGTACATGATCACTGAAAATTTTGGAATGACGTGTCACTAAAGTAATTCTTGTCATTTTATTCTATAGAAATGTTTCCATTGGAGTAAAATAATGGAAATGAGTGCACTCAGTGCAGTGCAAATTTCTGCCAGTTATGGAAGCGGTAGCACAAAACAGCGGTCAATAAAATGGGCTTTTAAAAAATATTGTGAATCACCGCAACCACGAGAGGTTCTTGAGCATACAGTCATAAATGTGCACAAAATTATTTGGCTGAGCGGTCCAGTAATACCTGATTAGCTGCTGACAGATGTATAAGGACACACGCATCTAAAGGCGTGATCCCCTCGACGCTTACACATGATGGAGATGACTAATACCAAATTAAAGCTGTAGTAAACGATTTGAAAGTTTGATCATTATTAATAACCTCATTTAGATGGTGGATATGGTCCTATAGTACAATCTACACAATGTGAAGAGGGAAAAAAAAAACGAAAAAAATCCATTCACTCTAGTGGCTGCAGGGCTGCAGAGACGTTGACCAATGTAAGCCATCCGGCCGGATGGCTTACAATGGTTAACGCTCTCTCTCTCATCCAATCCCTCGCTCTATTTGACACTCCCCCAAGAGCTTGCTCTGATTCCCGTGCTCCGTGTTCCGCCTCGTCCCCCCCCCTTCAGCGTTATAAACTGCCGGCGGCTTGTTGCTCTGGTAGGGGGGTGTGTCTGGGAGTCTCCGCCGGGCGGCCACGTGCTCGGTGGGAAGGATCAGGGAGCACAGAGGGGAGGGTGTGTGTGTGTGTGGGGCAGGATGCTTTTTTCAAATTTTTCTCAACGTCTCAATCTTTCGCAACTGATTCTCAGATCGTATACTATAGCTTTAATGGTAAATGTTCTGGCATTTCACATATTTGAGTGCAAGGATTTTTACAAAAGTAAATAAATTTTGGTTATTTTGCATCAAAATCGCCATGATTTAATCGCTGCTTTGTAATTTTGGCATTCTGGATTTTAAGTTCTGGAAGCCGACATTCTCCGCTGATTTCCATGTGGTCTGTAATTCTTCCCCAAAGGTGTGTCCTTAAAGATGGGCACACTTCATGAATCTTAAAATCCAGGTGGTCACACAATCACCCACTGGGTTTAAAATCTGGTGATTGAGCTGGCCATTCCTTTTGTAATTTGCTAATATGGATGTTGTAATTTCCTTTCAGGAATGTTCATGTAGACTTTGGATTTATATTTTTGATCTTTGTCTTGCTATAATTTGGTTTCCTCCATTTAATCCATGTGAAGATCGCTAGTTTACTTTACTTGAGCAGCAGTGCATATGAAAGAGTGGCTTAACTGATGGGCCACTGTCCTCTTAAAATTGGATTAAGCTCGTGCTTTGCTCTGAACCTTGTCTGTTTTGTACATGTATTTTGCAATTCAGTGGGCCTTCGGCTTTATTTATTTTCATGTGTGGTCTACTGTTTTGTCTGTCTGGTACAGGGAGTTGCATCAAAGGGCAAAAGGTGAATGAAATCGAAGTGGTGTCTTAAATTTCCAGTGTGAATGGTGAACATTTCTCATGATGTGCGACCTTCCGAATATGCACATTCTTATTCAATGCATTTAGTTAATTAGTTTGAACCGGCTTGAGTGAACCCTGGGCTTGCTGTTTTCTGATATCCTTCAGATACTGTGAAAGAAACGTCTCAAAAATTTGGAGCACTTCCTGGTCTTAGGCCTTTTTTTATAGCTCAGTCTTGTCATCTTCTGTAAATGGCCATTATGTCTGGAGCCGAGAGTATCGCGCTTAATTCAAGCGAGAGTCCAGTAATTGTGCGTGCGTGTGTGCATCCGTTTGTGCGCAGTTAACACAAGGAAGTCGTGAGCCAAAATTTTTGGCAAATGAGACATTTTGGTATCTGTTAAGGGGGGGGGGAAGGAAAAGGATTTCACGTACGCACATCACAATTTGGCTTTTTAAATTTTTGCTCATCGCATCTAACGTTCATTATTATTATTATTACCCCACCCCACCCGAAAGGTGAGGGCAAGGGGTATTGTTTTTGGTTCGGTGTGTTTGTGCGTTTGTTTCTGTGTTTGTGTGCTTGTTTGTTAACACTCTAGCGGCAAAACTAATGGGCACATTCACCCCCAAATTCGTTTAGGGATTGCCACTGACCCAGAATAGATCCCTATTGAATTTCGTACAAGTAGGTGAAAGTGTATGCGAGGGGCGGGGTTTGTTGTGCCTGGCACCACTTGTTGTTGTTGTTGTTATTATTATTATTAATGTTTTTTATTGAGGCCACATCATTTCTTCTGTGCAAATCGGGCTCATTTGTTGTGGAGAGGAAATGCGTAGCCGCTTGAGAAACATTAGCCCTGTCTGCATGTACTTCTGCCGAATTGGAAGGCTGTTAATGCACATCATATTTCCTGTAGGTAGCTGACAGATGCGTGTTGCATGGTGAGGCTGTTCAGTATCACAATATCACTATGCATTTGGTAAATTATAAATGATGGTCTCTCTGTTGGGAGATGTATTTTCTGTTTGCCAGTTATTGAGCCATTCTTGAGTATTGATCTGATGAAGGTGCACAGAGCTCATCCATCTGAATGTGTCACTCCGACCCCCTCTCTCTCCCTTCACCTGGCAATGGCAGGTTGCCATAGCTGCATGTGCGCACGACTTGCCCTGTCCCAGTTAGCTGTGCAGAGACACTTGTGAGAAGCCGTTGCTGTTGAGGATCGAGCAGCTAGGCTGCTTCAGCCTGTATAGTTCTGCATTCTGCAGTTAGTGTAGCCTCCATTTTTCAAGAGAGCCCTTAAAAAATGTGCTAATTTTTACTTTGAGAACCCCCCCCTAAAAACAGACACACGCACCCACACACACACTCATACACACGCACTCATACACACGCATTTATACACACGCACTCATACACACGCACTCACACACAGGCACTCAAAAACGCATTCTCTCATGCTCTCTCACACACACACACACACACACACACACTCTCTCTCTCTCACACACACACACACACACACACACCACGCACTCATGCACTCTCTCTCTCTCTCTCTCACTTACACACACACACACACACACACACACACACTCACACACTCTCTTTCTCTTTCTCTCTCACTCACACACACACACTCACTCACACTCTCTCTTTCTCTCTCTCTCTCCTCACACACACACACACACACACAGTCTCTCTCACACACACACACACATCCTTGTACGTATATCTTAGTGAGGACATTACATTGACTTCCATTCATTCTTCCTGTGTCTCTACAGCCTTTCCCTAATCTTAACAATAAGAAATGTATGCCTAACCCAAACCCTTACCCTAACCTTAACCTATCCCTAATTCTAACCTTACCCCTAACCTTAACTAATAAGTCACAATTAGCCTTTGTAGTTGTGAGGACCGGCCAAAATGTCCTCACTTCCCAAAAATGTCCCCACTCTGTAGGAAAAATACATTTTTTGGTTCTCACTTTGTAGCAAGTACAAGAACACGCACGTGCGCACTCTCTCTCACACACACACACACACACACACACACACACACACACACACACACACACAAATGAGGGTGTGAGGAGCGGATGGGGCAGCTGCTGATGGTTAATTTTCAAGTTTGGATCTTCAGGCTCTGCTGTCCCCCATGTGTGCCCCCCCCAAAGGCACAGTGTTGCATTCATGAATAAATCATCAGGTATGCTAGTGTACGGGGAGTTTGAAGACTCTTTGGGCACGGCCATGGAGAGAGAATCACTTCTCGCGTTCCCTCCTCCGCAGATAGACGCGTTTAATGCACCTCAGTGCCATCGCTGTGAAAAGGCGATTAATTGTGCTGTGTAATGCAGCCCCGTGCTGTACTGCAGCCTCCTGGCTCAGGCATGCTTGTGCTCGGGAGAGGAGTGGCTTAAGGAGGTGACACGTCCCCCCCTTCCCCCCCCTCCTCCTCCCCGGAGGTATCATGTGTCATCTAGCGTCTGCCGCTGTCTCCTGAATAGTAATAAGTGTGCGTGTCGGGGGGAGGGGGGGTGCCGGCAGTCACACTGCACCCTCTGACTGGTGGCTGAGCAGCGATAAGGCTGGCGGAGGAACAGTCCGTTCTGCGGGGGAGTCACCTCTTCAATGCCGAGAGTCTCCACGTCTGGTAACGTACGCTGCCGATCCGGTCGGCTAATCGCCGGCAGTCCAGGCTAGCGCCGCGAGCGGCTGCTTGGCGCGGAATAACTACATGCGTTCGGTTCGGATTTGAGCAGCGCACAGGTCTGTAAGAACAACACTCCCGTCAGGGGTCTTGATTTGTGTGACATCGCCAAGTGGGCTCTTATTTTAATTGTCAAATTATTTATTTATTTTTCTGTATTCGGCTATCTGCTCAGGCTTTCGTGTTTAGTTTGCAGCATTATACTCTTTTGCTTTTTATGCTGTTGGGCAGATTGTCATATTTCAGTGATTTAAATTGGTTAGGTTAAATATATTCTGCCTTTGAGACCTGCTTTGAATAGCCAGAGTAGGCTTGATTTAATTTAAATTATTTTTTATTGCATTTCCTTCATTTCATTCTGTTCTCATCATAACTAGGGATTTTTTATTTATTTATTTATTTTTTTGGATTCGCATCTCTGAGCAGGTGATTGGGCTTTGATTGTAGCCAGCGTACGGAGCGTAATTGAGGGGGTGGGGGTGTCGAGGGCTCCCGGTCTGCTTGCCACTCTACCGCTGCTTTTTTAAACCTGCTGCTGGTTACTATGACAGCAGCTTCTGAAGGGCAGAGCGATGCTCGTGGAGGTAGCGGCGGCGGTATCAGGCGCTCGTATTACTACGGCTCCTTCCTTCACGGCATGCTGTAAGCAAGGTCACAGAACACCGTGTTCCCAGGTAGGCCAGCCTTGCGATTCAGAGGCTCCTGGATCCAGATACGCATCTGCACGGTTTTTTTTTTTTTTTTTTTAATCGATGAGCTCACTGTGAATCTCTGCAGCAACATCACCACAGGGAATTGCTGCTTTCCTGTGCCGTCAGATATCATTTTGTGCTTAAGCAATTTATGTTACTCTTAGTCACACGGGTGATGCACATTGCATGGAAGTGGACTTCTGGAGCGATTTCCTGCTGGCTGAACTTTGGGTGGGGCAACTGGAGATCCTAATCTTCGACACCTTAACCACAGGGCTGTACCGCTGTAGACTGCTTCAAGACTTTTGTTTGTGACTTAATCTGCTGCCATTGCTGACCAAATAAGTTGGTTCAGTTGTTCAGTGGATACTTGGGTGCCTTCATTGATCCTCTAAGTGATTGGCAACACCAAATCCCAGAATCCTCATGAAGCATAGGTAGTATCTGATGCCCTCGTTCTTGCTTTCGAAATTGCTTGCTCTTTTTTTCACCTAGAATTTTCTATCGGGTAAAAGCGAGCATCCCATGTTGAGGTCGAAGGGAACCTGTACAGTGGAAATGGATTTGAGACGGGGGTATAACTTTGATAAATTGTGCACCTTTCCCCCTACAATATACTTGAGTGAACCTAGCTATCAGCAAACCCTTTCAGAAGATCGATCTGTATTCTGAAGGATTTTATCATGCGTGAGACAGGAATAATGGATATGATATGAAGAGAAATGAGGCAGGCTGTCACTGCAACCCTTACCTGTAGTGGCAGAATTTGCTGCACTGTCTAATATCATGTGCTCTAAGCTGCACTTGTCAAGACTCCGGTAGGAGCTCAGTTGCATAAATGAAAGAATGCTGTCAGTGCAAGACGGCAAGGTTATATCCCCAAAACTATAGCCTTTTCCTCACAGGCAGAATTCAAAGTTTGGCCTAGTGATGGGGCTCGAGGAAAGGATGTTTGGTACAGGTCATACAGGGGGGAACTGCTCTGGGCTTCAGAAAGGTTCAAAGCAAATTTTTGCCAATTCCCTCGAGAATTGTTTGAGTTACTGCATTTTTGAAAAAGTGAAGTTTGGCATTATGCTGGTGCTACAGGAACAGTTGTTGGGCCCTATGATTTCCGCGATCACGGAATCGCGGACGGAATCGTGGAATTGGCCAATAAAAACGGAATCTATTGATAAACGCGGAATTTTGCGGAAATCGGCATAATTTGACTGAAATGCTGTTCGTAAAGCCACGTTTCCACCGATCGCTAAACAAAATATTCACGCATCCAGATTACATTCATAATCAATGTAAAGACGAGAATGCACGCGAAAATGTGAGCAACCTTCGTCAAATTCACTTGCCCCGAGTTTTCGAGCAACACATCTCTTCGGTGCTACAGAAGATCTGTGGGAAGAAGTTTTTCATTGTTGTAGACGAGGCCACTAATGCCAGGGATTGCAGGGTCTTAAACATCGTCATTTGTCATCTTATGTTAGCTTAACAACTTATATAACCGTTAAATAGCCTACAATATTTCTTTTCACAGTCTACTTATTGAATTGTGTGCATGCAAATTATGACGTAACGTTGTCCCCAGTGGTGAAATAATAGCTGATGCATCTTTGTGTCAGTTTGTTCATGTTTAATCATTACTGTAGAACATTTTGTCCCAGGATGGAATACACAGTATTGGGATTACTGAACAAAAGTTTCTTAAAAATGAAAAAATTAATTATAGTTGATGCATCGGAATCAGACAACTGTTGATTCGTGGGGGAAACTGAGTGTCATTACTGCTGCTCTCATACATTCATATATATACACAACGTATATACAATAAGATTATAAATGATTAAAAAGGGGCAGTCGGAATAATACATGTCAGTACGGCCGTTGTCTGCCTTTTTGACTGTAGCTTACTCTTCCTTTAAAGAGACAATTTTATTTTGTATTATTTTTAGGGTAAAAAAAAAAATTTCGTCACAGTGCAATGTTATATTGCGTCATTATGCAGTACTTGTTCTGACTAAGTACTGAGGATAATGGAGGGTTGCTTCAACGAATTTTAGGTTATTTCTATTTAATTAGTGAACATTTTATTCATTAAGATAAATAGCACACTCTCTCTAATGGTAAAATTGGTGTAATTGGTAGAAAACAGAATTCCAAAAAATTAAAACGGAAAAATGGAATTTGGGGAAAAAATAAAATGGAATTTGGAAAAAGATAAAATGGATTTCATAGGGCCAGTTGTAGTGTCACTAGAACAATAGCAGTGCTCTTTTATTCACCAAAAGGTTCACTGCAAAGTTGATTTGACTCCCATCAGGACAGTGCAGCTATTTGCATTTGGAAATGTAATTTCACCTAATGGAAGCACTACACGAAAAGTAATGAAGCAATCAAAATCGAGAGGGTTCCTCCTCAATGGACTAGCAATGTTGATAGATTTGTTAGGATTCTCACAAAAACTCTGAGTAATTGCATTTTTATAAATTAAAAGTTTGTCATTACCTTGTTCAACAAAAAAAAAAAAAAAAAAAAAAAAAAAAAAGGCTTGACTTGATTCCCATCTAAACTGTTTATGTTTTTGCATTTGGAAACATTATATTTAGCCAAATGGTTGTGCTATAGCAGGAGTGGGGAACCTTATCCAGAAAGGGCCGGTGTGGGTGCAGGCTTTCATTCCAACCAGGCGGTTACACACCTGATTCTACTAATCAAGGTCCTTGGCAAAGATTCCAGAGGTTGATTAACAGAATCAGGTGTGTAGCTGCTTGGTTGGAATGAAAGCCTGCACCCACACTGGCCCTTTCTGGATAAGGTTCCCCACCCCTGTGCTATAGGAAAGATCTCTGACAGACCCCAACTTGTTAACCTCCTTTATGCTTCAGGAATATTGATGGCAGATTTGACATGATTCCTATGAAAGCTGTCCGAGTCGTAGCAATCTTTGAAAATGAAAAGCTCGGCCTGGTAGTGGCACCACAGCAAAGGTCAAAGGATGGTTGATAACAATTACAGCCCTTCTACTTGTGCCAGAAATTATCACAATGTTTGTGCATAAATGCATGTTTCATGGGATTCCTTTTAAAACTGTTCTAGTTATCATGCTGTCCTAGTTGCTGTTTGCTTTGAGCGTTTTGTTGCCTAAAAGAGCAGTTCTATTGTTGGGCGACACTATGACCGTTCCTGAAGCACCACCATTTTTTTTTTCCTCCATAAATGCAATAATTCAGACAGTTCTCAGGGGAATCGGGTGAAATTTACTGTGAACATTTCCTTGAGTCAAGAGTAGTTATCTTGTTGATCGTCTGGACCATTTACCCCTTGTAGTGCCATCTCTGGGCCAAACAATGCATTTTGCCATTGCATTAACCTTCTGTCATTCACTGAGATTTTATTTATTTGCTTTGTATTTGCCCTAAAACCTACAATGAAATGATACTGCTGCTGTGATATTGCTCTTAAAGCTTATTGCTGTCACTCTTTGTTTTGCATGGGGTTTAACATGGCATTTAGTGTTTGAGAAGGTGGTACTAATGGAGCGTGATTAGAATGTGATTCTCGTGTTTATGGGCCTTTTAGCTGGTACTGAGGAGGAATCCAGTGGAGAGTTGCTTTGTCTAAAAGCATTTGGCTTTTCAATGGCCTGAGACCAAAGCAATTTATCCTGTTCTCATTTTGCTCTGAGGAAATGCATTTGAAGGTGAAAGGAAATCTGTGTGACACTAAATGTGGAAATGATCAAAATGAAGTGGAATTAGTTGCATAGAATCAGTTCTCCTGGATGCGTTTAGCAGTCACTCACATTTACTGCTAGGGATGTTGTAGTAATGTCATGCAAGTGTTTTTAAGATGGGCTTGTTGTGCAGTGGTGTTTATGACACTGAAGATATTTATTGCCTCTTCAGTTTTACGCCTTTTTATTTTCAGTGTTCCTGGTTTGTCCTGGCACTTTTTTCTTGTTTCTTGTCAGTACAGCAGCTGCTTGGTGACTGCCATATTTGTGTATTGAAAGTTTTTTTAAATTTAAAATTCCTTTTAAATATTTTCTTAATTTGTTGGACATCAAGTTTCACCTTGAGCCATTGAGCATCGAACTTATCCATTCGATCCCTGGCGCGGATGAACAAACACTACTGGCTTTACTTGGTCAGTTCACTCACTTGCTTGGCTGATATACAGCCTCATTTCTCTTGGTTCGGTAGTTAATGCTGATCTCATGTCGGTAACGGTTCTTTGCTCACTATCTTGGCTGTGAGGTAGCTTTGTTTCTCCTAGCTTAGTTGCTAATGCCAATGTCATTTAGTAAAATTTGCTTGCTCTCTCTCTCGACTGATATTAAAGCCTCTTTTTTCTTGGTTCGATAGCTGATAGTAGCGTCGTATAGGTAACACAAGTTTGCTCACTTCCTGACTGATATACAGCCTTGTCTCTTTTGGTTTGAAAGCTCATGCTTATGTTGAGTAGGCAATGCTAGTTTGCTCACTTGCTTGGTTTATATCAGTTACAGCCTCTTTGCTTTCATCTTTCAGTTACCAAGCACATTTACAATAACTTTGGCATGGTGTGTGTTTGTGAGTAACATGTAAATACTAAATGTTTACTTGTTATGACCAGTCTTTCTTACTTTGTCGTAAGACATACTGGAGTTCCTCATGAGCTTCTGTAGGCTATATGGCTTTTGAACTGAACTTATGAATGTGCTTTGAGGGGGAGGGGCTATAGGAGGTAGAGTAGGCACCGGGAGGGAGGGGCAGTGGTTTTTTTGATCAAAAATGTCTCTCTTGCTCTTTTCTCCAAAGTTACTGGCTGCAGCTTTAAAGGTGCTGTTTTACATTATTTATACAATGATGATCATTTCTCAAAGGAACATGCTAGATGTTGGTATGTTTTGTGTTATACATCTAAGAGGAATTGAATGGAGTAGACATACAGCATTTTTTACCCTTCAGCCCCGACAGAGGGGTATTGTCCTCATGTGCGATGCCCAGCCTTCTGTCTATCCGTCCGTCTGTCCCGTGTACTTTTGTTTTCCGCACGATAATTGAAAACGCCTTCGCCAATCAATGCCATTTTTACTGTGTTGCTTGGTCTTGTGTGCCTACAGAAGCCTATCGATTTTGACGGCGCTTGGATGTTCAGTATGGCCTCCACTGCTGCCATATGACTTTTGTATTCCGCACGATAACTTGAAAATGCCTCTGTCAATCTATGCCATTTTCGCTCTGTTGCTTGGTTTTGTGTACTTACAGAAGCCTATCTAATATGATGGCACTGGGATGTCCAGTATGGCTGCCACAGCCACAATCATGAATTTTGTATTCCGCTGGATAACTTGTAACTTGAAAACACTTTTGTCAAATTATATTCATTCCGAACAATCCAGGGGCTGAGGTGTAACGCCCGCTTTGCCGGGCTATTTTTCTCACTTTGGTATTACAGACAAAATCAGGCTTTAAAATGAATCTTACAACTTTTGCTTTGATTGAGGCTTGAAATTTATGTGTCTGTCACATTTTTGTTTACCATGCTGACTTTGTTACTGTCTGGGTGATTCTGAAATGTACTCCTTTCAAAAATACCTTTGATAGACATTTCAAACCCTTCCACAATTTTTAAGATTTTCAAGTACATAACGCTGTGTCCCCATGCAAGATGGCCAAGATTGAATGTTTTCATTGAATTTAGAAGCTCAGTGTTTCTTTAAGATACTAATATCGATTAATTTTGGTGAGAACCGGATGTTTCATGATCTTTTAAAAATATTCGTTCTCAGGCACTTTCAGCATTTTTCAAGAATGTTTGAAGTTAATACCAGTCTAGCCCCCAGTCCAAAAGAATATAAATAAATAGTTTTCGGCGCGTTGTCCTGCCATGCAAAACTGGGTCCCTTAGACCCAATTATTTTATTTCATTTATTTATTAATTTTTGAGTTTTCAGTTCCCCTGGAAAAGTTTAGACCCCCAAGTGTCTGGGCGCTTTAGGCCTTATTTTGAAAATGACCAGTTGCCTGAATTACTACCTCGTCCAATTCAGCAGTGCTGCCACTGACTATGTTTACATGCACGCCATTATTCCTGTATTAATCGGAATATGAGTATATTCCGATTGCCTACCTGTCATGTAAACACGTGCAATAACCCGATTAAGGTCATTTTCCGAAACAAAATATTCCCGAATAAGACCCCTGGCATATGCCTGTTTTAATCGGAATATTGGGTGATGTATACACATCCGAAAATGCCCCTGAACAGATGATTCAATTACGTGTAGGCCTGTTCAGTTCGCATGGAATTTACATTTTTGGTGCAAAGAGGAGACAACTGCGTGAATTCATACAATGAAAGACATGAATATAATGGAATCTATCAATGAGTGAAAGCACCGTAACAACGATGTCTTTAAAAATGTGTGCGAAAAGTGGAGAGAGGCTGATTTTGTGAGAACTGCCAACCAAGTTGAGCATCACTGGAAAACTCTGAAGGCGGCATATTCCAAAGCGAAAAAAAAAAAAAAAAAAAAAAAAAAAACAAAGGCAGTGGCTATTTTTAAGCCAGTTGTAATCTTGCTCCAATTTGCTATTCTTATGAGTTTCCGTATTTGCATGTGCAATGTAGGAAATCTGGATTTAGACCCATAGACTGATTTATGCAGTCTATGCTTATACCACGGCATTAGCTATAATGTATCAGCTGAAGTTAGCTAGCGGGACGGCTATAACATTAATTATAATGTTTGCAAGCTAGTCGCATAACTTTGCTAGTGGGTTAGGTTGTTATGACAGAGTAATTTTAGGTTCAACGTTTGCTCGCTAATATTTGGGGAACTGTCAGGTCATCACTCTCTACAATCAATAGTCAGTAGTGATTAGTGTTGGGTAGACGAGCTGATTAGCTACACAAAGTTTGCCCTTGCAAGAAATTTTAGAGTACAAGTTGGCTAATGAGTTAGATTGCAAGCTGGCCAAGTTAGCTGGATAATAACTAACCCTACCTAGCTTGAGTAGGGGACATCTTGACTGTAACTTAAAGTAAGCTGGCTCGCCTGTCTAGTAATGTTAACCACAAGGCACGCAGCGAAAGCGGGATATTTTTCAACCCAGTTGAGTAGCAATTTTTTTCCGAGCCCGAGTTTCCTATTGCGCATGAGGATACGGAAGTTCGTAAGAATAGCAAATTACAGTGAGTTTACGACTGGCGTAAAAATAGCCACAGCCAAAAACAAAACCACACCAGCGGCCCTAATCCAGCCAGTTTCATTTATTTCTCGGTCATGGATGAAATTCTGGGACAGGGACCGCTGGCGATGGCAGTGGCCAAGAGAGTGGAGTCGATGTCTGCTTTGAAGCTCTAACTGAAGGCAAACAAAGCCATGACGATAACTTTCGAGCCTTAGTTTTGCTGAAAACCCGATATTGAGATTGGGCCAAAGTGGTGGATATGCCAATTAACATGTAAACGGGAATATTTCCACGGCTCAGCGCAGATAAACCGCTTATTCGGAATATTACCTTAACCCGAATATAGACCTTAATCGGAATATGGTGTGCATGTAAACGTATAGGTTTTGAAATGGCTATTTGAAAAAAAATAAAATGGGAATGCCAGAGCAGTAATATTGCATTTATTTCTAAGTAGAGGGCAGAGCCTTTTGGGAAACTGCTGAAAACTCCCTTCTCTATTGTGCTTTTTAATTTTATTGATTGCCAAAGCCACCAATTTATTTCAGTAATTTGGCCATGGTTGTCATTGGGGGAAGTTACCTGAGTGCTCAAACCACTGGAGATGATGATCCAAAATTTTCTCTTCTTTTCTTTGTTCCCCAAAAAAATGTTTTTTTCAGTGTTGTTCTTTATTCTATCATTTTCAATCTTTGCCCGCTAATACCTACGAGTAATTGTTGATTGGCTGTGCAGCTGGTGACATGATTGAGACCTTAAATATTATGTGGTATGGTAATTAAAAGCTCATTATGGGCACACAGGCAGAAGTGTGGAAGGCTGTAGCAATCCTTGTGATAGCTGGGAGATTATGAAGGGTAAATTTGAATTTTTTACGGATTCGTTTTAAAATGGCACTTGAATTTACTTTCTTAGCACTTTAAATAAAAGGGAAAACATCCTGCAAAGCACCTCGAACCAGCATATTCAAGCATATCATTTAGCATCTTCAAATTATTGGGATGTGACTTGAACTTCACCTTGAAAAATTTTAAGAAAGGCCTCTGATCTTTGAATAGTTGTGCTTTTGGAATGTAAATTGTCTAGTCATTCTACCAGTTAGTCTACTGGTTATTGGAGAAAGCAATTGTTTGCTTGCTAATCGAACTAAGTAAATGGGAACAGGTTGAGTAATCATGTTGAAAGGTAAGGATTCTGTCTACCCCATCTCACCTTTGACCACAGGTCTGTAAAGTGCACCCCAATTGGTAATTATATTCGTACCCCTAACATTTCAGGTTAATCTGAGTAATCGTCTTCATGGAATCTCATCAATTTTAACTCCCAACCTTTTATTTCTCTTGCTTACAGCATTTTCAGCTGGCTTTGATTGACTCAACCCCCTGCACTTTGTCAAAAGCTGAAAGTGAGTACCATGAGAATTCAGTGCTTTAGTTGTTTTTTTTTTTTTTAATCCCATACATTTCCGTGCAAGTTTCTGTGCTTAATGCAGTGTTGGAAATAAAGAATAAAATTTGGTCGCCCAGAGGGCAACTGAGGAAATTAAGCAAGCTGTCCGCACGATTTTTCTGTTGTTGTGTGAATTGTCAGTAGTATTAAAAAAATATTGCAATAGAAATCATAATGATGGGAAAAAAAATAACCTTAGCTATTTATTTGACCGCTATGATTTTTTTGGTCGATATACTGCAGGGTTATTCTGTGCCAAGTGGAAACACACCTGGGCCATCATGGTCTTGGATTTTACTTTAACTTTGTCTACTTGTTCATTTTGGCCCAAATAATGGATATCGCTGATTTTTTCGCAAACTGCCCTCTGGTATTGGTTTTATGGACTTCTGAAGAAATGGCCTGTAGGGGGCCCTTTTCAAAACTTCTTGTAGAAAAACCCTTCTATCTCTGACACTGTAACTGATACAGGTCTGGGGTTTGGATGGATTTGTAATATGAGGCTTCCTTTAGCACCACCATCATTTACAATCTTGTTTCCAAGGAAACTGTTTGAATTTCGGCACATTTGAGATTCTTCCCACTTTTTGGACCCTTATTACTCACCAATTACTGGTGAAACTGAAGAAACGACAAAATAAACTTTTTTTATTTCAGATAGATTGTTGACACTTTTATTGAAAAATTAAAGCAGAACATAATAGTTTATCAGATTAACCCTTTCAAAGTTGCTTACAACAGAAAAAGTCACAGGTTCAAGGGGTCTGTCCGTCCCTGGCGAAAAGTTGCATCATTATGATTTTGCACCTGTTGCATGTCAGATGACCTGAACTATACTGGAAAACACCATTGGTCCAGTATATAGGCTTTTTTCACCACAAAAAAGGACACAAAAGTGAAAAATCTCAAATTTGCCTAAATTCAAACAGTTTCCATGGAAATCAGAAAAGATACAACCATTGGAAATGATAGTGGTGCTAGAGGAAGCCTCATACTACAAATCCATCCAAACCCCAGACCTGTATCAGTCATAGGGCCAGAGATATAAAGGTTTTATACAGAATGTTTTGAAAAGCGCCCCCTACAGGCCATTTCTTTAGAGGTCCATAAAACCAATACCAGAGGTCAGTTTGCAAAAAAAAAAAAAAAATCAGGGATATCCATTATTTGGCCCAAATGAACAAATAGTCAAAGTTGAAGTAAAATCCAAGACCATGATGGCCCAGGTGTGTTTCCACTTGGCATGGAATGACCCTAATAAGGTCACTACAATCGCAAAGAATATCAACATCAGGTTTTCAGCTCAAATAAAGTGACCCACATGATGTTCAAGAGGGTTTCTTTATTTCCAGCACATAATAGTACATTGCCATGTACATTTCAATGCAAAGAAAAACAATGATTTTTACAACTTTTTAGGCCAGCTTTTTGGTGGGAAACAGGCCTATATACTGGATTTTTGGGCCATAGCAGTGTAATTCAGGTCATTAGACACTGCTCAGGTGCAAAGTGGTGTTCGTGCCACTTTCCCCCGGGGGGGGAGCTAGGCCCTTAAACTTTGGCTCTTTTCAGCTGCGACCAACTTTGAAAGGGTTAATCTGAACAACTACTAAGCTTTCTTTCGATTTTTTGATAGAAATGGCAAGAATCTACCTGAAATAAGAGGTTCCTGGCATCAGTTGATCACTCCCTCCAACTATTAGCGAGTAATAAGGATTGAAAAAGTGGAAAATATTTTTGTGAGCCCCAACTTTGACCTTAATTTCCATGGCATTCACCATGATAGAAGCAACCTTTAAGATTGTCAGCCTAGAGCAAGATTCATGTCAAGGATCAAGCCACCTACCAGATCTGTATCTGTCATAGAATCAAAGATATAGGACTTTCTACAGCATGTTTTGAAAAGCGCCCCCTACAGGCCATTTTTTCAGAGGCCCGTAAAATCCATACTGGTGGGCCGTTTGTGAAAAAAATTGGAGATACCCATCATTTGTTCAAATGAACAAATATACAAAGTTAGAGAAAAATATGAGACCATGATGGCCCAAAAGGTACCTTAAGTGTTTCTACTTGGCATGGAATGACCCTGCAGTAATTTCGATTAAACACCAAATGTGCATACAGTATGTTCATCTTGGTAATGTGATCACATAAAATTCACTACAAATTAAGATATTGATGGTCACAATTTATAATCAAAGCCACCTTACCTTGTTTGTTCTTGAACCTGGGTCGTTCGTGCCACGAGTTTTCAT
This sequence comes from Gymnothorax javanicus, assembly GCA_029692085.1. Lineage (NCBI taxonomy): Eukaryota > Metazoa > Chordata > Actinopteri > Anguilliformes > Muraenidae > Gymnothorax > Gymnothorax javanicus. Next base: position 36,605,621 of record CM056210.1, on the reverse strand, counting down.
TTGCTGGATCTCCCAAACCTGGATTGACGTGCGTGGTTCAGTGTTGCCAGATTGGGCAGTTTTCAGTTGGATTGTGTGGGCACAAATAACCTTGGGCAGGTGGACACATTTTAGGCTGGTTTGGGATAAATTGGGTGGTTTTATTTAACATCAGTAATTTGTATTTGTTAAGCATGCAGCTAGTCTGAAAGAACTGTCCATGCCTGTGTATTCATTAAAACATTTATTGACTTTTAAAACATCGATTCTCACAAATTTTGGCTAAATGTTCATAAAAAAGAAATGTTTACACATTCTAAGTTTTGTTGTGTTATTTCAGGCGGGTTTTTGTACAGTTGGGAAGATCTAGTATCAGTTTTTGGCTGGAAACCATGCGACCTATCTGGCAACACTGGCGCGGTCTATTTCTAGGTTATTTTTTGCCAAGGTACGTTATTTAAAAAAAAAAAGAAAACAATAACTGTGAAACGCAGAAGGCCTTCAATATCGCCAAAACGGCCGCATCCATAGCTGTGGGGAGTGAACTAACTCAGCATACTTAAACTAAATGTGCAATTGCCGGGATTCTCCGTTTTCTGACTCAACAATTTTGTAGGTGGGCAAGGTTGTCTGAGTCTATTTCAGGTTGTCAAGACAAGTGGATTATCGCTGATCGCGAACACTGTAATGGCATCTGCCCTCAGGGGTTGTGGTAGCTTGTGGATATTTGCATGTCTCGAATTGTGGTGATTTTGAAAACTTGCGTTTTACACCAATTCACTTGCGTTCTGGTAAATAAATAAATAAATGAAAATCCAATTTGCCATGATATGCCAATATGCAATAATGGCACAAGAAATTATTGTACGTTTACATCTTATGAAAATTGCTGGATGAAATAAGCTACTTTGGAACTACTTCGGAAAGCATGTTGTATACAAAACAACCTAAAAATGGCAATATTACTAATTGTATCCCCGGACGACGAGTCGGGAATACTATGGAGCAGGGATTGTGAGGCTGTGTCCGCTGCGTTTATTGAGATTTACTTGTGAGTGCTCTTCAGGCCACAAATTTCAACTGATCCATTTCATATTTGACACGGGCCTTGTGAGTGCCAAGGTCACGAAGCCTGTCAATTTTGGAAGTGATTGCTTTATAGGTTCTGGGGATGCTCGTGATATGCAGGCGACTGTCTAGTTTAGCTTCGCATTTTATAGCGCTTACTGTTTGAAGTTTCTTTAGATGTTTTTTGCAACTAAGTGGACTGCAAAACAAAAATGGCATGCACAGAAATGATGAATATGACTTCACATTCACAATTAAAATAAATAAATAAATAAATAAAAATTCTCTTTGAATCGTGCTAAGCTACCCATGGTGCTGTAAATGTTATGATTTATAAGGAACAAGGATGACGGGCATCAAGCTAGAGTTGCTATTTTTTCCTAGTTCATGTTGGGGTCACTGTCAATCATAATTTTTGAAAGATTGTCAAAATATTTGCATTAGTGGAACTCTATATGCCTGTTTTCCTGCATTTTGGCGCGCTCTAGCTGCGTGAAAAATGCAATTTTCTGTGTTTACACGGCCACTGGCGCTGTATTATTGGATGTGTCATCATGAAATTGCATGGGGTGCCCTCGGTTGCGTTATGGTGGATATTGCAAGGCAGATGGTCTGCCCTTTGTCCATATTTTTGTAGGGCTTCCATTTCATATGCAGCCAAGATTCTGGTTGTCTTGGAAACACTGGTAAATATTTCACTTACCTTGATCTGCAGACTCTTATTGCTCTACAGTCCAGACCACCATTAGAATTAAAGATTTTAACCTGTTTTGTTCCATGTTTTATCTTATTACTTTGTTATTATTTGGTTAAATCTCAAGTGGATGTACAAATAACACATTTGAATGGAGAAATTAGATGAAAGTTATATTTAATTTCCTGTCATGGTGAAAAGAATAAATCCTTGTGATCAACGGTTGGCTTATTGTTTGCGCAGCATGTTGCCTCTTTTTATTTGTCACAGTTTTTTTTTTTTTAAATAATAATTCTATTTTTTCACTCTTCACAGTTCAATTTCACATCGCTCATTTGTATGAAATCCAGGTAAGCTGGTTGAGTGGATTGTTGGAGGAATGTGTGTTGGGTTGCAATTTAGCAGAGAGGTGCGCTTGTGGTATGACTGTGGGGAAAGAAGTTTGCTTTTGCTCAAAGGGGTGCAACAGTATGAGATTTTCTCGGTACGGTAAGTCTCAGAAAATTTCGCAGTTTCATGGTATCATAGCATACAGTGTTAAACCGCAAAATAGTTTTAATTTATTGTGACCTATTTAGGAGTGAAAGCGCAGGGTTTGTTGGTTGAACAAAACCTTGATTGCAAGCAACATAGTCCAGCAAAGAAGTATAGAAAAAACAAACTTTCTTTAAATGGGGAAGTTTATGTACTTTTGAAAATGAATGAAAACTAAGATAAGTGCACTTGACAATTTAAGAACTGTGCAGTACCTTTCTGAAATAATCTCTTTTTAGAATTTATTCAATTACATTGTACTTCCTGTAGAACAAAGTAAAGTCTCTGGATTCCTGGGCATTGTGAGATGTTTAATGAGCAACATCATTGAAATATCCCTTACCTGTGTGAACTGGGGGTCAGAACTGCATGTTTGTGGAAATATGTTAAGCTACGGGACGGAAAGACATCACAGGTGTATTAAGCAGAGTGAAAAATGTTTTTGATATTGCCTTTCATAAACCTTTAAGCAAGTGGTGCGCACAAGAACTTTAGTACACGCTTAACCAAAGGGCGTGCTTACATTCTAATGCTGAAATTACTATTAGCATATTCTGTAGCATTGCATAATGGAGCATTTAAAAAAAAAAAAAAATCTGATTCGTTATGGCATCCTGAAGTAAAAGTCGAGTCTGACAATATTTAGACATTGAAAGCAATGTTGCTGTTTGCATGATCTGAAATGCCAACATTATTAGTTCAACCAGCATCAAGCTGAAGCTACATGCATATTTGCTTTGTCAAATAACGCTACTAAGTTGTTATTTGCCTACAGCATTACATTTGAGCTGCTTGGAAATGAGCCTCCATCTGAACTGGAAAAAAATGTCAGAACTGATCATCATAATGTCAGCTAAGGACATGGCGCAGAAATTATAATTACTGAAATTATGAATGTAATTACAGAGATTATTAAACCAATTTCTGCAAAACAATTACTTTGAGAGTAGAATGGCTGCACGAAATATGAGCAGGGGACCCAAAAGCTATTTTCTGCAATATGAGGCCTTTGCAGTTCATTGAAATATTAATTATTTTAGATTGTATTATTTACCAGTTTTGCAATTTAGAGGCGCAGTTCATCTTTGTTTGTTCTTAGAAGCACACAATCTCACATGGATTCAGTTGCTTAATGGCATATCATATTCCGATGCATGAATGCATTCGTCAGGCATATTTGTATCGGAAAAGTCGTCTAGTCCTCAGCACTCAGTCCTACTGTGTATCTCCTGAATAGTAGATGTATTGAGTAAGTTTGAAGTGAGAAAATTGGTCATCAGTTATTGTGGCCTTTCACGTTTAACCCAGCATCTTACTTTGCCCTTAAGAACATTCGGATATCAACCTTAGTTTGAATGCAAATCCCACTTTAAACATTCACAAGTTTTAAATTGGGCTTTGAAGCCACACCATATTGAAATGGGACTTCGATATGCGGAGAGGTGGTGTTCTTGGAAGATGGACAAACAAGTTAAATGAGTTTTGCATTAACGTTTTTAGAAATTGGATGTTCTAAGGACAAATCTGTTTGTTCTCTGGATATCCAAAGTAGCCTAATACTTGCTTCTCCCTGACGTTTTCCCCCATGCGCGAATGCACAACTTCATAACGCTAGTTTACTGATTGGACAATTAATTCACTTAAAATTTCTTCTGTTACAACAAATTAATTGCTGAAAAAAAAAAAATGGTCGAGTTAATTCATTATTCAGGATGGAAATTATTATCATTGTAATTATTTGTAATTATTTTTAATTTAAAAATTGTATGGTGGAGAGATTTTCCGTTCTGTTGCATCAGAAAAAAGTGCAGCCACATAATGAATACAGCAGAATTTAATGCTACAGATAAGCAAATGCATACACAATGATGACCATCAATTTTCATACTGCAATGTACTGTGAAACCAGAATGTAGCCTGTGACCCTAGTTCGGTCTCAGAGCTCGGTAGTGAGGATTTTTTGTGAAACGTTTCTGCACACTGTAAGTTTGATCGAAGTGTATTTTTGTGCTGAGTGTGTGCGTGAGTGGTTTGTTTGGTCTGAGTGAGGGAGAAAAACATCTACTTGGTCTCTGAGTGCTGTCTCCAACGACGCTCCCATTCTGTGCGTGACGGCCCAATTACCTCACTCTCCATTAAGATGGTGAAACGGTGCTCATTTCCAGTCTGGAATTTACGTTCACTTTCTCACCCCTGATACCTGCAGAAGAAGTACCGGGCTGCGAAAGAGGCGTATGAGGCACTCCTGCAGACTGACGCACTTCCTGCACAAGTGAAGGCAACTACCCTGCAACAGTTAGGTGAGCCGTTTCCCTCGCCACCGCCCGACACTGTGAGCGCGACAATGCCTGGAGGAAATTCGGCTGTTTTCTTTGAGAAATGTTTCAGTTTGGCTTTCTAAAGGTATTTAGAAGGTGCTGATAAAAAAATGTCAAGGGTTACATCTAAAATGTTGCCTGCTCTGTGTACTGTTAAGCTTGAGGGTTGTCATCGTGTTTGTGTGCTTTAATTTTTGAAGTTCATAAATCACTACAGTGTAGACATTATCTTTACTGGCTCTCAGTAGGTTGAGAGAGTGTCTCAGCTTGGCTGAGGTTGGGCAATTGTCCTGAACAGTTTTTTGGGATAATTGCAAATCTGCATGTCTTTAGTCTGTGCAGAGCGAGGTGTGCACGTGGGGAATTGAGTGTTTCATCATGCATAGGGGTGCTGCGCTGAGCAACCAATCGTATTCCCAGTTTTCCCTGTCCCTCTACTCTCCTCAGTTTTCCTCCTGCGCGTACCCTGGCCTGAATGATGCAATCGCTCTTTATGATTGTGTCAGCTGCGGAGAAGCCCTTCCACAAACACTCACGCGTACACAAGCGCTCGCACCCCAGTGTGCCTCTCTCGATTTCTGCTGCCGATGCCCACTTTGTCGTTACCATTTCTCAGGGCCTCTAAAATCAGACTCCAGGCAGCAACTCTAAAAACCGGTTTTCCATTTATTTTCACCCCCCGCACACACACACCCCCCTAACCTGTAGTTACCATGACAAGCTTCTCCCAGGAGGCACGCAGCAGGTGCCTGGGAGCGTTGGCGGGAATGCACGCGGGAACGGTCTGAAAACGGAAGCCCCTCCCCCACTCCTTACTCCATCGCCTCCTATCCTCATCTCGCCGGCACCTGATGCGGTGCTCAGGCTATGAACAGTTTCTTCCTTCTGGAGGGTCCTGGGTTTCGCTCCTTCGTCACTTGACAGTCCTTCTCTCTGGTGCTCCAGTGCTTATCACACAGTGTTTCTGTATCTTCTTTTTTGCAGTCAGGCAACACTTACCAGAGGAGTAATCAGTTGAATTTGCCAAATAGGTTGCTAATTGGAGCCCATTGGCTGTAACTTCCTAGTCTCTTTTTAAAACCCTTTTCGTCCTCTTGATTTTTCTCGGTTCAGGCTGGATGCATCACACAGTGGATCAGTTGGGAGATAAAGCCAACAAAGACAGCTATGCTATCCAGTGTCTGCAGAAGTCTCTAGAAGCTGACCCTAACTCTGGACAGTCTTGGTACTTCCTTGGCAGGTAAAGAAAATTAAATATTCTACCGGTCAATTTGAAGAAAAATGTTTGTGCTTATTAGTTTCAGATTGAAATATTAATCATAAAAGCCCACATTTAAATTTTTGTTATGAAAAACATAATCAGTGCCTGAGTCTCTTCAAATACTGATGTCCAATTTTGATTGTGCGATATGTCCATTCTTTTTGTGTATGAGGTCCTCTCTCTGTCCTTCACCTAAAAAAGGGTGTATTCTTTATGAATTGTGTTGTCTCAGAGTTCAGAATGCAGACGTGCTTGTATATCGGTATCTAATTTGTATGGGTCTGGTAACCCAGCGGCTCTGCAGTCGCTGAAGTAATGACTGCTTTGTCAATGGCCTGTGGATGGTATTGAGTTTTCCTGTGTGTCCTGCCAGCCCTGGTCATTTAAGGCCAGTCTGGGGTAGAGGGAGTTCCCTTCCATCTCATTAAAAACAGGCTTTCTCCCCACGGCAGTGAGCCGCACACAGACTTCTGAAGCCCAGACTAATTCATTTGTTGTCCCCGAGCACTTTTGAAGAACCACGCTCGCACGGCTGTATCGCGCACCAAGCCAAGGGTTAACTTTTGTTCTCGCGGCACCGTAACAAATGCGTTTGTGACTTGGCAACAGGAGCAGGGAATTCTTCAGTCATTTGTGCTGACGAGGGAGGGATGAGCGCTTATGCAGTCGTAACTTTAAACAATCTCTCCCAGAAGTCTTTACCTTCTCAACACTGCATAACTCTACATTTCACAAGACCAAAATGATCATTCTGCGCATTTGTACTAGCAATTTGGAACAGTAATCTGTTGAATATTAATGGTTTTGAATATTTTGTAGAACTTAATTTTAATTTATAGGCCTGTTGAGCACACAAACAACTTTGTAGCCTGGTTACAATGTGCTATGTTTACACGGCATTAAGGTTGTTTTAGAATGTCCTGCTATATTACATCTTGTTGCTGTATACACATTGTAATGTTTATAATTTTTAAGCTTGTGTGTTCATTTTACCGAGGTGACAGCATGGGTTTACGCTAACTGTATGTGTCTTTTTGTGAAGATTTGATTTGTAGGCTATTCGTCTTTGAATTATTTTTGGCTCCGTGATGAACTGTAAATGTGTCTCCCTCACACAGGTGCTACTCCAGTATTGGGAAGGTCCAGGATGCCTTCATTTCCTACAGGCAGTCTATCGACAAATCAGAAGCCAGCGCAGACACATGGTGTTCAATAGGGTAATGAGCTGCATGTATTTCCCACTGTGGAAGAGCGACTAATCCATGGGCTCATTCACTCTAACAAAGCACTTTTGTCGCCATTGTTCGAATCGTGAATTGGCTTGGCTTCTGCCTCTGTGGCTGTCGGCGTGCCTGTCGACATTTTGGATGTTGTTGTTATTCCAGGGCAGTGGTCTTCATTTGGGAATTGTCACGGCTGTGGGGCATCACGTGACGACTAGCAAACAACCTGTTTTGTTTGTGTTTGTGTGGTGCCCCCGGACGCAGCGGAGCGGTGTACCCCAGCTCTGTGGTACCGGTCCAGGGGGAAGACTTGGCCCACTTCACCCCTCTCCCCTGGGCCTTCACATGCCCAGAGGGTGCGGTTAAATCAGGCTACTCTCCTAATCAGCTTTTCAGGGCCAATGGGAATAAATGCCAAATTAGCACTCGCAGACAAAGGACTGGTTTTGTGAGACAGTACTGGAGAGGGTTCCTCAGAGCTCCTGAGGAATCATTAAGCTGTTCTTTCCACCAATCATATGCTCTTTTGTCTTGGGGTATGGGTGTGGCTCCACCAATGAGATGCTATGGGTGTGCCTCCAACCATTAGACATTGTTTTGTCATGGAATATTTTGGGTTTTTTTTTTTTTTTTTTTTTTTTTACCACCTGCGTCGCCAAAGGCAGCAGGTCTAGGATTGGCTTTTTCACTTCCGGACCCGAACTCTGAAAAATGCTCGGAGGACAAAAATCTATTGGGAGAGCGCCAAACTCAAATAGAGCGGGTGAAATTTTGTCGTCCATCGTCCGTCCGTCCGTCCGAAGTAATGACGTTATCGAGATAACTCAAAAAATAATTGGCCCAGGAAGTTGTAATTTGGTATGATGATGTATCTTGACCCAAGGCAGGTCGCTATTGAAAATGGGCGCGCTGCGTCAAAATCCAAGATGGCCGCAGCCATTTTTGTAAAAACAGTGTTATCAAGATAACGCGAAAAAGAAGTGTCCTAGGAAGTTATAATTTGGTTTGCTGATGTATCTTTACCTAAGGCACCTCGCTATTGAAAACGGACATGCTTCGTCAAAATCCAAGATGGCCGCCGCCGTTTTTGTAATAACGTGATCAAGAGCGCGAAAAATAAGTGTCGTAGGAAGTTATAATTTGGTATGCTGATGTATCTTGACCTAAGGCAGTTCGCTATTGAAAATGGGTGCGCTGCGTCAAAATCCAAGATGGCCGCCGCCATTTTTGTAAAAAACGACGTTATCGAGAACGCAAAAAATGTGTCGTAGGAAGTTCTGATTTGGTATGCTGATGTATCTTGACCTAAGGCAGGTTGCTATTGAAAATTGCCGCGCTGCATCAAAATCCAAGATGGCCGCCGCCATTTTTGTAAAAACGACGTTATCGAGAACGCGAAAAATAAATGTTGTGGGAAGTTCTGATTTGGTATGCTGATGTATCTTCACCTAAGGCAGGTTGTTTTTGAAAATGGGCGCGCTGCGTCAAAATCCAAGATGGCTGCTGCTGTTTTTGTATAAACGATGTTATCGAGATACGCAAAAAATAAGTGTCGTAGGAAGTTCTAATTTGGTATGCTGATGTATCTTGACCTAAGGCAGGTCGCTATTGAAAATGGGCATGCTGCATCAAAATCCAAGATGGCCGCCGCCGTTTTTGTAAAAATGACATTATCAAGGTAACGCAAAAAATAAGTGTCGTAGGACGTTATAAATTGGTATGCTGATGTGTCTTGACCTAAGGCAGGTCGCTATTGAAAATGGGTGTGCTGCATCAAAATCCTAGATGGCCACCGCCATGAATCTGCCAGAACATCGCAATAACTGATAAACAAATGATATCACGACATCAAAATCCAAGATGGCCACCAATCAATGTTATTGAGGTAACTCGCAAAATAAGTGGCTGACCCAAGGCAGGTCATTATTGAAGATGAGTGTATTACGCCAAAATCCTATCCAGTTTATCTTTTCCATATGGCTGCATCTATCTATCATCATCACCGTCATCATCATAACAATTCACCATCACTCAATCAATGCAAATTTTATTCACCAAAGCATACTTCTACATAACACCCGTGCAGCGACGCAGGTTCAGTGACTTCGCACTTATTTTTCTTCCACCAGTCAGAGTTGGTTTCCCATGTTATGCATTCAGTTGCACCAGTCAGACACTTGGGATGTTGGTGAGGTTCTGTTGTTTCTCTTGTAATACCTCTGCTGAGTTTCATCTTTGTCTTTAAGCTGGTGAAGGGAAAGCACAGTTGAAACCTGGGGTCCTGAAATTTCACTCTAGTTAAAAATGGTGGCTAAAACATGTTGACGGTGAAGTGCTCATTGTTGCTCAACAAATTATCACATTCATAAAGCTTCGACAGTGTTCTGTGAGGTTTCCAGCACTTCAGAAATGGCCAAATCTTGAAAGTACAGTTGAGAAGAACCAATACTTAAAGCTGGCTTTCTGATGTGTAATTACTGTAATACTGAGTGGGATGGGTGGTAGTTTTTCTGGTATGAGATGAATTGCAGAGTTACGGCGTGTTAACTCTGGCGTCCAGCTGTTTTATGGTCAGTGAGCCATTTTTGGTATCAGATGGAGTTCCTCTGGGTAGGACAAACTGTAGCACTCTAATGGCTCAGGAATTAAACAGTGTTGATGTTTGATCCTTTGCCTTGGTCCTAATATTTCACTTTGCTGCATCTAGCTTGCCCCTATGCCTCCTCGTTGATTTCAATGACTATCTTCATTGTCAGGTGGTCATTTTTTCAATGGCTGTGGTGCTACTACTTTATTCTTCTTCATTGATCATTCTTCATTGGTTATTCTTCATTGATCGATATGTCAGTTTCCTTATAGTCTGTATGTTGGATTGTTACAAACCCCAATTCCAATGAAGTTGGGACGCTGTGTAAAACGTGCATAAAAACAGAATACAATGATTTGCAAATCCTTTTCGACCTATATTCAATTGAGTACACTACAAAGACAAGATATTTTATGTTCAAGCTGATAAACTTTATTGTTTTTTTGGAAATATTCAGTCATTTTGAATTTGACTATATTGCTTACTTTTGGTATCTCGTTAAACAGTTGATTCTCGTAACTCAACAACTAGCTCAATGGCGCTCATTTTTTCATTGTATTGATGATGGTTATTTAGCAACACTTGTGTTACTGATAAATGTCTTTCTCCATTATGTGCCGTCTCATTCTTCCTCTTCCCTCTCCGTCTATCACTCACCCCCCCGTCCCTTCCCTGCTGTACCAGTGTGCTGTATCAGCAGCAGAATCAGCCGATGGACGCCCTGCAGGCCTACATCTGTGCGGTTCAGTTGGACCACGGCCATGCGGCTGCCTGGATGGACCTGGGCACCCTGTATGAGTCGTGCAACCAGCCTCAGGACGCCATCAAGTGTTACATCAACGCCACCAGGAGCAAATCCTGCACCAACACTGCTGCTCTCACCTCCCGCATTAAATGCCTGCAGGTACTACTTCTCATGTTGTAGCTCTGAATGTTGTCTTTGTCGGTTGTCAAAATGTGGCTGCTTGCAGTGTTTCCCATACATAGACGAGATTATGGCGGCCTGCCATAGTCTAATTTACCCCGCCATAGTCTGAATATGCACAATTTCTGCTTGTTGAGATTACATGCGAACGCGACAACAAAATGAGAAACACCCCCCCTCAATCCGCCACCACACGTGCCCCCATATTCTCCAAAAATTCTGTGGGAAACACTGTGCTTGTCTGCAGTTTGTTGCTTTTTTTTGTCTTCGTTTATTTTGCCTGTTGTCCTAGTTTAAATTTTGGTTGAATTGTATTGTGTGTGTGTGTTGTGTGCATGCCCCGTTTATGCATTTTTGTGCGCTTTGGGTGCGCTTGAGCATGTGTGCGCAAGTGTTGTGTGTTCTTTTCTGTGTTTGCATTTGTTCATTTGTATGTGCTTGTTTGTTCGTTTGTGCGTGTTCCTACGTGTGTATATTGCATTAGCGATGATCACTTGCGCAACCTTACCTCTTTGTATTAAGTCAACGGAAGGCTGCTGCCTTCTGAATTTTAATTCAATGTTTATTTTTGATGCCTTATTTTAATGATGTGACAGTTTTCATGGATGCACTTTTCATGTTTCAGTATGAATGAGAACATTTTCGCCCTGTGACGTAAACATAATTTCATGACATTAAGAAAGCACCAGCATTTTTTTTCCCCCCACTGATGTGTACATTTTTTTTTGTTGAAGTTGTTCATTCCATTAAAAATGTTTCTTAACTTTTCTTCGCAAAGAATGAAAAAACCATATATATCTACATATAACGCTGGCAGTTGCAGCAGAATAGCAGGTGTGACCTTCCGCTAGGGCAGTATTAAATGTGTTCTCACGCAATTTCTCCTAGGCTCAGTTGTGTAACCTTCAGCAGAGTAGTCTACCGAGTAAAAGTATAATGCTTCCTAGTATTGAGGAGGCATGGAGCCTACCAATCCCCGCAGAACTTACCTCCAGACAGGGCGTCCAGATCACAGCATCGCAGGTGAGAAGAGATAGCCTGTCCCGTGTAGAAATACAACCCCTACCTCTCCCCCCTCAAAATGGCCAACTTCACTAAACACACTAGCGGAGGCTCCTTCCCCTGTATCACTATCCTCGTTTTGTTTTGGGAGAAACAAAAAATTGCAAGGCTAAATACGACCGCTTAGATCTGCACACGGCTGGAGCAGTTTCTTGCATTCCTATCCATTTTCATGTACACTTGCAGAGTGTTAAATACCAAAAGTTAACCCAGGTTGCACTAACTGGGGATTGCGATGGACAGTTAATATTGGGGGCTCGTCCGGGATACTATTCCTGGAACTCTAGCAACTGAGAATCAAACACCTTGTGCCAGTCCGGCTAACTCTGCTGCACCATATTTGTGGAGTGCTTTTTTCTCAATATTTGTTTCTCCTTTCTAACTACTGGGGAAAGGAAATTCACACAAAGAGTCAATTATGTGAATAAACTCTCTCTGAATGTGATGGTTAGTGAATGTGGCCTGCTCCTATTTGTATTTTTAATATTTTCGGCTATATTTGCAATCAGTTTTCACCTAGCCTTTTTAATATGTGTAGGACTGTGCTGGTTTGTGCGGGAGATAAATTGCTTAAAAAAAAACTGGTGTTCTGGATATTTTGTGTGGTTTTTTTTAATATTCCAAGTACATTATTGATTATGTTTTGTCTTTGTGTTGTATTCTAGATATATATGGTGAAATTCTGTTTTCTGGTTATGTGTTGCCCTTTTAATAGCAGTGTGTCATCTTTCACAAAGTGCATCCTCGAGATTTGGATGCATGTGTCAAGTTATTCAGGGTTCCTGCGGGTGCTGGAAATCCTTGAAAACTTGTGAATTTTAATGTGGCGTTTTCAAGGTTTTAAAAGTAATTGGACTTTGAATAAAATGCTTTAAACTGCTTTAAACAGCACCATTAATTGTATTACTTTCATAATAAATGGCTATTTGAGTAGTTGAATGAATAGGTCATTTATCTCGGCTATAAAGTCTTGGATAAGCGTGATAATGCACCTTGAAATTGGTTGACTGGCCCGAATTTGACTTGTCGGAGTAGGAACCCTGAATTATTCGACGCAATACATAATACTTTATTTGTGCATTCAACATTACGGTGCACTTGCACCATTTTATAATTACATTATTTTTGGGCCTACATCAACACATTTGCAGTTGAACTGAATGACTGGCGACGTCTGACTTGGAATCTGTGAACGACGTGACGGCGACCATTGGCAGTCCTGAAACCGCACACCACATACCCAAAACGGGCACCTACTTGTCTGGTGTTTCATTCTGAAATCACGGGCAGCATAATGTAGTCTCCGCTTTGCTGCTCGAACTACCACCTCTCTTCTGGGAAGGCTTTCCAGTAGATATTGCAATATTCTTGCAGGAATTTACTTTTATTTCAGTGATGTTTGGCGATAAGATTGGACTCAAAGTGGATTTTCCAATTAATCCCAATGTTTGTTTAATGGAGATGGTTCTTTGTCTGCATGGCAGTTTCTTCTGTTCCAATCTAGTGAAGCCGTGTATCGAGATTGCACTGTTCATGGGGGCATTGCCCTCAGGAATGGGGGAGGGCCTACCCAAAACTGTAGGAAGCACAGAATTGGCTGGAATGTCGTTTTATGGCATTGCAATAAGATCTTCCTGCCAGAAAACTATGAGACCTTGCCCAAAACATGAAAAGCAACCCCTATCACCTATCAGAGGAGTGATCGTCATACCCTCGTGAATCTTTAGTGTATTTCACATGGCATTGGAGGTATGTGAGAAATGGTGTTTTTTTTATTTTTTATTTATTATTTTTTTTTTTAAAGCTCACCTGGACCAATGGTGGGCTTATGTTGTGGCATGGTTGTCCGCAGTCCTTCATCATTGTTCGTTGTCCGTAAACGTAATCATCTCCAAAACTGTTTGAAGCTGAAACTTTTTGTGCATCTTCCAGCCAATGAAGACACCAAAGTTTGCATTTATTGTTGCCATCCCATTTCCAGTATGGCCGTCATGGCAGCTGTATTGAACTTGCCATTTTGACCTAGTTGTCCGATTTCTGCAGCAATACAGCTGAAATTTAGAGTCGTTACTGAGTTACAGGAGTCCATACATATCTTATGGATTCTTCTTTGTGTTACATTTTGACCTTGATTTGACCTCTAACATTAGACCATAACCCTAAATTTCATAAATGCCTTTAAACACCTCCGAAACTGTTTGATCGATGATGCTGAAACTTAAGACATCTTCCAACCAATGAGTGCGCCCAGGTTATATAAATCGTTGTGATCCGTTTTCAAATATGGCAGCCACTGCAGCAATCGAGAAAATGCCATTTTAACGCATAATTTCTGCTGCGATTCAGCTGAAATTTGGTGCGTTTGTAAAATTCAGCATAACTCAACACGCATTTTCTATACAATGCATTTAGACCTTGAATTGATCAATAATATCAGAGCATGCCTCAACATTTCTAACTTCAAAGATCTTCTCCAAAACTACTTGTCCATGGAGGCTTAAACTGTATTTACATGTTCCTATTAATAAAGACAACTTTTAGAAAGTTACCCAAATTTGTCAATGGACAGCCAGTCATTATTTCGACATGATTCTGACAAAAAAAAAACAATATTCTTAGATGTATTTACAAATGGCAAATTCAATGTCACTTACAAATAATATGATTAATGCCCCGGAGAATTTGTGCATGCATCATAAGGTGTTTCCAGAATGTAGCACAGTTTTTGCAGGGTCCTGAAAATAATTATCTACTTTGGTCAGAAAACTTGTCCCATTGATGCGCAGTGCCCAGCGCTATGACAAGCCTTTAATATTAATATTATCAGTAGCAGTAGTAGCAGTTGCTTTATGACTAGTTAGAATTCCAAGCTATATTGATCATGTGCTAATGATTTTAAACCTTTAAAGATTGTGATTTCAGAACAATCCAGTACTTCAGGCAGAAATTTAAGGCCGTTGCTCTTTTTCATCTATGGTGAAATGCGCTATTAAGAGTGAAGTGACCACTATGCAACAAGGGGTTAACCCTTTGCACATGCAAACTTAGAGCTCATTAGTTAACCCAAATAACCCAGCCCGAATATGCTCACTTGATCCATTGCATCATTATGCTGGCGACTGCTGCCCATTGTATTTCAATGTTTTTGGTTGACTTGAATGTAAGTGGTCGAGTTGAGCTGTGTGAGTCGCATTGAATCTGTACAAATGATGTCTATATGTGGAGAACTTTTTTTGCAGGCAAACCTCAGTGTGAAATGTGCTAAGAGCAGCGCTGTGTTTTTCCTTTTGTGCCATTTATTGGTAGAGCTGCTCTGAGAATCGCCAGCATGCTCCAGGAGTTTGCGGATGATAAATGACTCAAGTTCTTGGCTCAGAAGCAGCCATGAATTTATTTATCTATTTTTTTTATTTTTGGCTGACTACTTGACATTTGAAACCACCTCGGGGAAAAATGTTTTAATGGCAATCGGTGGCCGTTTCTCTTCCTTACCGAAAGGAAAATAAACATTGCATGGCATCTGCCCTTGGCTGTCGGGTGCATTTGCATTTGAATTGCTTGTCTTCAATCCAGGTCCCGCAAATTAATAGCGTGCAGTTGAATCTGGCAGCGCCACCTGTGATTCAGTGCACTCGGCACCTTGTTTATGTTGGGAGAGTTTCTCTCCTGTGTTTTCATGATTATTAGCTTTTCCTCATGTGGGCACATGTGGGACTCAAAGGGAAATGTGAAATTACAAATAATTACAAAAATAAATATTTTAAAAAAATTGAGCATGCACTAAATTTCTATGAAATTGCATTGTTGACGCTGATAGAGTATATGCAGTTGGTAAAGTTTGAAATGCATATCAAGTATTAGGAATCATTTTAAGCGATGGAAGTTGTTTTTTGTGTGTTTTACATGTTCTTACTGGCGATGAAAGCGGTTATTATTGAATCACACATTTAATTGCACCCTTTGCGTTGACAGCATCTCAAAAGGGATTACACATGGGGTATTTTTGGTCATTCTGGAGTATGTAATGGCTTTGTTTTTCAGGCAGGCGTATTTTGTGACTACATTGTGCGTTTATCTGGCTTAATTAATCATTCTTAACATGTTCAGTGGTCCACAGAGGGTCATTGCTGCGAGTCACTATATGCCTTTCTCTCTGTAGCTCAGCTGCAAGGTTTGTTTTGGACAAAATGAAACTTGTTTTGGGCCAAGCAATGTTGTAAAAAAAATTCTAAAATTCACTGAATTCAGGAAATCAATTAAAACTCAATACTCCCTTTTGGTTGAACTGTTGAATTATTTGTGTGTGTGCGTTTGCGTATGTGTGCGTACTCCAGTTTCCTCCCACAATCCGAAGACATGCATACTAGGTAAATTGGAGACTAAATTCCCCCTTGGTATGAATGAACTGTGTGTTGACATAAGATTTATTTTATATATATAGTGTTTTATTTTTTTTCCAGTATGAATTTCACAGATTTAAAAAAGTGCACTGCGTGGTCGACGGACCCCGTTCGATGGTGGCTGTTTCGGGTTGCTTGGAGGCAGAGGGGGAAATGTTATGGCCCGTTCTCTCCTGTCCCACTCCAGGCCTGCAAACCCAATCAGAGTAATGAAGGAGGGGGCCTGGGGAAGCCACCCATACCATCGCATTTGCTGCCTCAGCACGTAGGCCCACCGAGCCAAGGCGACGACCAGTCCAGCCCAGCCAAGAGGAAGCGGACGTCCAACCCAGCCAAGGTGAGAGGGCAAGAACGAGAAGACTTAATTAAGTGAAAAACTCTAAACTTATTTTTGGCTCTGGTAGGAACATGGTAAATGTTATTTTGTTAACCCTGTCATCAGTGGAGTGTTTCAGTAAAGATGCTGTGAATGGCGAGTGTTTTCTTATTTCTTATTTGTAGCTGAACTTGAGCTGAGCTGTTGTAATGGAGGGAGTGGCATATGAAGAGCTTTTTTTTTTTTTTTGTGTTGCATTTACTCAATATTCTCCCCACCCAAAAGCAGAATCCTCCAGATTCACAGGCAAACAACAGCCCTGTTCAGCAACAGGTCCCCAGCTGGTATTTAACGCCGCAGAAACTGCAGGTACGTCAGAGCGCCTTTCATGTGCATGCGCGTGTTAAGCCTCTTTCCAAAAGCTTCATTTTATCGATCCACCCTATACAGCTCCTGGATCAGTTACGGGCAAACAGGGCGAGCCTGAAGCCAATGCAGGTGCAGATGCTGGGGCAGCTGGAGAATCAGTTTGCTCTCATGCAGCAGCATCAGCAGGTGAGATGGGTCAGATGCCACCTGGGTATTGTAGTTTCTTTTCTGTTTGATTTGTAGTTTTTTTTCTTTTCCTCCTTTTTCATGTTTTTATGTATTCATGTCCTCCATTTTCAAGTAGTATGCTGTTTAAAAACTTATCTTAAAAATGGAAAGCCAATCTTCTCCTTACTTACTCCTGCACAGATGAGACCAAACGCTGCTGCTCTGCCGCGACCCTCCCTACCCAACGGCCCCACCCTCAGCTCCGCACTGCCCGCGAACCCCCCGCATCCCGCTCAGCCCCCTCACGCGCCGCCACAGCCAGTCCGGCCCCCCTGCACCGGCCAGCCAATGGCCAACGGACCTTTTCTGCTCGGCTCCTCCCCCTGCAGCGCGGCTGGGAAGCCGGGTACCGCAGACGCCATTTCTGTAGGCAATAATCACACGACAGGAATGGGAAGCAACGGAAACGTGCCTTACCTGCAGCGAAACGCACTACCTCACAACTGCACAACCCCGACCAGCAGCAGCAGCGCCGAGGAGCTCTGGAAGAACCAACACGTTAACTCCACTCAGGTGCGCCTCGTAATGTCGCCGGTTACCAGCTCTGCTCAAATTATGATGTTCTCTGTGTGTGCAGGGGAGTGAAGCTCATGATGAATGAGTTTCAGTTCAGTTCACGCAGTGATGTTTGGCTGACTTCTGTGTTCATGCTCTCAGGATTAATAAGAGTGGTGTACAGTGACACAGTTTTACTCCTGGATGGGCGAAGCTTAGGAAGGGGTATTGAGCGTCGCTCACTAATCAGTCAATCAATCAATCGGTCAATTTGACGTTAGCATGACCACGGGCGGTAAGATGAATATGATCTTGGCATGGATGACCAGTCCTTAATTCACCAACAATTTTTCCAGAAGTTAACAATAGTGCCAGTTTTTTATTTTGGTTCTGTGCTCAAGCACTCTGAGATTGACAGGATGCAGTGATAATGAGGTTGATGTGATTGTCAGGTTTTATTCAAGGGTTTTCATCCATATCGGCTGAAACGTTTAAAAATGACAGAACATAGGCTAGACATGGTCCCCACCCTCCCTTTTTTCTTTTTGGGTGCATCATTTAGCATGATGTAGAATAAATTATTTAATCAGTTTTGATATTTGGTTGCATATCCTTTACATGGAGTGTAGTGCCAGGCTTGTACTGCAGCCATCTTCAGTTCCTGCTTGATCGGGGACTCTTTGCGTGCAGTCTCCTCTTCAGCGTGAAAAATGCTCGTTCAGCTGGATACAGATCCCGTGATGGACTCCGCCAACAGAACTCGAATAACAAAAATTGCTTCACTGTCCAATGAAGTGTGGTACTCACTGTATATGGAAATTGGCCTTGTGTAAGGTCACTGGCTATTAAACTGCTTTTAAACCGTTTTGATTGAAACTGGAGAAGAGACTCATTATGAGGGATACTGCTGTGTTTGGTTAAAAAATGCACTGAATGGAGTGTATAAAATGCTGACCTTAAATTTAAATGGGTTTTATGGAGAAAAGCTGTATTATGCGGTGTCGTGAGACTTTATGGCAGACCTTCAACGGTTTGGTTTAATGAATTTGTTTTTTGTTACGGAGTGTACGAAAGGATGAAGCGGGTACGAGTACTCTGTTCGAGAGACCTTGAATTCAGCTCACCATCTACATTTGAAGCACTTGATCTAATGAAGGCCTGAAGATTTGATAAGCTTTTTAGCTTCGTAGAACAGATTTGAAAAAATAAATGTGCTTTCAGTGGTGGTTCAGTTGAGATTATGCAACGGGTCAGGGGTTGAATATTTTAGTTTTTCAGCAGTTTTTTTTTTTTTTTTTTGGCCTTTGTTTGGTTTAATGTATTTATTGTATTTTTTTCAACCCACAGGGGCTTCACAAAGGTCCAGGTTCGCATGTGGCGGGTCCCAATGGCGAATGGCCTTTCTCTTCCACTGGGACCTCTGCCCAGCCTTTCCAGGCAGCTGGAGCCCGTATTCAGAATCAGGTCGGACATTCCACCGCGCCTCGCGATTCGCTCGCTCAGACGGCCGCTCTCAATCACCTGTCCTCTCCTCCTCCTCCTCACACTGCTACCTCAGGTGGACAGCAAGGCATTACCGTAACCAAAGAGAGCAGGCCTTCAGGAAACGGCGCTGCCGGTGCGCCGGGGCCCGAGGGCGGCAGGCATTCCGCAGGGGGGCCCGAGGGCACCGCTGCGGCGGCGCAGGGACTCCCTAATCACGTCCACCCGGCTGCCGCAGACTCTCTCGCCAGCCCGGGCTCCAACTCACCAGGTTTATTCAGTTCAGACAATCCTCAGCTCTCTGCCGCGTCCGGCGGAGGAAAAGCAGACGGCGGCGGGACGCTCGCCAAGCTCAACAACGTTCACCCGGCCCTGCACGGGCCAAAGACTCACGAGGGCTCGGCGGCCTCCTCGCCCGCCTCCGCCATGTCCACGGCCACCCCGTCGCCCAAATCCACGGGGAAAGCCGGGGCCCACAGCCCCAAGGATGGGCCTGGATCTGGACCGGCCCCGGCCCCGACGGTGAACGGTGAGGGGCCGGGGGTCTCACAGAGCCCCCTGCAGTCGGAGCTTTCGGATATCCGCATCCACAAGCCTGGACCCCTCCACTTGGCACCCTGGTCCTCGGTCTCCATCTACCCCAGCTCAGCGGACGTGCTGAAAGCGTGCAGGTAAGACCCAAGGGTACCTGTGTTAAGGGGGGGAAAACGGCTTTTTACACCTCAGGCCGGAGATGCCTTCGTCCCTCCTCCTGTCTTGGCTTTATGTGATTGTGAGCATCTGCAGTTGAAAGCTTCAGTAAGATGCAGTCTGCCCATTACGCTTCTGCAAACTGACCTCGCCTCGTTTGAGCACATATTTGGAATATCATTGCATTTAGAAAAAAAATGAGAACATTTTGAGGGAGGAAAGGAAAATTTCCCCATTCTCTGCATTTTTTAATTTATTTTCCTCTAGCAGTTGTCTGTGAAAGAGATTAGTTTGCGTTTCCTTAACCCGGTGGACCTTTGCGGCGTGTGGCTGCCGATTCAGTGCTGTTCGCCCAGACTGGGCTTTCTGTTTTACTCCACTCTCCATTTCCTCATCTGCCCTCAGAAACGATAATAATAATGTGGCTTTTTTGGAATCCGCTATGCGAAACGTGGGATGTGGGAACGCTGTTCCTGTGAATCATTGTAGAGCTTGTGTTTGAAACCAGAGATTTTGTTCATTCTGGAGTCCTTCGCTCTCAGCGCTATAAAGCATATCTAGCAAGCATTTCAGTGGTATTATAGATGTCATAGGCCCAAGTCATGTGATGAACTGTGATGGCTGACGTCTGAAGACACGGGGTGCGAAACTCTCCTTTATGACGAAGTTGAAAAGCTGATTTGATGAAGGATAATTGCCCTCAGGTGGTTAATTTTGGGATTGTAAAGACAGCGAGGGGTAGAGCATAAACTCTACACTTCTACTCAAATCACTAGTGATTTTCACTATTACATAGTAAAATCAATTTGCAACAAGACAACAGTCCAAAATGTAAACCCTAACTCTGCAGAGACTTCTTGAAAGGATGTGACAAACTGGCCAGCTCAGTCACCCATTTTAAAACCCATCAAGCTGTAGTAGGATCACCTGTATTGCAAAGTGCATGACTTGTGTCCAGTTTCAAAGAGAAACGCGGAAAATTTTGCTGTCCATGCAATTATTGACTGAGAATGGTACTCTCTGCTTCTTGATCAGAAGTGATTTTGTGAAAATCGAAAGGGTGCGTCTTGTTATGTTTGGGAGCTTGTATCATCTGCATATGGTATTTACACAATAGTGGGTCGGTTCTTACAAACGCGAATGTCGCTGTCTGAGTTTCTGCGTGAGTGACTGACTGAGTGATCAAGTTCAACGATTGGTCAGCCGGCGGGGATGAGGCGGCTCAGCCATATACTAGGTGCACCTAGTCTTGTTTCTCTGGCTTCACCTTGGCATTTGTGGGAGTGGAGGTTGCCCTTCAAATGGCTGTCGGTGGGGAGGAATTGAAGGTCATCCTGTCTGTTGGTCTGAGTGATAATTGCTGTTAATGGTAACATACAGTACCAGCATGAAAAAATTAATCCCCCCCCTTCCTTGTGTCCTTTTATTGCTGCTTGATGTTCAAATTTTTGCTGATTAACTGAATTTCATGTTTCTTAAGTGTGGCAAACCACTCTCACCCCACTTTCTAATCGCCTCCCTTTGCTAAAGTGATTTTAATTCCATTTATGAGTCTGAAGTGCGGCTGCCATATCCAAAGCTGTGTAACATCAGGCCTATGAGATCCTTAGGTTTCCAAAGATCCCAAATATGTTCTGCTGAATTGCTGGGAAATTTGTATAAAACAATGTACAACAGGTTGATATTGTCCATTTTATGAAATGCTGTGGCCATACAAACCTGGTGTCCTGAGTTTGAATATTTCACTCGATAATTGTGTGATGTAGCTTCAGTGATGCACTGCAACCAGCAGATATGGAAAATGTGTGTGACATTGTCCTACAATATGAAAAAGATTTATTTTTCTGACTTGAATCTACTTAAGGGAAAACTTGAGTGAAAAATTAGAGTTTAAGGGGTTAATTGAGCTCTAGTCCCTTTTTCTATAGGGATGAGCAATCGTTTTGAGTTTAGTAGGCTACACATGTAAACTGATCTGTTACCTGAAATTATTTCACTCTACCCTTTTATACCCGAGTGATGAGTGTTACTAGTTCTTGCCATTTATTTTTTCCTTTTTTTTTAACCTTGAGTGACAAGAAGCACGAAAGCCAAGTCCTTAATGAAATTCGCTTGAATTGCCGCTCCTATACCCATGACTTTTCTCAGTAATGGCTGGTATATTTGAGCTGTAAAAAATGCCTAAGTGCCTGCAGCAATCCAGTCACTCCTCCAAACATTTATTCATCTATGTATTTTATTTATTTATTTATTTATTGATTCTGCATTTTGTGAGCTTCCATGATCCATCTTACTGGTTGCAGGGATTTTGCTTTGCATTCATAAGGGAAAAAATTTCACTTGTCATGATATTTTAAGAGAAACTGTATTGTATCTGTTTGTTTCAGGGATGTCGCATGAATCGATATTTCATTACCAAGTCAGTGCAAAAATACTATACTATTTTAATCTGGTAAAGGTGGTGCAGTCTAAATTTTGGTTCTCTATTTGTGTCTCACTGAGGACAAGCTGAGCTGAAACACTTAAAGTTCTTTTATTTGTTTATTGGGTTTCCAAACTCTGGTCATCATGCTTTTGTCTTGGCCAGTTTACAAAGCAGCTTGCATTCAGATCACTTATTCTCTGAGACAGTGGTTGGGCGGAATAAAAAAAAAAAAAAAAAAAAAAAAGAAAGTGGCCTAAATTTTTAAAAATTGAATTCAATCATCTGTTGGAACTTGCCATTTATTGAGGGTACAACAAAACTTTAGAGCAGCGAGCCATAATCCAACACCTGCTCCTTTAAATTTGATTGAAGACCCTGTATTACAATTTGAAATTGGGAAATGACTGTTGCATGTTGGCTTCATCTCATTAGTGTGGTTTACAAAAACTAGCACCATCTGTGTGGTGACACTTTGCTTACCACCACTGTAGTTAATGGATCTAACTTTAGTTTTTCTGTTAAGGGTATCAAGTTTACTTTCTCACACAAGCAGTCTTTATTTTCCATATGTAATGCTAGCACTGTGTTGTTAATGTGAAAAACAACAGTTTTAAGTTAAGTCAAATTTGCTGAAGCTGCAGTTTATGTTTAACTGTTTAACCCTCTGTTAACCAAGAACCTTTCCAACTGTGTAAAAATCATTTCCCTAGGCAAATATGTTGATTATGGGCCAATATTTGGAAAAATAATTAAAAAAAAAAAAATTTGACCCTTTGGCCCAATTTTTTCCAAAAATGTAGCAGATCTGCTACATTGGGTAATAATGCGAATGGAAAAATTAAAGTGACGGACCATTCAAGTTATTCTCAAATGTTTATTTGGCAATAAGAAACAAAACCAGCCGGGTGTCCAGGCTGTTAACCCTTTCACTTTATGTAGCAGATATGCTACGGTGGTTAATAGAGTGTTAAGGCTGCCCTTCACTTTTTGTTTATACATTACTTTGTATAAACATAAGCAAAATTAGATATTTTGATATCTATAACTGAATATTAAGTATTGTCAAATTTCTCATGCATTTGTGTGGACTATCAAAACTCCCATTCTGTGTGTCTAGTACAGCGAATTCAAAATATTTAGTGGTGTTGCGGGATATACAGAGATTACTGTGACACATTTGATAAGAATGGATAGACATTTTACTCACGGATTGATCAATTTGCCATCTGGATGCAGATAAAGGTGATGGAAATTTTATCAACTATTATTGGCACTGTGATGTGGACAGCCCTCTTTAAAAAAAAAAAAAAAGGTTGTATGACACTGTAATATTTTGATGGGCACCTTCAGCTTTGATCACGATGCACATTCGTCATGGTATTGTTTCGACTGTCTTGTTTAATGTCGCAACTTTAATTTCCAACCAGATTTGTATTCATTTTTGGGCGAGGTACTGTATTGACAATGGCTGAGTCAGGTGACTCCGTTAAGCCATCTCCAGCACATCCCAGAGACTTTCAAATGATTAAGGTCTGGACTCTGAGGCGGCCAATTCATGTGTGTAAATGATTTCCTCATGCTGGATTAACCACTACCTCACAATCTGAGCTTGATGAATCTTGGCGTTGTCATCCTGGACTACGCCTGCGCCACCAGGGATGTAAAAGTCCATTGACGGGTTACTGGTCATTCAGTATACTCAGGTACTCTGCTGAAGTAATTTTATTGCTGCAGAACTGTGCTTGGCCTACACCTGACCAACTGAAGCAGCGCCAGATCAGAACACTGCCCCCAGTGGCTTGAACAGTGCGCACTATACATCGCTTCATGGGCTGCCTTTCTAACCATGGCGTGCCCATCACTCTGGAATAGGGTAAATCTGGACTCATTAGACCACACTACCCTTTTTCATTGCTCCACAGTCCAACTTGTTTTTTTTCCCTATTAGCCTCACTAACAAGTGGCTTTCTTGTGGACACGCAGCTGTTTAGTCCCAGTTCTCCAAGTTCTTGTTGCATGGTCCGCGTGGAAATGCTCTTATGTTCATAATTAAAGACAGCCATGCCTTCTGCGGTCCCCCCCGTTTTTTATTTATTTTTTTTTAATGATGAGAGTTCATCGAGCATTTTAGTGATGTCCGATCAGGATGAGACATAATTTTTCTCCTACCCATTTGCTCCACAGAGTTGACAGTTCACCATTATCCTTCCAGGCTTTAATAAATTATTTGACAGTTCATCACCCAATTCTAGCGATTTCTGCAATCTCCTTAGCTATTTTCTTCGCTTGATGCTGACCAATAATGTCCCTCTGGAAACACAGTAACTTCTTTTCGATGACCATGAGATACGTCTTCCGACACGGTTGTTTAAGAAATGAGGTTATGTACGGAATCAGTCAGGATTAAAATAATTGAAGCCCTCCATGCAAGAACCAGTTGTGTCACTTTTTGGTGATTTTGAGATTTCCCACCTGATGCACCTACAGACATCTCTATCTTATATTAGAAGCTTATTAAAAAAAAAAAAAAAGTGACATAACTGGTTCTTGCATGGAGGGCCTCAGTTATTTCCAGCTGAAACATATTCATCACTGCAAGAATGATTCAATCATAGTCTCTTGAGTAGTTGCGTTTTTCACCCAAATAGCGTCTTTTTTTAGGACGGGCAGTGTAG
This sequence comes from Gymnothorax javanicus, assembly GCA_029692085.1. Classification (NCBI taxonomy): domain Eukaryota; kingdom Metazoa; phylum Chordata; class Actinopteri; order Anguilliformes; family Muraenidae; genus Gymnothorax; species Gymnothorax javanicus. The sequence continues at coordinate 36,580,890 of CM056210.1, read as the reverse complement.
TAATACTACTAACACTGAGATATTCCTTAGAAGTGAAAATTGGAGAGACTGTAGCCAAAGTTTCATGCTGGCGTTGTGTTCGATGACACTTTAGTATTAATTTGGGCCTTGTTGAAAAGCTGTGATATTTTTTGCTTTCATGTACTGCCAACTGCATCAAAAATGTGAAGGGAATTCATACCAGGAGTAAATTTTCAAGTGAGCCAAAGTCAATAGATGCAATGAATACAGGTCCTTGGCCTTGGCTGCTGATCACACGGCCAACAGTGCCCTCTGCCATTGGCTGGGCTAAATCATGTCTCAACACTGAATAATGAATTGTCAGGACTGTTCCGTGTAATTGTTTAGTCTGGGAATTAATGTTACTTTATATTTATGTTCCTTTTGCCTTAGTCACATAAAGTTTTGTGAAAAGATGCATGGTATTTATTAACTACTATTATAATTGCCCATGAGCATGAGTGAATGGTGTGTGAGCCGTGCAATGGATTGCTGAGCAGTCCAGGGTGTGTTCCTGCCTTTTGCACATATTAGGCTGGGATACGCCCCCCAGTCCTGATGAGGAAGAAGCGGTTTAGATAACAGATGGAAGGAGTTGTTTTTATTGAAACTCTGTATAAATTTTGATAATTTGTGTAGCTTAACCCTTTACTCCCTGATACCGCCTACAGTCGTGATAATTTAGGTCGCTGTGCAGGCGAGTCCCGACTACAGGCGTGATAAACACATTGCTTCTGCCGGCGAATCCCGACTACAGTCGTGGTATTTTAGTAGCCATATTGTCTTAGGGCACCAGGGGTCAGTGGCTGCTAGGGCAGCAGTCTAAGATAGCTACTAGGGAGTAAAGAGTTAACCGTTATCAAGGGCTTTTGAAAAACTCTGTTTCAGAAATCTGGGCAAGAATGGTCTCTCCAGCAGTAGCATCTTTTTGGACAAGTGTCCGCCGCCGCGGCTCCCAGCGCCCCCCTTCCCCGCACTGCCAAAGGACAAGCTGAACCCCCCCACGCCCAGCATTTACGTGAGTACGCCATCGCCTGCCGACAAGTGCAGCTACACGCACAGCTCATGACGTGCGTGTGCGTAAGCGAGGAGGTGGACGGAGTTGCGGTGGAATAGAATGTTTTGAGAATTGCTGCTTGCACCTAGAATATGCTTAATGATATGATGTCATTGGCACTTCCTTGCATGTGAATTTTTTTTTTTTTTTTTAGCTAACCTTCGCTTTTCTTTTGTTGAAACATCCGCAGCTGGAGAACAAGAGAGATGCCTTCTTTCCACCCCTGCACCAGTTCTGCACAAACCCGGCCAACACCGTCACAGTGATCCGAGGACTGGCAGGGGCACTCAAACTGGGTGAGACTCCCTGCCGAGTGCTAATAGATAATGGAAAATCAGCTCGGGTCGCGGTCAATTCATGACTCTCTGTGCCAGCTCTACTGTACGCACCAGTCCAGTCTATTATAGTTACAGTTGCAGTGTTCTGGCTGCTCGTTTTGTTGTCAAGTGTGCAGTGAAGACGTGCGTGTAAGAGGCCTGATGTGACCTCTGTCTGTCCGTGTGTGTGTCTGTGTGTCTGTGCGTGTGTGTGTGTGTGTCTGTGTGTGTGCGTGTGTGTGTGCCTGCGTGTGTGTGTCCGTATGTGGGTGTGTGTGTCCTGTGTGTGTGTGTGTGTGTGTGTGTCTGCCCGTGTGTGTGTGTGTGTGTGTGTGTCTGTGCCGTGTGTGTGTGTGTGTCTGTGCGTCTGCCCGTGTGTCTGCCTGCGTGTGTGTGTCCGTGTGGGTGTGTGTGTCTGTGCCCGTGTGTGTATGTGTCTGTGCGTCTGCCCATGTGTGTGCCCGCGTGTGTCTGTATGTGCGTGTGTGTGTGTGTCTGTGCGTCTGCCCGTGTGTGTGCCTGCGTGTGTGTGTCCGTGTGTGGGTGTGTGTGTGTCTGTGTGTGTGTGTGTGTGTGTGCGTCTGCCCGTGTGTGTGTGTGTGTGTGTGTCTGTGCGTCTGTGTGTGTGTGTGTGTGTCTGTGTGTGTGTGTGTGTGTGTGTGTGTGTGTGTGTGTGTGTGTGTGCGCCTGTGTGTGTGCGTGTGTGTGTTTGTGTGAGAATGTGTGTGTGTGTGCCCGTGTGCAGGTTTGTGTCTGCCCGTTTTTTTGTCCGTGTGTGTGCCCGTGTGTGATGATCTGCCCGTGTGTTGATGTGTGACAACAGCACCATCTGCTAGCAGCTAAAGTCATTACATTCCTTCAGTCAGCATCCTGTTTGAACAGGTTCCTGGATCTCAAAATGTACTCTGCAGTTCTTTTCTGAATCCTCACTTTCTTAATTTGGCTCATTCTCATTTGAATCCTCATAAAAATATTGTGCCTGTTATTTAGAAAAGATGATTATTCTCCATTTACTCCTTGTGTTCTTGATTATTGGATGGTGATAGAGAAATGCTCATTTGGTTATTTTTTTTTTTTTTTTAATCCAAAACTGTCCAATCCTCTTGTTGGCAAATTTTTGCAGGCTTTTATATGGGTGGGGAAAAATTGAAAGTATTTGACCTGTTATTTCAGTGTTAACAAGCAGAAATCTTACTTGTTCATCTTACTTTGAAATATTTCTCTTTTAATGGCTTTGAGATGTAATTTTTTTTGTACCGTGAATTTTGACATCAGGCTGGGGCTTTCAACACTGTGGCTTTGATTTCTGGATGTGGTATTGAAATTTTTAAATGAGTATGTTACAACTTGTGTGTGTGTGTGTATTGACTTATATTTTAGTATCCAGCAAATATGAGACGGTCATTGGTCTGAGACCAATGCTTATTGAAGAGGGTGGCGGGAATTTGACGTCGATTACCGATATGGCGACAGATATTGAATTTTTTAACTGGAATGTAAATGGATCTTCTCTTTGTGGATTGTATTCAGATTACTTAAATAAACATCAGTACTGTGCACATGCTGAGTTACAATAAATTACTGGGCAATTTTAAATGCAGATATTTTGCTAAATATTTTGTCTATCGGTTTTATTTATTGTAGTTGTGCTGTGACTGACTGCATTTGCTTGCACTCCCGAAGCCTGTCATTGGTTAGCTGGCTAGCTTGCCATCAAAGCAAGTGTTGTCATCAACTTGAATCACAAATGTTAGTCCCATGACTTCATTCAATTTGAAACTAAATGCCCCTGCTTCATTTTTCCAGAGTGTAGGGTTAAATGTAAATGAACACAGTCGCAAGTATGCATTTTGTATCTGCAGTGGCACTCGTGAACGACAACATTAACGAAGTGATGGTGGGGTAGCGAAGTAGCTTAGCAAGCAAAAGGAGGTCTGAGGCCAGATTGCATCTCACATCATTGGCTATTCAGTAGCTTGCTGCTAGCCAGCTGGTAATGTTGTTGCTGGTTAACGCTCATAGGAAATTTGAAAAAAATTTATTGGGATCACAATTTATGAATGACTTGAATTACTGTACTGCACTATTATTGACAATGTTCAAATCGCTAGCGAGAGAAACATGGCTCCTTGATTATTTGTCGGCAGTTGCATCGCAGCAGTGTTCCTTCAGTGCTGTGCTCTCACGCAGTGAAAGTTACTTGATATAAGCTGAGAGAAACACAATATGGAGTGCTAGGAGCGCCTGTTTCATAGTGATTGAAATGAAACCGGCGCGTAAAATGTTGTTGCTGTCGTGAAATCAGGTTATCTGTCGACCGAAATCTCTGCGCCTCTCTTCAGCAAGTGTGTTGTGTTTCCAGCAGTTTTCCTCAGTGCAATCTTTTCCTGCAGAACAAAGCAGCCTGCTCTGGCCTGAAGGATAGTAAAAATGAAACTGTCCCCTTCACAATGCACACAACAGCAAGGGTTTTAGATGAAGAATATGGATACTGATTATGTTTCTATGCCCATTCATTATGATTGTAGAAATATTACTTACACTTTGAAGTTGCAAGACCTCTTTGAATGCTCGCCTGCGTCACTGAGCTGGATTGGCATTATGCTGGCTTTCTGACTAGGAAGCAGCTGCATGCAAGTTGCAACTATAGTGGATAAAGCCTTGACCAAACGATACGTTTTTCCGCTGATAGCTTGGTTACATTTCTGTTTCTACGCTGAGTATTCATAAACTTGGAAATCTCAATAGTTGCGCCAGTTTAGCCCAGTCACTCATCTCCAAAATGGCTGTAAGCATCCGCACATCCTTTCCAGTGAACGTTGCTCACCTAGCGCATATGGCTGCTATACTAAGGGTGGAGCAGCTAAGCTGAAGCATCTGAAGTGCATTAAATGGTGACTGACTGACTGAATGCAATAATGCTTGCCTGCCTGTCCTGAAAATGAGGTGTTGCCCCGGCTGAGCTCTGCTGCACCATGAGGGGGAAAAAAAAATAAATAAAGATGCATAGGCTGTATATACCAGCCCTGCATATCGTACACATTTCACCTTGACTACCTGCACAGATGGTAGTCAAAAAATGCAAACACTGGCCCAGTGTATCAGCTTACAGGTTTATTGGACAGCATCTTGTGTTTTTGTGAAATTCAGTTGGTCTGGGATATGGTGTCTGTTTAGTACAAATTATAGTTGGGCCACTTTGGTTATGGGATGACTTTTATGGTTCAACTTACTGGATCACATAGGTTTCAGTGACAAGTGTAGAGCTTTCATGCCTAATAGCTAGTATCACTACTAGTCTCTGCTAAACTATTCTGCGTATAAACTTAAAAATTCTAATGCACTGTTATTCAGGGTGGTGCTGGACCCACATTGACTTGTTTTATTATCAGTAATTGGATTTGAGGATATTGTTAGTGAATGAATGTAAATTGAGACCTGGTATTATAGGTGAAGGTTGTATTGTTTCCCCCTTCAGATTTGGGGCTGTTCTCCACGAAGACACTGGTGGAAGCCAACCCGGACCACTTGGTGGAGGTGCGGACCCAGATGTCCCAGCCGACGGACGAGAACTGGGACCCGACGGGGACGCGGAAGATGTGGCGCTGCGAGAGCAGCCGCTCGCACACCACCATCGCAAAATACGCGCAGTACCAGGCCTCCTCCTTCCAGGAGTCGCTGCGGGTGAGTCTGGCCCTCCCGCTCTGCCACAGCGAGCTGGGTCGCTCGTCCGCTTCCCTCTCAACCTGGTGCCCCTCAAAAAAGGAGTGAGGGAGTTGGTCGCTTTTTTTTCTGTTTGTTTCTGAAGTTTGAGGTCTGTAAGGCAGTCGTATTATCTTGTTATGTGAATGCATTGTTTATGCTGCTTCCAGTATTTTAAAAAAATTGTGAATATGAGGTTAATATGTTTTTAAAGCAATAATGTCACTGGATTATAATGAGCAGAATAATTTTTAGGTAAAAATTGGGTTTATTTGACTGGTCAAAAGCATACATAATGCTCTGTATTGCTCTCAGAATGAGTATGAGTGTACTTATTATGAGATGCAGTGTAGCCAAGCGTCAAACGCGGGTCCCCAGAACACAGGGGTGAGAACGCCCCCCCTCCACCCCCCACCCCTTCCCCACCACAACCCACAGTTTCCTGCATCAAAGCTGAGGAACCAGAAAGCTGTGACAATCTGCCCTGTCACTGCTATTAATATTCATTATTCATGCCGCCTTCGAGAAGTGTGCTCACAACTGTTTTTTGCCAAGAAACAGTGTCCGAACTTAAAATTTTAATGTGTTTTACGGCCTCAGTTTTAAGTGGACTGTATTTGTGTGTAATTTTGCGGTGTAGTTCAATCTGAGGTTGGATTGAAATGGCAGTTATGCCTCCTGGATGATGTCGGAGGCACTTCTTAGGAAGTTGCTGCAGTGTCACCTCGGTTATGAAAATAAAGATGGCGCCCGTTTCAGTGCAGCTTTTATTTGTGTGTTAAAGGAGGAGAATGAGAAGAAGGGGCAGAAGGAGCTCTCAGACAGCGAGTCCGCATCCTCCGAGAAGTAAGTTCCTGATCGCACCCACTTCCATTTAAATACTTCCAGCTGACTACAATCCCACAATGCCCTGCTTTCTTCCTTCAGCGCGGCCCGTAGAAGGAGAGGTCCGTTTAAACACATCAAGTTTGGGACAAACATCGACCTGTCGGATGAGAGGAAGTAAGTGACTTCATCAAAGATGAAATTCATGTGTTGAAATTCACTTAATTTGGAAAAACCCCTTATGTTATTTCTCAGTTCAATGACTGAACTACTTATAGTTTCTTGAACTAAATTGGAATGAACTCTAACTTATTGGACATCTATGGTCAGTCGGACTGGTGTATGGCATGTTCATTCTTGGGTCATATATAGCAATTTTTATTAATTGGTGATTGTATGTTATTGCCCGCATACAGTAAAAACGTCCTGCCAATATATCCTGTTTTGGCCGACCTTTATTGGCTGAGTTCAGCAAGTGCACAAGTAACCATTGGCAACTGTGGCATTCGCTCTCTTCAGAGAAGCAGACGACAGTCGTGGACCTAGCATTTAGCTCTTTAATGAGTCTTGAAGTCGCATACTTCAGAAGTCTTAGTCATAATATTGTCATGATAGCACAACATACTTAAGCAATTTATAATATTTTTGTTAATTGGTTATTTTCGCATTGCCTTGGTATTGGCCTTTTGGTCGCGGTAACTGTGGCGCTCGCTCTCTTCAAAGAAGCAGGCGACAGTCGCGGACCTAGCATTTAGCACTTTAATGAGGCTTGAAGTCGCGTACTTCAGAAGTCATAGTCATAATATTGTCATGATAGCACAACATACTTAACCAATTAATAAAAATATTATAAATTGCTTATTTTCGCATTGCCTTGGTATTGGCCTTTCAGTCGCGTTAACAAAGGCAATACAGAAATAAGCAATTAATAATATGTTATTAATTGCTTATTTCAGTATTGCCTTGTTATTGGTCTGAGGGTCGCCGTATTTAATACCGTGACCCAAAAGCCAATACCAAGGCAATGCAAGCAATTTATAATATTTTTATTAATTGCTTAAGTATGTTGCGCTATCATGACAATATTATGACTATGACTTCTGAAGTACGCGACTTCAAGACTCTTTTCAAAGCTAAATGCTAGGTCCGCGACTGTTGTCTGTTTCTCGGAAGAGAGCCAATGCCACAGTTGCCAATGGTTACTTTTGCACGTGCTGAACTCGGCCAATGCAGGTCAGCCAGTACAAGTCGGCTAATACAGGTCGGCCAACAAAAGATATATTGGCAGGTCGTTTTGACTGTATGTGGGCAATAACATATATAACCAATTAATAACGTATAATATTGTGTCATTAGAAGAGTAAATATTATCCTAATCAAGATATATCAGTTTCTTTCAATTCAGAGGTTGCTGCCATGGTTAATCTTCAATGCCTGATGAATCACCTGCACTGAGTTTGAGAACTTCCTTTTGTATTTGTAGACATGGTGCTGTCTGACAAGGCTCTGTGTGTGTTGACTGGTGATACTAAGCCTGTCGGGTAATTTTGTTTAATCACCTCGGCCTGGCACCCACCATCTCAGATATTGCTGAAACTTGATCAGATGGTGTGCACTCATGAAAGAAGTATTATCTCAGTCTTTTTTGTAAAAATGTTTTTGTGTTCCTAAATAATAATTAATTATTGAATAAATCAACCATTTTGACTGCAGATGGTGTTTTTTTTTTTTTTAACTCTCAATAAATTGAGATATTCTTCTGACTGGGAAAAAAAAAAAACCATCACAATTTTCAACGAGAGCAGTCTATTTAGTGTAGAGAAATTATATATGTCTTGTCCCACACAGTGCCATTGTACTGTATACAGCCCAGTTAAATATTCAAATTATGGGGTGCCGATGCTTAATGAGGGGTTTACGGTTGTTCCATTTGATTCCTTTTTTCCATTAATCAGTAATGTTGCTAAAGCTGGTCCAAATCTGAGTCATAATTTTAAAATTATTGAGAGTTTAACAGAAACAACTGCAGTCAAAATGTCTGACTTGGCCCAAGTAGATTCTGAATGGAACAAATACACATTTTGACCAAAAAATGTTTTTTTAATCAGTATATCTGATGGAGTTCCAGCAACACCTGAGACGAGTGTCAAAACTTTTTTTTTTTGGGTTGCTTGACGCCGATTTACAGCTACGGTACATTTAGGAGGGGGGATTCTAGCCGTTCTCACGGTGCTGGTCTCTCTCTCTGCGGTGTGTAGAGTAGGAGGAATACTGGCTGTGCTCACGGCGCTAGTCTCTCTCTGTCTGTGCCGTGTCTCAGGTGGAAGCTGCAGCTGCATGAGCTCAGTAAGCTGCCGGCCTTCGCGCGGGTGGTGTCTGCAGGGAACCTGCTGAGTCACGTGGGCCACACCATCCTGGGCATGAACACTGTGCAGCTGTACATGAAGGTGCCCGGCAGCAGGACACCAGGTGTGTGCCGCGACTGCACTTGCACGGGCGCTCGTACACTCGTGCACACATACATACCACACACACATTCGCAAGCACAGACACAGTCATGAGTACACTCACTGGCACTCTCGCACGCACTTTCACTCATGAGTACACGCACATACACATGCACTCGTGCACACACGCGCGCATAAGGCACGCATACATACAACACATGGACTCACGTTCGCGTGCATACACGCGCACACCGATGGTGCTCATATGTGCAGACACCCATACATACGAGGCAATAACACATGCGTCCGCGCACCCATAATGCACCGCACATGCATGAGTTCACTTTTCACATTTTCATGCATGGATGCTTGCAAAAATGTATACACCTGTACACACACTTGTAGTGCTCTCACACAATTAAAGATGTGCCGTGGCCTTGGGAAGCTATTTTTACTTTTACATTTTTACTTCGTGCCTGTGCATATGTGCCACTTACAACATGGATGTCGTGTTTTTTTCCTTCTTTCAGTACAAAAGGCAAATCATTGCCTTCAAGTATAATCATGTTAAGCATTTACTGACTGTTTAAAAATGCTTTTCAAAATCCTCTGCTTTGTTTTACCATCAAGGTCAATTCCTAATTTGTCTTCAATTCTCTCCCCAGGCCACCAGGAAAACAACAACTTCTGCTCTGTTAACATCAACATTGGACCAGGGGACTGTGAATGGTTTGCTGTGCCAGAGCCATACTGGGGGATCATGAATGATTTCTGTGAAAAGTACGACAACTTTAATGCAGTGAACTCATAGTATTTATCGCTGTGTGTTTGAAGTGAATCAAAGTCATCTTCATGTTCATCTTCATCGCCCATAAGTACTTCATATCTTGAGCCTTTATATTTTATATGAAAGGTTGTATAAACATCCATACGCCCAGGACTCAGTGGTAATTTTTGTTTCAAAAGCTAATTGTTTTCTTACTCAGTAATACATTCTAGTATGTATGTGTCCTCCTAACTTACTTTTCCAGTTCCCAATTATTTTCCAGTGTGTATCCCTATAAAATTAAAAAAAAAAAAAAAAAATGCTTGTAAGATGGCTGCCTTGCTTTCATGTTTTGATTGTGCTTAAGCATTAACCCGGAGTTATAATCCTTTAGGAATAACATCAACTTCCTGATGGGTTCATGGTGGCCCAACCTGGAGGATCTGTACGAGGCCAATGTGCCCGTTTATCGGTTTATTCAGCGGCCGGGGGACCTGGTGTGGATCAATATGGGCACAGTGCACTGGGTGCAGGCCATCGGCTGGTGCAACAACATCGCCTGGAATGTGGGCCCGCTAACGGGTGAGCGCCCCCTGCTGCAATCTGTATTTATCAGAATTGAACTGTTATGGCTTTGAGGTTATAGAGGATGAGGGCTCTATGTGCCTTGTGTTTTCATAAATTATGTAATGTTTCATATGGTTTTAAGCTCATATTTAACACAGGTGCTCGAATCCGGAGGCCCCTTGGTTTTGCTTAACGCAGTTGTCAGGCCAACTCTGTTGCCCTCCGCTAACTCTAAAGCCCTGCTTTGTGATACAGGGCTCTGATCTTTTAGGTGGGACACTGGCCCCACACATGTGGCATTAGTGGACATAGTAATGTCTTTTTTTTGGGAAGCTGATTTGTGGAAATGCGGGAGCTGGTGTGTTTGATTTCAAAGCGGGATTCTACTGATGTACCTTAAACAAGGCACTTAACCTGTTTGTTTCAATAAAACATTTAGGTTTATAGATGGATGACATTAACCCATTACAGACATGGGGTGAAAATTCTCCCTAAATCCTGAATGTTCTATGAAAGCCATATTTTCTGAATCAATTTCTTAACCTCTGTAGCAGATGAAGACCTGATATACATGGCTATTGAGAGCTGAGAACATTTGCTTTAGTCAGAGGCTGTTATCGGTCAGAAATGGTACATATTTAATTAAATAAAAAATCCATGAAGTGTGACATTTACATAACTGTCATTCAACGATTCTTACCTAACGGGTCATCTTAAACTCAAAATCGTCATTGTGTACAAAACCTTAGTGTTACTCCCGTCACTAAGCCCGTCTGACATATTAACATATTCATGCACATCTCATTTATTTAAAAATAATAAACATACTTCAAGTGGGGGAAAAAATCAGTCTCAGTTTCTCACCAGGATTTCAAATATCTGATTTTCTAAATGCATTTCAGCTGATCACAATGTGTCAAAATGTACACTCGCTCTAACAGGCTGAGATATGAACAAATGGAATCCAGAAATAGTGTCTTTCTTTAATTATTGAATCGGTAGTTTCAGTGTGATAGGCTTCTGAGCAGAAGTGTGTTCCGCTGAGATGGAGGCACTGATCAACAGGATGTATGAACCCTTTGACACCCAGCTTTTACAAAACCAAACATGATTGCTCTGCCAAAGTTACGACCAGATATCAGATATGCTCGAAGTTTTCATTAAATTCAAAATTAACCATAGAATTTTGTGGTATGAAATGCTGAAAAAAATTTTGCTGATACATTTCAACACAAGTTGGATGCATTTATTTTCAGCAAATTATGACTGATTTTACGTATTGAGAGAAAATATTCAGAGATATTTGATCAGTTTGAATTTGAATTTTTGCTGAAAGCATGCGCCCACACTGGCTTCTCTCTGATTAAGATGGAGGACCCCAAGGCAATCCAAAAACATGGAAAACTCCGTATTTGGGCAAGAGGGGTCAATTAGCATAAGGAATTTTCCATGTGCAGGCGCAAAAGGGTTAAGGACAAAATGGTGTGATTGGTTGCACTCAATTTTTCACTCTTTCTCTGCTGATGAAAATGTCGGAGCTGAAAAATTACTGCAACACATGACGAATTAACATGATGAAATGCTGGAAATGTATGTAGTTGGTAGAGTCGAGCAAACCCTGATGAAGACAAAGAGCCAAAAGGAAAAATCTCAGCTGCAAAAACTGCCCCCTTTTTTTTTTTTTTTTTTTTTTTTTTTTTTTTATATGGGGCTGTTGTAGCATGCTGTGTAAATTGAGCAGACGGTCTAACCTGTGATTTTTTTTCTTTCGCATAGCGCACCAGTACAAACTGGCAGTGGAGCGGTACGAGTGGAACAAACTACAGAACGTCAAATCCATCGTCCCCATGATCCATCTTTCATGGAACATGGCCAGGAACATCAAGGTTTCCGACCACAAGCTCTTTGAAATGATCAAGTAAGTTCTCCTCCTGATATAGCCCCGACCAACTCATGACAACTTTCAGTGCCTATTCGCTCAACATTGACCCTGAAGTTGCATAATTAAAAATAGCGTTTGATTAGTTATCCGTTTATTAAAGTTAAAAATATCAATTTCTAATCCCACCGGAAATTGAAGCATCCAATCGGCGAACTTTTGTAAAGGCATGCTCGTATGCAATTCATACTGCCATCTTGGAAGAGCGAACAGTTAGCGGTTATCTCACAAAATCTATCCATCATCCTTCGACTCATTTTCACTGACCTCCTCCGCACAGAATGAGGGTGGAGGAAGCCTGAGCCTGTGCTTGCTCAGAAAGCAACCGACGAGAGCCCAAATGGCCAGCAGGAGGCTCTTCAGCGACTAGCCCTAATGATTGACTGTATCCCTCTCAAATCCCCGAGCAGCACTGTCATGAGGCTGCCAGCCACGGCGGTGCAGCGGGATTCAGTCTAATGCCGTGCTGGTCGCTCTCACACTGCAAATGCTGCCTTTAACCCTTTGAGCGCTGAATAAATTTTCAAGGAATTAAAAATGTAATTCTCCTGAGCTGTTGAAAACCTATCATGTGGCAACTTGTTTAAAAGAGCTCCCCTGCGGGAGTGATAGGTTTTCAACAGCATCTGGTTTCGATATCTTACACAATTGGGCAACTATAGTTGCCTTTGGCACTCAAAGGGTTAAGAAATAAGCCAGCCCATCAGCTGCCCACCATCTTTTTCTTTTTTAGTACTGTTCTTGTTCTCCGTTGGATTCTAGCTGGCTTCCAAAAAAATTGCAGGTGTAGCCTGCAGCGGAAAGTACACCCAGGAGTTGTTAGTTTTTAGTTTTTAACCTTTATTCTTCTGTTCTTTTCTTTTTTCTCTCCCGCTCTCCCCCTCTCTGCTTCTCCTGTCTCTCTCCTCTGTTCAGGTTCTGCCTGCTGAGGACCCTAAAGCAGTTTCAGACGCTGAAAGAGGCTCTCCTGGCTGTCGGGAAGGAGGTGGTGTGGCACGGCAGGGCGAAAGAGGAGCCTGCCCACTACTGCAGCATCTGTGAGGTGAGCCCCGCCCAAACCCCCAATCGCCGTGGACGCGGCCACTCCGACCCTTGATCGTCCCTGAGCACTCTCCCGCTCCCCTCTCCCAGGTGGAAGTGTTCAACCTGCTGTTCGTCACCACCGAGAGCAACTCCAGGAAGACCTACGTGGTGCACTGCCAGGGCTGTGCCCGCAAGGCCAGCGCCGACCTGGAGAACTTTGTGGTGCTGGAGCAGTACAGGCTGGAGGACCTGATGCACGTCTGTGACCAGTTCACATTAGTAAGTTCTCTCGTCTTGCCAGTCTGGAGCCCTGCACTTCCCAGAGACTGCAGGCTTCCAACCAGCTGCTATCGGTTTTGGCGTCAGTAACTTGTCGCCTGGAGCGAATCAGCTAAGTTTTAGGCCTACTGTGCTGGTCCCCCCCCCCAACTCTTTGTGTCATGTGTCTGCTGTTTACAATGTAGGAAGTCACTTCCATCCTCTACCCCACACACGCCTGTCAGTTTTATTTTTTTATGTTTTGATAGCTTGGCTTTGAGTTTAATAATGATGTTGGTGGTCAGTAATTGATGATGTCCCACGCACTCATTTTCCCAATGTAAATGAGCTAGACGTTGAGCTGATGAGAAGGTATTTTTTAATGTTATGTTTACCGAGCGACCTTCCGAGTGGCTATGCGTGGTCACATCGTCCCACAAAAAAAACTGACATTTAATTTCATTCCAGCTAAAAAATGCTCCATATCCTGTACCGTATTGTTGATCGTGACCCCCCTCACCCCCCTTTTTGAAATCGTACGTGTATCAGACTAACAAAATATTACTGGCCTCAACCTAGTTCAGTCAGCTACAAATGGAGGGCAGTATTAGCCAACTCCCTATGTCTGTATTGCTGAGATGTGAAAGAGGCCCAGGTGCTACCTTGCTGGTACCTTGCTGTCATCCTCAGTCAAGCCTCAACATTGTATCCCAAAATATTTTGTTGGTTAGCTGACACTGCAGGTGATATATTATAGCTCTTGGGTAAGGGCAGACAAAAGGCAGAATTTTTGTATTGCAAAAATTTGATTGTTGTATGACATGCAGTTTCTGTGCCAGTTATTGAGCCCTTAAAGGGTTCTACACCCTCATAGCCTGCCACTGCGTACTCTTTACTATCAGGTATTCTCACATTTTGCCACCTTTTTACCCCTCAGCCGACGAGAGACGTGGAGGGGTATTGTCATGGCGAGTGGTGTCCGTCTGTCTATATGTCTGTCCGTTAACTTCTTGTTTCCGGACGATAGCTGAAAAACGCCTTGGTCAAATGCTCTCATTTTCTGTTGGTATGTTGTGGGTGGTTAGCAGAAGCTCCCTATCGATTTCTGTCCCGCTGCGATAATCAATATGGCCGCCACAGCAGGGCAAGCGCAAGGCTGAGGGGTCCCGCTCGCGACAGCGTGTTATATTTCTTCATAACTATGCTGTGAGAGAATTGGCGCCTTCATGATTCAAATTGGCAGTAATCTAGCATGCTAAATAATACATGAATAATTCATATTCCTGTTGCTACACATCACTGGAAATATCTGGACCAATTTTGTAATTTTTTTTTTTCCCCAGTTGTTGTATTTGTCGATTGTTGATTGTTCCCCCCCTTATACATCAGCAAATGTCTGTGAGGACAAAGCATAAATTTGTAGTTGTCCATTCTCCAACTCGGCAGCTGAAGTAGTTTTAAGTGGATTTGAGGTCTTCTGTGTGCCCGTGCTAATTTCCCTCTCCTTTCTCCACAGGCCCCTTCATTGCCCTCATCCTCATCTTGACATTAACATTTATTGTTCTGTGGGCAGTATACATGGACTAAATGAACCATTTCTGATATTCAGGAAGGGACCAGGTTCTGCTCCACTGGTTTCTGTAGCTATCCCACATGGCTGCTGGCTGAAAGCTCTGTCTATGCAACCTGCCAAGTGCGCAGTGTCAACCCCTACTGGACGGGAGTGGGTACTGCTCCTTCTCCAGGACTGTTTCAAAGCTGGTTCAGCTGTACTTGCATTAAAAAAAAAATAAGATATATGATAAAATGTTTTGTATATATTGTCAACTGGTGGCACCACGCAAAGACTACTGACTTTCTCTTTTTGTATTTTGTTTTATGGGCTGAGAAATATTGTTCCCTCATTGAAAATCTCCACCCACAAATATGTACTAGCTTAGCTAGTCTTTTGTATTATAGATAGAAATTTGAAGTCTCTTTGGGCATATATATATATATATATATATATATATATATATATATATATAAATAAAACAGAAATTTTTGTAATGTGAAGATTTAGGTGATCTAATTTTTTTTATGGCTTTTATGTTCGTCTTATTTTGATGTTTATTTTTTGTTAGTGCAAGAGGGGAAAAAAATCAGAAAAAATAACAGCCACGGCTCAAAGATAAAACGAGTTGCACATAGACTAAGGACAATTTAATTTGTTGTGATTTGTTTTGTTTCTAATCTCGATGTAAATTTACACTATTTATAAATACATATTTATTGCTTGAAAATATTTGTGGACGGAATGCTGTTATTTTTTCCAGAGTACCTGCCATGAAATTTTAAGGAGTTGTAATTTTATTACTCCTATTATGTTTTCTATATATAAATAAAACTGCTTAGTAAGCATTGTACAGATTAAAATTGTTTTATTGTTTGAAGGATGCTTCATGAGTTATTAAACCAAAATTGTTACGATATTATCTAAATGATTACTTTCAATGTATTTGCACTGCACTGAACACTCTTTACTCACTGTTTGATGAATGTACACAACACTAGTGCCTGTGCTACCATATCCTTTAGAAAACCCCGCACACAAACCAGCAGATGTGCTCGACTGTTTCACAGCCCACTTGCAATTTTCCTCAGTCTTAAGCATTGCACATTTGGTAACTTCTCACATTTGAAGGACCTACCTGGTTGCGGTTCTGTTGTGCTGGAAGCAATCTTGCACCAGTTTGATCTCAGTTTGAAGGCATGTTGGCTGGCCATGAAATGGAAGGTCTGGCCAGGTTCCCAGCCTTTGGATAAAACTTCTTTACGTAGCTGTGGTTACCTTGTCATGATGATGGCAACATTCTTCACTAAATTAGAAACTCGAAAAATCTTACTATTTCATCCCAATTCGTGGCGATTTAAATGTTCATTGTCTGTACTAGGGGGTTCAAAGATCACCGTTGGTCGCCAGACTTCGTTGTCTTGGTCCACTTTGGTTCTCCCAGTTTAACTTTATTGAGGTGCTGACCAATTGGGCGCAAAATGAAGATTTTGCGCGTTTTTGTCGTTATGCTTTTATTACGTACAGACCATAATGCATTTGTCGAGGCAAACTATATATAGAATTAAAACTCAAAAATCAAATTTCCTTCATCTTTAACTAGCAAATATATTTTTCATTCTTTGGATGACTACACTCCATTAACAAAAATTGTCACATACCGTAATTGCGGTTAAGGAAACTAGTGCATACTGTAAAAATAATTGGTAGCCACTTGTAATGTTCTAATTTGCTGTGCATCTCTGATATCTTGGTGGCTGACCAGTCTTTGAGGAAGAAATGTCTGGCGAATTTAATCCCGAAGCATTTTTGCAGGCTTATTTTTTTTATTTTCACATAGTTGAGATGATGAGATGATGGATGCTTCTTTGCTCTAAATTATCCTTGACTTTCACGCCAATTATCTTTTGTTACCCTTTGGAAAGCATCTATGTGACACATTTTGTCAGCAGAATTGCAGGATGCCAAATCGTACTGTAGAGGGGAAAAAATGCCATGTTGTGACTTTAGCTTAGTAATGATTCAAAAAGTATGGATGCAAGCAACTTAGTTTGTTGCTCTTCAAAAGGAAAATACGGCTTGATCTTTAGGCTAAGTGTTCAGCTTGGAACTTTTCATGTAGAAATGTGAACTTAAAGTGATTTAGGTGTTGTAACCCTCCTGAGATTTTCTGTGGATATGTCGTGGAGGAATGCTTGCTTTGGTAGGTTTGTGAAGGGATGACCATAGAGGGAGTGTATGTAAAGATGCACAGCTCTGATGAGCAGAGAGTAGTCCTCCATTCCCATTCTTGTAATGTGCTACATGTGGACATTCGGTCAAATCCTGCTGTAAAGCCTCTCCATCTTTCATCTCAGTCTCTGTGCCCATATGTATGTCCTGTCGCATCTCTCGCTTGGTTTTGGAGCATAGCTTTTTTTATTTTGGACTGTGGTCTGTAATAAACATGTCTTCTGAAAGCATGGCAAATGTTTGCTTCGTATTTTCTGTCAACTGTTGCTATTGTGGCCTTTTTAAGAGGCGTGAAATGGTTTATTGCAGCAATTTGCCGGTCGTGACTTTTTGCCATGCTGACTAGCTGCAAACACCAGCTGTGTTTCAAAAAAAAAAAAAAAAAAACAATAACAACGTACATTCAGTTAACCACTTTAGTGGTGGAGCTTTGAAGCCAAATGTTCTGTTCCTCCTTTTTGGTGTATAATGAGGATCTGTTCATTGTCAACCAGTTTTTTTGCTTGACTCCTTCAGGTATTGGTGCACAATATACCTTTACTACCACTAGTCCAGAGGGCAGGCAGTTTCTTGCCCGTCTCATTTTGAGCGCAGTTCAGGTAGACCCTGTTCCCCATTTCCCAGCGGTCACCATCGCGCCCTCAGAACTTGTCGCTGTACCTGCACTCGGGATAGCGGTATCCAAACTGCTGGCTGCACGGTCGCAGCGGTCTTAGCAGCTCCATCAGCCCTTGGGCTGCGTTCGTCACGCTGCGGTCCGTCTGCGCTTCGTCTGCGCAGACCGCAAGCAGCCGGGCTGCGTTGCCGTGGAGCCCGCCGGTGAGCGTGTCCTGAGGCGTGAGCAGTTTCGGGAGCAGGTCTCTGCAGAGCAGGGTGAAGCTGCGGGAGGGGCGCACGGAGCTGCAGGGAGGCGGCTGCTCGCAGGAGGTGCTGAGGCAGGAGAAGATGTCCCGGCGCTCCTCTCCTGGCTCGGGAGGGATGCCTGCGGAGACCAGCTCTCAGTGAGGAAGCAGAAGAGCCTTTTTTTCATTCACCATATGTCTTTTGGCATTAGTTTCATTTACATCGCTGCAATATGCAGTGAGAACTGGGACAATGACCATTTTAAAGGGCTGTAATTTCTATTTGGTTAACTATACAGTTGTTAAAGGGCATCTAAAGTCGATTCCCATTGTTTTTGTTTATCGGCCAATCAGCGAGCCACACCTGCGCAAACAAACCGAAATGGAAGGATTAGCTACGCATGTACACAAAACATTGGTTTATATGAATGAAATTGGTCATGTGACAATGCAAGATGCCAACAAAAGCAAGTGATTTGTTTGTAAACATTGGACGTTCAACGTCCCGTCTGAGAATCGACTTTAGATGCCCTTTAATGTGGGCAAAGCAGTTTTACTGTCCATACTCTTTTTCATGTTATACCTGTAGCCGAGACTGAATCATTGACATGAGCCTGGTGAAGTAAATTTTTGTAAAATGTTCTCCAATTTCTTTAAAAACCATCAATTCAATACAATTGAATTGTGTTCAGTGCGTAAAAATACTGCCATAAATGTGTGATCCCTTACTCTTTATCCACTGTGCCTTCAACAATTATTGGCACCCTCGAGAGCAAAAGGGGCTGTGAGAAGATGTTTTTGCAGTTTATTCTCTTAAAATGTCACTTAAAAGATTCTCAAATCTTGCCTCTTCAGTGAAAATCCTGAATGATGAAAAAATGTTGATCTTAAATATTTTTCTCCATATTTATTGGCACCCTGAGAAAATCCTATGATGAAAATGTAACCAAAGTATATTTCCAGTCATATTTTACGGTTTTGGGTTGACGAACTCTCGTAGTCAACCGCAACCTCCCGTATCACTTGGGTATAAATATAAGGTGGCACCGGCCAAATTCCTTTAGTCATTTGTCATAACGAGAAAGATCTAGGAACAACGAGATGATGTGTAGGGGGGAAAAAGTGTTGTTGAGCAGCACAAAAATTGCAGAATGGTTGTAAGTGAAAATACCCACTTGTGCTACCAGGGCAATAATTAAGAAGTTCAAAGTGACAGGAAATGTTAAGAATCAGCCTGGGTGAGGATGTGTGTGCGTTGACCCTATGCACTGGGAGGAGGATGGTTTGACTGGCAAAATAATCTCAAAGGATCACAGCTAGAGAATTGCAGAGGCTACTTGAATCTTTGGTTCAGAAAGTCTCCAAAACTACCACCTACATCACTGCATTCTTTTTAATTTGTTGCCAGAAGAAAAGCCTTTGTTGTCCATCTACAAAACTTAAGCACCAACACTTTGCCAAACGTTACTGGGACTTTGAATGGGAGCGGATCATATGGTCAGATGAGAACAAAATTGAGCTTTTTGGCAACAAACATCAAAGGAGTATTTGCTGAAGATGGAGATAGTCACACAGAAAAGCATCCACTGTGAAGTATGATGGTGGATCTTTGATGTATTGGGGCAGTTTTTCTTTCAAAGGCCCTGGAAATCTTGTGAGGATACATGGTATTATGTACTGCACCAAATACAGGCAGACATTTATTAAAACCTAACTGCCTCTGCCAGAAAGCTTTAAAATGGGATGTGGTTGGACCCTCTAACAGGACAACTGTCCAAGGCACACCTCAAAATCTACACAATGGTTCACTGACTGCAGAATGAAGGTTTTGCCATGGCCATCTCAGTCCCCTAACTTAAACCCCGTGGAAATCCAATAGGATGGGCTAAAGAGGACAGTCCTCAAATATTAACCTCAGAATCTGAAGGGTTTGGAGAAATCCTATATGAAGGAATGGCCTCAGATCTGGTGCAATTTGCTCAACAACCCCAGCACGCATTTTATGAGAGGACTGAGCTGTTATCTTGGCAAAGGGAATCTGTAAAAAATAAAATGAGTGCCAAACATAGCGGCACACATTTGTCGAAAAATACTTGCTTCATGATAACAATTTACTGTTTCTTTCAATTATGTTACTTCAATCAAAGGTTAGATTTTTGTGAATATTTCAAATGAAAGATCATGAAACAATTAAGATAAAGATATTTTTTGCATTCCATTTTGCTCATTTTTACTGAGGAGTGCCAATAATTCTTGGGGGCACTGTACCTGTATTTTGTCCATATACTGTGTCAGGCAGAGTTACCCTGTTCCTGTAGGTTTTAATTTCATCCTGCACCCGTGACTCTACTTAGTAGCGGACCAATGAGATGACTAGCTGGTGAAAGGGGGGTTCTTTTTGTGGACTGGAGTGAAATATGCAAGCTGGTGGATCTGGAGGAAGATGGGTGAAAACTCCTGCATGCAGGGCCTGTGCCAATTGTGGTCCCGAGTAATCTTCTGCACAGTACGATATTGACTGGCACGATGTGATCTCAGTGTTGGCTATATGCTAACCATTTCAGATTGGCATGAATCATCTCTGGCTGCTTTCAACAAGAAAACAAACATAAAATACTCAGATCCCCCACCAAGACATGGCTGATATCTGGCCTGGAAACAAAACATGGTGATGGGACGGACAGGAGGAAGGATGGAGGTATGAGAAAGCACATCTACACAGAAAGATGCATATATAAAATTTTGTTGAGAAATATTGAATGGTTTAGGAGTTCTAGCCCAGAAAAGAGGCATAATGGACGGTTACGCAGAAGAACCACACTCATTCCTGTATCCCCCTTCCACTCCGTGGTGGGGGATAATAAGGAACATAAAAGGTGGCTCTGCAATCTTGACTCTGGGGAATACAGAAATATGGCCTTGCTGAAGGAGTGCATTGCCCTTGTTTCTTCTCTTAAAACAATATGTGGAAGTTTTCTTTGTAATTTGCACG
Organism: Gymnothorax javanicus; assembly: GCA_029692085.1. Taxonomy (NCBI): domain Eukaryota; kingdom Metazoa; phylum Chordata; class Actinopteri; order Anguilliformes; family Muraenidae; genus Gymnothorax; species Gymnothorax javanicus. The sequence continues at coordinate 36,560,371 of CM056210.1, read as the reverse complement.
CCTTGTGCTCAAGGTCACTGCCACGGCTGTACAGATCAAACAATTGCCTGTTCACCTAGTAAACTTGACTCTCTGCTAAAAAGTGAGATTTGCCTTGACATGATTGGAGAGTAAAAACAGGGAAGGTGTCATTAACGGAGAAACCAACGTGCATGGATTAGTACAGCTGCACTAAGGGACATGAATGTAAACAATTCCTCTGGAGTCTTCAGCATTTCGGGAAGATAATTTGATCATAATCATTGAGTCTTTTCACTTTTAGCCTACTTATCAGATTTTGCTAGCACACTCCAACATAGATGGTAACCCATGTCAGAAGTCGGTATATTTGCTGTAATCGGTGAGGTTTAGGAGTGAAGCAGGTGATCATTCCACTTTATAAGCCAAGCATGCAGCTGTGATGAGCTGCTAGTGTTTCCACATGTCTGTCTTAACCATCCCCCTCCCCCCCTAAAAAAAAGAAAAGAACAGTACGTTCTACTTCATTATTATCTGAAGTTTATCTGCTTGAATGATAACATCATGCAAATATTCTCTACTGTGTACTGTCCCTAAAAGAGGAAACAAGAAGCCTAGCTGTCAATCTTTGCTAGTGGGGAAGGGGGTAGACTAGTGTGAAGGGTGTCGGAACTCGCACAGAATGTAAAACGAGAGAAACAACCTGCTTTAAAATCACCACCCTTGTAAACAATTGAAGACCTTGAACATTGAATGGAGGCCAAAAAGCATCCCCTCGGGCCATGTTTACGTAAATATCTGATACAGTCGACAAATTTGATTGTTTACTGCTCATATACATTGCCGAGTTTTTGTACTTGATTTTTTTTTTTAGTGTTTTGCATTTTTGTTTACATGAATTCTGCTTCAAATCATATATCTCAGTGTTTCACAGTAAGGTGTCATGTGTGCGCATCACCTGCATGCTTATTATGTGATTATATTTCTCGTTTGAATGTCTGTGAAGGATAAAGGTGCGTGCAGGAGTGTTTGCGTTCAGACGGTATACTGCTGTAATCAAACCCGAACTGCCCTCAAATACACTCAAATCTGACCCGTGAGGCAGTTATGAAATCTGACTCCCATTGGTTTTGTCAAGCAATCGGGAATGTGTCACTGCATAAAAATAAAGATGTAAATTCGAGCTCTGTGCTGGGAATTGTCATCGCAACAGTTCACTGCAGACCTGATAATTATTAGCTGCAATTGCAGTTCTACTCACGTAGGCACAACGACTCTAACCAATTTGATTTTATGTTGACTATTATAATGGGACTGTACTCAGGTCCAGAAATTTGCCTGCCATTTAATTTTTTCTGAGAAAGTATGGAAATTTGTGTCTGTGGCAGCCGTAATGCTATTTCCACAAAATCGCAGATGTACAGTAAATTGTTGATTGAATAGAAACTGTTAAAAACTGCCCTTGTTGTATTGATTGATCAGGTCATTTTGTATTCATCAAAACCTCTACCCTGGGTGTTCAGTTAATTCCCCAATAGGTATGCACACAAGATAATTATGTGGGATGCACTTGTGTATGACTATGCCGCAGTACTGATTCCTCTGAAATGCAGACATCCGGCCGCAGAGATCTGAAGTGTATCAGGGAACAATGCTGGCTATGAGGGTATTAGGCTGTCAGATAAAAATTATGCAAAATGGTGGAATTAAAAATGGAATTAGGTAGATTATGGTATATTTGTTAACAAGGTGTTATTTTGTCAATTGTAAACAAGATAATTGATGGAGTTCACAGGCCTTACATGGAATGATGAGTTGATATAAAACAAATTGGGAATAATTCAAAAAAATCTTTTAGAAGTAATCAAAATAGCTATTTTTGTCACTTTCACATAGATAATGGGTAGATGTGGTAAAGAGAGAATGACATTCATAATTTTTTAAAGAATTTTGGCAAAATTGGTGGACGGGAGTACAGCACTCACTTCACAGCTCACAAATGTGCATCTCTGAGATCGAAGACGAGTGTGATAGTACACCACCCACACACAGAGGCTAGCATACCCTCCAGGAGGTCGATGATGCCAATAGTGCTGGCGTCCACGATGAAAAGCTTCCCGTCCTCGAAGGTGGCGAACATGTCTTCATAGACCCTTGTGTAGTAGAGGAGGAAGCGCAGGCTGTTGGAGCTCAACCCTTGGGTGACGTGGAGCAGCTGGTAGGCGATGTCGGCCCGGGTCTCCAGTGCGGAACCATATATGTTCTTCAGGGGCCTAGTGCTGGCCCACACCATCATCCTTCCACAAGCACCGTAGTACTTGGGGAATGGCCAGCCCTCTGTGCCTGGGAACATCTGTGGCCAAAGGTCAGAGCAAAAAGCTTAAAAGAGCCATATTATGCATTTTGAGTTTTTCCCTGCATTGTAGAATTATATAGTTATCTGTACATGTAAAACATCTGCAAAGTAACAAAGCCCAAAGTCCACACCCAAAGTAAGTAACTCTCTCTGCTACAAAACAGCTCCTGAACTGCCTGAAATGCCTTGTTTGCAGTCCAACCTTTCCCTCCATAATTTGTCTTTGTTATGTTTCACATTAGCACCATGCTCACCAAGCGGCTAATTTGGCACACCCTGATACAGTGATGTTTTCAGCTGTTCAGGTGGCTGCAATTCCAATTATGTTTAAGGGGTTACTAAGGTTAAACTTCAAGTAGATTTGCAAAAAAAAAAAAAAGAGCATACTTTGATCTTCTATCTGCTGGACAAATTTCTTCAAAGAGATGTCTGCGTTAGAGGAAAACTGTGAAAAGATGCATAACCACCAGACCATTCTTCCTGGAACTGCATGCCACCATTGAGTCACGGTTGCTGGGTTTTGGGGATGTTTTTGTGGATTGTGTGTTCGTTGGTTGATTGATGTGCGTAGTAGTTTTTCAGTTGGAACTTTTCCACCTTGATATGTACTACCCATTTCTACAGAGCCTGGGAAGTGCAAAGACATGAAAAAAAATGTATGTTTTGTGGCCATGAGATGGATGTCATTCCCATGATTTAGTTAACATGTGGCCATGAGACATAAGTCCCTCTCATGATTATGTTAACTTGTGGCCACAAGATATATGTCATTTCCACAATTCAGTTAACTGGTGGCCATGAGATATTGCTCGTTCCATCAATTTAATTTACTCCTTCCCACAATTTTGATCATTCAAATTGAGGGAATGAGTCATATCTTGCGGCCACGAAATATATATTTTTACATGTCATTGCACTTCCCAGGCTCCGTATATTTCTGAAAGAGTAAAGGATTTTTTCTCTCAGTCCGGTAGGGGATGACATGTCTTTCCATGGCACTTGCCGGCCTGGTTTGAGCAGCCGTAAACCTGGCAAAACACCATTTTTCATTGAACTGTATGTAGGAGATAGCCTAGAGGTCACAAGAAATCTGAGACAAGTTGTCCACACAATTGTCACAACTACGCGGGGTTTCGGTGTTCGAAAGGGAAACATGTCCGGTCCCATACGGAGCAGACAAAGCTTCTGCTTGTGCTGTGTGGGTTCTATTTTACAGCTCTTCAGGGAAATAGGGGAGGGCTTCATACAGGGGTATGATATATCAAATTGGAGTGTAAAGTGTGCTCTTTTCAAGCAAATTTACTTGAGGTTTGACCTGGGTTCTTCCTTTAAGGGGCGTGACATTTCTGACACAAGCTCTCAGTGGTTGGCCAATCGCAACAAAGTGAGGGCGGGGGCTTGAGGTGCAGCACACACCGCCTATACAGCTGGTGCTTCTTGACCAAACATGCAAATGTTTGTTACTACACCATGAAAATGAAAATATTTAACTGGGAATGAGCAAAAAATTGCCTTTTTAACAGGAGGTGCACCTCATGTATATTAACATAGAAACTATACTCAGTCAAAAAAGAAACTTCACACTCGTTTGGAGGTCGATAAGTTGAACATACAAGAAAAGTGGTTTTAAATAATGATTTAATTCCATTCTGTACCCATTAAGGACGATTGTACCATAAAAATCATGTTCATAATGTAACCAGTTCCACCGGAAATGCTACGGAAATGTAAGAGAGTAAAAATGGTAGGTTACAACTTGATGAAAGCATGTCAATAGCGCGTATGCCCTCCATGAGCGTTCACAACTGCAACGCAATGTCTCCTCATGGATTGAATGATGCGTCTGAACACAGCTTGGGGATGCGTCGCCATAATTGAACCAACATGGCACCAAGTTCCTGCAAATTCTGGGAGGGTTCTTACTTGACGGAGTCTTCTGCCCAACACATCCCATACATGTTCTATGGGATTAAGGTCGGAGACCTTGAGGGCCACTCCATGACATTGATGCCAGCATTCCTAAGAAAATTCAGCGTTAAATTGGCCGTATGAGGTCTGGCATTATCGTGTTGGAATGTCAGACCTGGGCCATGAGCTGCCATGAATGGCAAAAGCTCTGGAATGAGCACTTGATCTCTGTATCCTGCAGCAGTTAGGTTTCCTTGAAGCGACCATCAGTCGGGAACGGGCAGGACCATTAAAGGCACCCCAAACCGTGACACTACCGCCCCCAAAGCGGTCCACCTCCTGCACACAACATTGGGCGTTGCGTTCACCGTGTCTCCTCCAAACTCTAACTCTCCCATCAGCGAAGTGCAAAAGTGAATCTGGATTCGTCACTAAAAACGACCCTATTCCAATCACGCTGAGTCCATCTCAGATGTCGTTGTGCCCAGAGAAGCCGTTGACGTCGGTGTAACTGGGTTAAAATTGGTCCATGATATGGCCGGCGTGCATGGAGACGAGCAGTGCGAAGGCGACACGTATGGTTTGGGCAGTCACGACCTCTAAACAATTCATTCCTAGTGGGCGTTGCAGTGAGAAATTGATTACGCAAATGGCGAAGACGCGATTTGTCGGTCTTCTGCTTGTGTCGTCACGTGGTCTACCCAAACGAGGTCGGTCTGCTGTGGTGCCAGTTTGTTGGAGACGTGTCCGAAGATCATGGATAGTCCGTTGACTGCATCCCATAACCCCTGGCAACGTCAGTGACTGGCGTTCCGTATTCAGCATGCCAATGGCACGTTCACGTTGAATGTTTGACAGGCGTGGCATTGCAAATCAACGGATAATTGACTGTAAGAACTTGTTTTTCCGAGATATCACTCTACTGTGCTAACGTGGGCTCAATTGCACGTGTCTTATAAGGTCACGTGACTAGGAACACGAGGAAACATGCTTTTACCTTGATGTATGCTGCCGACGTGCTGCATGCTTGTGCACGCCGGAGTTGCTGTGTGTCATGATGTCTTTGACAACGCATTTACTCCTAATAATAATAATAATATCTCTTGTATTAAGTTTCAAGAAAATATTTAGAAATTTATGAGTGTGAAGTGTCTTTTTTGACTGAGTTATAGTCTTCCTACTGTGCTCCTTTCTTCTTGCCTGCATGGTGCTCTGATAGTTAAATAAGGTTTGCAGTGCTTCTAAATTTCCATTTTCCACATGCACAGAAACTCCAAACAACACTGCTCGAGGCTGGCATTATTATGACTGAAAATGCTTAATTGAGCTGAAACAGTGATGTGAAAGTGAAGGTTAATGAACGCAATTAAATTCATCTTTGCTGCCATGCCAACTCATCCTTGCAATTCATTCGCGCTGAAAGTTTGCTTTATCTGAAGCGTGCTGAGGGGTCCTTCTCATGCGACAGCAGGTGCCAGCTAGCCTACCTGAAGCAGCAGCGTGTGCTGATTCACAGCCAGCGTGTAGAGGAGCCTCAGTTTGTCCCTCTCAGCAAAGTGCTTCATCTGCATGCTCCCGGCGTCAGTGACCTCGGCGTAGCGACGCACCAGCCGGTCCAACAACCGCTGAGAGGGGCAGCGCATCATCGGCGTGACCAGGCCCTGCAGATAAACAATGCATCAGAGTTATGCCTCCCCACATTAACCCTTAAGGTGCTAATCACTGCTATAGTCACGCAAGGCACAAAATATACAAAGCAAAATTTTAGATTTCAGCTTTCAAAATGTCAACAAATTTGTCCATTTTTAGTTGCCAATGACATTCAGAGGGGTTCAGAGGTGTATGTCAGTCCCTCTGGAGGTCATTTGTCAGCTACATAATGAATTGCCAACTTTTAGAGGGATAGGGCAAGTAAAAATAAAGCACTTTAAGGGTTAACGTCACTTTCTCTAGGGAGTCCACTGTACTCATTCATATATGGGGATTTGTTGTCATCAAAACTAGTTCTAGGATCTAATAACACTGGTAACACACTCATTCATTTTGAACATTTTTCTTCTGAACTTTTCCTTAACTGCTGAATAGGCAAAGTGCAGTTTTCAAGCTGTGGTGTGTAATAAATATGTTGTGAGAAGTGCCACACACACAATGCAATGCAATAGCATGATGAATTGAAAAGTAGAGTATCTGTTTTCTCAACTGACAGCCACTGTTTTAATGCAGCTGTTTCAGTGTATTGTCCATCCTACGTTTGGCAGGTGTTCTTAATTTGCATTCGCATGTATGGATGCTGCTCTCGTGGTCAGGTTTGCTTGAGAGATTGATAGGCTATCATTGTCAGAAGATTTTTGTAAACAATCAGAATACTCCATCACTTAAGGACAGGTACCTTTCACAAAGGCAGAACTACAGTGGTCCACTGGGAATTAAATAATGAGGAACAAACTCATTTCTCCGGACATTATAATACAGTTCCGTTTCTTTATCTGCGCACTAGGATGGGGAAATTCACAAATAGTCAGTACATCTTCTCTAAAAAGCACTCAATGCAAGTTTCACCTCTCGGAAAGGCCAGCAATGGCAACCTCTGATTGAAATGCAGCCATTGATGTTGCCGAAAATGATAAATCTGAACAAGCCTCACGGCCAGCAAAAACCCACAAACATCTCAAGGCTGAAATCAAAAGATCATGTGCTGGGAGCGCTTCACAAAACCAAGGCTGCTGCAGAATGAACGTTTCCCCACTCTTTTGTTCGCCGCTGGTGCTTCGTGTTCGTACATCTGCCTACACTGCGCGAGCAGTTACCACAGCACTGCATGGATTTGACTCGTTAAGGACTGGAGGTGTTTTTTTTTTTTTTTTTGTCATTTTGTTTCTGCAATAAACTTACTTAGAGTGCCGTGAATGCATTATTATGTCTTCTACGCTCTGTTATTGCATTGCCATGCCGCGGACAAAAAAACAGATTCATATTCATAAAAGAGTTTGTTTTATTATGGTCTGAGACAATGGAGCATCTGTCCCTCATATCATTATAAGATCTTAAATGGAAAATTCTAGATATTCTTTCTGCCAGCTGCAGTTGTTTCAGAATAGAATTCTGGTTCCAGAGGCTGTAGTGCTTGGCGCTGGTATTGTGTTTTGCATTGAAAATTTGAAGTGTTTGTGATCTACAGTGCCGGACAAAAGTCTTGTCACTTATTCAAGTTGTAGGAACAACAAATAATAACCTGACTTGTAGTTGATCAATTGGAATCAAAAATGGCTTATATGAAAGGCAAAGCCCTCTAGATTATGCGAAATATAACAAAATAGAGTTTTGTGTCATTCATTGAGTTTTATTATTTAATTAGTACAGAAAGGTCAGATTTTGCTTGGACAAAAGTCTTGTCGCATTGAAAAAAAAATGTGGAAATTATGCATACACTTTATTTTGAATACACAAATATGCCACTATAATATCAGAACATAAACCCATGGTGCCTTGGAAAAAAGAATTAATATTGCGTATGACTCCCATGAGCTTGGAGGACTGCATCCATATGTCTTGGCAATGACTGAAATAACTTGATGATGAAATCATCTGGAATGGCATAGAAAGCAGTCTTGCAGGACTCCCAGAGTTCATCAAGATTCTATGGTTTCATCTTCCAAGCCTCCTCCTTCATCTTACCCCTGAAATGCTCAATAATGTTCATGTCAAGTGACTGGGTTGGCCAATCCTGGAGTACCTTCACCTTCTTCGCTTTCAGGAACTGTGACATGGAGGCAGAAGAATGAGAAGGAGCAGCAGTATAAGTAGGGCAGCAAGAACTTGATATTTCAGGCTGCTGATGTTGCCATCCACTCTGCAGATCTTTCTCACACCCCCATGCTGGATGTAACAACAAACTATGATTTTTCCTCCACCAAACATGATTGTTTTCTGGGAGAATCTTGGGTCCATGAGGGTTCCAACAGGTCTTGTACGGCACCTGGGATGCAGTTCGATGGATGATTCATCAGAAAAATAAACTTTCAGCCACTTTTCCAGTATCAATCCTTTCTGCGAGCTGTGGGCCTAGGCAAATGCAATGCAGGTTTTTTGTTTTCTGTTTAATGCAGGCTTCTGTGTACTAATTCGGCTATGAAAACCACTTTGAGAGAGAATTTGACAAACTCTTCTTGCAGATACCGGGATTTTTGGTGACATTTCCTCATGTAGCTTCGCTGTAGTTGAAGAAGGGCTGGCCTTGTACAGTTGAAGCAACAAACGGTCCTTTCAAACAGTTGTCATACCGGGGTCTGTCTGACCTGCGCTTGCCATGAACGTCACCAGTTTCTTCAAATCTTTTTCTCATCCCCTCCACTTGACATTTGGATACATTAAAGATGTCTGCCACCTCAGCAGCAGACTCAGTCTTCAGGCTCTTGATGATCAGCACTTTGGTCTGTGGCTGAATCTTTGGTATGTTGTCAGAGGTCTAGTCGCACCTCATATGAAAGTCTGGTGCGCTAGGGTTATTTCTATACACATCTGGGAATGTGTTAATTACAGTATTTGTCATAGGTTAAACTCTAATCTGTGATTTGTTGCATCATCTGAAGAGACGACAAGACTTTTGTCCTAGCAAAAACAAATGTTATGGGCTTAGCCAAGCTGTGAACATCAGAACACTTTTTGACGGTTTCATTTTGCACTAAATTATTAATGTGAAAGCCCTTGACATTAAAATGGATCATTTATTGTAACAATTGATTGGTTAGAAATAAAGTTATATGCTATTTTTAGTTACTATGTCCTTATGCGACAAGACTTTTGTCAGGCACTGTACTCTTTTTTACTGCTTCTTGGCCTGCTTTCCCTTGCAAAGGACATCGTTAAGTGTCAGTGTGACTCCTTTGTTAAATGGCAGACACATTAAAAAATATTGAGCTTCTTGCTACCTTAAAACCACATAGCGCGATGTTTGTTTGCGTTATATTATGAAAATGGAGTAGTGGATCACAAATTCAGAATTCAGATTTCATTAATCATACACAGGCAGGCACTCCTAAAAAAGTTATAATAATCTACAATGCTGATAATCAAATTCAATAACAATATGTTCTGTTTGTTGAATATGGAGAATACATTTTTTCCCTGATGTCAGTTAATAAAACTTACACAAAATCTGGGGCAGAGATTTGCAGGATATCAAATGTAAACTTACCCAAACTGAAACATTTAGACTCCAAACTACTCATCCCAACTCAGCACAAAGAAAAGCAGGAGGCAGAAGGTGATTTCTTTCCAATCAATAGCCAATTTAGACTTTGGACACAAATGTTTGGACCATTCAGCTCATTAATTGCTTTAATTAATTATGCACCTCCCTGCAGAAAAGTATCTGTTTTAACAAGTCAAGTAATCTTAGAATGAGTGTTAACTTCTCATTTTATTTTCTCACTCAACTCGAAAATATTTGCTTACTTTGAGTTACCATGTGCTTGATAGGTAAGAAGTGAAATTTTCTTACCCCACTGGAAAGTCTAGAAATCAGTCAAATTATCTTCTCACCTCACTGGCAGAATTGTTATCTTAGCGAGAAAAAAGGTGATAGAAATAAGCGTTTTTAGCCTAAATACATTACTATAATACTCGATAAGATGGAATTTTCCCCATTATTTTACACTGTGCACTGCTGAAACACAAACCCAGCTGATAACAAGGCCTTCCAGGATTAGAGTTTGAGAGCCTTCTATTTCACTTTTCAAATTCCTGCAGCGAAATGACATAACTTCACTCTTGATCGTTTTTAGCATCAGAAATGTTATTCTGCTTTTCGGCTTCTCAGACCTGGTCTGGGAGTCTCCCAGAGTGTGCTGTCTTTTGTTCCAACCATAACTACTACTCTTTTCGCATAAAAATTTGTTTGTCATTTATTTTTAGCGCTTAATAAGGTTGTTACCCAGCCATGCTCAAAGTAGAATAGCTACCAAATGTTTATACTAAAAGAATTCTGCAACTAAAAACATCAGATCAGCTGCTATAGCCACCTTTTGTATTTAATTTGTGTTAAATGATGTGGGAAATTATTAATTTCCGATGAACTGTTAACAGGCTCCTGTTCATTTAAACTGAGCTGTAAAATGTTCTGACACAGAGTGAAATATTCACTTACATCAACTCCTATGCAGTCATAATGAAACGGCCTTTTGTAAGAGTGAGATCAAATACAGTGTGTAAGAGTTGATTTAAGTCTGAAAATTTTACTGTGTAAACTCTTGCGTGTTGCAGGAGCAATGATCATGCCCCGTGGACATGTTGCTGGCGGGGAGTTACCTGGACCATGTGCGGCAGCAGCAGCTGGGACCCAGCCCAGTCCTGGAAGCGGGGTGTGGCCCTCATGACGGCCTCAATGCTGCAGGATGGGCCTCTTCCGGCTGAGCTGCAGATGGAGAGGTCCGATTCCTCGTGAAGCGTCTGGGGGATGAGGCGTGACAGGACCACAGGTCGCCAGTTCTCTGAGTCATCGGTGTAGTTAGCTAAGTACCACCTCCTGTAGACAGGGGGCAGCGTCAGCTGTGGAGAAAGCCAGCTTTCAAACCTAAAGGAAGGAGAGGGAATTAAATGTGCTTTAACCAAAGATGGGCGGTTTGACTAGTCTTTTTTGCCTAGTAAAGTTCCTGACTCCTAAAAAATGATCCAGAAATAATTATGTGGCAGCCATAATAAGTGCATTTGAATTTTTTAAATGTTAAGGAAAGGCATCTCAGTACTTCCTAATTTGCGTCCTTTAGCATAGGGCATACAGTACCATCCTTTTTGAAAAGAAAGGAGATAAGGCTATCCCACAATTCTGCACAGCAGCAATATTTATAGCAAAAACTATGAATCCGCCCAATCGTGAAAAGAAACGTATATGACGGGCAGGCGACACATGATCATGTTGCCTAGTGCATTTGAATTCTCTTTGCAGTGCGGTTGTCTTTCTAAGCTGGTAGGAATTCCCTTTTCCACCTTTTCTTTACCTTGTTACGTTTTCCATAAAGGTAAAAGAAAAGTGGTAAGGAATTAGTGGATAGGACATAAGTTTTTGACTATTCGGACGCAGCCATGGTGTGCAATACGGCGAGATGCATACATACAAGATACATACACAAGTGTATCTTTTGCATGGAGTCAGTGCCTGTGAGTTGTAGCTAATGGGTGGCCCCACTTAGATTTGCATAAGAATTTATTAGATGTCATTTGATCATAAGTCTCATTTACATATGGCCAGAGATGGTGCTTAGCTTTACTATTTAAAAATAGTGGATTTAGTGGATTCCATTATCATTTTTTACACACTTCTAAGGTGGTGAAAGTGTCTTTACATTCATCACTGAATGGCAATACTTTATACTGTGCTACTTCAAAAAGAGATATCAGTAATTTGTTCATTGCCAGATATGCCATCATCCTATTACCAGATATTCCATTCTGTGTCAAGGCTGTGTAGTCATTTTTCATTACGACATCATCATCATCAACCTTAGGGCTTGCACAATAAATTAAAATTGCCACATTTTATCAAGTGGCATAAGAATTATTGCAATCTCCTAATGCTGCTGAGATTACAACAAAGTGGTTTTGAAGCTTACAAAACATAAAAGTTGATCTTGAATGTAATAAAAGTTTGAAACTGATTTCAGATTTTATTCTGTGGAGACTTTTTCATCGATGCTTCTTTAAACAAACAAACCAACAGAAAAACACAGACCAGCAATAAGTGTTTTGCCTGTTTAATTACTGGCTTTGAAATGAAATAAACAGCCAATACATTTAACAAAGGCACATTATCAAGATACTGTGACTTGTACCATGATATATAGCAAAATTACTGCCGCTCTCATAAATTGCAGGATAATGCAATATGTTCAACTTTTATGGATGATGTCCATAGACAGTTCACTTACATTGTCCTCCAGTGACCTGGTTTCCCTGATGATTCGCAACATACTGAACATACTGGGCAAGAGCTGAAATCTGCTGTTTTCGTTACGCTTCACAGGGAGTGGTTTCCGTTTGCAGTCAGCAAGTACAGTAATGTTCATTGTAAATAATATAGTCATATCTTTTAGCAATCGCTCGCACCTCTTAGCGATAGAACTTAGGACAGATAAGCACATTTAAGATGACAAATAAAAAAGAAAGAATGTAACTGGATCAACTCACAGGACCTCTCAGTTATCTCTGTTTATGTGCACACAAGTAGTAAATCTACTGTATTTACTGCTGATTGGACACAGCAGGAAACTGTAATTATTATCGTGAGTATTAAAAGGTGGAACAAAGAAGTAATAGAAATATTACTTCATTTCATACCGAATAAAGAACAACTCATACTCTCAATTGTGAGTATATCAACAATATTATTCCATATAACTGTAGTTTCTATCTTCAACTTGCCTGATCTCGTCTTTGAAGAACTTTTTGCAGATTGAGGTCCCCACGCATGCATTGCATTTATCCAAACCCAGGAAGCTTCTCCCGAAGGCATACGCTTTGTGGGGGGTTATAGGGGAAGGGGAAGACCCCGCAACCCCAAACGCCTGAAACAGGACCCAGATCCTGACCAGAGCCCCACAGAACCTGGTCGCCCGCTCTCTGGGACGTCCCATGGTCCCTGGGCTCTTCCTCAGGACGAGGAAAGGAGAGGGTAATGGGACGGGAGATGGGGTGACCGCTAAAAGTGAGGGCTCCCTGCCGAGCGCAGACACACACATGCTATTGAGAGCTCCAGCCCTCTCTCTCTCGCTTTGCTTGCCCGCCCTACGACACCTCCACCCACCATAAGGAAGCACATGGAGGATGCAGATAACCTCGTTGCTATGGTTACGCTTCCTCGCCCCCCCGTTAGATGTTGCCAAGCACCTCGACTCCACACCCAGCCAGTCCAAGTCAGCCCCGCCCTCCTGAAATGGGCCAGATAACAGCCCCCACAAAGGTGGGATGTCCTAGCCACCGCTGGCTAATTTTTCGATGTCAGTGCACTCACGCATGATGTATTTAGCTGAGAGGCTAAGGCTTTCTACCCTGGTTCTATGTTAGGGGATCTTAAAGTTTCATCCATACTGTTTTCCCAGACATCTAGTCTTCCAGATGTCAGTTCAAAGAATATGCAAGTTTTGCAGGTACAATGTCTTATGTTCCTCTATGTAACTCTATCTGCACAGCTTCATGCAAATCGTTGTTCACAGAGGTAAAATTGCCAGAAATAAGAATGAAGTGTTCATTAGATTCCCCATAAAATGGAATATAAAATTCAGAAAATTTATGAAGTTTCCCAAAACATATGAGTAAGTCACGTTTTGAAGAGCGCACAGGTCTCCATCAGACCCATATGTACAACCCCAATTCCGAAGTAGTTGGGACGAAGTGTAAATTGTGAATAAAATCAAAATGCAATGACTTTCAGATCACGAGCCAATATGTTATTTACAATAGAACACAGATAACATTTCAAATGTTGAAACTGAGACATTTTACATTTTTATCCACAAAATGAGCTTATTTCAAATTTTCTGGCTGCAACAGGTCTCAAAAAAGTTAGGAAACAGGCAAAAAAAGGGCTGAAAAAGCAATTAATATATAAGAGAATCAGTTGAAAGAACATTTAGCAAGTAATTAAGTTAACTGGCATCAGGTGTGTAACATGATTAGCTGTAAAAGGGGTGTCTTAGGGAGGCTGAGTCTCTCAGAAGTAAAGATGGCCAGAGGCTCTCCGACCTGTGAAGGCTTGCGTAAAAAAATTGTGGAATACTTTCAAAACAATGTTCCTCAATGTCAAATTGCAAAGGCTCTGAAGATCTCATCTTCAACAGTGCATAACATCAAAAAATTTAGAGAAACTGGAAAAATCTCTGTGCGTAAGGGACAAGGCCGAAGACCTTTACTGGATGTCCATGATCTTTGAGCCCTCAGACACCACTGCATCACTCACCGGCATGATTCTGTCATTGACATTACTAAATGGGCCCAGGAATACTTCAAGAAACCATTGTCTGTAAACACAGTCCGCTGTGCCATCCACAGATGACACCTAAAACTCTATCATGCAAAAAGGAAGCCATTGTTGAGCATGATCCAGGAGCGCCGCTGTGTTCTGTGGGCCAAGGCTCATTTAAAATGGACTGTAGCAAAGTAGCAAAGTGTCCTGCGGTCAGACAAGTCCAAATTTGACATTCTTGTTGGAAATCATAGGCGTCTTGTCCTCTGGGCTAAAGAGGAGAAAGACGACCCCTCCTGTTATCAGCGTTCAGTTCAAAAGCCAGCATCTCTGATGGTAAGTGGATGCTTTAGTGCATATGGTGTCGGACACTTGCATGTTTTAAAAAGCACCATGAATGCTGAAAGGTATACAAAGGTTTTAGAGCAACAGATGCTCCCCTCCAGACGAAATCTATTCCAGGGAAGGACTTGTGTATTTCAGCAGGACAATGCAGAACCACATACTGCAGCTATTACAACAGCATGGCTTCGTAGTAGAAGAGTCCGTGTGCTGAACTGGCCTGCCAGCAGTCCTGATCTTTCACCGATTGAGAACATTTGGCACATAATTAAACGAAAAGTCTGTCGAAGGAGACCCAAAACTCTCCAGCAGCTGGAAGCCTGTCTTAAACAAGAGTGGGATCAAATTCCAATGGCTAAACTCAAGAAACTTGTCTCCTCGATGCCCAGACGCCTCCACTCTGTGTTAAAAAGAAGAGAGGACGCTACACCATGGTAAACAGGCCCCTGTCCCAACTTTTTTGAGACCTGTAACGACCATCAAATTTGAAATGAGCTCATTTTGTGGGTAAAATTGTATAATTTCTCAGTTTCAACATTTGCTATGTTATCTCTGTTTTATTACATGGCATTGTCAAATGCTCGATCCTGATTGGTTAATTACAACATTCTAAGGTCTGTTATTTCTGTATAGCAGACCGTTGCTATGGATGCTTCGGAGTTACCGTTGCTTACAGTTACAGTTCCAACCGTAGAAACGAACGGACTTTTTTTTAAAGCAGCGGACAATTTTTTCAAGCGGAAGCAATGAAAACTTTTGTAAATCAATAAAATCATATTTATATCAAGATTTGATGTCAAACTTTTGATTTCTTTAGTGAGTAACCGTGTAATAAGCGGGATAATGCAGAGCAAGCAGGTCACTATAAAGAATTTTGAAACGGGTGCTTCCCATCCTTAAATGTGATTGGCTGAGGTGCGTTCCATGCCGGTATAAAATCAGTGTAACCCACTGCATTCTGAGGCAAACCGCAGCGCAAAATATCCCTGCGCGCGTAGCCTAGCAACCAAGTGACCAACCAACCAACAGCGCTCAACTGACTGATTAGGTTACGTTTGTTTCAAGACTTTTGTACCTAGCTAGCTATAGCATCATAGAAACACTGAAATAGCGAGCTAGTTAGCAACCTAGCTATCAAGCTAAAGTGATTTCAAACTCTATAGCTAGTTTGCTAACTAGCTCGCTATTTCAGTGTTAGCAAAGTTTAGCCTTTTAGCCTGCTAACATATAGAGTTCGATATCACTTTAGCTTGCTAGCTACGTTGCTTACTAGCTCGCTATTTCAGTATTTGTGATAAATTGTTGATTTTTTTCTTGTGTGTTTATTTTATGGGCTATATGTAGGGTAACCATTTTATAAAAGCAATAAGCCCCTTGAAGCAGTGGGTTACAGTGATTCTACAATGACGGAGGGGCACTCCTCCGCTGCGCGTCATGCCTTAGAACGCCCCTCCGCCGTTGTAGAATCACTGTAACCCACTGCTTCTTGGGGCTTATTCCTTTAATAAGCCTTTTCAGGGTGATGTAGGACCCCTCCGCTTTGAGTCGGGGTCCTACATCACCCTGTCGGAGTTTATTTCTCTATAGTGACTTTACCTATTTTGAATAAAATACTGGCTGGTGTGATTTGAAAGTCATTGCGTTTTGATTTTATTCACAATTTACACTTTGTCCCAACTATTTCGGAATTGGGGTTGTATCTCACCAAAACCCAACACCCAGGTGTTGTCATCAAGGTCAAGTGACCAACTACCATAGACACATACAGTACGTAATGCTATTGATTAAATCATATCAATGAGGGTTACTCGGCTGAAATTGCAGGAGGCCCAAAAATTCCGTAGGAACTACTGAGCAGTCATGACCTGTTTTCAATCATTTATCTGAATTAACAAGTTTTTCAATTATTATAATCCACTGGCAGTTAAACACACAGCTTCCTTCTTAATGCAATATTGGGGCAGTTTAAAAGCAAATTCAATTGAGAAAATATTTTATTTCACACAAAAAAATAAATAAATTTGTTACTTTGTTAACATCAGCATTAGCTTTTGGTGCAGGCATGCTATGAAACCTGTGCTACATGATTGTTTAAATTACAACAAAGAAAATAAAGTTGAGCAACGCGTATCCACAATTTTGAAAAAAGTTGATTGAAATGCAATTATCCATTGAAATGAAATGTTTTATCTCTCGTCTTACCTTAAAAAAGTGAGCTGACAACACCTTATCTTGTGAAGTATTCTCTGAGTTCACATTATGTTAATTTCATAAAAATGATTAAAACAGGTCAAGATCATTCAATAGTTTAAACGTGTTTTGTGCTTCCTCTATTTTCAGCTCACCAGCCACCACTGAATCACATCATCAACTGACTATCATCATCATCATCATCATCATCCTCAGAAGATGCAAATTTAAAAAAAAAAAAAAAAAAAAATAATAATAATAAAAGAAAACTCATCCTCTTCAGCAACAAACCCTATAAACAGGAACTTGATAAGGAAGATTCCCATGAGGCAGGATTTTCTGAAAAAGAACAAAGGCAAGAAGGCCCAGGTGAAGTGTGCTGTACTGCTACTATGCTTTTTTTTTTTTTTGTCCTGGTTCTAGATGGAGCGGCAGAGCACAGATTTTCTCATTTTAAGCACTCCGGTGGTTTTCCCAATGGAGATCATCCTTCCTTGTCCAGATTTTCCTCAGCCCTTCACTTGTTTTTCAGTATCTTGCATGTGCGTGTTTGCTTTTTTCAGATTATTCTTAAATATGAAATATGTGCGGCTATAATTATTATTTTATAACATAACTTTCAATATATTTTGAATTCCTGCTCTTAAGTTCCTCTCTCTTCCGTAGGTTATAGCGTCTCTGCATACACAAGCACATACAATGGGTATCTCTCTTTCTGCGTCATTGTATTTAAAACCATAAATAATGTAGGCTACTTCACACCTTTGAATGACGTCTGCAGCACTCTGAATTAAAGAAAAGGGACATCGTTAATGACCAGCGGGTGTCGCCCTTCATCAAAAATATAAATTAATAAATATATTTCTGATGTCTCATTAACGGAGATAAAATTTCAGCCGAATTTTAAAGTTTTGGTCCAACCAAGATGGTGATTTTGCCCAATCCAATTTCCCAGCTGGTGCCTCCTCGAATTTTGTTTTTTTGTGATTCATTTGGGGGGGTGGTTGATGCAGTTATCTCTGTTTTTTTAATGTATTTTTTAAAAGGATAAACAATATTTTTCCGAGTGAGTTGTGTTTCAAGCAATATTTTCTGACATTGAATCCTGAAAATGATCTATTCGTTCTAGCAATTATAATTATTATTATTAATATTATGCATGGACATCAATTAAATCATAAAATTTAGCCCATGGGCCTGATGGACGCATCACTAATTTCTTCGGCATCCTCTGGTTGACATTAAAATAGGTCGACACACATAATAAATAATTCGTAAATGTTTAACCCAAACGCAGTGTCTAGAGATGCGGCAGTTTTTATTGGTACGGCAGTCGATTTCAAGGGATTAGAGATTATGGTTAGGGGAAGGGTTAGGTTAGGGGTCAGGGTTAAGGTTAGGGTTAGGGTAGGGTCTGAAATTGGGACTACCGTACCTCTCTACATTGAAATGCATTGGAAAACTGCCGTACCCTCAGCAACTGCCTGAACCAAAACCTTTGAATCATGCCCTTGACCCAACCCAAGTATAGCACCGCCGTCGAACTCAGGCTGAGCCTGATGTGTGAATGCGGTCTGTGACAGTCGGCTATGCGGTCTCGAACTCAGTCTGAGTCAAGCGTGCTACTGTCGTCCACCACGCGTCTCGGCCTTTTATAACTGTAAACTCCTAATAATAGCTAGCTATAGTTGCGTAGATGACTCACGAACAATTAATCACCGGAGCTGCGGTCAGCCCCGGGACATCAGAGAAATGTCGTCCAGTGACTTCACCAATTTCCACTTAAAATGTCTAGCAGGCAGTCGACCGAAGGATAATGTAAGACGTTTGGGCCGTTTCTTTACTAGCATTTTTAAATCTTTATCATTGAATATTGCCGCCAATAATCTGATAGACCATAATCTTGCTTTCGCATCGTGCTTGAAACAATGAATTCGATTATACTAGACTACGTTTAGGGTTTACAGCTTGCTCACACCAGTGATCGCTGGCGATTATTGAAGACAACTAAACGGAGCAGAAATTCCCCAGAATTTTTGTCAGGTGAATGGACTCGCTCGCATGGATTAGTCACAGGAAGTGTTGGGTTATGTTACTGGCTGTGGTCCGTTGCACACATGCTCGTCTTACCAGAGGGAATTAAACAAGGTAAGAAATGAGCGCTGCGTGTTGCCCCCGGGACACCGACAGGAATATCATCTCCACATGCTCGATCGGTCCTTTGCCCCTGTGCATTCCTTGAAGTGTTCACATCCGTGAGGACCACGATAAGATCAGGCGAGTGCGATAGGCTACGACCCGCAATTATTTACTGTGACCCGTTGACATAAACTCTATCACATAAAAATATCAACGATTGAGTGGAAGACACAGTTTGCATTGGATCTGCACGTGTTAAAAAAGGAAATATTTGCTTCATGTGGTCCGGTGTGTCTTTCATGAGGGTAGTGGGGGCTGGTCTGGCCCTACCCTGGACCCTGTCCCAGTCTACAATGTCCAAGACATTGAAGTTAACCTGAACATTTTATCAACTGTGGGCTGTCTCTTGTGGTTGCAACAATCGCACATCATTTATACAGGCAATTTAGTCTCCTATTAGCCTCTCATGCTTGTCTTTGGACCGTGGAAGGAAAGCAATTCGAATAAAAGTAGACTATTCAAACTCGTGCAAATGTGCTAGGCCAGATTGAGACCTACAGCCTGTTTGCATCGAGGCGGTAACACTTTGTTCTAAATATTTTGCATTTACCAAGATTCAACTAGTCCTGACTTTGGAAACATGGAAACTCTAGGAAATTAAAGACTTGAGGAAATGTTTCAGTCAAGCCTGTAAGTTTGGGGAATGGTTTTTACTGAACGTTTTAGTAACATGGCATTAAATCATTAATTATTTTTTGGCAGATTAAAATTCTGACATTGGTGCAGTTTGTGAGGATCATTTTGAATGAACATTTTGATCCATAGCACATCAATTTCTATATTGGTGGTTTCAAGCATTAATGGCTTTGAAACCCTGTTCCCGTGCAAATCTAAATTCCATCCTCTTAGGGCAATATTTACATTATTTTGCAGTCAGTTCATAAATGATAGATATGAAATCCCATAATTCAATCAGTTCTTAACCTTTCCTGTGTTTTTCTGTGTAACCTATGAAAATGCACTACAGTTTCTCATGAATAGTTAATACACATGCAGTGTCTTCTGTAAGCATCTAGCCACTGCTTTGAAAATAGATTGGCAGCAGTTATATTTCTTAAATGTGCATATGTCCATGGCTTTCCTTCATGACAATTTTTATTAAACTCAACTAAGTTTGGTCAACAACTTCAGTGCATAATTTCAGGTCATTCCCAATATAGTAAATCAGATGAATGTCCGGTCTTTGGCTCGGATTGTGACTTTCTTTTAAACTTGAAGATTTTCCATGCACCATCGTCCAGTTGGAATGAGAGTCCTTGACCCAGATCTCCCGCAAATGGATATTGATATTCAGAAAAGCAACCCATGCACTGATGCTGCTACAGTAGCTTATAGCGGTGCTGTGTCCTCGGTGATTGGCTATATTTTGGTTCCACGAAACACCTTATTTGGCAATTAGTTTCTTCATCATGCTTTAGACAAAACGTCCCCCAGTGATACTACAAGCCATTGAAAGTTTTATTGCTCCAAGTATAATATAATAAATGATTGCTGTGCATATTTTTTTAGAAGGCATCTAATGTGTTCGCCTGCATGACTTATTACGAGGTAATACTTTCATAAATCAACTTTGGAAAACATTTACGCTATATGCTGCTTAAAGAGAGGATTCTGGGTTCTAGGAGGAAGTCGTAGAGAATTCCACAGGGATGCACAGCAGTTGGTATGGTGTAATAAGCTTTGATATACACGTATTTAAATATAAATGCTTGTGGTTTCTGTGACGTCATAATTACTGCTGTAATACTTGTAGAAAGGAAATACCATCAGGCTATATTTTCATGCCAGAACACCATGTTCCCTAACGCAGGAGTGACTGGCTGAGTCACTGCGCGTCTTCCAACTGTGTCTGAAGATCAAATTCTTCAGACTCTCTTCTTCTCTGCTTCTCGTCTACAATCAGCCCTAAGTTCTTTCTATTCTAGAAATCCCATCATTATGAATGAGGAAGTATTATACTGTATGCGTGTATAATTTTCATATAGATCCATACATGTACATAAGACAGTCATTAGCACTTAAACTACAATGTGTAGGCACAGCATTTGGTCAAGTTGCCCTGTGGGTTTGCTCTTCATCACTGTTGCTCAGACTACTTCCAGGGATATTTTTTATGTTTCTTTACATAGAAATTTACTCTGAATAGGAGCATATGAAAGATTAATGTACATCATAAAATTATTGAAATTATGTAGTACTTTATCCAAGGAAGGGAATGTTGGGGACATGGAAAGTATTCATGGCAGTAGTATCCAGAGTCGCGAAGTGTCTTTTTGTGGAGTTTATCTTCAGGCCTTTGACTGACTCTACTGAAATGATTGCATTTAATTCAATCATAAGACGTCACCCAGGCGGAATCATATCCATGGAAATCCTATGAGAGTTCTGTTTGATTTCACTTCTCCAAGTCTGGGATGGCTGGCCATGAAATTACCCAAGTATACCTCATGAGGGCAGTGGCTTCACCTGTTTATTATTGAGGGGCATTGCTTGGACACTCTTTGAACTGAATTATGACCCAGGTGTCAAATGAGGCTATCATCAGTGTAATAGCAAGAGTCTACCCCTCAAATTTTCAAATTGATGTAAGTGCTAAATATATCCTTTTTTTTGTGGTGAAAATGTGAATGCCTGTGTCGACAACAATTTGGCATCATCTCAGTTTTTCTACATCTGTTTTGATTTATTAGGTCTAGTATTCAGCAGTAGGGTGAATAGCTGGATGAGGAAAACACACCTTGCTAATTTAAGTCACCAGTTTGTTTAAACGTACATTCTTGCTGCATGAATACAGACGTGAACTAAAGTAGGTGAAAGGTCACTGTGTTTGAATGCTTTTAAATGCAAACGAGAGTGTGGCTTTTGGCAATCCAGTCGTTTTATTTTCACATTAGTTCTTGTTTTTCTGCTTAAAAAGTTATTAATCTTCACTGATAAATTCACTTGATTTTTTTCACTGATTGATTGTAAAGGCACTTGAGAATGTACTCAAGAATATCCATGAGTCTCATTAAATGTTTTAAAAATTTGCTGGAAAATATCAACTTTCTACTTATTCAAACTAGTGTTTTGTGCTGTGGTAACAATTAATAGCAAATAAACTCTTAAATGATTGTCAACAGTTGATATTTTCCTCACCAAGTATTCATGATAGGGAAGCCCACTCAAAGAATGTTTCATCCAACTAGAAAATTCTATTACCATTTTTTAAAGCCTTTTTAATTTTTTCTTTTGCCTGGATTTCTTTTGTGTTTTCTGATATGTAATTTAATTTAAATGAAAAAAAAAAACATTTACTTGCTTTTAGTGAATGAGAATCTGATAAATATTTTCACATTTTATATGGGACAAATAGCAAACGTCAACCTTGAAAGTAATTTCGATTTATCCTGCAACCTGGACATCATTTATTTATTTATTTTTTTGCAATTATTACCAAATGCCAATGTCGGCAGAATCTAGAGGTCAGCTGTCCATTTATGAAGACTAGCTGATGACCTGAGTGTTCAGGTATATGTTGGTCGTGTTCTGGATCACGTACTTGTTTACTTCATATTGAATAGACTTCACCAGTATGTACTGAATACTAAATGCTTCTCTCCATCGTAGTAAAGTGTGCAGTAGCCAGCGTGTGGCTATTACGATGCTGCGTACTACAGTCTCGTGACTACCATGGTAATGAGATCTCCTGAATCTCAGCAAGATGTTTCTATCTAGCGCATTGCATCGTGAGATTCAGTACACCACGAAGAAAGCTCTGTCTACCTGATGTGAAATTTGACAGTGTAGTGTGTCATCCCAATATCTTCGGCATGCTGGTAAATCTAATGTTGGTTGCATTTGGTATGTTCCCTGCTTTTTTTTTAGCCGCAATCAGCGGTAGAGTGGTAAGTAGAAGGATTCTGAGCCATTGATTTGTTTGTTGCCCAAGTGGATGCAGTTTTTTTTTTTTTTTGGATTTGTAAAATAAGATTTTATGTATTTAAACATAAAAGATGCAATCCATGAAGCTCAGGTTTCCATTGCTTTCACTGTGAAAAGCTGGCACTGATTTTAACTAAATTTCTAAATTATGAGAGGAGGACATTCCAGGCTGAGACAATAAAAATTCTGTATTTAGTTCCAATCACCTCTATTTGCTAATTTGCTCGTCTTTTCTCCCAGCAGGTCGAAATGAAAACGACTGGCAGAGTCCATGGGTAAAGGAAATACATCGCAGGTCTTGTGTAAATTGGAGATCTCGAAGCTGCATCTAATAGAATGGCAATAAGCTCCCCTGCAATTGATTGGGAATGGTGAGTCTTTTCTGCTAGTTTCATCCTGAGGAGAATGGGGGATATCCATCATTGGGTGAGAAGGCTTACCCTAACCCTTAAAGAAATATGACACAATGTATTGAATTGTATTTCTTTAATTGTAATATTATAAGCTTGAAATAGTGTTTTGAGGCAGAAACGATTGTCTAAAGCTTTTGTACACAAAATAGTTAGTCTTGTGATCTATTAGCATTATAAAGAGGCATTAGATTTTAAAAGCTAAGATTGGATAAACAATTAATAGCATTCACGTTTACCCAGTTGTATGCCTCTTAACTAAAGTCTGTTTATAACCAGATGAGCGTTAACTCTTTAGACGCCATTTAGTTTCCATTGTTTAGTGCAGTGCACCTAGAGTCTCTTTATAATCAATGCTGATGATTAAATTGGTAAGCATTGTTTTACAAAACTGCACAATATACATTTCTTACTTAACTTCTTTACATTTCTTAACTTCTGCATTTGCTGCACTTGTTATTGTTTAAATTACAAGACAACAAAGATTAACAAGAAGTATCCACAATTGAATGCATAATAGATGGTTTGTTTTGAATGCATAATAGATCCATAAAATCCGCTAATTGAAGACCCCAGTGCTGAAAGTACTGAAGTCACAAAATTGCTGTTTTGAGTAAATTGATTAAATCGACTTTTGGTGCTACAAAAGATGTTTTACCATCCTTACCTCATGGTGTGTTAATATGTGACTTAAGTGCTTTTAGCACTAGGCTTCTCAGTTTAGCATCTACATGACAGAACTGAAGCAAGCCGCTGCCGCGGTGAGTTATACCTTGTAACTCATTTCAAAATGTGAGGTAAATGGCATTTGTTATAAAGGGACTCTGTGTGACTAAAGAATAGGTTGGTTCAAAAAGTTCTTTGTATTTTAATTTAGGCTATTAATTGCTTAAGATTTGCTTTGTTGTGTTTTTATTCGTGCTTAAATAAAGCAGCGGACGTTACAGACCATTCCAACTGACTACCATTATGGATGGCTTGTTTTTCCACCTGAATTAAAACTGCAGTAGCCTACCATTTAAACCAGTGCAAGTGTGCTCCTCCGCCAGCATCCCAATGGATTTTTCTATGGCAGTGGATTATTTACGATTGCTCGATCAAAACGAATCCTGTTTGATCAACAGTCCATCAACCAAGCAATTGAGCAGCCGACTAAATGAGGTCGACCATAGAGATTTCAATGACAGATTTAACCCAAAATCAAATGTGGCTTTTGGTTTGGGGTTCTTGGCATGAGTAATTTTTTTTTCGTAGCGAATGGACCAAAGTTCCTGCCGTTATCATGTGGATCATGTGGAATGACAAACAAACAAATGAAAGATCGTTCGTGAAACCGCGACTTGCCGAAATTCCACCCAGTTATGTCAGAGTGACGTCATTGCGACTCGTAACGGCTTGGACCGTATTGACTTGATGAACAGAATTACGTTAGTTTGAAGTCTCTAGCTTGAATAGAAGCGAAGTTTTTGGCCTAAAATGTGTTTTTGACCTTTTTGATGACTTTGACCTTGATGATAGGGTCACACAGAAGTATAGGCTTCTAGCTGAGACACTTTCGGACTCGATGGCATAAAAATGAAGACAATCACTGTAAGATAAAAGGCAGTTAAGGATGTGACTAACAGATTAACAAACAAACAAACAAACATAGGAACTTAACCCACTAACATACTTTCCGAAAGACTTTCGGCAAGTAACATACAAAACAAACAAGCGGCACTCAGCAGCATACTTGGCGAAATTGATAAATCAAACAAAGTGAAATACTTGGTGAATCTTTGATTTCATCAAGCAACAAACAAAACTGAAAACATAACTTCCTTCACTGAGGTAATAATTATGCTTTACTATTTATCCATGTATCAATTATCTAAACTGCTTCTCCCTCATTAATTGACATCACGGATTAGCTGGAGCCTTCCCCAGCTAACAATGGACAAAAGGCTGGGGCACGCCATCGCAGGGTACACGCTCTATTCTCTCACATACTTATACCTGAAGGCAAATTTAGGTTTAGCCTGACATGCTTGTTTTCTCATGTAACAAGTGAACTCCCCCAAAAAAGACCCAACCTTTTCGCTGCGAGGCAACATTGCTATCCACTGCACCACCGTGCTGTCCTATGCCTTTTTTAATTCTGCATTATATTATTTTCTATGCATGGTACTACATATTAAACACTGCACATTGTAATATGATTCTGGTGAATGCAAGTGACCAAGGTCACCCTGGTCTTGTGTCTTTTCTTGCACACTTCATGCCTTCTGTGCTTGCTTGATGGCACCTCACTGAGATTGGATAGGAATCATGATTTAGCTATGAATCATTTCACGCCTGAATGGGCAAACTGTTTTACCCATCCATGCAGAACCTGGCCTTACTTGCCCTGGACAGGCAGGCATTGTTGTCGAAACTCGTTAGATTTGATTGAGCCCTGACAGTTTTGCTTTTTGTAAAAAAAAAAAATAGCTGTATTAGGAATGGCTCAGTTACCACCCCCTAACAATGTCCTCCATGGGAAACTGGGTCACCTGACTCCTGGAACGTTGGCGTAGTCCGGGCAGACGCAGGATCCATTCATGGGATTGACATTTTAGGAATGAAGGGTGGACCGCAGCTCAGATAATGGTTTTTGTATGAGCTCTGTGCTACAGTACAGAGTGGAGTGAATCACCTTGGCAGATTTCCCCTATTGCTCACCAGCATCATGACACACCCACAACAACCCAGACCACTCCCACAAGCCACTCCCCATCCCATCACATCCTACACTCATCTCAGATCATGAGCAGGTGAATTCTGACCTGAATTCCGATACTCTATTCCTACTTTCGGTTATGATGATCTGTGGTCTTGAAACTTACTCCAGGACCAAGCTGTTTCAATATGTTATCCCTTTGTTTAAATTTTAACCTTATTACACCCAAATGTCCCCGGATTTCCTGACTGATTTTCTGTGGCATGCCATCAAAGAAATAGAAGCCTCTCAACTTTTTATGAATAGTTGCTATCAACCTGTTCCTATTTAAGATTGCCTGATTAGCAATCAAACAATTGATTTACTGAATAATCAAGACTGAGACTAAGCCTATGATGATTAAGATATTATTGATTGGAAATGACAAAGAGATCACCTATAAGCTACATTGACAATGTAAATGCAATACACCTGATATTGTAAGGATGGCAATAATACAAGTAATTAGTTAATACAAAATCTACTCAGAATTCCATCTCTGTTTTTTAGCATTTGTTATGCCACCGCCGCATATGGCCGGGGCATATAGTTACCCTTGTCCGTCCGTCTATACGTACGGCATAGTATAGGGGATGTTGTCTGTCCGCTTCTCCTCAAAACTACTGGACAGAATTCAACAAGCATTGGTAAATGCTTTCTAAATCGAAGGTGTGCATCTCATATTTTGTTTGACAAAATTGGATAATTTTACAATTTTAGAGGCTTCACAAACTCTGTGGCCGGGGGCATCCATGTCCAAGGACACAAATTTTCTAGTTTGGTAATTCAATTTATTTGAACTTATTTAAAATGTTTTTAGAGTTAAAACAAATACATTTAAAATGAGAAACCTATACTTAAACTTATCAAAATACAAAAATTGGTGCAAAGAAACATCACTTCTAAGCCTGGTTGTGTTGTTTTATGAACTACAGGAATTCAAAATCTTTGAAAGATTTTTATGCATCATTAATACCTTTTATGCATCATTAATGCAGATTGGCAAAATGCCTGATAACTGCGATGTGAAGAACAATAATGCTAGTTAAAAACCAATTGGCTGGTTGCTCTACTGATTAGTCCTTGCAAATGAGCAAATTAATGTTTGGCAGCTGATTAGATGTGTAGAGGGGGCATTCGCTCACTCGCAGCTGCAATACAATAATATTTAATTTGAAAAATTACCCGCTTTTCAAAACAAGTTTTCTTCAGGGCACAGAGAGGTGATTCAATACCCTGAAGAAGACTTGATAAACGCTGATCATTTAAGACCTTGATAATTCAGTGAATTAATTTTTATCGCATTGTGGCTATGTTCCTTCTCTCTCCTACTTAGGAAAAGTTAATGGGAACCAATTTGGAGTTAACTTTTATTTTAATGTTACCGAAGGGCTCTTATATCCTCAATATCGCGGCACTGAGAATCCCTGGTGAAAAAAGTTAAGACTTTGTCGCAATACAGTGAAGATGAACTATGTTTTTGCTTTTGCATAGCACTTCCTGCTGACCTGTAACGTCATCAAGAGCCCTGTTTTATATTTATTGTTTTATTTGTATTGTATCATGCTGCTGTATTTCATGCTGTGCTGCTCTTGGATTCTTTATGCTGCATTTCCTTGGCTGGGGCCCGATTAAAAAAAGGTAGGATATATTATGTATTAATAAAATTTCAAAATAAAATAAACATGTCATCTGAGTTGCCTCTCTAACTGTTCGCACTGTCTATTGAAGGAATTTTAAACTAATTAAAATGGGGTAGAACTTGCCACCTTGGGGTCTTTCATAAACCAACCTCTGTAGGGCCCGTTCACATTATGTTAACACAATAATTTTGTACCCCATGTTTTGTTTTTTGCAATAGTATCGAGTATTTCTCTACTTTATAAAGCTCTACAGCGCTAATGCCCTCTCTTCTTTTTTTACAATTCATTTAATTTTGATACTTATTTGTCATTCCTATGCTACTTTTGCTTCCATAGCGCATGGACTGTACTGACCTCTGACAATTATTTCCATTTATTTTCATGTATTGGGCTTTACTGTACATCAGAATGGAAGTATGTACATTAAGAGGTTATAACATGTAAAGCAAAGGTGTGAATATAATCCATCTGGAGTGCCATATGAAGTAAGGGATTGTAGCCATTTCTGATTATGAAGGTTTACTCTAAATCACAATAGAAACGTTTTCACTGAGCGGTCAAAACATATAAAGCAAGTGTGTCGAGACCAAATCAGCAGTGTTCAATGGCAAGGTATTCTCTCTCCCCCATCTTTCTTTCTTCTTTCTCTCTCTGTTTGAAAGGCTTACTAAAACAAAGCCAAATCATAAAAAGATTCATATCTAGCTGTGAAATTTACATGGTCTGTAAATTTTCAAACATATTCAGTTCAGTTATAATAATTGTACTAGTCAATGCCTAAAGGCAAATTATATTCAACTTCCAAAAAATATCCCAGAATGCATTTAAATTTGTGGAAATGTGCAGCACCGGAGCTGCAAACTTCTAACTTCTACACTGTGACTCGTTTGTGGGCTTATTACAATGATTTCTTTCATTTGATTGCATCATTGTTGAATACTACCAGAAATAAGACTAATCTGACTAACAATCAAGCCGGTGTTTGTATGTGTTTGTTCATGAGTGTTTCTGTGAGTCGCAGAGAGAGAGAGATAGACAGGAAGAGCAAGAGAAATAAGGGAGTTTTTTCTGCGCCAGTTTGTTGTTGAATGACTTCTGCTAATTTCTATCTTTTAGAGCTGCAAATATTGACTTATTCACTTGGCCAATAGAAAAAGACATTCATCTAATCAACTATTTTTATTGGCCTAATGCTTTTTAACAAAAACTAAATATATTAATGGACGAAGTTCAACAACAACAACAACAACAACAACAGCAATAATAATAATAATAATAATAATAATAATAATAATAATAATAAATGTATTTCCTTTCCCAAATTCTTTTATAAAAACCTAATTAACATTCAACTAAAATTTGCTGACAACTAAAACTTTAAACATTTTGAAATTTGGACCATTTGTTTGGAGCAGGTAAAATTTATTGGCAGGACTTACAATTCAAGTTATGTGTAGTATCCTGTTTGTGTTGTCCTAGTTAGACGTATTGCTTTTGTCTGTGAAAACTTTTTGTTAAAGGTTTGGATGAACGGCTCTATATAAGTAGAGCCTCACTGAATGAGAGAGAAAACTTGATTAGCATTTTTTTTTCTGTAGACAGTGAAGCCATTAAATCTGCCTGCTCTGCTACGTTTTTATACAAATATTGTGTTATACTGACCTCACTTAGGGAATTTTCATGGAAAATGTTGGTGACAAGGTCAAAATTGGCATTTTAAATAAAATAGAACTCAGACAGTAATGCGTCTAATTTGCTAGGTCACTCGTACCAAAGCACCCTTAAATTATAACTATATCGTTTCAGACTGAATTAAAATGACAGCAAACATACCAACTATACCCTGCATGAAATATATACAAATTATGCTCATAGTTTCAAACAAAGGCACTAAGTGCCTCAAAAATGTGCAGGTCTATAGATATAAATATAAATATATATACACACAGAGACACAGACAGACAGACAGACACACACACAGATATATATACCATGTGCTTATGAGCAATCGTGTGAATCTGTGTTCTTTACATGTATGTGTATATGCATGTGTGTTTATACGTGTGTTCTGCGTTTTCGCGCGTGTATGTGGATGTGTGTGCGTGTGCGTGTGTTTGTGTGTGTGTGCGTGTGCGCGCGCGTGGTGTGGGGGAGTGTCTGGAGGAAGCATTGTCATATACAGGAGGAAGTGTGACTCAGCTCTGCATTTTTGTAGTCTGAATCAGCTCTTCTCGGGAAGTCGGACCTTTGACAGTTGAGCCGCAGAAAGAGAAGAAAAAAGCTGAAATCCGTTTGCGGTCGTGAGAAGCGGAGTCGGGCTTGCGGGCTTTCGCTACGGCACAGAGGGAGGAGTCGGGCACCTTCCTTAACGAACTATGAGCAGTGAAGCGGGCACTCAGCTGAGCTTCGGCCTGCTGGGTCTCACATTTTTTATTACGAGGAGAGAACTGAACGTGAGTTACTCTACAAGTCCGAAGAAAAACCTAGCTCCCCCATTTCAGTTTCCTCTTCCTCGAAGGGTCTCGAGTTTCACATCCCTGGCAGTGGAATTTAACCGCCTCGCGCCCAGGCATTTTTTTTTTTAACCCGCCTTTTAAGAGATTTAATTTCCAAACGCTATGTGGCGGTGGCGTCAGTTTTGGTGCTGTCGGGGGCGGGTCATTTGCGGAAGTGGGAACATTTCCTCATCCTTCCACTCTCTCTGTGGACATGGTTTGAGTTTGCAGCAAGATTAACCCTTCGAACTTGACATATAGCTTCCCATGCGGTCTATCTGTCTGCACCCAAAGCAGCCATTTGTAAGAAGTGGTAAAGCAAGACACTGCGCCAAACTGGCTGAGCGAACACTGCTAAACGTGTGTGTATTGATTTAAAGTTGATCAATGAATGGACTCTGGTTTCTGCAGCCTTGTAGTGTTTTCCTTGTAGAAAAGTACCAAAATCACAATTTTTCCAATACATTGTGTTGTCAAAATTTTGCTTGTTTTGTTGTGGATTATTGGCTTTTATTGGACGGTCCTGTCCTGGACCTTTCAATATTTTGTTTGTGCGTGCATACCTTATGGGAGTCCTGATTTTCCAAATTTTATTGTGTGTGAATTTATAGTGATTGCTAATGTCTCCATCACATATTATTTTGTCTGTGCATCAAGAAGAAAACTTTTACATTCTTTTCCAGAAATTTGGATTGAAGTAGATTGGAAATAAATGTTCATAAATTGAGATTTTTTTAAAATTGATGTTAAAAGGATGCCGTGTGGAATTATTTCTTCTTTTGTAGAGGTATATCAAACAAATTTAATCCAGCATTGAAACTGTTTTGGCAATCATTGAATTTGTGTCCTGTACTGGTCACCTTTATCTCTCTGTTATGTGTAGCCCATTGGAAGACGGTGTCAGAGTAAAGTATTATTACCCATAATTCTGTGTAGTGTGAGAGCTCATGTTTGTCCAGGTTTTATTATTGTTTCGTAGTGTGGCTGGGCTGGGAAATGTGAACTCCCTACCCTAGAGGGACACTGAGGCGGCTCCTTCCACAGTCGGTAAGCCGGGACTGCGGTGTTTATCAGAATTCCCTTCAATTTAACTTTTTCCCATGGACAGGAGGGACACAATTCATTTTGCGTAAACTAGCAGCCCCAGCAGTCAACGCTCTCCCTCGCAGGAAGGGTAGAAGGAAGAGCTGCTCTAGGATTTCAGCCGTAGAACAAGTTTTCTCAAGAGGTTACTGGCAGAACATCCTTCTCGGTGGAGGGTGCAGTCAGCTAATCACAGAACGCTGTGAAACAGCTGATGTGTGATTCAGGGTTGCTGCTTGGTCACTTTCATGGTAATGCAAGGATTCTTCCCGCTTTATTCATGTATATGAATATCAAATATCATGAATATCATGCAAGGTAAAAATTATAATGAAAAAGGTAGTATTCCGCTTTAATTGGCAAGCTTGTTTAAGAATGTGAAATGTCATGAATATCATGCAAATCAACACTGCAAAAAATGAAAATGAATTATATTTTACCAGTCATTTCACTCTTGTATTTAGATGTATAACACTCATTTCTATCACCTTTTTTTTCTGTAAGACAGAAAATTCTGCCGGTGGGGTGAGATGATTTTGACTAATTTCTAGATTTACCAATAGGATAAAAATCACTTGTCAAGCCATAGTATTTTAAAATAAGATAATACTTTCTATGTCCTAGAGAAGAAACAAGAAGTTAAAACTCATGATAAGAGTTAATTACTTGTTAAGGGAGACGGATTTTGCAATGAATGATAAGAAAATCTGATAATATTTGGAATAGTGTTTTATTTGAAAATAAGGCATAAGAAAATGAGAAATACAATAACCCTTTTGATTGTGGGGGCAGGATTTTTTAAAGGGTTGATTTTACAAGCTGATTTAGGTAGCATACATTTTTGTCATCAGGTGGCTCCTAATACAATTACATAAATGAAGGACAATTTATCTGGCTCAAACCAGATGAGGGGAAATTTGCTGTACTCTGGCCTCTAGTCATGTGCCGTCTATTTCGGTTGCTCCCTCTTCTTGTTTCTACCCTCGCCACCAATGGCTAGTTGCCCAATTGCATAGAGGCTTCCTTTCCACATGACACTGCTGACCAATGGGGTCAGAGAGGTCACATGCCTACACCAAGTCAGCTGCCCGTTGCTAGATTTGAGATTAGCCACCTCTTCTGTTCTCCAGAATTCCAGAGCAAGATCAGAGCAAGACATGGTGGAAAATGGTGTAGGGGCATATTGGGGGTGTCACATGACCCACAAGTTCCGAGACAGAGGAATTCAGACTATGGAGGTCTAAGTCCCTCCAAGTTTCTAACTGAAAACAGTGTTGTGGGTCTGTGCATTGCACTGTCCGTATTCCCAGTGCCTGCTTTCTCACTTTGCTTGGCAAATCATCCCCTACTTGGCTTAATAATTTGCTCCCTTTGCACCTCAGGTGAGAATTCTGCTGAAAAATGTTAAGGGAAACACAATTACTCTCCTAAGTGCTACACATTAACAGTATCACCCTATCATTGTGGCAGTACTGATGAAGCAGAGTTGCTCACTCCAGCCTCCCTGTTCACAGCTAGTTCAGTGACGACTGAATGAGGCGAGTGCAGAGCTGGTATCCATACTCACGGAAAGTTTGGTGCAGGGACATGTGGAATGTGAACACCTTGGGCCGTAACTGAGAGCAGGGAGGAAGGAAGAGAGGTGGGAAGGAAGGGATAGAGAGAAAGGAGAAAACAAAAATGCCGGTTGGCTTCATCTTGCAGATGAAATGACCGCCCCCATGGCTGGGAGAGTGATAGGATGTGGGGATAATTAAAACTGACACAAAATTAATTGTTAATCCATAGTATGTCATACAGGGAATGGTTTTTGAAATCTTACATAATAAATCAGATTTGTGAAGTTCACAACATACTGTTAGGATAGATTCAGATGTAGATTGGTTCATTTCTATGGTGATTTCTCAAGCTGTGGTTAATACCAACCATCCGATTAAAAGCCCTTCTGTCCTGGTCGGAGAGCTTTAAGCTGGGGCCGCAGTTCTTTTTTTTTGAACAGTAAAAATGTTCTTTTTACTTAAAAAAAGGTTTGTGTCCGGGCTGCCATAATGTTTTAAGTTTACTGAATTTAAGATGATAAGTTGAGAGCTTTAATTTTAAAATTTTAATTTTAAGGCAGCCCAGAAGCTACACAATGTTGTTTATAATTTTTAGTATTCAACATATATTGTCATTATTTTTTATACTATTCCTCTCGCGACCATAATAATTTTGCCTGACAAACATACCTTCAATTCAGGCATCAACCATGTGCTCTTTTTGGAACTTGGTTTGCATCTTCATCTTGCTTTAGAGACTTATCTAGCAAAGTGCTGCTGCTTAGATTAGACCTCTTTCAAACCCACACATGCTGTTCAATGGCATTGAAATGAATAGGAATCACCAGTGTTAAGACTTTCATAATTGTGGTTTAGGTTCTTCAAAGCAAAAGCCATTTCTCAGTGGAGGTCCAGATATTACGTCCACCCCCTGTATATCATGGAACTATGTCTATAGTTACAAGTTAAAGTAAAAATAATTAAAAAATAAAATCAAATTTTTATAGAATGCCCTTTGTTTGCAGTGAGAGATTGGGCAAACAGTATACAGTTGTGTTTTAGAAATTAAGCCCACACACTCAACGGGGGACGGAAATTAATTTGCGGGTCTTAGAAGTTACTTGGCATTAGATATTTTTGGGTAGCTTGAAAGCATGTGGCAGAACCTGAGAGTGCGTGCCTCGCGGTAAAAGTGTGGGAGTTTGTTACCCTGTGAGCATCTGACCTCCATACCCGATGTCCTTGTCAGTTGTCCTGTCTCCTACTGATATACCATCTGGCTAACCCATAATATGTGTGGCGTTATACCTGCCTGGAAGATGATGTCAGCATCTAAACTCCAAGGCCATGTTTTCTGGTCATATCTTCTGTTTGACTGCATTTTGGTACTAGTGTATATATTCGACAGACGGCTGCCATGCACGCACCTTGTCGTTACTTTGTCTGCGTATGATCCGAGCTCTGAATGCAACAATTTGGGCCACCCTACCGCTTCGCATTTGGCAGGTACCAACCTGTCCATGAGAGAAGGGGCTGTATCGAGGCCATCAGAGACCCACATAATCATGTGATGAGTAACCGTGTCACTATGCTTTAACTCCTACACTGAGATTTTGGAAAAAACCAAATACCAGCAGAAATAACCTATATCTGGCGTGCCGTACCTGTCTCATGGGTTTACATCAGACTCCTGTTTCACAACGAGCTTAAGACACCTCCTCATTAGGTTTTCCGAGTAATCCCATACAATCCTAAACGCAATTATTGAAAGAATTCTGAGCCTATGACTTGGCTGTCATTTTTGTCTCTTTTTTTGGTAATATACAAATTGAAGCTACTTTCAAATGAGTCAGGATATACTGTATATACTTAGAGACAGGAGATAACTTATTAGAAAAATCAAAGTGCACAGCGGCTTTTTGGTTTTAGAAAGCTACAGGCCCCCACCGCCTTCCTGACAAACTCCAACAACACCCTTTGGCATAGAGTCTACTAGTGTAAGACTTTTTCTCATTTGATATTTTGGTGATGGTGATGGTGAGCGCTGTCTAACACGTTGTTCCAAAATCTCCCACATGAGTTCAGTTGGTTTTGGGTCTGGTGGCAGTGAAGGCGGTGGCATATGCTTGGGATCATTTTCATTTTAATAAATCCATTTACTGACCCCTTGTGCCATGTTGGGCTCAGGCCATTGACCAATCCTGGAAGAGACCACTCCCATCATGGCAGGAACGCTTTGTCATAAGATATAAAGATGATCATACAGAATAACTCTGCAGGGTGATTCTGTATGTATAGCATGGGACATTTAGAGAATGTTTCCTCAATGGCAATGAAGATTTGTTTTTTGGTAATGATAAAGTACTAGTGGGAGGGACAATGAAAATATAACAACTAATAAATATTTATCGCTTTGTGGTAAATAAGAGAGAAAATTGTCGCGTGTCATACGGGACTTTTTGGAAAATTAAGACCAAAAACTCGGTGAGTTATATTGATGAATATTATTAAAATGCTATTTAAAGAACACTGTAGGCACATAAGAACACTTTAATGCAGTTGTAAGTTTGAAATGATCTTTTTTGAAAATATGCTCAACATAAACTTTTCGGGAACAATGTGTTGTACAAGACATGCAAAAGTGTTGTATGGGACATCTCTTAAACTAGTTGAAAATACCGAAAGATATATTCATAAAATCACTGTGCTTCTCCTTTTATTTGGAGATTATCCATGAGGAACAATGAAATATAACCATTTTAAAACATTTGAAGATTATAAAAGAAGCGAAATTGGATGGAAAACAATATGTAAAAAAGTGTCATACGGGACACAGTGCGTGTCATACAGGACAGCATGTATGCGTGTATTTGTGAGTAAAGTTACATATAGCTCATAACAAATGTAGGATCAAAAAATTTCCGCTCAACCCTTCCCCTTTCAGCAATCCTACAGTTCTTTCACTATCCCTTCCATCCCCACCAGCGACAGGTCTAAACCAGTAAAAGGGCTACTGTGGTAGAAGACGCTGTGATTTTAAATGATTCTTTGATGGAGTTGTTTTGGTGTTTTAGATGCATTAAGATCTATTATAATGATACTATTAATATTATTAATAATATATTAATAATATTAATATATTATTGACAGAAGAAAAAGACTTTGGTCTACAGAAAATTCAAGTTAATGAAAAGTCAAAGTGTGTCGTATGGGACAAAGTTTATATTTGTTATTAATAACGAAGAAGCTAATTAATTCATTTCTATTTTGCATTATATAATTGCAAGGATATGATGGTTAATATTTTACAATTAGCCTGTACGCATCAATATTACTTTGACAAGAATGGGTACATTTGCAAAAATTCAAATTTTGGGACCTTTGTCCTAAAAATCTAATTTTGAGGTTACGTAGGTGATAAAACTCACTTGTTCTGGATACTTTTGACATCAAACTATGCTGTGGCAACAATGATAGCCAATTTGAGCAGTTTTTAATTTTACCATTTTTCCATGTTCTCGTAAGGAATAGCCCCGCATTGATTTGCAGTGACCCCTTTTGCCTTTGAGTGGGTGAGTGGACCCAAACCATGCCAGGAAAGTAAATAGAAGTATCTGCATTTGCTCTGTTTCATGCAATCTGTTTTTTTTTTCCTTTAATTTGTAATCTGTTTGTACATCTTTTTGAATATGTACATGCATTTTTTTTGGTTGGTGCTGAATGGAACTGATTTACATGCTTTGGTGCACTCACAACTGGGCACAACCCTATCTAGCAGGGAACAAGATATATTCACAGTAATAAGCAGGATAATTGAGTGATACATCCTCACAGAACTGAAAGGTTGGTCCAATCAACAGGAGGTAGCTAGTGGGGTGAAGTTGCACTACAGAATGAAAAATTCTATGCTAAAACTGGCTCGATTGGGTGTAAAACAAAAATGCAGGCAACCACCTTACCTCAGCTCCACCTATGAATATCTGTCGGCAGGACAAGGCCACTGTACTCAATTTTGGGATTTTCTGATAGTCCCAGCAACTGATGGTCATGCAGAGGTTGTGCAAAAATAAATTCACTATCTGAGCCACTGAGCCACTGCAACTCGTGGGCTGAGGATTAACTGGGCCTATCTCCACTTTTCATCAGAAATTATATTCTACCATAGAAATAATCTCAGTATTAGCAGGTACTATATCCTGATGTTTTTCAATGATAGATGGCAGCTAGGAGAAACATCAAGGAAGTGCATTGTACTTTGTATGAATTTTCAGTCCACTTCAGTTTAAAAAGTTCTATGTCCACATTGTCCAATCAGGGAGCTGGATATAGGGTCACCTGATCAGGATGACAAGATCGCTGAGTAAAGATTCTATCCACTTTACCATTTCGAAGAAAAATCCCTCTGATATACCAAATCAAAGGTTGTAAGATGATGTAATCTGGGATATTTTAGATAAATAGGTACTACAGCACTTGAATGAAGCCTCTATGTCTTAAAACCCTTCATTCGTCTTATTCCAGGGGGCCATTTAAGATAGTACTACTTGATTTTCAATCTTATATTTTATGCATTGCAAGATGCATGTGTATGCACATGAACAAGTACAATATGATGGACATAGTACTAGTTGAAACCAAGCCCAAGGCCAGAGTTTGTTTACTGTGTAGTCTGCATCATGTCTGCATTAAATGTACTCAGATGAACTTGTACTGGCTGTAGAGATAGGAGCAGTTGACACTGAACACCCTCGCGACTCTTTAGCTCATTTCAGTGTTACAAGGTTTGTTTCCTATTTATTTTCTGACAGGACGCGGCTGCCCATTTTCTGTGATTATTATTGTCATATACTCTGTTTTTCTTTCAAATTCTGTATTACTTTTTACCATAAACATGTAATTTGCAGATTTTGGTGGAGTCACATTGTTGTGTTCTTTTTTTAGAAGACAGAACTTTGTGGCTAAACATTTCTGGAAATACAAGGAGCTATCTAGGTGATAGAACCACATACCTGCAAAATGTATGACATTTTGAAAATTCCAAAGGTCTATCTCCATTTACATTTTCCTAGATCCCCTATCTAAAATGATTCTACTAAAGGTATAACTGCATGATATTATACTTTTCAGTCCCAATAACTCCCCTGAAAATAAAAATATACTTGGAGTGAGAAATTATGATGCAGCAAAATTTCACATCCCATTTTCTTCATTTAGTAAAAAGTGGAGATAGGTCCAGTTATGGGTGCTTTCACACCAGCCCTGAATCGAACTCTAGTTCGTTTGCTTGGAAAGTCTGATTCGTTTGGGGAGGTATGAATGTGCAATTGAACTCTGATGCGGATCAAAGAAGCGGACTCTGATCCGCCTAAAAACGTAGTAATTCTCAGCCCACGAACTATCTGTTCAACACTGTTCTCTGCTGATGTACCTTGCTAAGTGAAGAAGACTAATTTGTGAATCAGAAATGTCAAACTGAACTGCTTTGGCATACAAGCCTTAAAAAAGAGATGTAAACTCGCAATGTATTTCAGTGAACAAGGAGCGATCATCAGGGGTTACATGGACAATTTCTCCACTGGCAAGTTTCTTGTTTAAAAAACTGGCAAAAGCTCTCTGCTCCATGCCCACTCACTACAAAAACTTTACTTACCTAGGACTGGAGGTGATGTTTAATGAGTTCATTATATCATCGTCCCCAATGTCTGTTGTTATTTTTGCGCTGTTTGTTTTACTGTATCAGTGATGCTCAGAAGCAGGAGCTCTCTTATCAGAGTCACGATTGAGAAAATGAAAAAGCAGTACTTGAGATTTTGGATGTATATTCTAGTTCATTGTGAGACATTGCTTCCATAATGTCAGGATGATTAGTGATTAAAAAATTTTTTTGGGGAATTTCCCTTGATCTCCTTTTACAAGACAGTTATTATTTTCTTTTTTCTTTGAATGTTTGTCATCGTGACTTTCACATGTGGATGATGACACACTAAGCTTCTGACTGAAATGTGTGTTTTTCTGTGTTTTTTCTGGCATGAGTTCACCCCCCGCCGATCAATTCACTCAATGACTCATCTGTGAATGACTAAAGACAGTCATTTTGCAATTTTGCCCAAACTGAGTCACCTATGATCAGGGATGGAAATGGAAAATTACCCACGAAACTGACTGCCTGGAAAATAAATAAATAAAGACAATAAATTAATTAATTAATGAATTAATTCAATAAAAGAATATTCATATAAAATAAAGAATTTCATGTTCCTGACAGAGCTGACTGACTAGTCTGCAAATTGGCTCGGAGGTTATTGTTGGATGTCACTGAATAATTAAAAATTGCTTTAATGATTCAGATAGTTGAATGGGCTATGGAATATTTGATACTGCAGGCAAGGCAAACTGAAGGGCAATTGATCAACAAGGCACCAATGTTTCACTCTTGTCACTCAGCCTTCTCCTTTGCGTCACTGTGGTTTATATGTAGTTCCCTGGGAATTAGAGTAGCTGTTGCTCACTGTTTTCACTTATCTACTTTCACATCTCCAGTGTTCACAGAACTGCTTTTGTGTGATTTTGTCAGTGCTTTAACAAGCAAAATTGGTAATTTCTCCAAGCTGGCCTTAGATTGTACGTCTGTAGTGCCAATTACAGTGAACACGTACCATTAATGATAGCTTCTACAACCCTGAGGAGGGGGTTTCGCTAACAAGGTGCTTAATTACTTTGCCACACACCCTAATGGCCTCAATTTTTGCTTTGTTAAAATATCTACTTCAGCTCAGACTTGTCCCCTCCAAGCAAACATGACGCAAAATCCTCTGATCTCAAGCGATGGATGATTGGACTGTACGAAAGTAGGAGCCATTTTTAATGCTCAGAGTAAATACCTCAGTGGTCTACTTCTGCGGGGACATGAAAAGGTCAGGGATGTCCCAGATAAACAGTTCTGTGTGACCTCTAGGCTGCCCCTTTATTGAAATCCCTGCCCGTCGTGGCGCTCCGAAGGCTTCTCGGCGAGCATTAGTGAAAAGGGCTGACGTCACAGACGCCTGTGACATGTTAGAGTCAACTGCATGCGTGTACCGGAGGACGCCCATGATGCTTTCTGCTTTCATCTCGGTGCGTTTCTACGGAGACTGCGTCAGCGCTGTCAACTCTCTGTGGTGGAATGAAGGAGTTTGTTTCCGACCGCGATTGAACCGAACCCAGCGCCTTCACCTCTGTCCCTTGAGCCAGCAGTTTATTATTTTCATGTTTAGGTTTCTGTAAATGTTAATGGAAATTTGATAAAGAAGGTATATGATTGAAAATAAAGGAAGTTAAGCATTTCGTCTGTGTTGAAGAGGTCAAATTTGACTCAAACAAATTCAAATAAATCAATAGTTAAATATAATTTGCCTGTGAAATTAAAAATTTCTGGTGTGAGCATGTGAAGAGGTATTTGGAGGAATATTTAATAATCTAACCTCACCCTTTTTCAAATAAAATAAAGAGCCAGTATCTGCGCAGGCAGATCTATGAAAATAACTGTGACACATTCCCACGCTTTATAAGCATGGACCTGCCACTCCAGAGAAAATCCTGTAGCCCAAAGACATCATGCCTGATTGGACCAAAGTCTTCTAAAAGGAATATAATCATGTCCCTACAGTGACTCAACATTATTTACAAAGCACCTTTCACACAAACACGCGGCCAAAAGCAAGATTAAAACGTCACGCGTATGTAAAAAAAAAAAAAAAAAAGACAGTAAGAATTATGAAAGACAAAATGATAACAATAGACAATAAAATGCTTATAAAAACAAAAGTCAATAGAATAAATGGAGACAAGGGATCAAAATAATATGAAAAACCATTGATTAAAACTTAAAAACTAAGGCAATCAATGATGAGGCACCTTAAATAAACTGCGTGCAGTTTCATCACGTTTGACTGTGCAGTATATGTTAGTATTTGTTGGAGGGCCAGTGCTGACTGGAACAGATTGAAATTTTGGGTATTTTTCCAGATTCACGTCAAACCCATCGCATGGAAGCACTCTGATGAAAGTGCGTCAAACCCATCTCAGGGTGACACTATCTGGAAAGTACCACAGCAGCTCGCTGGATGGAAAGTGATTCTCATTATAAACACCTGTACTTATGCGCACTCGTGCTGACTATACAGTCGCAAGACACATCAGCGAGATACACAATAACTACATCCAGAAAAACACCCATTTTACCTTTCTCCAGCACATCCTTTAGAAGTAAGCGAGTAGCAAGGTCCTTCAAAGATGAAGCTGCCTTATACCCACAGGCAAACACTAAATGGTCCGCTAGTGGCTCGCTTGTGGCACTGCTTTCTTCCAGTAAGAATCAGCTGCTGAAAGACCACTGAATGGTTGAAGGACAGTCCTGCCGCAAGCAAAGTGCTGTAGTGTCGGTTTTCGTGAACAGTAAGGCCTTGACGATTGTCAGGGGACATGTATTCACGCAGGTGACAGTGGAATGAGCTTCACTGTGAGCGGACCTCCCTCAGTATACTGTTCCTCTGACTCTATACTTTGGTAAGGTACAAATGAACTTCAATGGGGAGATGTGAACTTCCAGAATTTACATATGTCATTTTTACAAATGACACATTACCCTTTGTGTGGATATGTGTGGGGGTGCGCGTGTGCGCAGGTTTTGCGGTGTGGTAGAAGGCGGCACTCTTCTCCTCCCCCTTACCCATCATTCTGTCTGTACCTGGCTATTCAACCAATCCTCTCCCATTGTTATCTTTTGAATGTCCCTCCAACCCCCCTCTGTTGATTATTCATTGGTTTTCTCTGCCATTTGTCCTTTTGTATCCAGTCAGTTCAATCCTTACTGTAAAGAACAGCCCACCTTGTT
Source organism: Gymnothorax javanicus (assembly GCA_029692085.1). Classification (NCBI taxonomy): domain Eukaryota; kingdom Metazoa; phylum Chordata; class Actinopteri; order Anguilliformes; family Muraenidae; genus Gymnothorax; species Gymnothorax javanicus. The sequence continues at coordinate 36,518,761 of CM056210.1, read as the reverse complement.
TCAGTTTAAATCTCTGGGCCTCCATGTTTAGGGCCTCTTGCCATGCTGGTACCAGACAGAGCCACAGACTTCAGCAGTTGGTTTTCACTGGTATGATTCACCATTTGCTCACAATTGTAACAGTACAATTAACTTGATAAAAGACTATTTGTCGTAATCTCTCGGTTCTACGACAATATTGGCGTAATCGGCATGTCTCCGAACCTGTAACGGTCTTCATTTCCCAGCTACAGAGAACTAGGACTGCCGGCACATCAAAGCAATGTAGGTAAAGATGAATTCTTTCTCCTGTTTCTCTGTAGCAGAGAGTTGAAGTCCTGATGGCAAACCATTTGTACCACTGCTGATTCTGTGTTTTATATGATTGGACAACAGAAATTGCTGCCAAGCTTCCTACTATAAAAAGGGTCTCATGAGTCGTGCAATTAGAACTAAGTAAGTAGTTCACGTCTTAAAGTAAGTTAGGACGAATTGACACTGGGTAGTAACGCGTAGCAAGTATACTGGTCGGGTACCTATACTGTGCGCTAGATGGAAAGTAAGTTACATTGTTGAAGTTGATCGGGGCGAATTTCCTTGTCTACTACATATAAAAAGAATGATGGGTAAGGGGGAGGAGAAGAGTGCCTTCTTCTACTACAGCGGGTATGTGTACGTGTGTGACTTGCATATGTATGTATGAGCACTGTAAAAATAAAACTGAAATTCACTCGATTACTTCCCCAAATTATGGAGATAGCTTTATGATTGGTAACAGTAGTTGAGCTTATACAAATTGCTTAGATTAGACTAATTAAGGTAGTACCATCAGCAATTTTATTTTGCGGTTGCATAAATGAATGTGATATTTATATTCAAAAGCTAAAAGAATGCTGTATGTGTATGGTGTTTCAGGTCACTGAAAATGAAACATTTTTCAGATTTTTTTTTTTTTTTTTTTTGTCTTTTCATGCAGTAAAAAGCTTTATCTTGAAACAGTAGTTTTGCTCCCGTAATTGTAATTTGTCGGTTAAGTCAGAAATCCTGGCAATATAGAATTTGTGGTATATTGTGCATACAAAGTTTAAGTTTTAAAACAATGATAATTGAATCAAATCTGTTGAACTTAAAAGTGTGAATTACAAGGACCTGAGTCTAAATTAGGGAACTGGTGTCAGCTCAACTACTGCTGCCAATAGCTGAATAACTCAAAAATGGTGTGCAGCAAACTGAATTTAAAATTTGAGTTTTTTTCTGTTAACCCCCTTTTACAAAAAAGTTGAGGCACTGTGTAAAAAGGAAATAAAAACAGAATGCAATGATTTGCACATCATTTAAACCCTATATTTAATTGTACACAGAAAACATATCACTTGTTGAGACTGAGAAATATTATTGTTTTTTGAAAACTGTATGCTCATTTTGAATTTAATGTTGGGAACAGGGCTTGTTTGCCACTGTGTTGCATCACCTTTTCTTATAACAGCACCCGGCAAGCATTTTGGAGCTGAGGAGACCAACTGCGGTACTTTTATTTATTTTATTTGTTTATTTATTTATTTAAAAGGGACAATGTACATTGATCACATGCATTGCATAAAATGTACCAGATTTAGCCATCAGGCTATTTTGCATCTGTAGTCCCTGGCAGGTTGATATTGCAAAAGATAGGTAGGCTACAGAGAAATAATAGAGGTACAAAAAAACATGACACAACAACAGACAATTAACAAACATACAATAAGTAAAACAACAATTAGTAAAAGGCTAGAGTAATTAATATAGACAAACAAACAAATGACATGTGATTGCAGGTTTGATTATCCAGTAACCATTGTTTAATGGATTTTGAAAAGGAGCGTATATTTGTAATTTCCCTGAGTTCAGTGGGCAGGGTGCTCCATGTATGTGCTGCTCTATAGGAAAAGGCTGACGGTGCAAAGGATGTTTTTCTCTATGGTATTTTGCAGTCCCCTATAGTAATGGTTCTTGTAGATGTCGTTCGAGTTTGTGAATGAACTCACTTAGTTTTGAAAGCAAAATGTTTTCCCATTCTTGCTTGAAGTAGGATTTTGGCTGCTCAGCACTTTAGGCCCTCCTTTGTCATTATTTTGTGTTTGATATTGTGCCAAATGTTTTCAGTGGTTGACAGGTCCAGACTGCGGGCAGGCCAGTTTCGCACCCCGATTCTCTTTCTATGGTATTGTAATATGTGAGGAATGTGCGAGTTACCCATGCCATGTGCGCTGATACCATCGTAGATGTGGGCTTTTAAACTCTGTGCTGATAAGCCGGATGGTCCTTCTCCTCTTTAGCCTCTTTAGGACCCATACAATTGATAATACTTTTTCCTAATTCATCCCAACTGTACATTGCACTCTATTGTTTTGACCAGGCCAGAGAAGGTTGATTTATCCCCCCCCCAGTTCAGTTCAGTTTTAAGACCCACCTTCTACAATTCAGCATTTGAAACACACCATTTGAAATTCCTGTTGTTTTCTATGTCACAGACCTTCTCTGCATATGTATTTCATGCTTATCAGCATGAAAGCATCTTGTTCTTGGTTGCAAATGTATGTTCCATCCTCAAAGTGACTTAGCCTACGCGCAGTACCTTTCACTCTAATCATGCAGGTAACTGCTAAATCAATCCATGCGTATTCAGAGACAGTGGCTTGTTTATCTTGGGGATTTTGACATGTTACTTGCTATGCATTAATGCATGGTTTGAGGGGCCAGTTACTCTGTTTGCTGGCCAATGACAGAAGAGCTCATTATCATAGCAGGTTCAGTAACTCAAAACACCCAGCTCTTCAGAAGATAGAGAATGACTGGTGGCAAATGGGGGAAAAATCATTAAAATTTATTGTTTTTTTGCAAAATAGTTTATAAATCTCCTCATTGGACAACAATAAATATACCTTTATAAATGGCATCATACAGGACCCTAACATGGTATTTAATTACAAAATGGACAGAAATAAAACACAGTCACAGTTTTATTATTTTTTATCGCAATTTATTACTGCTTTTTTTTTTCTTTTTACAGGTGAAATAAATACAAATATATGGAATTGTAATGAGTCAGAAATTCAAAGTGAATTAAAAGCGCTGACTTAACTTACCTGAAGAAAAATTCTAGATATGCAAATGTTAAGATTCATTGTACAGTTCTCAGTCCGACAGCATTTTTGCAGATCTGCATTACTTGGGTTTGCTACCAAGCAGCTCTGGCAATGATGACTTGCGGAGAGAATGGAAAATATTGGACCACTAGCAAGGACCCGTGAAAGTCCCCAAAAGTTTCCATTTGTAAATTACCGGCACCTCGACAGCTTGCACTGATGATGTTTGTGTAGGAGTTAATGTCTGTATGGCTTTTCAGGATGTCCTGAAACCCAGCAGACAATGTAGCTGTAGCTTGAACAACACAGAAATCTACATTGTATGCCAGGTTCAGGCCATGCCGACATTTGGTGTTCATATCCCATCCACTCCTGCCCGTGTGCAGAACTTAAAACAGATTCTTCACTCACTGATTCACTCAAACATATTTTGTAATAGAGGCAGAAGGGTCGTTTTTCACATTTGAATGAGCACATGCAAACAGTACATGTCTGAATCAACATGTATCTTACTGCGATTTTTTATGATGATGATTTGATTTTATTTATTCACCACATTCGTTAACTTTTTGAATGCGTGATTTCTTTCTATTCACAACATTGAAAAATAACGGTATGATTCAAAGTCTTTGGTATATATTTACATTAAGGTGCATCTGCTATACCTTTTCAACAATTCTTTTTAGACTTTGTGAAATTGAAAGGCATAAAATAAAAGCAAGTTGTCCAACTGTATGACCAAGAGTCCCTCAAACATGTTTATAAGTATTCATATACCCTTAATAAAGCCAACAGATTTCCTAACTGGTAAAACAGCAATGACTCAGATGGATAATCTCCAATTATTCTCCAACCAATCAGAACTAGAACTATGGGGCTAAATTCACCGTACAAGACTGGCTAAGACAAGTAACTGAAGAGATTTGACGACTTCAACACAAAGAGTGCAAGTTAGAGACAGAGGCAGCAGGAAAACCCTGACAAGGGCCTCTTTTAACGTCCGTGTCGGATACAGTGAGAGAGAGAGTCCCTCTCACCCCAGTCACAGGATGAAGCCCACATTGTGATAACATACCACACAGTCTGAGAGGAATGTGCCAACAGGAAGTGGGGAATGCCATCAGAGACCCAGTAGCCAGATGTAGCTGCTGATTGCAACACAGGATCTACACTGACTACTGAGCAACTCATGGGCATTAGAACACAGTGTCCCATCCTCGCCTCCAGTCTCCCTCAGTGCAACTCTAAAATGAGAGAATAAGAGGAGAAAGGGAAGGGGGGGGGAGAGAGATTTTTAAGACAGTAAAAAAAAAAAAAACATAATGGACCAAAAACCACAGTAACTACTGTAAATGACAACAGTCATGCCCCTTTCCACCTACTATGCCAGCCAACTGAAGCAATCACAGTACAGCAGAGGGAAGGATAGAGAGAGAGAGACAGCGCGAGAGAGAGAGATTAATGTTCCAATGTTATTGCAAGCACAGATATTGCCCTTGCAGGGATAAATATGAGAATCTGTCGCAGTGACCAACTGAAATGTACTTGTAGTAAAAATGGATAGATGGTGGCAGGCAACTGTCTGTGGTTTTGGGCCTGGGGGGTCAACAAGTCCGTAAAAGTCATGGTATTAATCAAAATCTGTATAGCATGCAATAATGGGCGTTCTCCACGTTCCATTGGTTTCAAGCAAAAATGTATGAAATGAAAATTTGATAGTATGGTCTTCACCAACCAAATGCTTGGTAGGCAATTTCCTTCTCAGAAACAAGCCATGTTTCATAGTTTTGGCAACCTGAAACTCCCCTGTGACATCAACAAGATGCATTCCATTTATATTTAGACTGAAGTCGATACCTGTTTTTACTGTTTGCACTATGAAAGGGAGATAGATATGACATAAAACCATAGACAAACTGGAAGCTAATTAGATTTCTGCATTGTTTTGTTTCAGGAAATTGAAAACAAAATAAAATGAAATAACTATGCACTTTAGACCACAAAGTCATTAAGGCTTTTATTAGTTGTCAGTATTAACTGGAATAAGTATTTTGGGGACTCACAGTAAGGGTCACCAAAAAGGGTTCTGCTACACAAGTATGCAAGTATGTGAACTGGGAGATTACCTAATGAATCTGACTCGTCACAGGGCAAACAGGGATATCAAGTAGCAACCATTTGTATTTATAGAGTACTCACCGGAACACAAGAGCCCTATTTCGTAAAGCGGAGTTAATGATTTCGCTGGATCAGTGTACTGAGCAGAACCTGAAAGTTTTATCAAACCGGCACACGGACAAAAGTAATAAGTGCCATTTGAATTGTTCTCAGCTGCATTCTTATGCTACCTCAGTGGTCCTTCTTTGTGTATGACAAACAACCCCCATCCCCTCCCTTCCATGTCCAATAACTGTATCTTAATAAAACCTAAACTTCTTCCTGGTGTTCAGGTTTACAGTGCTGTCAGAAGGGACTGTTAGGAGATTGAACGGGATGAGAGAGCAGGATTTTTGAAGGGAAACACAGGCTCAATAAGAAGTGCCGAAAATATGTGCTTAAAACCACTCACTCATAAAAAATAGATCTTAACAGAGGATGGCAATTTACTGGCTTAATTTATGAGAAGTCGTCCTCGTGCTCACTGTTCTCACGCAATACTGCTTCAATCTGACAATATAGTCATTTAAGATGTTTTTAATTTATTTCAGGCTAATAGACGCTGGCCAAAGAAAAGGTACGCAAAAATTACAGAAGAACAAAGAAGGATGGACCCCCCTCATCAGAGCAATCACACGCACACGCATTCACCTGAGCAGATGAGTAACCAGAATTTAACATTCAGACAGTACATTTGAACTGTTTGACATTTTGACTTTATTGGGAGAACTGAACTTAATTACCTTCCAGTTTTTGAGCACTAATATAAAACACTTTGGACAATGTATTAGGCCATGAACTACTTCAGCTTTCAGACATTTATCTAAAAATTGCACTCGGTGGAATGATTGTTGAATGACCTTACCTCAGTAAAGGCATTGAGTACAGAGTGCACAGCAAGTTTCCATTCCAGGAACTGCATACCTGAAACCTTGTGACTGTATCGAACATACTTCACCCAGCTGATGGTCACTTGACTCTTATGTTTCTCCATTAAAGAAACTGCTGACTCGCTCTCTTCTTTTGCCCAATGTTTCCTTCTCTCTCCTCACTCTGAACAGATGACTGACCTCTCAAATTCCGCCATTCCCCTCAACGTCCTTCGTTTGTTTGCGAGCCCTACTGCTGATTCTCGCTTCCACATCACAAAAATATCAGTGTTACTTCAACTTTAAGTACATTTTACACAAATGCATGATTGTCTTTAAAACCCAGCTGGAATCATATAAACTGTGTAGAGTTCAAGGGAGACTAGACATTTTACTGAGCGTGAGCCCCAGCTGGGCCATTATTTGGTGTTCTGCTTTAAGTTCGTGCTACCATCATAGGGGGGGCCATACAATGTCTCTCTCAGAGGTGGGAGACATTCCCTCGTGGTAAGGTGACAAACTGGCCGAGAGGCATGGGGTCTGCAGTATAGGGGTGGGTGTGATGATGTAACTGCTACTCAGTGCAAAAGCCACTTTAAAAATAGGTGCTGAAGTAACTGGAAGGATGGCAAGATCAGGAAAACAAGGTCACATGCTAGCGCTCAGACACTTCAGCTATATGTGCATGAACTACTGAGTTTAGCAAAAAAAAAAAATTAAGGCTTTTTTCTTCCTTTTCATGGTTCAGCATCCCAAGCCATTGAAATATTCTTTCACAGAAGAACAGTCTTGGAAACTAAAGAGACAAAATCACTAGATTTCGCGATCTATGACTCATGGAACATTCACAAGAGCAGACCCACAAAATGTCTCAAAATGCTTAAAAAAAAACACACTGGCAGACAAAATGAGTACATTCATGACTGCATACATGCACTCAAGAAAAGAAATCTACTCACAAAGTCTGCGAATAGATTAAGAGAGATGTAACAAACTCCCAAACGTGTTAAAACAATTCAATTCTGTCCACAGAGCAAGAGGCCCCATGACCCAACAGACTGATGGGATAAGTTGAACAAAAATATTTTTGTTCAGTCAGTTTCACATTTACACAAGTTGTCATTGACTTCTGTTGATCTAAAAACTTGCTGGCAGTTTGTATTTTAGCTAAATTGCAAATCGTATCGGCCAATGTGGCCAGAGGAATAATGCTAAACTTTACTAGCCCCAGAATTGCTATATATTACTCTTCAGTACGTTTCCCTTTGTGACCCGGCCTTCAGATAAAGAACGTGTAAACACATATTCTGACCTATCAAAAAAAAAAAAAAGTGAGGTAGCTGGTTTAAATACAGTTGCACTTCTAACGCAGAGGAACTCATTATAAACTATGAATGTCTTACCTCAAGCTAAGATGAAAATCAAGGCAAATCCATTGGCTGGTGAATCCACGGTTAGACCTGAGAACAAAAGACCAGATTATTTGTTAGCTATATTCTATTAATGCTAAATTAAGCTTTGCTGAAATGAAACTACAGTATCAATGCTATAACATTACAATTACAAGACTATTACGGGATCACATCTATAATGCCATAGTATCAATGTTATTACATCATAGTATCCATGCAATAACAGTAAGATATATGTTATTACACCATGGTATGAATTTTATTCAACTTCATTATCATTGTTGCTACATTCCAGCTTTCATAAGCAGTTAGAATCCGCAAATGCAAGTGGTTCACCAGTCATAACTAATCTTATTGTAAAATAAATATCCCCACTGGACAACCAGATCCAAGTAATAACTGACATACTGTATTTTATATTAAAAAAGTCTTATTTCTTACGTATAATTTTGAGCATAATATTGTGATTCTTTTGGTTTAACAAACGCACCTGATAGAAAAGGTATTGCACAGGGTCCTAAAACTATTAGAGGTAACCTAGGATTTTTCTCACTATTTTTTAAGTACTGTAGCTGTTGAGAGCAGTGCTTGAGATTAAAGGGAATGAATGTACGATTTCATCAGGGAACAAACTGACTTTAGTATTCTCCTACTGGAGCTAATTCTAGCCCACATCCCTGCTCAAGAGACGCTCATTATCAGACGTTCTCATCCTGCGGCCAGGTTGCCGTGACGTGGACAGCCTGATTAGAAGCCTCCGCCTTCACTTTGAAAGTACATTGCTACAAATGCAAGAAAGTCAAAACAAAAGGCTTTGCACCTGCTTCACGACACCCTACTGCTGACTAAGCACAGGGTCGAAGGCAGTGTCTGTGCTGACTTTCAGCGTACATCTTATCAGCACTTTCCTCACACCTTAGTGAGCATTTTCTGTCCTTTTATCTGAAGAGTAGTCAGCAACGGCAGATTTCACTGAAGCCTGGAGCACCAGAATATACTGGATTGGGGTTCTTATACCCCTTGCCAATTATTATAGATTCCTGGAGGACCTAGATTGGGAAACAGGGAAAATTGCTGTCTGAATCAAGTGCGTGTGTGTGCGTGCGTGTGTTTGTGTCTGTGTGTGCACGCTCATACATTTATGTACATAAATCCCATTGCAGACTGATGCCCTGGAAAATGTCCATATGTGGAGATGCGTCTTTTATGTGTGCACATGTTGGTGTTTGTTCATGTGCGTCTGTATGCGGCTACGTCTGCATGTGTCGGGGCGTGCGTGTGTGGAAGCCTGTCTTGACAGCAGTATCATTAGTCCACCTCCAGGTCTCTCCGGGTAAGAGGAGGAATGATCAGTACAGTGCAGCAGCCTGCCACAGCCCCAGAGAATCTGCACATAATTACTGCCTGTGTGAGGAGGGCAGGGAGAGCGCCAGCTTCACGGACTCAAACTGACTACCACCAATCGCGACAAGCTAAATCTGCCAGGGCCATTTATAAAGTCAATGCACTATCAAATAAGTCATGATTTCAGGTTACATGTTATGCAATAAGTCACAGGCAGAGCACAGCAGCACCTGATTAAATATGAAATATGTTATGAAATATCAACTTGAATCATTACTTGTGTGAAAAAAAATTATGTCATGATACAAACATTTGAGTCAACGTTTGAATATTTTTTTGGTTTATTTGCTCAAAACATGCCCTCAGTGACCAATATTCCTTAACAGAGCCTCATGCACAGACTGATACAGTTTATTTTTTGGAAAACAATGAAAACAGATGAGACAGAGGAGGGAGCCGAGGCGAGGGCAAGTAAATGAAAAGCGAGAGCAGTACCCAGTACTGTACTGAAATGGGACCTCTAACAAGAGCCTTCAGCAAACATGTTAAAAGCCTGGTTCTCTTCATGGAATTGAAATACACGACATACTCCATACAACTGCACCTCATAACCAGATATTTCCATGCGCTGGGTGACTCTTCACAGGTATGATTCCAAAATCTGGGAAACCACCAGACTGAATTCCTGAAGAGTTCAGATATATGTATCAGAATTACTAACAAACATTCCATACAAACATTAACTCGTTGCACTCAACAAGCATGATTAATGCCAACCCTGCTGAATTGAAACATCACTTAAACAGAACCTGTCTGACAATGATAGTAGGTGAAAAGCAGCACATGATGTGCTATCCAAAGAAATTCATGAACAGATGAGAGACAAAGTCCTTGACATTTATCACTCTGAAAAGGACTACAAGGCCATTTCTTAGGCTCTGGAACTCTAGCAACCCAAGGTGAGTCATTATACAGATGGAGAAAACTTTGAATAGTGGTGAACCTTCCCAGGTGTAGCCAGCCTTCCAGAGATCCTCCAAAATCACACCAAAGACTCACCCAGGAAGTTGCAAAAGAACCCAAACTAACATCAAAAGAACTGCAGGCTTCACTTGCCTCAGTTACAGTCAATGATGACAATTCCACAACGAGAAACAGGCTGAGCAATATTAGCATCCGTGAGAGAGCTGCTAGGTGAAAACAACAGCGGACCAAGAAGAACAGAAAGGCTTGTCTCACATTTGCCAAAAAAAAAATCTTGATGACCCCGACACTTTTGGAAAAATATTCTGTGGACTGATGAGTTCAAGTGTAGTTGGGTTATGCAGCAAGACAATGATCCAAAGCAAACAAGCAAGTCTATCTCTGAATGGCTCAAAAAAAAAAAAAAAAATGAAGCTTTTGGATTTGCCTAGTCAACGTCCTGACTTTAATTCAACTGCGATGCTGTGGCATGACCTAAAACAGGTATTTCATGCTGGAAAACCCTCCAATGTGGCTGAATTAAAACAATTCAGCAAAGCAGAGCGGCCAACAACTCCTTCACAGCAATGTAAAACAATCACCGCCAGTTGTTGCGAACGCTTGATAGCAGTTGTTCCCTCCAAGGGTGACATTAGAGTTTGTAACAGCCTCAATTCAATTTCATCTGATATCAATCTAGATTTCACCAACACCACTCATCCTGCTACTTTATCCGATCACAGCCGTACCCAAAAACAACCCTCAGGGTCAAGGGGTAAAATAACCAATTTGTTTGAATTGATCTAGTATTGGGCTTTATGCAGCTATCAGTAGCTCAGCAAGGGAGACTGTTAAAGCCCGAAACAGTTAAATCAAGTTCATATGTAACCAACAGTATTGCCTCTTCAACCACCAAAAAAGGACTAACTAGAGGCACTCGTAGAGTGCAAACCTCCACCAAGGCAGCACAATCCAAATGTGCATGAGTGGGAGCAAAGTTGAGTTATCGCGTGTGATAGGATTTCAACATGGCTGCCGTGGCGGCCATATTGTTTCACTGATCGCGGTGAAAATCAATAGGGTCCATTCTTGATGTAATAGCAATCCACCCACAAAATTTCAGACGAATCCCTGCATTACTTATTGAGTGAGTTATGTTGTTCACAAACAGACAGACAGACAAACAAACAAACAAACAGGGCCGAAAACATAACCTCCGCCCCAACTTCGTTGGCGGAGGTAATTATTGCTATTATAGTTAAAATCAGCCAGCTGATGTCCTAGGGAGCTACTGTGGTTTGCATCCAAAGCTAAACTTAAATATAGATGATATCAACTCCAAACGACAAGTCAATCAGCATGCTAGCGCCACAGTCCAACGTAAGTGACAGTCACAAGCAGCTTAAAGGATTTCTTTCAAGCTAACATCAAAGCAGACTGTTAGGTGGCTGTCACTGCAAAACAACTGGTTATTGATTCTCCTGGTTTTATTTCCGTCACTGTTTCGCATTCTCAGATCATTTCTTATTAGAGTCAGGATCAGGGTGTCTCCTAAGAAACATCATTAAATCACCTGTCTTGTCTAAGGCAACTAATAAAACCACCCAACTGCGCTACTGTTATAGAATGCCCATTCACTTTTCTTTAAACAGTAATGAATGTTTTAGTAGTAGTGAAAAAAAAACATGTTTACTTGGTGTATATTTCGATGCAGCAGACCACAGACATGCAGTGTTTATGCTAAGAAATGTCACTGGCTGCATTACGGATTCCTGTTTAGCGAGACTCTAATTGTGGCTATGGAAGCAACCCATTTCCCATAAGACTTGTGTTTAGGAAGCTAACCCCCACAGTTGGCGAGAGGCTGCTGCGAGTGTTTGGAATAGCATCTCGCCTACAGAGCAGCACTCAGGAACTCAAATCAGACTCCACTGCACTTACAGCAAGCAGCAGAATCTTAGGGTCATAATTCGATCTATGTATTTATGTGACTACTCATTCACACTGAGTAAAGTCTGTCATCACCAGAGGGCCGTGGTTTGAAACACACAGCAGACACTTCCCCTGGTTACACAGGCTCACATGAACAATGTGTGTGTGTGTGTGTGTGTGTTCGTGTGCTGTGGCGTGTATGGCAGTGTGCCTACGCAAGTGTGTAAGCACATGAATATTTGCATGTACGTGTGTGATGGGTGTGCCTATGCCAATTTGTGTAGAAGTGTGTATGCCAGCAGATGTCTATCTGGCAGACCGCCTGTATACATGCGATTGTGTGCATTTGTGTGCACGCAATGCTGCGTTTCTTTGCGTCCGTCTGTGAGACAGTGTGTGATTGTGTGTATTTGTGTTAGTGTATGTACACAAATTCCACGTAACGCTCCTTGCTCGCACGCGCAGTTCCTCGCTGCCGTTTCCTTGCGTCTTTGCATTCTTCCTGCCAGGCGCTGGAATGCCTCGCCCCTCCACTCCTGACAGAGGAGTCTTTCTTGGAACGAAGGTTCCTGGCAAGCTGCCTTAAAATCCACAGCTGAGAGAAGTCCTCAGCCACCGAAATGCGAATCATGCTGTGAATGGCTTTATTAGTATTTACAGGCCTGGCTGCCACTGCAGTTGGAGAATGCCATTCGTTTGGGGAACCAACAGCCCCCTTGTCGATGAAGGCCTCCATTTTAGGGAGATAAAGTGGTTCTTATAATGTAATAAAATCTGGGGCTAGTGCAGTTATATGGTACCGTATTCTCGAACAATGGCTAGTAAATTGGTAAAAACTAACAATGATGATAATAATCATGATTATCATCATCCAAATTATTAAGGACCTTTGCGCTCCAAGGATTTTTGATCCAAAATATCCACTCTGAAAAGGTATAGTGGCTATATATGCATATTTCAGTGTAAATTAAAGGAGCAATGCTCACAAAATGCCTCAGCCCCCACCCAGATATGATGAGCTGTGAGCTTCCCACTAAGAGATAAAGAGAGAAAAAAGAGGGAGGGAGGGAGGGAGAGAGAGAGAGTGAGTCTGTTTCCGGCTCACTGTGTGGCTCTGGAGCACTGGCGCACAAGGCTCTGACCTGCTTTAAACTCGGCCGGCAGGGCCGGGGGTCTCGAAGGGGGCTGCATTTCCTGTTCCCCAGAGGACTGAGATCACAGAGGAAGAGTGAAAGCTGCCACAGTGTGCGAAAGGCCAAACTGTAGATCCCAACGCAGATACAAATCATCCCATTAACTGCAACTGTGCGCTGCGAGCCAGACCTGGCTTTGCGTCTGTTTAATCATTACGTTATTTGGGGAAATTGCCGCCTGCGTCATGGGAACCGGGTCGACGCAGGGCGGCGGGCGGCTGGGATTGGCTGGGGCCTGAGGCGCCGGGGCCTGGAACGGCCCACCAGAGCCTCAGCCAGCGGTGTTATATTCCTCTCGGGTCAGCGGGTTCACAGCTTGGCCGTGCTCGGCTTCAGCCACAGTCAAGCGTGTAGCATTTCAGCAGAATGAGGCCCCGTAAATTCTCCTCCACTAAAGCAGCACAATGCTACTCGGAATAGCATTAATACTGACTGCACAAGGGAGCAGATCTTTCACCAATGACACGGCTAGAGGTTTGCACTGCCCGAACAGATCTTACACATCCGTAATGGAGCAGAGTCTCTTAAACCCAAGGTCTGTCTGCTCAACTTAAACTCGCAAATCAACATCGTTATGACTGCGGTGTGACATCATGAAAGACATCAAAGGGGCACAAAGGTTTAGCCTGGCCTCGCTCTACCAGTCTTTAAGAGGGACATTTTATCATTTAGACAAGATTAGACGGGAGTGATATTTGAAGTAACTAGTCTAATTTGATTTTTCTAAACCTGCCTAAATTTAAAAATGGCCCTCTAAAAGACGGGTAGACCGGTGCCAGGCGAAACTCTTGCAGCAAAAAAAAAAAAAAAAAAAAAAAAAAATTTTGCCTGACAAAAAAAATTTAAATATTCCCAGCAGAAAGGCATTATTATTTAGTGTTTTTATTTTCTATGGCACGTTTTGACTTTGATGACATGCAGCAGAGAAATTGTTTTCAGAAATATAATTGCTTTTACTTATGCTGATTGACCAAGAAAGAATTTATTAAATATCCCCTCTTTTCTGACTCAAGAACACATGACACTTTTGAGAGGACAAACACACACGTCCCCCACGATGGAGAAAAATAAATTGCCACAACTTGAGAGGATATCTGGTTCTTAAGCACTGACTTCACACAGCAGTTGCGCTCACCCAGAGTGAATTATGTAACTTAACAGTCCAGACGGACTCCTTGCATATCATTTTGAGGTTAATTGAGGTTGAAACAGTTCTTGACATATATCATTTTCACCCAAAGGAAACCTACTGTAAATGGAAATTTCCTCATGATTTTACATTCTAAATTCCCCTCCCATGTCGTCACTTTGAGCAGGTGTGGGGACAACAGGTAAATCCACCTGGTTAAAGGTAAGGACTGCATTATAGGCATTAAAAACTGTTTTCTCAGCAGCCTCCAGGGTAATGCGAAACAATATTCTGTATAATTTCTGTTCGCAAAAAGATGTGCATTTAAAAAGCATCCATCCAGAAAAGAGATTTTCGTTTTAACCCAGCAGGGACACACCAAATTCCACGAATCAACGTATAATTTCGTAATTCTCTGAATCAGCAGTTCTTCGACCCATTTTGACCCTTTTACGATAACTTCTAGAAATGTGTACACCATTTTTTTTTTTTTTTTTTTTCCAATTGTCTGCTGATAAAAGCGAATTCCTGCTATCTGTACGCCAACTGGAATTCAGCATACCACCTGCTTGAGGCCCAGGTAGGAAGCATGCCCATATATGGGCAAAGTGACGTGGTAAAAAGATTTGTGGTGTACACAGTGTGCTTGCACTACCTGGCTGTGTCACACCTCACCAAGAGGCACCTCCCAATGTTCCGGCACCTTCTGTCTGTTCCATATTTGGCTCTCGTAAAAGTCAAGTGGATTGCCACATACAGATGGCCAGAAATGTAGCCAAGATATTGTAACAAAAAAATCTTCTGGGGGTAAACAGACATTGAAATGGTACATCTTACACAGATGGAGTACATTTTATCCATTTAATGAACATAAAATGACCATTGTATTAAAGCAAAATATTTAACGTTATCGGAAGCGTTGGTTAAAAAATGGGAAGTCTAAGAGCAAAATTTGTTGCGCTGCTTTGGGATTGCATAAACATATTGCATTAGAATACTGACACTTGACTGCAGGCATCTATTCCGCTCAAGAAAATTGATTTATCTTTTCAATGGGACTAGCAAGTAAAAGATTAATCAATGAAAATGCTTAAAAAGCCCCCACTGTTCAACAGTGTTACCTCATGGCCCAGCATGTTGCTGGTTTCAACAAATCAAAATAAACCACGTGCCCCCATGATTAATCCACAATATAAATCCCTCAAACTTAATTTAGCTAATTGAGTTTCCAATAATGAAATATTAATTTATTGGTTTCCATAAAACCTGCGCTGCTGTGCTTCAAAGCATGACTAATATTTAAAAAAGGAAGTCCAACAGGGAGTAAAATGCGAAGCACACCCACTATCGCCTGTTAACTTGTCATTTGATTCTATCCAGGGATAAACAATAATCAAAGCAAGTCAGATGCAAACTACCGAGTGTGAAGGAGATTCGTCATATCTTTGATAAAGACATAATACTAAATACCACTTTCAATTCAAATGGTTATCAGTAAGAACCACAGAACCACGACATGTACACAGGATGTATGTTCCTGTAGCCAATGAAAACACAGGTCAATGGCTTGGGGCCCACTTTGAATTATCATTTGCTACCTGCTAGAAGCGCAATGGTAAAACTACAGCTCTCCTGAGAATGAGCTATGGCCATAATCAGAGAGAGAGAGAGCGAGAGAGAGAGAGAGAGAGAGCGTTGTCACAACTTCCTCCTGAGAGGAGACCGCATGCAGCTTCCGTTCGCGCCTGCATTCCACAGCGTTTAGCGGGAAATGTGCTCTACATTCGCACCCCAGTCCAGGCCTAGCCCTGTCGCCCGTACTCCCCTCATATTGTACAGCGACAGGTAGGCCTCTGTCCTAACTCGAGCGCAACAACAGAAGTACAGCAAGAGTGCTAAAAGCAATCCACAGTAAAATAATCAGTTTAGGTCATTTTAAAGCCTGCTGATTTTCTTACCCGACTCTGGTCAGCGTCTATTCTCAAAAGTGAGGAGAGAAGTAGACAAAGATAAAGAGCGAATTTGAAATTGATGCGCCTTCTTCATTTGGAAGTACAAAGGTCGAAATGAAATGCCGCAGACGCAAGCTGAAGGTGTTTAAAACAGTTGTAACAAAATTTTACATAATTTGTTGTAGCAAGCCAGTAAAGATGCCGATAATTTAATGCAATGAGGAAATCAATGTCCCTTGCTCTTGTACACCATCTCATGATTGTACAAGGTGACAATGGCAATAAAAACAATGCGTTTTTCAAAGAGTTCTACAGACTAACCCCAATATAGTCTAATTCAGTTTGGATTTCTGAAGATTAGCCACTTCTCACACTCATTTTAAGATGTGCCACTCCTCGCCGGGACATCTCCCAGTCTCGGTTGGAATGAGAATATTCGTGGCTGAGCCCTTGCTCACGCAGTCGAGAAAACGTACATTTCCTCTTGATCTTGAAGCTCCGTGGCTGGGCAGGGGGCCCAGTCCAACCCTCGTATTTTTTTCTTTCTATGAAAGCGGCCTCCCCGTTGCCTCTTTAATAAGCCGGTGACTGTGCCCACCATGTGGCCTCCTGAATCATCTTCCGTCCGCTGTTGCCCACCCACCCCCGTTTCCCTCCGCCCACCCCTCCCTCCCCGCTCCGCCCACCCGCTCCGTCCGGCCCTCCGCTCGCCCAGAGGTAACCGCGTACACCACCGACTCCGCCCACTCTCCACGCAGTCACAAAGCAGAACCCCTCCACCTGCTCTCTGATTGCCCAAGTCCCCAGCCAATCAGATCACACTTCCAGGCAATCCATTCATAAAAAAAAGAGGAACCTCGTGCACGTGAGATACAGTTAGCACCAAAGCCTGAGTAAAGAGGTCATTCAAAGCCACGGCTGAGGCGGAGAAACTGGTTGACCCTTGCGGCACGATTTCAGTGACAGCTTCTATGGAACGGTCCATTAAACGCAAACACGAGCGCCTAAATATTTCTATCCATGCTCGACATGCAGCTACATTCACCCCTTAAAGAACTTCACACTGACAGCAATACAAAGGGCTCATGATTCAACAGAAGAATTAACTTACTCGTCTACTGTGGGTAAAGACATAAAGGGAAGTCCATGAATGACAGTCAGACTCTCTCACATATACACACACACACACACACATGCGCAGACACTCGTCAGCCTTCTCTCCCCCACCCCTCACTTCCCTGATATCTTTGTGTGTCCAGCCGAAGCTCTCTCAAATGAAATAAAGTACGTACAGTAGATGCGATAAGTTAAGTCCCATCTCTTCACCACACCCCTCCTCCTCTCTCCCTCCAAGCCTTCGCCCTGGTTATCCAGGCTCTGCCATGAATCTGACTATTTTAACATGCAGCATATGAGATCCATTAGCAGCCTTGTGTGATTCCCCCCCGTTCCTTCACTCACTCAGTCTGGGTGGAAAGAGCATTTCCTGGAGGCCCCGGGACCCTCGGCGCTGCGAGGGGTTCCCCCTTCACCGGGGGGGAACCAGACCTGGCATCTCTCCGGCGACGCCGCTATCGACAAGACCTTGGGCTGCCCGTCCGAGAGGCTCCGATTCCCAGGGCTGTAAAACAAAATTTGAAATAAAACCAAAAAACTAAAAATTGAAGAAAAGAAATAAATAAAAATCAGTTCCCAGCAGCCGGGCCGCTCCCCTGTTCCGACGTTAACGGCAGACGGTCATTTAAAGCGGCACCGCTGGCTGTCTGGCGTCTGTTAGGTCCCACGTTTTGCCTCCGTTAAAGAAAGAAGGTGCTTTCCCAGTTCAGGCGAGTGCCCGCTGCTAGCTTCAGCCAAGCCCATTGATAGCTCTGCTGTCACATGTCAGGCAGCACAGTCTCTCTCTCTCTCTCTCTCTCTCTCTCCCCCTCTCTCACTCACTCCCTCCCTCTCTCTGATACAGACGCACAAATGCGCAGGCTATCAGGATATGCTGTTTCTCAGTGGAGGCAAACACCCACAGTTCTTATAGCGGACCGCCAAGGGGCTGAGCAATTATCTGGCAGCCTATCGCAGAGCAGGGCAGTGACCAATTACAGACTTCTGAACTAAGAACTAAGGTTAGAGAAAGGACACCCATTCAGAAGAAAAGAAAAAGGAGAGAGAGAGAGCGAGAGAGAAGTGGTGGTGGTGAATACGCCTAGGCTGTGCCTCTGTTCTTAAAACAGCAGGAAACTCCCCATCCTGAGTGACTGAGGAATAATGGCCGGTGGCCCTGGCATGTTTCAGAGAAACCCCCCCATCAGAGAACTCTAAAGTGGGCTAACTGCCTCAGAGTTCCCCTTCAGTAAACTCCCTCACTTCAGTTCCCCCTTAGCATACTGTCGGTGTGACCGTGTTCACATTTACACAAACTGGGTGTCCACACAAACACGTGCAAGACAAAATTGGAAATTCATAACATTTCAAGACTTAGATTTAAAAAAAAAAAAAAAACATATATAAAATTAATCACATTTTGAATTCATTTTGAAAGTTATTATCATAGTTAATCAGGAAAAGAAATATCTGAGAGCAATTACAGTACTAATACAGTTTACAGCAATTTTAACCAATTCTGAGCTAATTTGATCCTACATGCCTTTTGTAGTAGAATTCATCTCTAAAACTTGAGAACTTGAGAGAGACATGGCAAAAGCTTGTTCAACACATAAAAGATCTAAAGAATTCTTAAGTTACACAAACTCATTTGTAATTCAATTTATGTTACATTATTGTTACGTGAAATTGCGTATACACAAATGCAGTTTAAGTGCAACAGAAGAGAGCTCACTGTAAATTTGAATACCGTAGATTATCTAATTCAGTTCTTACTATATGATGAGCTGTGCATTCATTCATGCCAGGACTCCATCAAAATTTACCCTGACATTGGCTAAGACAAACTTCGATTGAGAATTAAATCTAAGATGCAGGAAGGAGTGATAATAATAATAATAAAAAATCTGATTTACCAATTTCAATGGTCGCCAAGATGAATGAAAAAAGGGTTTGTGTTAAAAGGTGTGAAAAAAGATGCCAGGTTTTCACTTGTGCATCCACTAATGGACAACTGTTAAGGACAACAGTAAGAGAAAAGTCAACGAGAAAACTCACAGCAAAGTCTGTTCGTTCGATGGTTTTTAACGATTGGGACTCAGAACTGAGGTATCAAAACCTGGTCTGGATCATTGCGCTCTGCTTCCGTCAGGCGTTTTTAACTCTATGAATGATAGCCACTTAAGCAGCCTGAAGAAAGTACCTTATTTTTCCTTATGGCTGGGAAATCTGATACCACCTGAGAATCACTTGCAGACCTACAGATTTAAGAAAGAAAAATGAAGATCTTCACCTGCCTTCTTCCCTACGCCCCACAGGATTCCTCTTCGGACCGAAACTAGTCTTTAACGCGCATGCTTTGACCATTAGTCATACGAATATAGTGACTCATCTTTAAGTTACCCTCAACCAAGCCGCACCATTTTCATTCAACTTTTCACTTTTCTTTTCTTGCCAAAGAACATGGTTATGAGCAATGCAGCGAGGTACAGACTTGTCGGTGTCTGGACCTCACAGTATACGACAGAACAGTCATCGGCAATGAAAAAAAAGCTTGTTCTGAATATTTTTAGGGGACAGGCTGAGTCATAAACAAGACAGAATGGAAGAAAGGAGAGGCTGACCTTAAGAAAAAAATACTTTGTAATGTCTCTAGTGACTTTCTGTAAAAGTCATACTTATACAGCAAATTTTCAATGTGAAGTTCACATTCATTTAATAATTATACACATATTCAAAAGCTCTCTCAGAGTTGTTCAACAACATTCTAAAGATAGTGGACAATTTAAAAATCAAATAAATGCACAATAACAAATGCACAACGTCTTTAAAATGAATGCAGGAATCTCTATTTCTTTTATTTGTGAAAAAATTTTAATGGAGAGAAAATAGTAGTTACTACGTGGTTAACTTGTTAAACACATATTTTTCCTGCTTAAGTTTTCCCTTAAGTAGGTTCAAAGTCAGGAAAAAGAGTTTTTTTCCCTATTGTAGGACACTGTTACTTGAATATGCTGTATCTGCTGGTTGCAGCGCTTCACAGAAGGTATGTCATACTTGTACTATGAGAATTATTCAAACCCAGGACACCATGTTTTTATGGTCACAACATTACATCAAACAGAAAATATCTAGATCTTGTACATCAGTTAATACAGATTTCCCTGTAATTCAGCAGCACATATTTTGAATCGTTAGAAACTTAGGAATGTCAACTAAAATTTTAAATATGCCTGAAGTTTCACAAGTTTGAATGCAGCGGCTGCATTTGAAGGACTGAGTCAGCTTCGTAATTTATTCTCCGTAGGATAAGGACATTAAGATTCGTAGGGTAAGGACAGAACAACAGCTACATACCATGGATAAAATCAGATTATGTTATTGGTTGACCAACTATTGGTCTTATCAGTTAATTACACAAATAAGAATAACTTTCCTTATGCTGAAAAATGTAATATTTGATATTTTAAATCTAATTCATTCTAATAAAATTAAATGCATATTTTAAGTAGATTTAGAATGTAAAATTAAACAGAAACCGTCCAATATCATTGCAAAATTAGTCTTCATATCATGTTTGCGCATGGAATTTTTTCACATTCAAAATACATTAAAATTACATACAACTGAAAATCCAATAATGTAATTCACTGCAAAGACGGAGGAACAATTAGCATATCTGCTATTAATAAATAGAAGCAGTGCTAACCAACTTTAAATCCACTGACATTTTAGTTGGTGTTAAATTTCATTGAAGTTCATCGTAGTTCACTGGACTGCAGTTTTGTGAGGTGAACGCGTACACATATTTGGGTGTGCGCACGCGTGTACGCAAACATCTCCTGAGGTAAGAAAGCTCCAGTGATTTCTCCCAGAGACTGAAGCACAGTTAGCCATCTGGGCTAAAGCAGTGAGCCTGCCTGTTGTAGTGTCCTCGAGAGCCAGCGTGGAGACAGCACTTGGAGCCAAGTGCAGAAGGAGGTGAATCACACATCTCAGTGTGTCACTGCACCATTCGCCCTTCCTCAAATAAAAGATCTTCATTTGTTGCCGTTTTAGTATGGGAGGGAGGTGACTCAGGTTGATTACTGTACAACTAAAGAACGCATGAGAAGACTCCATGTCAAAACCTTCCATTATCTCTTCTGGTCGACACCCTTGCTTCGTACACAAAATATTTCCTACCCCTTAATTAAATATTTAACACTCCTTATCATAATTCCTGCATTATTATATTGGTCACTTTAATTACCCTTGTGGGAATACCATAAATTTCAAGATGTTGAGAATATTTTACTAATGGAAAATGTAATAATAACATTTTATAACAAATGTGCTTTTCAACTGTTGAAACTGTTACAGTAATCTGCTCCAGTACTGTCAGCTATGGCTATATTGTACAATTTTGATGTTTTGTTTCAGTAAATCACTGTACATTCCATTTCTATAGGTGAATACTATATTTATTGAAGCACATATCATTCAGTTTTTTTTTCCCAAACATTATTATTCTTTTTTATATGTACCTACAAAACTATTTTGGAATTCATAACAAAAATTCTACTATGTAATGGATAATTGAATAAAATTGCAATGCATTTCATTAGTATCACAGCACAACTCCACTTTGCAAAAAAATATGTTCTAAAATATAACATTGTAAGCGAGTTTAATGCATGATGTGCAAGTATTAGACATATCAGTAATAGTGCAAGCCATAAATTATGGTACTTAGCCAGAACAAAAATATCTTTACAAAGTTCACATAATTGCAACACAAATATTTTAATATGATTAATCAATGGAAAGCATTCATTTTTATCAAATAAACATCTGTAATGCCCAGGATTCCTAAATGTAATGCCTTACTTGACATGTTTGAACTTTGAGTCCAACGGACTTTGAACTTTTCAACGTAAAAGCCTTAGCAATGAACTGTGCGAAAATTGCACTAAAAAAGAAAAAACACTCAAGCTTTCCCATTGACAAAAAAGGCAAATTCCTGACATTCCCAGACCCAGAGGTGTGACCTAAACCTTCCAGATGCCATGTGAATCTAGTTAGATTGGACAATGTCTTTCTATTCAAGAAGCAAGTTAGCAATACGAGGTATCAATGTTCTCAGCTCTATAGTCCTCCCTTTCCGGATTAATCTCAAAGATGCCATTCAAAATATTGCAGCATTAGAAACATTCTTGCAAAGGCAATGTTTTATTGTGCCAATCTGAGGTTCAGTGATTTAAATCAAACACTTAAATCTTCTCTCATTTCGTAAATTAATGAATATTTACTAATTTGGACTCCTTGAATATGGCAGTTAGATGACGTGGTTACACAGACAAAAAATATGCAGATAAAATATGTTGCATTTTACTACGTGTTCATCTCTCTCTAAATCTCATTGCAGCACTCTGTATCAATAACGTAGCCACATCTATGTTCTAAGTGGCAGTGACACGCCCCCGTCAAAGGGGCATGTTTTAGATCCACGGCAGACAGCCCTCAGAATGCATGATGTTGTTAACCATTCTACAGTGTACGTATGAATATATAACGATGAATTAGGATACAGTTTCCTTTTAAAAGCTCAAGATAATTTGGCAATGTTACAGTGAAATGATGTAAAACTGTGAAGTTAAGCTGCAATTAATGTTCTCCCGATTGAGGGTTCTTACATATGAACAAAGCAACAATTACACTGAACTTAACAGGCATAAAAGCTGCAGCATCCTGTTTAATTGTTCAAAATAAAGGAAGAGCCAAAGCCATTATCTTTTTTTTTTAATTTAAGATAAAGAATTAGGCGATTATATGGTTATTCATAGTGCATTTACCAAAGCACATTAATAAGCAGCGCAATTTCTGACTCAGAAAACGCAGCAACAGACTGGCAACAATTCCATTGTTTGTTTAATATATAAAGAAACAATACTGCAAAAATGTCAAGCTGGGACACCGTACACTGCCGTTGCCTACATGTGCGAGAATGACCTTGTCCCTGTATATACATGAGGCAGTACACTAAATTCCTTAAACAAACTCCATATCATGCTGTACTACTGTCTGGGCTGGTGAACACGATTTTAAAAGAAAGCACAATCACAATTACGCACACTAGAAATATAAACAAGAAAAATAAAAGTCTGGATAAAATATTGATTTATTCAATGCAGTGAAAAAGTATTTGCACCTTCCTGATTTCTTCTATTTTTACTTATTTGTCATATTTAAATGTTTCACCAACCAAATTTTAATGAGGCAAAAATAATGAGCAAACTCAAAATTCAGCTTTTAAATGATCATTTCATTTATTGAAGGCAGAGTTACACAAAACCAATATCACCCAAGTGAAAAATATTTTTTCTCCAAAACCTAATAACTGGTTGTGCCTCCCTTGGCGAAGACAACCGCAATCAAACATTTGCGATAACAGGCGATGAGTCTTTTACATCGCTGTGGAGGAAATTCCCCTCACACTTTTTTTGTCCCCCAGAGTCATTTAAATACAGCCACATTGGAGGGTTCTGAGCATGAACTGCCCATACAATTGCATGCCATAGCATCTCAATCGGATTCAAGTCAGGACTTTGACTAGACCACTCCAAACCTTAATTTAGCGTCTTTGAGCTGTTCAGAGTTGGACTTGCTTGTGTGCTTTAGATCATTGACCCGCTGCATATTGCGCTTCAGCTTTAGCTCACAAACAGATGCCTGGATCACCACTGTGTTTGACTGTTGGTATGATGTTCTCTTTTGGAAATGCTGTGTTGGCTTTATGTCAGATGTAACGTGACCAATGTCATCCAAAAAGTTCCACTTTTGACTCACCAGTGCACACAATATCACTCCAGAAGTCCCGGGGGCCAAAAAGATGTCCTTTTTAGCAAATGTGAGACGAGTCTTTGTGTTCCTTTTGGTCAGCAATGGTTTTTGCACTGTAGCCCTACCATGGATGCCATTTTTGCCCATCTCTTTCTTATTGTTGTATCCGGACCTTAACTGAGGTAAATGAGGCCTGCTGTTCATTCGATGTTATTCTTGGTTCTTCAATGATCTCCTGGATGTGTCGTCAATGCACTCTTGGAGGAGATTTGGAAGGCTGGCCATCACTTGGAAGGTTCACCACTGTTCCAAGCTTTCTCCATTTGTAGATAATGGCTCTCTCTGCAGTTTACAGGAGTCCCAGAGCCTTAGAAATGGCTTTGTAACCCTTTCCAGACTGATAGATGTCAATGACCTAGTTTCTCATCTGCTCTTGAATAACTTTAGATCGTGGCATCATGTGCCAGTTTTTGCCTTCTTCAGATTGCCAGACTGGTTCTGTTTAAGTGATGATTTACATTCAGCAGGGCTGGCAGTAATCATGCTTAAGTGTGTCAAGTGAAATTGAACCCACTCAAATATTAAATTTGTTAAACTGGTTGATTTAGTAACTAAAGGGGCAATTACTTTTCACATAGTGCCAGGTATGACTGATCACTTTTTTCCTTCAAAAATGAAATAATTTAAAAACCGCATTTTGTATTTACTCCGGTTCACTCTTTGTCTAAAATGGGTTTGATGGTCTGAAAGATTACTTAGTGTGAGAAGTATACAGAAATAGAATAAATTGGGTAGGGGGCAAATACTTTTTCACAGCACTTCAGACTAATTCATTCATTTTTTTTTTTTATTGAATTTTTTAATGCCACAAGTAGCCAGTGGCTGGTCCTATGTCAAGCGTGACACAAAGACCTATTTCAACTCCCAACGAAAAATCTCTGATCTGTCAGTTTGATTATGATTTATGAGAAAATTTATCTTTACTGTACTGTTTGAGTACAGTAAGCTTTTCCTTTTCAGATGCCAGAAAATCAGAAATCATTTTTATATATTTCATATTAGCAAAAAAAAAAAAAAAAAAAAAAAACACACACCAATTGTGGTCCCACATCAAGACAAAAACACCATTTTTTAGCAGCGGGTGAAAGGGCTGTGTGTCATGAGACACATTCAAATGCACAGCTGAGGTGATTACACATCTTCGAAAAGTAAAATAAGGGCTTTTCCAGCATTTTTCTCATATTTGTTCTCTAATTAAAGCAATCAGAAACAAAGCCACACTTTCTTATCAATACAAATTATCATGTTTAAAAGGTCCCCAATTATGTCACCAGGTGCACAGCAATACACATCGCCAAGAGGAGCGACCATCCAGAGGCAAGAAGGGCTGATTAACTTTAGCCAACCAGTCAATCAGTTCCTTCATCTGTCTGACTGGTCACTCCCCACTGTGAAGTCAGGTGGGACATATTTTGAAATGGCTTGTACTGGCTAATTGGCTGAGTACCTGTTGACATAATAGGGGATCTTTAAAAGATATGTAAAGGGTAGTGCAAAAAAGAGATGGTCACTCATTAGCATGTGAGACAGTGGGCACAGGAAGAAGCAGCACTTCAGCTCAACAAACAAAAAGACACGCAGTGATTAAAGAGTGATTTCAATGAGCCGGAATCCTCTCGTGGCTAATGAGAGCGCAGCTTTCTAATGTCTGCTTGATGTTTTTCAAATGCTGCTGTACTCCTCTACTGAGATTAAATGAGTACTTGTCAAAGTTAGCTAGTTCTGTGAGACAACACCTTAATTCTCTGTTCACAAAAAAATGCAAGTGCACTGATTATCTTTTGTCTACTTGGGACGAATCGCTATTATGAATATCTGCATCAAACTAAAGAGAACGAGATGGAACAAATCCCCTATGTTGGAATATGGCATTAATGATCTATTCATAAATAGTATGGTTATCATCATTATTAATAATAACCACCATTATCATCACCACCCATTTTACTTTGATTGGAAAAAAAAAATAATCATACTGACTATGTTACCCGTGTAAACCTACATCAAGTTTATGGAATAAAATACATGGTAAAAATAGTCTGGGAATTACAAATGATTTCCTCTTGCAGTTGATACAAAGGGTACCAACATCACAGCTAAAAGGTGCTCTCCCTGCCCGGCTCAGAGATGCTGGGGTTATCCCAGAGATGTTTCGTGCTGGGTGTGAGGGCCATTACGTGCTGAGCGTTGGCGCTGCGTCATGCGGGGCGTGGGGGGTGGGGTGGGGTAGCTGACGGGGATGTCGTGTCGCGCTGCCTCACGGTTCCGCGAGCCAGAAAGTCTGCAGCTCCACCTATGTCTTCGGAGGTGTGAGAGGAAGTGTTACTGTGACGACAGCTCTCCGCACCCACTGACTCTCCCTCATACGCCCTCTCTTTCTCCGTCTCATTCTTTCTCAACGCAGTGCGCTTCGGCGCGATTGTCTCTGTAAATATTCACTGCATGTTCCACAGCACTACACTGTGTCATACTCTTATCAAAGCAACGCACGGCTCTCACTCCATTCACTCGCACACCTAAGGGCTCCTCAGAAATCTCAAATTAGCCTGACGTGTCTTTGGACTATGGGATGAAACCAGAGGTGGGAGGGAGGGAGAATGTGAACTCCGCGCAGAAAGGCCTCAGGATGGATTCGAACCCACAACCTTCTCAGTGTGAGGCAACAGTATCGTACCACCATGTCGCCCATGTAATTTCACTGCCAAACCATGGGAAGGAACATGTGCTATATAAATAACAAAGACTGATTCAAGAATAATGTGATTGTATATACACACAGTACACATACATGTCTCGTTCTCGCTCTGTCTCTCTGAGGCTCTGTCCTTCTGAAAAATTCAAACACAAATGTTTTTCATTTCGAAAGAGATTGAACTGGTCTTGCCAAGGAATTAAAAAACGCAGATGGCATTCAACAGCATCCCCGCAACATACGAAAGATGAGGAGAAAAAAAAAAAAATCGATCTCTCTCCCCCTCTCCTCTGCCCACACACTCCCTCTCTCGCCCAGCCGGCTCACTGGCACCCTCCCAAGCCTGTAAACTCAGGATGCGGGACCCCTCCAGGCCCCCTCCCCTCCCCTCAGGGGACTCTTCCCTCCCCCCTACTCCACCTCGGACCCCGCCTCGCACATCCTGCAAGCGAGCTGGGGGCTCCCGAAGAAAATAACGCCGCCCCGCGCACCGAATCCACCCTCATCCAGGAAGTGCCGGCCGCCCTCGTTTCAAACATTCCATCACCCCACTCCACCTCGTCCAGCGGCAGCCGAAAGGGCTTCCTGCGCGCACCGCCTCGGCAGCAGCTATCCGCACTCCCCCGCATCACGCCCGTACCCGCGCCTCGACCCACCCTCAGTGCCCCGGCCAAGTGTCAGAGCCCCTCCCACCGCTTCCTGGGGTGCCAACCGCCATGATCTCAGCACCTCCGCAGGGCCGATAGTGACTTAAAAACCCTCGTGGAAAAAGGGCGGAGGGTGGTGGTGTGATTGAGTACATCCTCCGAGGATGGGTTTCTACAGAGGTCAGAAGGGTGGAGCGTGTTCTTAAGATGATGTGTGACTCAGTAATCGCAATAACAACAATAAGAGGAACATGGTTTAGAATAAAAAAAAAAAAACATGAAAAAGAAGAAAAATGTACTATAATCAATACTAATACTAATACTAGTAAGTAATGACATTACTACTATCACTACTGCTACTATGGCCACTAATACGACCATTGCTGCAACAACTCCGAGTAATAATTATTGCACTGCATATTTTACACAACTTTTCGATGAACTAAGGGCACAATACAAAACTATTCAAAAAACAACACAAGAGCAGACAAATGAGGGTAGAATATTACCTGCTGTCAGTTTGACTGAGTGATTCAGAGGCTAAGGGCATAAGGGACCTGTCAAGCCCTATCCTCAAAGACTCAGAAAACAAAAGGATAAAGACTCAATTCTGTGAGTCCTACTGTCACACAAACGAGGTCTGATGTCACAGACTGAGTGGCAGAGAGCTCAGAACTGTCCACTCAGCATCTAATCCACAGTGTCGCCTCTATCGAATCAGAAATGATGGAGAGCACTGTCTGTGGGGAGATTGAGTTCATTGATATTGCTCAAAGCAGAAACTAGCAATGAACTGGGCAATCAGTCATACAGATGAACCCCTTTCAACTGCTGAAGAGTCCAGAAAAAGAAATCTAGGGGCCCGAGGTGGCAAAGACAATATTCCAAGACTAAATTCAATTTTGATTAATGTTGAAGTGGCTAAATACAGAGGATGCCACTTAGCTCTTAAACCCAAGCCTCTTAGTGGTCGGGACACCGGCGTCCCAAAAAATTATAAATCATTGAAAGTTAATGCATGGACAGTCAATGTGGGCAGATCTTTGTCTCTTCTGCATAGAGCAAAACTAGTGTGTGTAGCTGGAAATAAAATTGCCACCTGATATGGACCCTATGATAATATTCTACCTGCTCTGTGTGCTGATGCAACAATTCTTATGAAATGTCACTTATGTAGATTTCTGCAACACTGAATATATGTTTTTTTGAGAGATACGTGTGATTCCTGAGGGAATTATATTAATTACTGGGCTTGAAAAGATTTTACCACAGCTGAATGAAGTTATTCAATTATTCATGAATAATTTACAATTTAAACGCGCCACAGCAGCATAAAGGTGCACCAGTAAAGAGAATCTGATGATTGCAACATTTGAATATAAAGAATAGCAATCTGAACTACCTCCAATATAATCCTGTAGCAGGGATGCCAAACACCAGTCCTAAAGCACTGCAGTGCTCGCTGGTTTTCAGTGAACTAAGCAGTGAGCACAAGAAATTATATCCCCAAAACGGAGTTTTCAAGAATAATTTGGATTCACCTTGGATGCCGCCACTGCTGCAGACTGTTTGCGTTAGCAAAATAACTAGAAGAGTTTTGATGGAAATTGCATGAAACTTCACGTGTTCATTCCTGGTGAACAGAGGATAGACCCTATTGTTTTGTGTGACCTAAAAACCTTTCCAGTAGCGCCACCACCAGGTCAAAGTTTACGTTAACAAATGCAATACTTCAAACCGTTTTCATGGGAATCATGTTCTTGTTATTCTTTCTGGTTCATAAAGAAAGGCTGTGATTGGACATCCTACGACCATGCAGTAGCACCATCATCAGGTCAAACTTTTAATTTATAAAAATTAGAATAAATGAAACTGCTTAAATGGAGTCACATCAAAACTCCTCTCAACATTCCTGGTGCATAGAGGACAAATCTTATTGATGCAAATACTGTAGCGCCAGCATCTGGTGAAACTACACTTCTAAATGCAACGAACCCAACTAGTTTAATGGGAATCAGATCGACTTCACTGGGAACGTCTTGGTGCCTGAAAGACCAATCCTGTTGTTCTGATGACATTATGACCGTTCCTGTAGCACCACCTTTAGGTCAAACTTAATTTTTTTAAAAATGCAAAAGGCAAAAGTTCTTAAGTGAAATGGGTAGAATTTGCCATGAACATCCCAGGAGCCGACAGTAGTTCCCCAGATGATCATCTTGATCTTATGCCCTTTCCTCTAGCGCCACCACTTGGCCAAACTATGCATTGTGCCTGTGGGGAGAATACAATAGTTTCGAGCATATACCTTGCTGTCGTTCACTATAAGCATTTGTCTAGTAGTTCACCGATTGGCCATAGAGTACATGTGCCTCATTCACATATTCTGAACTGGCTGCCGATTGAATAGAATCCACTATATCCTGCGGATACAATGGACTTCCAGGTATGTCATTTGACTGCCAGCATACGGCTCTATTAATACTCACACATAAAATATATACATTCCAGCCTCAGGTGTTTTTGTTTTCTGCTTGAAGGTATTCAGGAGGCATTGTCTTGTACAAGAATATGCAAATGTTTTCAGGGTGAGCTTGAGTGGGTGACTACTCCAGCAACAGAATTCTTACAGTTCATTTACAGTGTCATTGACATCTCAAAACACAGGACTGTTTACTTATGAATAAATAATTCAAATCCAGACGCCTTTTCACGGTTTACAGTGTTATATTTCCGTAAAATTGAAAGTAGCAAAAATACTAATTGCCAAAATACCCACATACGTTGTCCTGTTTACACATTGATTTACAACCCATCAATTTTCTGACCTGACAACCATGATCAATAGTTATATAACTTCAATCAGGCTCACATAGCAACATTTGTGTAGCTAGAAAGGCATTTTTTTTTTTTTTTTTAACTCATGTGGCAAATAGAATAATTTCCCCTTCTTATACCTGTAGCAATTCAACAATAGATGTTATTGTGTCAGAAGAAAAACATATAATAGCTCCCTGGATGGCACTGACATTACAACCAAATATTGTTTGTGAGTTATATGGGAGTGGAGCAATAAACTTAAATTAGTTTATCCTGATCTGACATGGGACATTAACACTCACTCTGCCTCTGTCTGTAAATGACTCCTCTCCCTTTAGACACCTAACTATCTGATGCCACCATAGAAAGTAATGTCTAGATTAAGTCGGCACTGAATGCTTTCCCTGAATAGACTCCAAAACAAATCCAAACAGTTTTTTTTTTTGGGCATGGCAAATGCTATTCTACTGTTCCAAGCAAAATCAGAACTATAAACAAGAATAAGTTATCAGTCACCTATAAATGAGCAGTATTGAGACACAAAAACATAGCAGAAGGAGTCAGTTGAGTCACACGATGGACTGAACAGTCAGTCAACGTGAGCAGCGCCGAGACTTTCCAATAAATCAATTGTTCCACCTCACTTTCCTTTTCTCTCTCACATATTCATGTATGTACACATTGCTTCAATCACAAGCACACTCTCTCACCGACACATACAGTCATTCACACACGTTTTCTCCCTCACACACGCACTCACGTGTTCATTCAATCACACTCATGCAGAGTTTGCACACAGACTTTCCCTCACACTGAAGCACTTGTGCTCTCTTGGGCACTCTCTAACACACACTATCACACGCAATCACACACTCACACTCACTCTCTCTCATAATCGTTCAATCACATGCACAAGCATTCTCACACTCATGCACAAGCACTCTCTGACACTAACACACTCTCTCACACTCATATGTGCTCACCAAGTCACTCACACGCTCACACTAATGCCCACTCATGCTCTAAAACACATACTCTTGGATACTCGCTCTCTCGAACACACTCGAACAGGCACGCTCCTTCAGACCCACTCACGCACACGCATGCTCTCTCACACCCACTCAAACACACACTCTTTGACAGTATTAAACACAAATACACAAACGCACAAATACACACGTAGACACAAAAACACACTCATTTGACATTATCTCTCTCACACAAACACGCGCGCGCACACATACGCGCATAAACACACTCTCCTTGACAATCTCTCTCTCACACACACACACTCGCACAAACACATTCTCCTTGACAGCATCTCTCTCTCTCACACACACACACGCACGCACACTCGCACAAACACACTCTCCTTGACAGTATCTCTCTCTCGCTCACACACACACACACTCAGACATACTCGCACAAACACACTCTCCTTGACATTATCTCTCTCTCTCACACACACACACTCACACACACACTCTTTTTGACAGTATCTCTCTCTCACACACACACGCGCGCGCACACAAACACACTCTACTTGACAGTATCTCTCTCTCTCTTACACACACACAAACACACTCTCCTTAACAGTATCTCCCTCTCTCACACACACACACACACACACACACACACAAGACACAGCAGCTCTGGCTCGGTTTTTGGCAGTAGGGGAGGGTGACTCACTGGGCCCCGGCCCACATGCCCCATCCCAGCCTGCCACAGGTGTGGGTGTCCAAACCTCCCCGGCTGAGCACTTCAAGCGCGGCCCCAGATCCGCAGCTCCGCGACCGCGGCCCATATGCCGCGAGCCTTTATTCTCCCACACGCAGCCTGCCCACGACTGGGGCCCACACTGATGATGTCATCTGCCTTATGTTACAGGAGGGAGGGATCAGGCGGGGGAGTGAGTGGGTGGCTGTTTTCTATTTGCCGTCGATCTTTTCTTTGTGAATAAGAATGTACTTCTTGCTTTTTTTGTTTTTTTTTTTTTTTTTTGAAAAGAGGATACTACTAGCTGGTAACCTGGTGAGAAGCACAAAATACTCACTTATTTCATAAACAACTAAGGAAAACAGGTAGAAAATCACTTCCATAACAGTGTCATCTTTGACACTTGAGAGGAATGTAGTACTTCGCTGGGAGTCAAAAAATGAAAAAAGGGCATGATACAAATACCATAAAAACTACACTCATTTTGGCTGTAAATTCTTTACATACAAAAAGGCTTTTAATTAAAATGCACTTCAGGTCTCTTTCTCTTAAGCGTGCGTTGCTTTCACTTTCTGCCACTTGCAAGGTCTGTTTTCTTTTTTCCATATCACGAGTCGATTGCTCAGAAAAGCCGTAAGCTATTCAACGTAACGGCCACAAAATTGTTTTCGGGGCTATAAAACTGTTTCTGTTTATGGAAGGGAAAATGACCTGTCAAGTAGGAAAAAAAAAACCCATAATGTGTACACATTGCTGTAAGCTCAGACTTGATAGCAGTCAAAACAGTATATTTCATTCATGGGGTAGCGAATGCAGATCGAAAACACTTTCACTGACACCAAAGTAGACCAGCAATAACTACAGAATTCCGCCATTACATATTTTTTGCTCTGAATCCTTTCCAATCGTAACTGTGTTCAACTGTGAGCATTTAGGCCTATAACATTCAGACTAACACTTTGCTTATTGTGCTTTCATTACGACACAGCTATGGTGATGAAAACACGTTCCTTGACCAGGGTAGAGAGTTGGTACAAATCATCCATCAGAGTTGTGGCCACGACCATTTCAGTTCCAGTCAATTCAGGATGGGTAGTTCAGTTTACAAAGAAAAAGATGCCTGCAGGCTTCTATCCAGATTTCCATTTCATTTAGTTCACTTAAATTAGACTGGCCCTCAACGCTGCCACCCATTATCATTAAACACTACATAAAGCATCTGTAATTCAAAAGATCAGGCTAAGTGGCGAAATACAACACTAAAATGCAAATTAAATGCATTTTTTTTTTCCAAATCCGCAAGAGATTTTTAATTTTTCCTCTTGTTTGTTAAATGGAGCGTATACTACACAACACCCTAAGTACCATGCAGCAGATACAGTGGTAATACATTCTTACTCTCTGAGGTTCAATGTAGCACACTGTAACTTTGTAACTAATCAAGCAAAAATGGCACAAATAAATAGCGCAAATCCATTTGGCTAAGGGTGCTACCTGTACGACAAGCTTTGGTGAGTTTTTAGGCACCTATATTGTGCATGTTTTTCTCGGAGTGCAGGAGACAGAGAGGTGGGATAATGATCCGTGGCGCTGGTTGCTGATGTTAGTTAGAGCACCGGGGGTGGGAGGGTTTGGCTGAACTATGCTCACCTGGGGGCGTAATGCACTTTTCTTTGATTGGTCCCCACGGCTCTCCAGCAGCCCTGAAGTGGCTCTCCACCTCGCTCTCCTTTTACCATCCCTGACAGAACGGGCCGCTTTTATCTCTCAGTCTCCCTCACTTCAACTCTCTGCTTCATTCTCTCCCAACATAGAGTGTCAGTTGATCATTCGCACTGATTCTAGCGCATTCTACATGGATATTCTTTTATTTAAATGGTAATAACTGATAACATTCTGCTACATTGTCACCTGGGAAACCGAAGTGGATTAGAAAGCATGGAATTGTGTAGCTAATCATATTGTAGGAATGAAAAGGTGAACAGGCGCAGTGAGCCAATTTAGTCATACTTTCACCAGGACCACAAGGTTGACACCCCACTTAGTTCAAAAAAAGTAGCACTAGATTTTTAATGACCACAGTGAGTCAGGGACTCAGGTTAATGTCTCAAAAAACGGCACCATCTCTAGCATAATATCGCCATCAATTACCTCCAGAAACAGAGCCAGGCAATTCCACTCTTCAAGGGCAGGTCTGCAAGCAGCCATTTCCACCAATTACCCTTGTCCATTGGCCTAATTAGCTGTATATATCAACATCACCACCACCACAGTGAGGTTGGTAAAACATTGCCAGCAGGGACACCCGTTATTGTGGATCTTACAAATAAATGAGCAAAAATATAAGATTACAACTGGCCTTACAGCCAGAAGCCGATGTGGTCTTTCTTGCTCACCACACCTATGGCACTTTAGTTCGTTTGGAATTTCAGAGTCACCTCAAGCAATAAACATAAATAAATAAATAAGGCATCTAGAGAAAAATGCTCTTAACCGATGTGTTTGAGGCAAAGTCGTCCTTAAAATGAGAAAACAAAGAAGACAACTTGTCTTTACCTGCCAGTGCTCCTGGGATCGTACGCCTCAACTGGGCACAATGCAGGTTCAATTTATTATCACTGGCTCCTCAGCTACAACCTGCAAAAGACAAAGACTTTAATTCTCACTCTAAATCACTGTGACTTCAAAGCCATTAAGGAATCGAATACAACGGGTGAAATGATAAATAATCACACTTGCAATACTGATTGGGTAGTTAATTATTTATTTCCAGAAAGTACTAGAGGGGCACGCTATAAACCAAAGCAAACCGGACACTGCACTGCATCTGCTTAAATTCTACAAATAATGCTGAAAAGACTGATCATTATTACTCCATTGTTTCGTATTGAAATTGTAATGCAAAGTGCAGGTCAAATAGATATAACTTGCCGGTGGGTGTCAAGTTGGCAATATTTGAACAGTCGCAAACAAACACATGTTCTCAGTGTGTTCCCCAACGTCCAGCAAGTTTTACCAGCTTGAACATTATCAAGCTGAACATGCAGAATTGCAATAAAAAGGCTACTGATACGTTATATTTTCACTGTTAAAAGTAAGAGGCCTTGTAATTTATTTTTACATATATTCTTTTGTAGCCACTATCGCATGCATAGAGAAGTCATGAAAAATTATGTAATATGATCCTTCATCATGACGTCATCTTCAAAGACCAGAGTCATCTCTCTAAAAGAATGATGAAAAAAATGATGATTTGGTTACAAGGGTTTATCAGACATCAGAAACCTGATGTGGTTTGAACAAGCCATTTTTGGAAATCCTCATCATGCTCAAAGATGCCATGGATTCCAATAGGTCAATCAATTTGCCTTCATATTCTCAAACAATTCCATAGATTTGGCAAACATGAGTGATGATCCAAGATAATCCTAGGTTCAGAATGACTTCCAAACTAGGAAGTCACAGTGGACTATGTGCTTTGTATTTTTCTTTTTAAAGAAGCACTTAGGAAAAGATTTATTTAAAAAAAAAACATTTTCTGTCCAATAATTAATTTTGGAACCATTTGGACCTTTTCAGAAAATGTGTAAATCTCAAATTCATAAACCCCCGTGAGGACAGGTTAAAAAGGACTGTTAACATTGTTTTGCTTGTACAAGAATTAGCATTAAAAAGATAAAAATATGCAGCTCTACAATTTCATAGCATTTAATGTTTCCCCTTGAAACTAAATAATTGCATAGCAAAAATCTGTAATTCCCAGATCATGCAATCGTCATCTGCATCACACACAAAACAGCAACCACAAAAAACTTAAATTAAAGCCACACACACACGCACACACACACACACACACACACAAACAGACATGCACATGTGCGTAACTAATCTGTGCAACAGTGATCTGTTGCCATTCACCACTGATTATCTAATATATGGCATGTTTTTAAACAACAGGAAAGTCGCATACAAACGTCTATCCAACCCCTATGACACGAATTAGATACAGACTGGTAAATTTATTTAAATGCTGGCACGGAGTGCTTATGGAAATACGACCGCTCTAAATGAACGTAATCAACCACAGAGTCACTTAAGCGCATCTGCAGCATTGCTAATATTTTATAAGGCTTCATTTTCATGATCCAAATCACAACTACTTCCAGGTCTTAAACCCAACAAAGCATTGAGATGCTTGTTTGAAAACCAATATGCAATTCATTGTCAGTTTCAGACATTGTTATTCCTGTTCAAAGCCAACCCATAATGCAAGCAGAGCACAAATCTGAGCTTATTTTACAGTAGAAGAAAATGTGAGACACATTGAACACATAGCAATCACTTCCCATCAGCCATTTAATTCAGTCAATAATAACCAGCAAATAAAATAGGTGCACTGCTATGGAGTAGTGATCGATATATAATTCTTATAAAATTTTTATGCTGTGAGTGCAAACTCAATCATTAATTTGTAAAAATTTGATAAAATACCAGATTTTTCAAGCACACTCGTACCTTGTTTTCTACCTGAGCCAGCACTAGTTAATGATCCTTCTGTATAAAATACGAAATTTCGAGAAAACAAACTTGTCGTATAAAAGTCCCAGTACAACTTCAGAACTGATATTACTGTTGCTTGGCTCGATAGTGCCCCCTTCTGGAATATGTTTACATACATAATGTAATCTCACGGCCTACCGCGGGGACGTCAAGATGCGCTGAAGAAACGAAAAATGCATAGAATACAACCACTTATATTCTAAGTTCAAAGTCAGTTTTTGAAATTATATATCCACATTAGAACATATATTGCATGTCTTTAAACGGACTACTGTTTACATGGCTGAACTAAAAAAAAAAAAAAAAAAAAAATGCTTTTGTCCGCAGCTTATCAAACACATTTATTACATATTGATCTATTGGCTTATTGGCTGTGCTAATTATGAAGTACCGACAGTACACACCAATTTAAACAGATGAATTTAAACTGCGTGCAAATGCCTAATACCAGATATTTTCACATTCTAAAATCGAACATTTTAATTGAATTTGGAATTAATTAGTCAGAATAGGCTGATAGCTGAAAGTCTGTCCTTTCTTTTAAAGATGTACTCTTGCAATTATGCCCCGTGATGTGGATGCTGTTGACCACCCCCCGGCCCCCTTCATAACGGGAGGAGGGGTGATGGGGTATTAAAAGTGCTACAACATTTCAACATCCTAATGGGAAAACGGATCTGAAT
The DNA here is from genome assembly GCA_029692085.1 of Gymnothorax javanicus. Taxonomy (NCBI): domain Eukaryota; kingdom Metazoa; phylum Chordata; class Actinopteri; order Anguilliformes; family Muraenidae; genus Gymnothorax; species Gymnothorax javanicus. The sequence continues at coordinate 36,481,614 of CM056210.1, read as the reverse complement.
TGCAACACCCTCAGACGGAAGCTGAATGTCTGGCCATACTGTATAATTAATTCCAAATTCAATTAATATAAATTATTTTAAATATAGAATTTAAAAATGTCAATTTTCTTTATATGTTAGTGAGGTTTCAGGGAAGTGTCCGCACACTTTGAGCTATACTACATACAATACAACACAATTAGCAGGAAACTGCCCTCGTTGCAATAAAATGGTTTAATAATAATAATAATAATAATAATAATAATAACTAAATGTATATTGTCCTGTCAACATGAAGTAAGTCGAACTCACGGAGCTGTCAGATGTAGCCTAACTGACAATGCAAGTGGAGAACATAAAATCGCATTTGAATTGCAAATTTATCTCGCTTATTTAAGAATATTGCACATTTCCTCTTAGCATAGGGTGCCTCTGAAAATGACAAAGAGAAAGAGCACCGTGAGTCGGTATCAGCTGATCGCTGAACGCCTGTACCCACCATCAGCGAACCAATATCGTGGTAAGGCTACACAACGGTCTAACCGACGAATCAAGCGCAGACCGATTCCTGCTAGATACCCATGGCAATGCAATGAAGTTCTATTGGCATACTTCCTAGCCCACCGTCAACGACACCCCACTTTTCAATCTTCAGTTGCCAGCTTTCTTTCCCCCAGTTTAATTCCCTCCTCTCACACCGTTCTCTCAGTCACGGGGTCTCCCCGGGGTAATCGCATTCCAAAACACACACAAGAATTTCCTTCTCCGCAGTTCACATACCTCCCCTCCTCCCTTAACTTCAAGAAAAGGAAAAACACAGTCAAACTCAGTCCTGCCAAACAATTTACCTTAAACCCATGCGCCCGTTGTCTTTCACACGTTTATTTCCCTGTCGGTGCTTTTCCACATCAGAGCCACCGCGTAGAAATGTCCGCATTCCAGCCATTTCAAACAAGTTTTGCCTGGCTATGAGGCATTTCTAGCTACACAGAGCATGCACTGACTGCAGGGACCACACACTTTGTTGCTGCACCTACAACCATACAGAGGACCCCAAGTGTCGTTCCCCCGGCCACTCATGACACAGCCGTGTTAGGTCCGCTGAGTAATAGAACAATAAGAACAAATCGGTGCACCCGGTTCAATCAAGCTCATGCGGACATTTTCTATTCTTTAATTTCAAAATAATAACTTGGCAAGAAAGCCAGTGAATGCATTCGTTAGCTTCATACCCCGTTTTGTCCGGAATCAAAATTAAATGAAAAATTAAAAGAGGCTCATACAGCATATTTAAGTATTTATATGATTTTAAAATTATATGACTTAAACAGCCTCCGCGTATGGTCATAAAAATCCTCACTACCTTTCATGTGGTCCGATCCGCAGTCGACCTACGATCTTCAGCTGCAGCGGTCCCCTTAACGAGTCTGGGGGTTACTGAGTACAAACATAGCCTGCTAGGATACTGCAGACTCGGTCAAGCAGTTCTCCAAAAGCCTGAATAGAGAATAGCAGAACAGACCTCGAGCTAGCACCCGCAACAAGAATGAAACTGTTGAACAAATGGGGGGAAAGCTCCGCACCAGTTGAAAATGCACTTAATGCTAATGATGTCATCACTCACTCATCTGTCTGTCATTTCCCTTTCCTCCCCTTATCGTGTGCCTCGAGGCTTTTCACGTCGTGCATACCAAAGCAGTATAGGAAATGCCACTCGTTTTAATACTCTCCGCGAGGCGCACGCTGCCCATTCACATGAACACGGCTCAACCCCCAATGACTGCAAACACAACCACAGTCACTCATGAAATCCCCTGCACTGCCGGGGCCGTCCCCAGCGCGAGGGGTCGTAAATACACTTCGCGCAGGAATTTTACACAGGAAAGTCCTCGTTTACAAGGAGGCGATACTGTGTCGAGATATTAAAAGGCATTATAAGATGAACTTATTTCTCAGAATCGCGGATTCGGTTTATCGAATGTACTCTCATTTTCTCGGAAATCCTGAGAACAGAATTTATGCTTTATTTGTTGAGTAATATTTTGCATAAGCTACATCCATCCATTATCTAAGCCGCTCCTTGTTTGGTTGCGCTCGCTTTAGATCCACAGATCATTCCAGGGACAGTATAAAATATTCACAATTTCCCGAATAATGGGGGAGCTGGAGCTTGGCGACTATGGGCGAAAAGAAGAACACACCCAGGACAGTTCGCCTATTCGTCGCAGAGAGCACACACAATTCACTCAAACACTTATACCTACCGGCAATTTAGGAACTCCAATTAGCCTCGCATGCACGTCTTTGGACTGAGGGAAAAAAACCGGTTACCAGAGGAAACCAACGCGAACACGGAGAGAACATTCAAGCTCCATTCAGGGGGGGCCCAGGCGGGACTAGAACCAGTACCTCGCTGTGAGGCAATAGAGCTGGTCACTTTTATACAATTCTGCCCATATGTCAAATGAAATGTAAAAATAAAATAAATTAAATATGGTCCGATTCATTCAGTGCACTCTGATTCTGAACATGCTGCACATTAGTCATTATTCGTGAAAATATTCGTGAAAAAGGGACTAGGATTGAACCATGGAGATAATACACCCAAACAAAAGTCTCTGACAAGTAATGGGGCTGACACCCTTGTCACAAAAAAGGGACAGCAAGACAGCTCCTGCCGGATAGTTACTCTTTGAAAGACAAGTAACTTACAAAAGAAATATTAATAATGTATCATGGTTCATGATTCCCCTTTATTTAAATTTTTAGACTCAGAGAGGCAAGAAAATGGGAAAAAATGTTTAGCTGGTATTCACTCAAATATAATATACAATTATAAGCCCACTAATTGTACATTTCCTGTAAATATGCATTTGTGCTTCAAACATGAAAAGTGCAGTATTCCATTAAAAAATGATTAAAATAAAATAAAAAATAAAAATCTTCTAATAGGTTATGCATTCTGACTGAACTTTGCAAAACTATATTCACTGAAAACATTTAATCTCCTAGCCTACACAAGAAGCCATATTTATACATTTCCAGTATATTCACCAATGAAGTCCCCTTTAAAGGAAGGCAACTACCGTTTTGAAAGATTAAGACAATGCGCCTCCCCAAATTATGAATGATGTTTACACTAAAGATTTGGGGACTTTGTTGGGGGATATGACGAACCAGCAATCATGAGATTGGGAGTTTACCTAACCAGCCACAGACACTAATTACCAGAGAGTCAGTTCTTCAGAAACGCTTACAAAACATTAAGGTTAGGCTGACTTTGTGAGATGTAGAAAGCAATCAGCATAAATTAACAAACTGAAAAAAGATTCCAAAAGGGCTTTCTTTTTACTGTTCTTTTTTTAATTTTTCAGAGAATGGCTCTCATTGCTTTGAGGGCTTTTCCAGAAAAAGAGGCAATGTTTGAATCATTGTTAATGCACTGAGGAGTGTTCCGGAAAGAGAGATCATGTAAAAGTGATTGTAATTTTCCTCTTCTGGTGAAAGTGATATTTCAGCAGTTGTTTTGGAGGCGTAGACTGACTAACATTTTGAAATATCCCTCAGAAATACACAAGCGCTAACTCTAATTTCTGTCTTCAATTACTTTACGTTCTGTTCAGTAAAATAAGGCATGCACCTTTTTTTTTGAAATGTCTTTCTAGCTGTTTATTTTCATGAAATGATTTCATACAAATTATGGCATATAGCATGCTTTGCATTATACTGCAAATCTACATCTCTCTGCATATGTTGACAAAACTAGTGTGTCTTTTCCTCTAAATGAAATCTATCTTTAGCAGGTAAACCCCCTAAAACTCTAAAAACAGCATCTGTTTCACGGAAGACTCGCAAAGATCACTGGGTTACCCAGCTTCACTGTCTGATTACAGTATATTTTGACTCACATTCACTTTCACTGTTTACAGGAGAACATGTACCCTGGATATTCTCATCATAAACCTATCAAATATACCTCAAATTAAAAAAAAAATTGCCTTCTTTTGCATTTTTATTCATTTATTCATTATTCAAGGGAATAAATAGTCAGGTCCATATATATTTGGGCTGCGACAAAATTTTCATCATTATAACTCTGTCTTCATTCATAATGGATTTGAAAAGAAACAATAAAGATGCAGGTGTAGAACTTCAGCTTTAATCAAAGGGTTTGCTAAAAAATATTTCATGACTGTTTTGGAATCACAATCATTTTAATAGCTCCCGCTTTTCAGAGACCAAAAAGTAATCAGACAAAACTAAATAATTATCTAGGAAATTCAAAGGAAATTTGCAGGATTCCATTTTAATTCTTCCTTGCAATGACTGCATTCAATAGCTGCCTGAAGTCTGGAAACCAAAGACATCACCAGACGCTGGCTTTCTTCCCTGGTGATGTTCTGCCAGGTCTTCACTGCAGCGATATTCAGTTCCTGTTCGCCATTGGGGCATCTTGCCTTCAGTTTTGCCTCCAGCAAGTGAAACGCAAGCACCGTTGGATTCACGTCAGGAACTGACTCGGCCATTATAGGATATTCCACTTATTTGTCTTGGGTCATTGTCCATCTGCATCGCGAAGCACTGACCGATGAGTTTTGAAGCATTTAGCTGAATTTGAGCGAATGACACAACCGTACACAATTGAGAATTCATCCTACTGAGTTTGTTAGCAGTCAAATCATCAGTAAATACAAAGCAGCTAGTTTCACTGGCAGTCATACATGCCCACGCCCTAATACTACCGTCTCATGCTTCAGGTCTTGAGCAGCTCCTTCCATGCTCCATACATTTATTTTCCCATCATTCTGGTACAAGTAGATCTTTTTGCATCTGTCCATATGATGTTGTTTCATAATTGCAGAGGGTTTTTAAGATTTTTTTTTGTAAATTCCAATCTAGTCTTCCTGTTTTTTTTTTTTCCCAGCCAACCAATTGTAAAGATCCTGTAATAAACTCTCAGTAGATACTCTACTGTAGTCTTCTCTCGATTGTTGACTTTAACACAGATTTGCCTACCTCCTGGAGTGCGCTCTTCATCAGCCAAACTGTTGGGAATTGATATTTCTTTGCCAGAGAAATACTTCTTCTTTTATCCTCCAAAGTTGTTATCCATGGTCCTCTGGGATTTTCGTGTTCCTGATCTCACCATTTTGTTCTTTCTCGTCAAAAATCCAGCAGGTAGTTGATTTGGTCACATCTAATGTTTTTGTTATCTCTGTTGGGTCTGTTTAAAATTTTTAGCCAATGATGGCCTGCTTCACTGGAAGTGACAGCGTTTTGGATTTACTGGACATATTGAGAGTTAATATCAAGGGACTCCAAATCCAAGTTCTACTCTTGAAATTAACAGTAGGGCTTTCATCTGCTTACTTGTAAATGAAATTAGGGATTAACAGACACCTGATGCAAAGGTGCCATAACTTGGAACAGCTGTGCGGCCAGATCTCTATTTACCTGTGTCTCTTAAAAAAGAGGGATCATTACCATCAAATAAGTCTTCATCGCATATTAATGTATCAATTTCAACTCCTATGCACAATTTGAGACCAATAAAATAACAATACCTTGGCAATATCTAAATATTTATAAACCTGACTATGTCAATGTCAAAAAAATAAATAAATAAAAATAACATGCGAATTATAAATCACAAATATTCCAGGATGTCCATGCTTGATTTCATGCTGTTAAAAAGTGAAAATAAAGAGTTGCTGTCAGAAAACTTGATTTTTTTTTTCTATACACGAGAATGGGAAAAATCTGAAATGCTTGATCTTTTATTTGGCTTTGGAAAATAATTGTGTTTTTTTATTTAAACTTATTTATTTTATTTCTATATAAACCACCATTAAATAATAAAAATGGCAATTCATTTTTGAATTAATTTCATTGAATAGTTATATGCTGCCTTTTAAAGACAGCCTTAAAGCCAGCTTTACATTGTATTGCTTGTGCATACAACAGAAAAGGGTTAAATTTTGAATTTCAGGAAGACCAAAAAAAAAAAAAAGAACCCAAAACAAAAAAAAAAAAACCTAAAATTCGTCATGTCATGAAGCTATATTTGAAACAGTTGTTTCTTGAACGGATTTTGTCAATAAGGAAAGTAAGGATATTTTATTTAGGTATTTTTGGCTCACCAGTGGCTATTGATGTACAGGAGGTGTGGCAACATTGAAATCAATTCCGTTAAGATGCCATTATGGAATCCATTGGGATAATACCAGTGTAAGGGCTCATTCAAATCAATTACCTTTTCTACCTTCATTAATTCATTCCTTCTTTTGCTTCTAGTTCCACCCATTGGGTTGACATCAAAATGATGAGTGAAAAGTGGGAGAGGATGTTATTAACAATATCCTTCGAGCAGCAGCTTGCAGTAACATAGTTCCAAGTGTGGCGAATGAGTGGCAGATGGACAAAAATACACCCAAAGTTCAATCATTTAAACATCATGTGATCAAAAAAAATGCCTCTGTAAAGAATGGTCATAGTTCTCCTTGCTCAAGACATCCTTTCTAAGACATCTAATTCTTGTTTCCAAATTCATTTAATAGATTGGAATCGCTTCTCTTGATGCTGAGCTGCAATTGATTTCTGTGTCCAGTATAATGAGTAAGGTAAGGATGTGATTGGCAACTGAAATGAGCCCATGAAAAGGTAAAAGAGGTCCTCAAAGTGAGAAGTTTTACTAATGCTATAATGTGTCTAAAAATGCTGTCCTCATCTAGTGACTTGGACGTCTCAATGATCAGACTTGTGTCATAAATTCTGGTTGTGTAAACAAAGAATGTAAGACGATGCTTGAAAACTAATCCAACCTCTTCAATACTCGATCATTTCAAGCTGTGTTGCTTCTGCACTGTGAACATCAACCACTCTTAATTTTCAGGTCATGAATATTTATTTTTGCCCAAACTGAGGCTTGAGACACGTAACTGGATCGCCAGCTTTGTTTACAAGGTGTTTGCAATGGCTTGGTCCGTGGAAGAAAACCGTGATTTCGCATTTGTTCCAGATTTTTCTTTATTACATTACTTTAGTACTTTTTCCATAACCCAAGTCATGACATACTATGGATTTTCAAGGTACATATCACTTTTGCAAAAATTAATTGGCTGAGAGCATGGAAAAAAAAAGTGCCCCATGTTAAGTCATGCTGTTAATATTTTGCCAAACTGAATACCAAGTGTAACTTAGGTTTAATCGGTATGGCTTGGCACTGTAGCAGGCTAGCTAAGTGCCACTCTGAAAACTAAGTTAACGTGCTTGCAGTGCCATTCCATCACCATTATGTAACATTCGTTTGCTGGCTAACGAGTCAACTTTAACTAGCTACTCAGTTGACAGTGGAGGAAACCATGATTTGGCATTTGTTTCTGATTTTTCTCCATTACATAACTGTAGTACTTTTCCCATAACCCAACCGATGACGTGAAAGTGATCAATACAAACCGTTGCCAGTTCAAAGGCAAAAGTGATAGCTTAACTGCAATGTAAGTTAGCAGAGTTGGCGTAAGCTCAGTGCTAACATATATCGGGAATTACTATTCAGGTGCTAACGAAAATTATATTTGTTTTCCATTAAATTGTGCAATTCGGTTATGTGATAAACCGAATCTAATACTCTGTCATGGCCTAATCAGGCCACCGCTAGTGGCTTGATAAATAAAACTATTGGAAACTTGTATTGCAGCCATAAAACCCCTGTAGTTCCAGGCCTTCAAGTATTTTTATCTGATTCAACCATTTCCTTCTACGAAGATAATCTTTCGGAAAACAATGACAAATAAGATCAGCAGCAATCTAGTATCCGCACTACTCAGTGGGACACACCACTGACACGCTGATCTGGATGCCGGCCATTTCCTTTGTTTTGCTCGTCAAGCCTCGTTTTGGCATTGGAATGTGTGGTATGCATAGAATTTAAGAGTGGTCTATGCCTATAGTACAGCCATATTTTCACCGGAGAGAACCACTGATTTTCACTTTGCACTTTCTTCCGTTCAGATGCACTATGGTTAAGGTCCCTCTCTGCAATTCAAATCACTCAGTATTTGTCGTCCCACCCATTGCTGAAAACATACCATTGTGGTGTATGATTTTGAAATGTCAGACACCAGTGATTTTTCGAATTATCCCAAGAACACTGTATTTTAGAAGCTGAGGAAGGATTTATGCTTGTGTGTCTTTTCCAGTGGTACTATGTAGGCACTCTACCATGGAATCATCAGTCAAATTTTTATGTTTTGAAAAATGTTTTTTTTTTTTTTTGCTAATGTAGCATGACATTGGTCAGAAAATAAGGCCAATGCATTAATGTTCCAATGACTGTTTTTAAGAATAATTCTTTTTTTTTCAGATTTTATGTATGATTGCGCAGCCCCATTGTATTGTCCATTACTCCAGGGTACTAATAACATCACTAAATCAGCACTCCCTGATGCAGTTGTGCTTGTGTGCTAATTTGGTGTTCGCGAAGCACTTCCAAAATATTACGTGCAGCATTATCTATAAATTTATATTTCTGTAGATTTCACTGCCTAGTACCCTGATATCAAGCTCAATTTTGTTTTAAAATGGCCAAAAATGAACACCTTGCTCCATGTAAAAACTTTGTCATTCAGGTGTTATTTGGAGAGATGAAGGCCATTATAAGCACGCCGTCACCAAGAAATGGAAAATTCTGCGCAAAAAAGGCGCAAGAGGAGCAAAAACTTGGCCAAGCCAGGACAGAATGTGACCTAGAAGGATTAGATGCTCAACTGTGCAAGAGGACACGTGCACCGAAGTCTCTAATTTGAGAAATAGGGTGCCTCCTAATGAAGAGACTGTTACTTTTCAGGGCGATTACCCCTTAAGTCCAGGTGGCTAAAGGATGGTAACTTTCAGAATGCAAGGCTTATGCCACCCTGACACTTGCACGATTTTTGTTCCTGCAATGCCACACAATGCGTCGTGGCAATGATTAAAGTCCTTGGGAACAAGCGTGAGGAGTGTGTGAAGGGTGCGGGGGTGCGTGTCATGTCGTGGAGAGAATGTTGAAACGTTCAAAAATTCGGCAAATATTTGGCACGCAATGTTCGTGCCGTGTGCGTGCCACTTGCGTGAACCATGCGCGAACAATACGAACTCGGCGTGAACACTGCCGACGGTGCGTGTCAATGCGTGCCGTGTTAGGGTGTTGTCACAAGTTGTTCAAGTGATCATGGCACGCCCAGCTCGCGCATAGTTCGTGCACGTCACGAACCATTCGCCCATAGCAGGAACTTCTCACGAAGTGTTCACGCATTGTTCACGCATAGTTCAAAATTTTGGCCGTGCATTGCGTAGACAGTGCGTAACTTATGCGTGTACAGTGCGCGAACATGGCGCAAACAAGGCTTCGCTGCGTACCACCAAAATGGCTCGCTTTGCCATGACGCTTTGCGCGGCATTGCGGGGACAAAAATTGTGAAAGTGTCAGGGTGGCAATATTCATGAACGGCAGACATCAGAGTCAACTGCAAATATCCCATTTGTTTTAAGCGCTTGACCCACTGCTCATGCTCAGTTGAATATTGTCAGCTGCCAGGAGGAGAAACAAAACCTCTGAAGAAGATTCAAGAAACGTCATACAAAAAGAGAGAAAACACTAAGTCGCTCTGCCCCAGAACACGAGTAAACCAAGGTTATCAAACTGGCAACATGGCAAAGTTGAGTCGCTATCAGAGGAATTATGCCTTGAACAAGGCCTTTTGTCGTCAGATAACAGGTAAAAAAAAGTGGATGTTCAGGAGAAAATCTCACAAAAGTTAATGTTCGTCTTTTGGAGTGGCGAACAGAATCACGCACAAATGCACAGAATAATGGGGAAAAAAAACTGCTTCTTCTCAAGTTTTGTCTCTCGTGTCAGATGAATCAATGCCACTGTAGTTTAGAATCCCAACTGCCTTCCTTTTATGAGAATGATTTGCCCCTTTTCTGCCTCTACCTTATTGGACAATCAGGAGGTCCGATAAGACCAAATGTCCCTTTATGAATAGCCCTACGGACAATAGACTTTAGTGGCCCATCAACAACAATATCATTCATGTACATGGCTCAGGTCTTCAACACGTGTCTCAACTGAACAGTACCTGTCAATTATCAGCATCTGGAACAATTGAGATGATGTCTCCATTTGGTGACCTTATCGGCCTTGTTGGCAATATATTGGTTCACTCTTGCTGATATTTTACCCCTTTGTATTATTTTCTTACTGTCACCAAATTTCGGAAGTGCTCACTTTTGCCGATAAGGCCAACCTCCCACAATGGTTTTTTCAGTGTTGCCGATGACGATGTTTGGTTGGTTCCATTCAATGAAGGTACTAGCTGAAAACATGAGAGTCATTGCTCTCGTAACAAAGACTGATGCACTCATCCTCTGGCGCAGTTGAGCATCAAGGCCTTGGACATGTCCTTTTGTCCCGATTAGCCCAAGTTGTGCGCTTTCACTTGAGACAATAATGAAAGTCTTTGCATGCAACTTTCAGTTTCTCAGCGACCACATGCTTATAATGGCCTTCATCTCTCAAAATAAAAATTAATAGAAAATTTATTGAGAGAGAGCTGTTCTGGCTCTTTTTGACCATATAAAACCAAAATTGAACTTTTGTAAATATGAGGGCACTACAGAGGGTCTTGCAGTCTGTTAGTACTCCAGAGTAACACCAACTGAAAATGTGGCTCTGCTAGTATAATTTTTAACTGAATTATTTTTAAAAAAATGAAGATTTTAAATGGTGATTGTAATTTTTGATCCATATCTTGGCAGCATGTTTAATCACATTAATGCTGATTTGGTAAATAAAATATTGATTGCTTTCAAAAACATTAATCTTCCTACATGATTCCAAACTCTTGAATGCTTAAATCTAACGATAATGTACAAAGAAACCATTTAAAACTATGATATTAAAGCCAAAATCAACCTCATCATATCAGTTAATTCACCGTTCCTCCCACAATTGAAATTACATTTGTATACAGCAGCGTCAGCATATAAGAATACTTCAGAACAGCGGCAATGCTAGTTTAAGGAAAGCTCTGTCGCACAACCGTCTGCGACGAGCTGAATACCTGACAACATTCTTGTACCTTTGAAAAGTCAAACCTCGCCAGGTGCCTGTGAGAAAACTACCAAACAAACATGCCCCCCCAGTGTTTGGAAGGTAAAGTGCTGAACTGTTAGGTCGGTGCTCCGTGAAGGGGAAAAAATAATCAATAGCTCAGAGCGACAGGGCGGAAACATGTTACTGCTATTTATCAGGCAGCATTACACTCACTGCTATGGCTGGGATTCCCATTCCCTCAACTCCCCCCCAACATAGAGTTTATTTACACCCCCCCTTCTCCACCCCCACCCTTGCAGTAAGGAAGTATCTCTGGCACAACCTGAAATACCAGCCCGGTCTGTGAATTTTCCCACTTGGAGCTGGGATTCATTCCCAGGGATCCGACCCTCTTGCGCAATTTAGGTTTTGTCCTTATCCCTCAGAGGGGATTCTTTGCCATTTACCCCCATTTTCAGTAGCACTTTAGAGTCCAAAGAAATGCTCCAGATTTGACAGGCACTCTCTCTTTTCGTGTGCGTGAGTGTGAGTATGTCCACAGGTGCCCACATTTGTGTGTGCATACCTTCGTGTTTGTGTGTGGGTATGTCTGTCTATACCCTAGAAAGGGTACCCGATATCACACACAATAAAAAAAAAAAAAAAAACAAATATGCAAATTCTCACAGATGCACACACTTGTATGAACTTGAGGCTCGCATTCTGCACCCTGGCGAAAGCACAGCGATTAAACGGGCGTGTCGTTTGATCGTGCCGTCCTGATCGCATTTTTCCCTTCCGGTGCCAAGTTTGAGCGGCTCTCACAAGGGCAGCGAGGTGTGCGATATTTACCCTCACTTCAACTGCCACGCACGTGGAGAGAACAAAAGGAATTTGGTTTACTGCCCCTGCCTTTTTCCATATGTGCGCATACACACACACGCACACACACCCACACGAGATACCCACAGAGAAACCATTCAGTGCAAGAGTCAGTAGTCTTACAATATCATGTAAATATTGCCCTTCAAATGTTCCTCGCTCCAAAGGTTAAACTGTATGTCTCACAGCTGCATAGGTTCCATACCAGTAGAGGTAGCATTATAACTAAATTGTAAACTAAGCATCAGACAAGCAACAGTTTTGCAAGCCAGGAAATTACCTTTAAAATAAGACTGAAAAATATACTTTAATTTCAGGCTTTCTCAAAAACCTCCAACAAGCACATTTGCTGCAAATGTGCAAGGGAAGAATGACTTGAAATAAGTGAGTTTCCACAGTACCTGCAGGTTCAGCAGTGACCTCCCAACGTGCTCCTCAAGAAATGTGCTTTGTCTCTGCTACCTCATTCTCTCTCTCTTTCTCTCTGTCTCTCTTCACCTCTTTCTCTCTTTTTCTCTCTTTCAGTGTGATGGCTACTGTCTGAATGCAGTATCCCAGAAAGCCTGTCTGGTTTTCCCAGTGTCTCACAGCCACAGACAGCTTGGTTTGGTTAATCTCCCCCTGTGTCACAATGCGAGTGATCAATCTGTTGGGCTGCACAGGCACTTAACTACAGATCCAGAATCTCTCCTCCCCCCTGCTACACAGCAACTGTGCGAGTGTGTGGGCTTCCTGCCTACATAGCTGAAAGGCAATGTCTGCCCCCACGGCGCCTACCTAAACAGCAGTGTCACCTGACCAACTCAACCTCACACACACTGCTGTGACTCTCCGCCTCTGTCAAACATGAGATAAAGAGAAATGCACTCACACTCACGTATACACACAGACACACTTACACATTCACACACACGCAGACAGAAATACACCCACATGCACACATGTACATTCACAACTCTTATTCACATGCAGATATGTGTGCATGCAGACGCGTAAATGTATGCCAACGCTGTATGCTACGCATGCTATCGATATACACAAATACAAATGCACCGGCATGCACATGCAGACACACTGTGGATCAGCAGCTTATTCAATTTGCTGCCTCCTACCATTTAATGTTCATATTCACTTGTGCCTTTTTGCTTTCAACGGTCTTTTCCTCTAAAACATTATCATTTCCATTCATTGCCTCGCTGCACACTGGTAAGGGGAAGCTCTTCGTATAAAATTGAAATCCCATTTCATCAGACAATGAAGTTTAGGTGTACTGAATTGTAATATTGTGTTTTTGGCCTCTCGTAACATTTGTATTTCCCCAGACAGCCATAGCCATACAGCAGCATAAACAGGCTACCTTATGCCACTACTGCATTTCAGTGGTCCAATCACAAAACACACACATCGCACTGATGTTGTCAAGATCTCTAATATTCTACAAGTTGATGTCACCATCAACAAAAACTTTGCCTGGCCTGATATAACATTCCTATAAACTACAATTCTCTTTCCTACCCCTCTGAAAGCATGACCCAATCTTTCCATTGGCTGCAAAATATTATGGAATGGAAACATTAAAAATATTTGGGCACCTCAGCATGTTCTGTGCCAGTGGTATCAATCCAGACAATCCAAAAACAGAGATCTTTTTGGGAGACTAGCACTCACATTTGTGGAGAAAAATATTTGCATTGTGCAATAACAGTGGTGTGGTTCCCCAGTCACACTGAGTCTGGTGATCACAACAGCGACGTCCAATCAGAATGAATCCACAGATTCAGGAACTCAGTAACTTGTCAGCAGATTCCAATATTTGCATATAATGTTTTCTGTTTTGATACGGTCAATAGATTGAATAAAATTGACTAAAAACCAAAAGAGAACTGCTCTTTATTGCTCAAATTTAATCTCAGCATTGCAGGGACAGTGGTGTTGTGTATTATTTTATACAAGAAATAAGATTAAAAAAAAAACAAAACATTGCTTTATACAACTTCCACGCTTTTATGGTCAGTGTGTGCCTTTTTAAGGACATGATACAATGTAGTCATTTTGCATGAAAAAAAAGAGGAGACAAAAAGAAATTGTGGGACTACTGACTCAGCTTCTGTAAAATAATGTGTCCTTCTTTTTGACTGAGTTATACATGATTTGCTTGAGGCGACATGCTTGCCAAACTCCCAAGAGCATATTTTTGGTTATCGCAAGTTTGGGAGCGCAAGCTCTGCCGTCCATGTTTACATATAGTGCCCCCCTCCTGATTTCCTTTCTTTTTACCTCCACCAAAGAAGTTGGCAGGAGGTTATGTGATCGGTCCCGTTTGTTTGTCTGTTTCTTTGTCTGTTTGTGAACAAGATAACTCAAATAGTAATGAACGGATATCTCTGAAATTTTGTGGGTGGGTCGCTATTACATCAGGGATGGACCCTATTGATTTTGACTGCGATCAGTGAAACAATATGGCCGCCACGGCAGCCATCTTGAAATCTTATGCCACGCGATAACTGAACTTTGCTCCCACTCAGCAAGATTTGGACTGTGCTGCCTTGGCGGAGGTTTGCACTCTTGGAGTGCCTCTAGTTTCATATTAGTTACAGTTCAATGTTGCAGGTGATCAAACTAATTTTATAGTGGAAAAACTAAAATTGTGTTTGTTTGGTTGTATAGCAGAGCATGTGTTGTATTGGTGGATATGATTCTCTATTTAATTGCCAATTTGTTCGGATGTTGGGTTTCAGGACACTCATGAGACAGCACAGAGATTGAGTCTTCACAGAGAGTTTTTTTACTTCTTGCTGTGGAAGAGCTTTAGGACGATTGACGTCACTGTTAAAAGGAAAATGGAAGATTCGATGAGTGTTTTGATCCACTTGTTCAAAGGCACTCTTCGTGAAAAATGAATTTGAAAAATAAATTTGCTTGTTTTCTATCTGACAGTCTGAAGGACTCAAAAATAAGAAACCGTACCCATATGGCTGGTAGTCGTCTTTTCAGTATGTATGCATTAGAGGAGTAATGAGTCCACAGTGACTTTTTAATATACACCAGAGCGCAACACAGAACCTACAGGTCTCCATCTTAGGAGTAATTTGAGGTACTTAGTCTTCCTTGTATACAGTATTCAATCAATTTTGATGAATGTTCACTCAATGGAAACAGCAAAATACTTGAAAATCCTGATTTTATATGAAATTTCCTTTTAAGTATTTATTATTTGGTTCAGTTAGGTGATAAAATTACCCCCAAAGAATATTTCATAACAGCTAAGGGGTGGTTCTTTCATTTATAATTCACTTTTGACAAAGGTTGTCTTTCGCTTTCAAATTATACAAAGTTAATCTGAGTAAACACAAAGTGCAGTTTTAAAATTATGATTTCATTTGTCGAAGGAATAAAAGCTATCCAATGCTACCTGGCCAAATGAGAATGAGTTCAAATGAACTAAGTCCTCAGGACAATGACGTATAATTACTGAGTGCTTGTGCAGGGTTGGCATACATACCTCCCCTGCCCTTTTTGCAAAATCAGGCTCAGTTAATGCCTGCGCACTGACATGTGCAATACGCTTGACACGTTTCATTAAGATTTTTTTGAATAATAACAGAGGACTTGCACTTGAAAGTTAGTGTCCGCACCAAGAAGAACAAGAAGAAGAGGAAGAACAACAACAAGAGGAAACTGAGTGAGTTTTTGGTCCCTCGCCCGGAGGACAAAAAGTAACTACCGACTTAGTTACTAAATCAACCAAGAAAACTAATTTAATTGATTCCTAGGTTCAATTGCCCTGAACACACCAGGCGTGATTGCTGCCAGCCCTTATAAACATCAATTATATAGAACCTGTCTGGCAATGTGAAGTAGATAAAAAGCAGCACATGAAGCTGCAATCTTAAGAAAGTCAAGGACAGATGAGAAACAAAGTCGTTGACATCTATTAGTCTGGAAAGGGTTACAAAGCCATTTCTAAGGCTCTAGGACTCCAGCGAACCACAGTGAGAGCCATTATTTACAAATGGAAAAAACTTGGAACACTGGTGAACTAGGTGTGGCTGCCTACAAAAAATCCTCCAAGTGCACATTGATGTCCAGGAGGTCATAAAAGAACCTAAACTTATATCTAAAGAACTGCGGGCCTCACTTGCCTCAGTTAATGTTAGTGTTTATGGTTCCACAATAAGAAAGAGACTGGGTGAAAATGACATCCATGAGAGAGCTGCAAGGTCAAAACCATTGCTAACCAAAATGAACAAAAGGCTTGTTGCTTCTGGCTTGTTGCCAGAAAACTTCTTGATGACCCTCAAGAATTTTGGGATAATATTATGTGGACAGATGAGTCAAAGTGGAACTTTTTGGAAGAAATGGCTTGCATTATGTCTGGCAGTAAGCTAATACAGCACTCTATAATAAGAGCATCATACCAACGGTCAAACATGGTGGTGGTAATGCAATGATCTGGGACTGCTTTGCTGCTTCAGGACCTGGGCAAACTACCATAATTGATAGAGTCATGATTTTTGCTCTCTGTAAGAAATCCTGAAGGAAAATGCCTGGCCATCAGTTCTTGACCTAAAGTTCAAGCGCTGTTGGATTATGTAGCAGGACAATGATCCAAAGCACACCGGCAAGCCCACCTCTGAATGGCTCCAAAGAAGCAAAATGAAGGTTTTGGAGCGGCCTAGTCAAAGTTTTGACTTGAATCTGCCTGAGATGCTGTGGTATGACCTTCAACAGGCAGTTAATGCTAGAAAAGAAGAGAGTGTCAGAATTCCTCCACAGAGATGTAAAAGATTCATTGTTAGTTATTGTAAACACTTGATTGCAGTTGTTACCGCCTAAGGTGGCTCAACCAGTAATTACGATAAGGGGGGGGCAATTATTTTTTCACAAGGGTGATACAGATTTTTAATAACTTTTTGCCTTCAATGAATCAAATGATCATTTAAAAGCTGCATTGTGTGTATACTCATATTGTCTTTGTCTCATATGAAAATTAGTTGGATGATCTGAAAAAATTTAAATATGACAAACAGGCAAAAACAGTAGAAATTGAGAAAGGGGCAAATCCTTTTTCACAGCACTTTACTTGCAAACAAAAACGGCCTGTGGTGTCTTGTGCCACTCGAAATGTGATATTTGGTCAAACACCTCAGAGGTGGGTTTGACATGTAAATGGGCGGTCATGCAAACAAGAACCCAGCTGCCACTTTTTGAAGTACGGCAGTGGATATATTATGCTTGGAACCTTATTAAAATACATAGCATGGAGAACTCTATCAAGGACCAAGAGATTTTTGCCCACAATTGACTACACTGGGCCAGATGCTAAAATGAGATCAGTGTTGGGTCTTTCAGCAGGGATATGGCTAAAAGCTTTCCTCCAAGGGCCTGGAAGTGCATCACTACAGAATATACCTTGCATCTGGTGATGTCTGTGTATCATAGATTTCAAGAACTCATTCCTAGCAGGACATATGCGACCAAATGAATGAATGAATGAATGAATGAATGAATGACTTTATTTCGAACAAAAATTTAAAACAATGTTATAACAAAAGATACGAAAAAAAAACGAAAAATGAAAAAAAAAGAAAAATGACCACTTTCCTCAACATTATGTTAAACTATTAAACACATTAATTCAGATTTTTAATCAGAATGAATTCCTCCAAATCCACAAAATATAGTAAACCTTCAGCAAAAAAGCAATCTTTTGCAATAAGTACTGTAGTGCTTTGACAGTAAGCCCATGGAAAACCTGAAAGCTGAGCTGAACTGGACAGTCCGCTCATAATGACTGACAGATGTCCAGGTCATGAATAGTCTGCTCAATGCCGTAATCCTGGTGAGTGATCATGCACAAATGACCAATTGTGCTGGTAATAATACTTAATATCTGCATATAGTGGCAAAGTACATGGTTTTCAAAATAAAAAAAAAATATTTTATGTTGACTTTTGGTCTCTTACTAAAAGTATCACAATGTAAAAAAAATAAATAAATAAAAAATGCATTATTCTCCCACAATGCTGTGCAGGGAAAATGTTGAAAAAAGTTAACTTTATCCAGCACCCCAGCTCATATGATCGTACCCACACATGCGACACATAAATCAAAGCACATTGTCTCATCAGTTTTTGTCTGGTTTTTGAGTGGCAGGAACTGAATTGCATTAGTTTTTTTCAGTAAAAAATGAACAGAAGCATATTCATTTACATTCATGCAATGCACTAAGAGCTAAAAGAAAGGGTGAGATCTTGCGTGGGCAGATAATTACAAAACTGTTCACATTTCAGCTTTTACACTATTCTCCATTATATGCATTTTGACTAGATGATGTGTGGGAATTGTAATTGGGGGAAATATCCCTAAATTGTAATTAATTGTAAACACACACACACACACACACACACACACACACACACACACACAGCAATGTTCTGTTAAAATGTACTGTACAGGGGCTTGTTTCCCAAAAGCATAGTTTCTAACTAAGGTAGCAACTTACATAGTTCGTCCATTCACATTCAATGGTTCCAACTATGTAGGTTTGCACCTGTTCTTTTGGGAAATGCACCCCAGACCGATCTACAAGCAAATAGTCAGGAAGAAAACGCTTCGTTCTCGTAGTCAACGTGTTGGATGTGGCAGAAATCGGACCTGAGCTGCGTTCGAGAAGGCCAAATCGTCACGGTCAGGCGAGTGGGTCAGCGCATCTCTGAAGTGGCAAGACTCCTCGGGTGCTCCCGGTCAGCAGTGGTGCGTGGCTTATCTACTAACAGTGGTCCAAGGAAGGAAAACCATACAATGGCAACAGGGTTTGTGGTGCCTAAGGCTCATCAATGCACAAAGGCAATGAAGGCTATTTCGTCTGGTTCAAACCAACAGAAAGGCCACTGTGGCACAAGTCGTGGAGAATTTTAATAATGCTTACAGGAGGGATATGTCACAGATTACAGTGTATTGCACCCTACTGTGTATAACACTTTTTGGCTGCAGACCAGTCTGAGTGCCCTTTCTAACCGTGGTCTACTGTTGAAAGCACCGATACTATGGGCGTGCGAATGCCGGAACAAGGCCTCAGAACAACTGAAGATGGTCTCCAGGTCTAGTGAGTCCTGTTTTCTGTTACATCATGAGCATTTACTGGGCACCAGTGCACCATTTACATGGGGAAGAGATGGGCACAGGATGCACGGTGGAAAGAATACTGGGTGAAATGTTCTGCTGGGAGAGCTTGGGTCTGGGAATACAAGCGGAAGTCATTTCACACAATATCAGGCCAGTAGTTTTAATATACCTTTTTTTTTGGATTCAAGGGAACTGTGTACAAGAGAATTAAAAAGGAATGACTAATATGCAGTAAATGAGAAACCTGGAAAACCTTCTCCTGTAAAATTCATTGTTTTCATACAGTTTTGTGCTCTTTTTTTTTGATGAAATTTTTATATTTTTTATGAGACTGTTTTTTGTAAAACTGATATTTGCATTTGCAACAGTTCCTGCAGAGTGTCGAGAGAAGTGACATTGTGTGCAAGAGACTTTTGGACTGAAAGCTCTGGTGGACTGTGATGATTCATTTGATTTCTTTGTTTTTGTTTTGAGAGAGAAAGTGAGAGAAACAGAATTTGAAATTAAGTCAAAATGACATTTTGTTGTTGGAGAAAAACAAACAGCAGAGGCAGAGAATAGAGAATTTGTTTCTGATAAATCGCAGCGCCTGTTATATGAAAGTGCTGCATATGGTGGGAAAGAACCTGCCCGCCGTCAAAGGGGTATTTTTTGGCCAGTCATTCTGGGGAAGGCCATGGAGAGGCATAAAGCACCATGTGATCATGGTGATGTCTGGTCTTTCCAGTCTCATTCAGCTGTTATTAAAACATTATTGGGAACTAGAACACTTTGAACATAGCTTTGGGTTTCACATGAGTCACAGTGAGCACCATAATTCATTGGATAGTGACATATTTCTTGTTATTTGATTATTTTGCCCAGATTAATAACTAGATCTGAATCCAACTGATCATGCATCTAATGAGCGGGGAATTAAGATTGCTGCAGAACAGGCCTGGGAGATCTAGTTATGTCTATTTGTCGCAGATTTCAAGAAGTCATTGTTTTCGTGTAATATGAAACCAAATATGAAAAACGATTACTTTATTCTATATAGTGCTAAACAGTCCAATATCTATTCATGCTCCAGAAAACTGAGGGGGTTTGACAATGTGCAATGTACATTGAGAATCAATTTGATTCAGTACACTTGCACTTTGAATTTGAAAGTATACAATGTGTGGACTGGCAGTCTGTCAGCTATGATTCAATCTGAGGGTGTCTACATCCATACTGGACAAACAATCTCGAAATGACAGCATTTTAGCCAAAAGCTTACAATTTTTTCTGGATTTGGAGGAATGAATTCTGATACAAACCAGAATGCATTCCTTGAAATCCAAAAAAAAAAAATAGTAACCTTTCAGCAAAAGAATCAACCTTTTGCAATCACTATTATGGTGGCTTGATGAAAAGCTTACAGAGAACCTGAACACTAAGTGAACATGCACAAAGGACTAATTGTGGCAGAATAATACTAATAACGGCAAAGTTTGAAAAAGCCCATGGAATCCTTAAGGCTAAGTATATTTTTGTTACCCACTGGCTGGCCTCACACAAATAAATAACATATAAACCAGCGTGGGGTCTTTTTAGCTCAGAATTCAGAAAATAAAACAGAATACGTACAACAGATGAATTATGATTAGAGCTGAATACATTTGTCAAAATATACAGATTTCAAGTGAATTGAAAAGACCTCTCTTTCACAAGAGAAGTAGAAACCAAGTTATTTTCCTCACATTTTCAGAAAAACTAGGCAGCATGTAGCCTGTTTTTATTTCTTCAGTTTTGCTGCCACAGATTCAACACCGCCCACTTGCCACTTATGCATTCAGATAACCACTCCGCAGCTAGATGTGCGGGTCAGCGCATTGTAAGCTTCTGTAAATTCAAGTATCACACCTTTATTCTCTGAAAAGCCAGGCTCCAAGACACATTCACTGGCCAATAGTTAACACACTCCGGCACCAGACTGACTGTCCGTCTATATTTCCTGAGACGCAGACATGAAGTTGGACCCAATGACCGCAGTCTTCCCATATTTACAGAAAGAACTATCTGTCGCCATTTAGAGAGCAACAGTCATGTCAGAATATTAGTTACATTCAGTTATTATATTATGTGTTTGCTGAAACACAAAAGCCACTATTGAGGGGAAGTTCCAAATCCATAAGTTTTTACTGTGAACACCTTCATCTCTTGTATGGCTGTATGAATACTGAACACAAGCGCAGTAACAGTTAAAAATCAGTTATTCAACAATTTAAATAAATATATTCAATTAAAATTTTAAATTACTGCATTATCTAAAAATATCAATCACAGCTAAATTGCCAAATTTGCAGAGCAACCCAGTTGGATACATTTAAAAAAAAATCTAAATTAACTATTCACTGCCAAATTTAACCTGAAGAAATTTACTAAATTCGTAACATTTTCAACGCTGAGCCTAAATACTAGGAACAATAATTTGCATCTCATCGAAGCGCAGAATTTCACGAACGAGGACATCCACAGAAGTAAATAAATAAAGAAAGAAGACTAAACCTTGGCTTGCTTCTCTCAGAAATAATCCCAAACAAAACTGAAATTTAAAGGCAGCCAAATCTTCAAACGGTTCAGAATGTAAAAATGCCAGATGAGCTGTTAAACCGAAGCGTCAGACTCTGAGTTTGCCAAACACCATGAAACAGCAGGCCCAAATGTCTGCAATGGTAACAGCAGATATCCATGCTGAAATGCCCTCTTCAGAGATGTTACAAATTCCCTGTTGGTCCGAGCGTTAAATAGCCAAACAATAAGTTCTTGGACCTCAAGGGCCATGATTTGATGATCCCTGGTTTAGTGGTATAGATTGCAAAAACTAGATGCACAATGCAATATGTCATTGCAAACTAATGAGAGAATTAGATAGCAAAATACAACGATCTAATGCCATTATCGAAAAATAAATCCGACTCGGTCGTGAGACATTCATAATACTAATTGCGCACTATTATTCTGTGAATTCAGTACAGGCTTCACATCTTTAAATATGATTGCAAAGCCCATTTTCAGCACCTATTCCAGTGTTCTAACAACACACTGATTCGTCATTTAAAAGTAACTAAGGTTATGTAATGATTTTATATCAGGACAACACACCCTTCATATAAAATGCAATAGAGAGCGACTGTGTAATTCAATGGAGCAAATAAACATTTCTACCAACTACACTGTCAATTTTAAAGCAAAAATTTGGATTAAAAAAATAGACTAAGAAACATTCTTAGGAAACTCCTCAGTTAGTTGTTCTTTTGAGTGATAATGGCTGTTACATGCATGGGATTTCCAAGAAACTGAAGATATCATGCAATGGTGTGTATAAATGTCTTGAAAGAATGGAGAAAACTGATCTAACCAGGACAGTAAGTTGAAGGACCAGCGGAACTGCATGAACGAACAACTAATTACATATTTACAATAATTTATCAGATTTTAATAAACCGATGGCTCAAACGTCCTCAGTTGAACAATGCCTGCAAAATATTAGTTTATTCTGCTACAGTTATTTTTCCGACTTTAATCTTTTTTTCTAGTTTGCCAGTTTTAAAAGCTGTTTTTTCTTTGAAGCACTGCCAGTGAAGCCGAAAGTCTTGGAGGGGGTCCTGTGAGGCATCTTTCTGCTTGCTGTATGTTCTACTTAAACTAACTATTATCAACATACAGCATGCATTTTCTGATTTCCTTTATGTTGAATTTTAGAAGATTACATTCTGATCATAAAATGAAGGTACATACTAATATCCAAAATACCTCGAATTTTTATGTGACTTCTGAGGAGTTTGAAACAAAAGGACGCAAGCTAAGACTGCTCAGGGAATGTTCTTCTCAAAGCATCATTATCACTAAAACATATGGGAATCGAACTGTACTGATCATTAGAAATTTTGTAAAACCTTGTTTTAACTGAATGATTCTTTTTGCCTAAGTAATTCTGTATCTTTACTCACTTCTAACGTCACCCTGGAGACTGGAAATGCAGCTCTGAAAAAAATAAAGGTGTTTCACTGGCTTTAGTTTTCAGGTTTTAGCACAGAAATAGCAGCACAATAGCCTTGTACTGCTCGGTGCTCTCAATCTAACTCCAAAGTGAAGAAGAGCAAAGAGCCATTTTCACTGATGAGGGCTCGTCTCAAGTGTTTCTGGTATGGCTTTCCATAATTTTGCCAAAATGATACCAACTGACCTGTCACCCATCATTTTGGAGGCAAGACAAGAAGGGTCAAAAGGAATGCATTAGCGGGCTGAATGTTTCTGTAGAGATGGTTTTGCTCAAAATAGTTCCAACCACTTTCACCCGAGACTCTTTTACAAGCTGCAAAAAGAGATGACTTGTCTTTTGATGAGCAAACTTCTCGCAGTGGATATAGATGCTTCTGATATGTTTTGAAGGACACTTTCATTTGATTTATGGCCCTGTTTTTAGGCATCAAATAGGGACAACATGTACAACATGTCCTAATCACTGCACTTTTCTCCATCCGTTAAAATACTTTACATAATTATGTCATAAATTGTGACATCTTACTTCAATATTCACTTTCTTTAATTTTAATGAAATTCTGAAGCCCAGCCAGGTCTCATGACATTCAAAGAAAGGAGCACATGCCAGAGATGAAAAGATTTACAGAGATTTTATATAGATGCCTTTTTTTTACTACAAAGATGTTAATAAGTTGTTGTCAATATTTGCATTAAACACACTTATTTGTAACATACCGTTTGCAAAGTTTTCTCCTTGCAGCTTCAGACACAGACTGTGGATCCGAGCATGTTTACGCCATTAGTTAAATCTTTCAAAAACTAGATAAATACAGTCAGCGGACAACAGCAGGGTATATCCCCGAAACTATAACATTCTCCTTATAGGTAAAAATCATAGTTTGGCCGAGTGCTGGGGGTAAAGGAAAGGATATAGGATCCAGACAATAAACAGGGGAACTATTCTGAGCTCCAGAAATGTTTACGACAAATTTTAACCAGTTCTTATAAGAACCATTTGATATATTATACTCTTGAAAAAGTTAAGTTTTGTCTAAAAGTGGTGCTACAGGAATGATCATAATGTCACCAGAACAATAGGATTTCTTTTTTTTTATGCACCAAGATGTTCTCAACAAAGTTGAGCTGATTCCCATTAAAATAGTTGGGCATATTGCATTTGGAAATGTATTTTTACCTATTGTTGGCACTACAGTAAAATCTGTAGAGACATGAAACTCAGTCAGATTTCTCTTCTATGTACCAGGAATGTTAATAGCACATATGACAGGTTTCCCATTGAAACTATTTGTGCGAATGCATTTTTAAAAATAAAAAGTGTGAACTGTTGGTGGTACTACAAAGATGGTCATAGGGTTAGTAACATCACCTTTGAGTCATTGCATTTGGACATGTAATGTTTGTCCTGGTGGTGGCACTGCAAGAAAAGTCATAGGGACACACAAAACCATAGAGTTAGTCCTCTTTGCACTAAGCACCATTCGGGATAATAAATGAAGGGTCCACTGGAAAAAACGATCAAGGTCACTTTTCTGCACTTTTGAGTTATCACCATTTAAAGTTTCAAAACCTCAACACAGGAAAACTAGTTGCTAGAGATGTATATTGTTTGTACCTTGATAAAGTCTGTTAATCTCCACAGTGTATACTTCTGAAATATTTATATCTGGTGAAGATATTGCATATTTGATAGAGCTCTGAAGTTAATAGTCCCTTGATTTTTATCATTCTTTCATTGTAAATCATCAAATCCCAAAAGGTCAAAGGAATAGATTAACAAAAAGTGACTATCATCTTGCAGAAAAACTCAGCTGATTGGTTACCCGGGTCACGTGACTTGACCCTGATCATTCTTGCAGTGTTTTGCAATGACATTGATCGTTTTGTCGTTGTACACAGATATTTCAACACTGCACATTTTGGACTCTGATAATTTTATCAGAGTTCTGATAATCTTAAGTGATACCACCAAGAGTCTGAATATAGATGGCAGCCTAACTCAAAATCTCTAAAAATTGACCTTGATCGTTTTTCCAGTGGACCCTTCAAATACTTTCATGTCCAAGCAAAGTCTGCAAACATAATAGACGAAATGTCCACCATCCGCAAGGTTCATTGATCAAATTCCACTTGAGATTCGGCTGCACAATGAAAGTGCATGACTGCCAGCATCCAATGGCCTCTCTAATAAAGGACATCACACAGTATATTTCCGTGTCAACCGATGCACTAACTCAGAAAGAAGCTGGGCAAAAAAAGTTGATGTAAAAGCTCAGGCGTTTCCAAGGAGATATTTTGTAAATGAAAGAGCAAGGAATTTTTCATGGGAGGCCTGAAAATTCTAGAACCTGGGTCCAACAATAGTGGTATGACTTTTTTTTCTGACGAGGGCATAAGTTCAATACCCTGCTAGGAGGGACATTCCCAAACTTAATGAAGACCTTCCAGTGAAAAAGGAAGTGAATTTGCAGATAATGGAGGAGGAGACGGGTGAGCATGACAGCTACCATCACCCCTTCACTGTAATTAATAGAGCAGCCAGTTAATATATTCATCGTGGGATTAGGAATGGAAACGGATAATTAAGCTGCTCAAATTTATAAAATTACCTCCAGATTCGCAGTTTATGAGCTACTAAAATTAAAGCAGCCATTTCTGCAGTCCCTGACAATAGTAATAATTATGCTAATGCTTGTAACAGTACAACCTGTAAATGAAATAATGGTTTTTCCACAACTTGCCTAAGTGAAGGTAGGTAACGCTTGTTTGTGGGAGTGTGTGGGTTACGGATGAACAAGAATGTGTGGTGCGTACACACAAACACACCCACGCGTGAGCCTGTCTGTGTGGGGAGCTTGGAGCTTGGCTTTCTTCGCGATGTCTCATCCTTTGCAAAACACGCTGATCAAAGAGCTCACAGGCCCAGGAGAGAGGGGAGAGAGAAAAATGAGGGAGAAAGATGGAGAGAAAGCCTACTCCTTTCCTCCTTCCTCCTCCTCTTTCCATCGTGACTTATGTGGGATCCCCTTTTTGTCGTGCGGATAGTGGAGGCCCACTCCCTGCCTCCTGACTGTGCTCAGAATCCCCCACGATGAAGCGTTGGCTGCCTAAATCACAGCGGGCGAGGAGCTGTTTGCCATGGCTAAGGGGGTCTGCACATGCTCAGTGTAAGCTGTGGTAATGACCAATGACCGTCAACCTTCCTCCCCGGAAACGATATAAGTATTAATCGTAATTAATCCTATGAGGATACACAAACGACTTAATTTCATATAGCAAAGTAAACAGTTTGTCACCGATTTCTGAGCTTTATTTAGAAGTTTAGCAAGTGTGCAGAGTTTTTGGACTGAAGGGGAAAAGGCCCAAAGTTGATGCTATTGTCGCTTCAGCCACACTTTGTTTTTAACCTGCTGGTGATGTGCTGATAGAGTGCCAGTACTCGCCAGCTTTATCAGCACGAAAATGAAGTCTGATCACCAAAAACTTAAACAGAGGGAGGTGAGGGAGAAAAATCTAAATGAGAACAGACAAATCCTCATTAATTCCTTTCAAAATAAAGGTGAGCCCTCATTCTGCTGTTCAGCACTGAGTAAACAGATGCAGGTGTATTTAACTGGCTAGCTCAGAAGAATAGTGCTGCAGGCTGGCAAAATGCTAGCCTTTTTTTTTTTTTTTTTTTTTACAAAATATTAGCAAACTAAAATAAACAGGCAAGCAAAGGTAGAGATTTGAAACGTTTCTGAAAGATGAGTGGTCATCTCGCATGTAAAAATGTTAAAATGATGTGTCGATAAATTAGCTAAGATGAAAAAATATGATGCTCAGTTTCAGTACCTGCTTCAGGCCCCTTTGCAGATGGAAATACTGTGAGATAAAGTGAGCTCATGGACTGCCTATTAAAGGTTATTCTAAGCAGTAGTCCTGTACTGCTTAGAATACAATTCCAACGATAATGACACATCAACCTATACGGTTGGCCGGCATGAAATGTTTTTTTGCCTTTCTTGGAAGCAATATGGCGTACAGGGGCCGAAATACCGCATGTATGAAATATTGCGGTTCTGTCAGTTAGCCTAAATTATACAATTATATATACACATTTTCAGTGGGCCCACTGCAAGCTATGAATTCGTGGCTAGTGTCTGTAATTGCAGAACTTTTTTAAGTATTTGCATGAAACTTCTTGTGTTCTCTCTTAGAGGGCAAACACAATTGATTTGTATAACCCTACAACCTTTCCTTAGTGCCACCACCACGTCAGACTGTACATTTCCAAATCCAAAAACTCAAGCAGTTTTGATGGCAATCAAAAGAAACTTTGTGTAATTGCTTGTGGTGCATACAAAAGGGCTGTAATTGATGATGGCCACCCTGTGACCTTTGCTGTGGTGCCACCTCCAGTGTAAGCCTTGAATTTTTGAAAATGCAATAACTCAACTTTTGTGGTGATCGTGTCAAATCTGCTCTTAACATTGCGTGTGCATAGAGGAGGAACTTAATTGAGCCCCTAAGAACCATACTGGGCCAACCCATGTTGGGGTACTTTTGAGAAAATGGGACTCAAAGTTGCCAGAGTAAACACTGCACCTAGAGTCATCTAGTTTAAACACTGCATTTGGTACAAACTCAAGATATGTAAAATCATGCACATGCACTTCTTGTGCAGGTTTTGGGTGCCCTTCTGCTGCATTAAATTGAAACCAACCTCCTTCTGAGGAGGAAGCATAATCTTCTGATTCATTTGGGACAAACTTTGGGTCTCTGTCATCTTCCACTTCACCATCATCATCAATCACAATAAGCAACTCCTCATCAGTGAGATACCGAGCTGCCATGTTTACAATGAATTATGGGAAGGTTGTGGGATGGCATATTATGGCTAAGGCAGTGCAGTGCATATATACAGGGGCAGAGAAGACATTTGCTTGTATTAACAATCCATGTGGGCAGATTGGGTTGGGCTGGTAGGAAATGTAGATCTCAGTTTTCTGCACATGCTGACTACCACAACTCAATTTCGGCAAAAGTGCGGGATGGCCCGGTATGGTTCTTAGGGGCTCAATTGATCTTGATGGATAAATTACTTTAACTGTGTGCCACCATTAAGTGCAATTACATTTCAAAATGTAATAAGCAAAACTATTTTAATAGGAATCAAATCAACTACGCTGCAGATGTATTGGTGTATGAAAGAACTATCGTTCCTCTGGTGACACTACGATCAATCCTGTAGCAACACCTTCAGGCTGAGCTGAACTTGTTCAAAAATACTAACAGTCAAACAGTTGTTATGGAAATGGTTAAATTTGCTGTGAACATTTCTGGAGCTTGGAGTAGCTCCCTTGTTTATTTTCTCGACCCTAAACCTATTCCTTATGCACTACCACTGGGCCAAACTTACACTTTTCCAGTGGAAAGAATGCCATATAGTTTCAGGAATAATCCCTGCTACCATCCACCAACAGAATTTGTCAAGTTTTATTATGTATGCAGCTGATTTTATTGATCCATGAAGTTCTTAGCACCAAAAATAACCACACAATATTGTTGTGGGTTGCAAAATTATCCGGAAATTGAAAAACAAAATATCCAGCAGTTCTATTAACTTGTGATGTCAGTATATTCACTTGAAAAGGTAAAAATTTTAGGTATTGCTTTTTTCCCCCTCAAAAAGCATATATACTGCATGTACAGTATGTCTATTCTGTGAACCCATTCAGTTTACCACTAGCAGTTCACAGTGAAGTCAATCTCCAGAATTATGTGAACAGTGGTTCAGGAGTAGATAGCCAAGGTGAGGTGGTCGAGATAAGAGCAATTTTAAACGAAGTAGCTGGAAAATAGTCTTGCCATGAGTGCACTGCCGCTGTACTGATATACAAAATGCTTGAAAACCAAGAGGTTTAGCTGATGGCAGTCTACGAGTTTGAGGACACAGAAAAATCTTGCCTCCCATTTGCAATTATTTTTAATTACAGCATATCAAAAGCTTGCCAAGTGTTTATGTCCCTGTGGCAGACCATAGAGGAAGCAAAGATGTGAACAAAGTGACACGTCAAGTCAGTCATAAATACCTGTATGCCATACCTGCATCCCGAAATACGTTTTAACATATGGGGCATTCTAGAGGTGTCAAAAACAAACAAACAAACATACATGAATACAAACAGTTTAATTTTGGTGTGACGGCATGTTCCTGATTGCCTGTCTTGTTTCTCAGTTTCACAGTTTCGAAAATTTCTGGTGAAAGAAAAAGAAGTGTTAAAAAGTTTAGGCAATTAATCCGGAGTAAGCAAACAAATATGTGGCAGATGCTCTCGTATAGGTTACCAACAGCAACGGCCCCAGCAGCTGAAATGCTAAGGTTACATACTCAGCTTTGCTGGTTCAATAGCTGTAGTGGGCTGTCACTGCAGAAATACATGCAGAAATCCATATCTAGCCTCTTCTCCTTTGCTGTAAAATAACTATGCGGTTTAGACCTTGGAAACAAGGTGTGTAGACTCTTAAGCAACCATTGACTCATCATGTAAATATTTATAGATTCCTTCAGCAGATGTATTGAGAGCATTTGGAAATATTTAGAGATAAGTATTGTATCAATATATTACACACTTCATATCAGTAAGGGTGTATCCATTGCGAAACAGATGTGAGTTTCCTTCCGGAACGTTTATTAGCAAAACACTGGAATACAGATTATCTACGCTGTAACACTCACTGATTGACGTTCCAGACATACAAGCAAACACAAGGTATTAAATTGAATATTCAAAAATGCTGCTTATGGCAGAAAACTAAGCCAAAATAGCTTTAAACAAAACAGTGCGACCCGCTAGTGAAGGTCACCTCGGGGCATATATACAGGTGGGAGGACTAGACTGCAGTTCGGTGTCGCTGACTGTATGATTGAACAGCTCTTGGTGACTGAAGCACATGCAGAAGCAGAGACGAGTGTGACGATATCAGCAAACGCTGTGATTTCCACTGCTTTTAGATATTTTGATATATTGCGCAGTTGATAAACATTTGGCCTTTTCATTTCCAAAAATAGATATGAATTTGAATTTTTGCTATTATTTAAAATTATTGCAATTGTTTATTTAGCCTAAAAGAGTTCACAAACGACCAGCGGCCCGTAAGTCTGACACCCTTGATTTACATGAGAATTTCAGTCAGGGCCCTGCTCCACTGCTATAATTGAGCATTGTGTGTCATGCCAGTGTTGTGTTCACTGCTTGGGAATGCAGCCATACCATCAATCAATGGTGCTCTACTGACCACGTTTTGACGGTATAGCATCATTTCTGAAGACTGCATCAAAACAATTAATAGACGTACTTCAGTTCTCAACCTTGAACAAATGCATCCGCTTACTGGGAGAGCAATTTAAATTGGTTATTTTCTGATAAAGCAAACATTAAATTAGTGACAATTACGTCACTAATTAAAACTAGTCTTTATGCTACAAGGCACTGGCTACAAAGTACAATGGCAAAATAGTGATGGCTATCATGTGACCTGACAAAAAAAAAATGGCTCAGAGAAAACATTATAAAAAAGAATAAGCAATAGACAACGCAAGAGGTAGGGGTTGTAGCTGTGGAATATATTTATAATTGTACACAGAATTCCATGCACTATAACTCATTCACTCTGCTTCTTAAAACGTTTAATTGGAAATTTTCAGTGAGACCACCTGCTCGCGAAACGTGCGACGTGGAGCTGGTGGAACGGAACGCTGACGACAACACAACGCAATGCTGCCAGTGGAACTTTAACCTCAAGCAGAGCTCATTGGCTAACATAATATCGGACAGTCCAGCGCACTGATGAAATAAAAT
Source organism: Gymnothorax javanicus (assembly GCA_029692085.1). Classification (NCBI taxonomy): domain Eukaryota; kingdom Metazoa; phylum Chordata; class Actinopteri; order Anguilliformes; family Muraenidae; genus Gymnothorax; species Gymnothorax javanicus. The sequence goes on along the minus strand of CM056210.1, from coordinate 36,450,678 downwards.
GAAAACCGCTTGTGTCTTCATTATCTCAGGCTGCAGCTCTACAGATGGGACAGATTGGCTGCGGGGGATCTCAGAATGTCCAGCTCACGTACCGACTGTTGGTGTCATGTACCACACTATGCTGTTGTAATGGAGCTGCCCAGAACAGGGTTGTTGATATGTAGTTCACCTCCTTTCTGCATGCGTGCATGTGTGTGTGTGTGTGTGTGTGTGTGTGCGTGTGTGTGTGTTTGGGTTGGGGTACAGTGGTAGGACAGTGGAGTGGGCTCTGGTGGGAAGATGAGAAGGGAAGAGGGCGTGAGTGGGTGGGCAGTGAAAGGAAAACCTGGTGGGTGGTTTATAAAATTATTTCTTTTTTTTTTTTTTTTTTGCATGTGGGGGTGGACAGAATGCACATGCTGCCGTGTGGGCGGATTTTGGCTTTTTGAAGGAGGCCCATTGCCACCTACCAGATTAGAAAACAAGCGGTTTCATCACTCTGGGGACATGCCACTGACTTTTTGTCAGGAGAGACAGTGAGTTAGGGAGCGAGGGACAGAGAGAGGGAGCCTGTATGCTATCATACTTATTCCTCAGACAGGCAGAGGGTCTGCGCGGCTTTCTGAAACCAGATAAGACATCTCACTATGCCATACTGCATCTCACTATGCCAAATAGTGCCTTGTGTTTTACTGCTTCTAGCAGTCGTGCATAGATATATTTAAATTAATGTTCATTTTTATGATAATATGCATTTTTAAGATAGCACGATAGCGCCGTTACTTAGTCTCCCTTGAATATTCACTTTGTCAGTGCTAAATTCACACTGACAATTTCAGAGTCTGACCTTAGTGGTGTTTTAAAACGTACACCCAGGCAATACATGACAACATACGGATATTACATTTGACTGCATTTTTCAACATATATTCCGTCTTTACAAATTTTCATAATGACTCTCTGAAAAAAAAAAAATGATGAGGACATTGTGATATATTGCATTGCGTATGACTTCTGAAAATTCGGTAAAACCTTGCAGATTGTAAACTCGAGAAGAAAATGTACTTTTTTATTATATTGAGTCTCTAGCAGTCATAACAGTGTCAATGCTCCATTTGCATGGCAAGCCTTGAACACACAATACATAATTGCTCGCATTAATTATTCCCGAAACCATGGTAACTACAGCAAGTGGCAATGAGCATTTTTGAAGTCATGAACATTTATCATATTAACACTGTTAATTCTATGAAAGGTGGACACCATTTCTTAATTAATAAAAGCGCCCCGTTGAGATTTGCGGTAAATAAAGCTGATTCACCCATGAAATCTGAACAAAATTAAAGACATCCCAATGAAAATCAGTAGAGAGGGAAAAAAATAAACCAACTGCATGCACACACATGCAAAACATTGAGCAATATAGAGTATGATTTTTTTTATTTATTTTTTTTTAAAGTATCACCATGTGAATTCCTGATTCGTAAGCAGGCGAGCTTTTGGATCGCTCTTGTCCTTGCAAAATAGCAGATTTCCACTGCAGTATAAAGCTGGGCTTTTCTGAAGCCTTGAACATCGAAGAGGCAATGCATTATTCTTCAGCAGCCACATTGGGCATTGTAATACATGAAGTTGTTCCTATGCTGGTTTTTGCGCTCCTTGGCCTCAGGTTGTTTCATCGTAAACAACAAAGACTGTGGCTGAGGGATGCATTTTGATGCAACAATAACACTATATGCTTGCCTACATATTAAATGTGGTTTCCTGATAATGTTGGATCTTAGGATTAAGAAGTTTGCTTAACTTGGTACAAGTTGAACGGTGAATGATCAATTTTTATGAAGCTTTCGCGAACATCTGCATTATGCACAGACATTAGATTAACTTAATTAAGACTTCCTTACAATGTGCATTTATGATTAAGTATTACTTGTTCAAAAATTGGTGAAAGAGTTTTCACGTCACTTCCACACATACAGTACCTTTGATTCAGGTGGAGGATGGAGAACAGCCGAGACCATTTGACTGTGCTCCAAAATCATGGCAATGTTTTGGCTTCATTTACACAAATAGAAAGGTGCTGTAATTTTTTTTCACTAATGAAATGCGATTGGATGCTCATTTGCAGAATAATGCTGTTTGGACCAAAAATTATTGATTTATCAACATGCCATTTCATGTAATACAGAGGCAATCTGGATCATATCTGAATAAAGCTTTATTGGTAATACTTTACAATAAGGGTATATTAATTAACATTAGCTAATGCAGTAAGAAGCATTAACTATCAGTTAACTAACAGTACACTAATGGGTCTACTAATCATTTACTAATGGTGTTCATGTTAACTAAGTTATTCATTTATGCATTATTAAATAGTTTGATAGTTTGAGGTGTTACTTAAGGGATACTTAAAGGATGTTTTCAACTTTATAATAAGGATGTCAAAGAGCAATAATAAATGGTAAGTTAAGGTTACCTAATGCTTATTTAGCTCTATGATGCATTGGTTAACTGTTAATTAATTGGTGGTTAATGCTTATTACTGCATTAACTAATGTACCTTCATAGTAAAGTGTTATCCTTTTATTTTGGGGGGTATAATCTGGATATTTTTACAATATTTCTCTCAATACTGACTACAAGAACATTAAATAAGAGAAAAAATATTGAACAATGAGTCTGCCTCATCTTAAATTATTGTAGCCTTTGTGCTATGATCCAAACAAGGAACCACATGCAGATACAGTGTAAAATCCAAAGATGGGTATTTACTGATAGGAATACGGTAGTGGGAGAATAGTAAGAGGGAGAGTCCAGCTTGGTGGGTGTAAACTGGGGAGGGTTGGGGGTGTGTCTGCACCCGGCCAGTCGCGGTCCTGAGGCAGAAGCCCGGTGGTGTATTCCCCTCACCAAAGCAGGACCACTTGACAAACAGACCAAAGAGTTAAGCAGGAATGCAGTACCAATCCTGGAGACCGATTAATGCTTGGGAGGTGTTCCTAATAAACTGGCTAAGAGGAACACACTGGAACAGATGATTAACAGAAATGCGATCCCAATACTGGATACCAATATTAAGGCTCGGGAGTTTGTTCCTATCAATGAGACTCCGAAAGTCATTAAAGTACTGATAAACACACAAAGAGCTTTGGTCAGTATTATTAGATAAACTGACTGATGGGCTTTAGCGGGACAAAGCGTTACAATCCAGCAACACTGCATAACAAAAAAAAAGCTTATATACATGGACCACACACACACACACACACACAAACAAGGAGTGGGGCGCATATTGGGTTACACCTGGGCGTGGGTAAAGAGACAAGACAATAAATCAATTAAGGGAGACAATACTGCCCAATGCGCAGATTTCTGGAAAGGGGGAGGAGACATGAGGTTTGCCACACTTTGACTGTACATGTCCATATCTGTACTGCTGGACAGGAGTGATGTAAAGTTTTCATATGTTATGAGGTAACAAAAGACACTCTTTCGGGAAAGCGATGTCATTTTAAAATTCATCACAGGGCCATTTTAAGTGGCTGGTAGCATTAAGAAACTTTTGGGAAACCCATCCGACGTCTGTCAGACAAATCTCATCCCTCAAAAACTCAATTCAAAATTCAAATTGACAAAAAAAAAAAAAGATCAATCATTATACAACCATGGGTCCCTGGGTGAAGAGACAATTTCTCCACCGTGTTATATATTGATTCCTTCGATCTTGTGGATACCCTTTAAGACACCACAACACTACCGGCCACACCTCGGTGAGTTCTCGCTTAAGAAACCGTGACCGTGGCACTTGATTGATCCTGATTCCAAATGGTCTGGAGCTGGAAAAATGGTCTTTTCACTCAGGGGGCCAAAGGTAGATCATAATCGATATGTCCTCTTTTGAATTAAGACCGTGTTTGACACACAAAGAGGAGAAAAGCAGCTGCTTCCATAAGATAAACAGTACACAAACCCAGACGGGTGGAGGACTGCTCAGCTCGCCAGCACCACGCAAACTGAGGAGAGAGATCACTTCACATAAAGTTTAGATATTAAAGGTCCTCTATTGTGCCCCCAGGCGCACAGCTAATTAGCCAGTATGAGCCAGTTCAAAGTCTTCCCTTCCTTTCATCACAAGGGGGAGTGACCACCCAGAATAATTAAATCTGATTGACTGCGTGGCTGAAGTAGATCAGTTCTTCTTACCTCTGGTTGGTTACTTCCCCATGTGATGTCAAGAGGGGAAAGATTTTGAAATGGCTTGTAATAACCAATTGGCTGTGCTCCTGGTGACATAATAGGGGACCTTTAAAGCCTCCTTCCCAAAAGGTAGGGGTGTCCAATCTTATCCGCAAAGGGCCGGTGAGGGTGCTGGTTTCCCTAACAGCCTAACACTAATACACCTCATTTTACTTATCAAGGTCTTGATTGACCCCCATGATTAGTTAATTAGATGATTCAGGTGCTTTGACACTGGACTAGAATAAAAACCTGCACCCACATAGGCCCTTTTCGGATAAGATTGGACACCCCTGCCATAAGGCCAAAATACACACAATTCATTGAGGGAGTACCCCCCCCCATGGTGGCAACTACACATATATTGTCACAATCCAGCCCAGCTCCTCCACTTCCTAGCATCATATCCATTCCCATTATCTAGTCCTAGTTTTCCCCCTGCTCCTGACTCTGGGCTGACTGACAGAGAAGACAGCCTATCAGCATTCTCCTGTTATCACACCTGTTTCCACTCCCCTCATCAGCCACAGTATTTAAGCCAGACCAGAAATGCCATCAGTGCCAGATTATTGTCTCTCCTTGGTGCTTTTCTTGTCATTTTTCTTGTTCTCTTGTTCCTGTATTTTTGCTCAGGTTTTGACTCTTGCCTGTTCTGTGGATTTTGTATTTTTGCCTGACGTTTTGGTACCTTTGCCTGTTTCTCCCTGCCTCATTAGTGTTTTGATCTCTGCCTGTTTTTGACCATTGTCATACTGCCTGAGCCCTTTGGTACCTTGCCTGTTTACAGTTTTTTTGCCCTTTTTGCATTTTCCACTGCAATTTGGATATTGTTGACTGTATTTTTGTGCTCTTGTATTAAAACTACTCTAATCTTCTTCAGTTGGCCTTGTCAGTCTGCTCTTGAGTCCTCCATTAGCACCTGGCCTCACCCAGCCCTGACACATATTTGTAAGGGTGAAGCCTCGTCACGGAGTCAAAGAGGATGTCCGTTTCCTGAAGGTGCTCAAACTCCTGCCAGCACATGCCACTTTGTCACCCTGTATGTCTGCTTTCAATGACCTTGTGTGATGTCCTCACTGGCTGACAGACGAAGTACTGGTCTGTCTGCCTGAGTGGACGTGCCCTAACTGAACAAGCAGAGACAGTTGTACATTGAACTAATCATTAGTCAGCTAAATGGCAATGCTCCAAGTTAGATGAACCTTAGTGAAAAGGAATCTAAAATATGAAAGGGAAAAATGAAGGGTTAGGATGAAGCACTACCCTCGAGCTTAGCAAGGATTCTGATCGGCTTTTATATCGAGGTCTAAGTGGAAGCTCAGAGGGGATAGAGCTTTTTCTATCACTGCTCCCAAATTATGGAACGATCTACCATTCCACATCAGACAAGCCCCCTCGCTGCCCATTTTTAAAACTCATCTTAAAACCCATTTGTATTCCTTGGTCTTCGACCCAGCATGAGTCTCTGCTCTTGTTTTAAGTGCCTCTCATTGTTCTCATTGTTTTTATTATTTTCTGTTTTTATTGTTTTATTGTTTTTAATTGTTTATGTTTTATGTTCTTATTTCTATTTATGTATACCACTTTGTTTCAGCTGTGGTTGTTTTTAAAGTGCTCCATAAATAAAGTTGAGTTGAGTTGAGTAGATTGACAAGACCTGATTCCCCAAGCAAATCTAACTGCTATCCAAGAAAGCAACCTTGGAGGAAGCTGCATTAACAGTTTGAAAAAAAAAAACAGCTTATCTGCATTCAACAGTTTGTATGATATCTCGGATAGGCTGTCCCACCCATTCACCTGAACCTCCTCTCTACACGGACTTTGCCTCAGAATTAAATATACTGGTTATATACAAATAAAATTTCTACTGCATTATTTTTCGTAGCTTTAAATTCTGACAGTGACTGAGAACAGCCTGGAAAAACGGATCCCAGTAGCACTCCTAGGATCTGGCCCAGCATGAGCCTGGATTCTGCATAGCTTGCTTCAGAAGGTTTCCAGCCTCCTTTGCTTCAAGTTTCTGAAGCAGAGGAAGGAGAAAGCTGAAGGATGGAAAAACATAACAGGCCCATATGTCACTATGATGTTTAAAAATGGTCTAGTAGTCGTAGTTTTTTCTAAGAACAAGTGTTAATTGCCAGGAATTAAAAAAAATCCACCTCCGCTTGTCCAATGTGGTGCCTGGTTCCCTCCACCACCTGCGGAGAAGATCTGTGGTGATAGTTAACAATTAAATGCCCAGGTCTACAATTTGAGTGCAAACCTGCAAAGATGGGGGAGCCAAGGTTGTTCCACAGGTAAGCACTGAGGTGCAAATGCTGATACTGTCTGGTGACAGATTACAGAACCTAATGTGTTCTCACATGCTTTGTTGCTTGGGACAACACCAACTAAACCATCCGCAAACAGCAACCATCCCTCGCTCTCAACATAGCTTGAGAACACCCGAAGAACAGAATGGTCTGGCAAGATACAAACGTGCCTGTTTTTCTCTCTTAGTAAGGAGAAAGGTCCAAAACCTGTGAATGTTCCAAGATCATGGTTAAATTATGACTTCACGTGCAGGTAGGCCAGTCTTTGTATCAGAATTTAAGCCTCTGGTTCCTCCAGTTACCCAGCCTGCTGAGTCCTTGAGGCTCCTACTTTGAAGTGCTTGCGGCTATGGTAGGCTGTGAGGGAGGTTCCTTTCCTGACCTGACAATGGAATAAGGTATGCAATGCAGTGACAATTGCATTTGAGCACAAGCTGCCCTTTAGGACACTTTGGGCTGTGGTCGATGCTATTTTTAACAAATTATTAAAGCAGCCGCAACTGGAGAATGTCTCCTTTTTGTGGTGGGACATGGTGTTGGGGTGCTGGAAATGACAGAACATTCGAAAGAAGAGTTTTTTTTTTCCACAGGTAGGATCGTGGTTGGAGCTTCTGTGCATGTTGAAAAGTAATGTGGTCACGGCTGAGTATGATCTTAAACAATGTAGTGCCCAGGCCTTGCCTTTTACCAGAAGAAATTTGGTCGAGTAGCCATATTTTTTGGGTGAAAAAAATCAAAAAGACGTGTCGGATGAAAGAAAGTCAGTGGAACTTGGTGTCGCCAGCACAACTCCCACGTGCTGCCTGGAAACCACAGATGAAAGAGAAGAACACTCGTTGCGAGGGAAACAGAAAAGTGAGACAGTGGCAGACGCTGGCTTTTGTTTAGAGGAACACCAATTTTTGTGTCAGCATTTCATTTATTTTTTTCACAAGCCTCGTTCCACAGAGTACACAGGTTGAGCCAGATTAGTCAACAAATGCCACACGCTGAGCTGAAGCACCAGAAGCTCACTGAAGAGCTATAGCATTTGTATCTGGTAAATAAATACATGGATATCATGACCAAGTAACTCAAGGCAACCTGTTAGTACATCTTTAAGGGTCCCAAGGATTACATGTATAAATGGTTCCACATTGTGGACACTTATGTGCATTTTCCATGCCACGATGATGCTTCTCACACCGGAATCATCCAATTGTGTGTTTTCTCCCATCAAATGTTAATGCAAAGTTATTATATGCTTATTGACCACTTATGAACGACTGCATGGGGTGCAAAATAAGTATCGAGCTGGACTAAATATTTGACACATCAGTTTGATCTTTCGTTCTACGAACTATGTGAAATTCAACGCATGCAAGAAAATGCGTTCATTTCACACAAAAAAATCGAGCATATTGTGTAAAAGGCACAACCTTTGGTTGACACGATGGGTCTTACCGACACTCCTACATGATACGGGGTTTGAGTGTCTGAATGTGTTCGTGCGTACGTGCGCGCAAACTGAAAGAGTGAAGTTAATGTATGTAACTCATGTTGATTTAATTTTGCTTCACTTTTCTGCTTTAGCCCTTAACTGCAGTGGTATCCTGCAGGGCTGGGTTGTAGGCAGGAATGAGAGAGCACAAAAATCTCAGTTCCTCACAGGTTCATTGTCATTAGCCCATGAATTGTGTGACTTAGCGGAACCCACTTGGAGCAAGGTGAATGTTTTTACATTGCCGACATCCACAACATGAATTATATTAGCACCATGCTTGGGAGAGCTGAGGGCAGTTCTGGTTGCCAGGCAACGATATTACTCTATGAAAGACACTAAAGAGGGGAAGACAGAAAAGAAAAAGAAATCATATACTGTATTATAGTCTTATAGTTGTCTAAATCAATGCTTTAAAATATGCAATTATTTGAATTAATTAGAAGGATACCATGTAACTGTTCGATAACACAAGTCCATCCTTCCATTCTCCATACCCGCTTCTTCCTCACTAGGGTCGCTGGGGGAGCTGGAGCCTATCCCAACTGACTACAGGCGAAAGGCAGGGATCCAAACTGGACAGCTCGTCAATCCATCGCAGGGTGCACACAACATTCACTCTCAAACTTGTTACTGCCTTTGAGTCGAGTCGTAACAATTGAGGGCTTCGTCCCGATTGTTACGACTTGGCTCAAAAGCCGTAACACACTCATACCTATGGGCAATTTAGAGTCTCAAATTAGCCTGATGTGCATGTCTTTGGACTGGGGGAGGAAAGTGGGGCACCCAGAAGAAACCCATGCGAACACGGGAAGAACATGCAAACACCACACAGCATACTTCCCAAGTTTGAAGAAATGCTGGTCCACAACGACAGCGTTTCATTTCATTGAGCGGGATTCCGTTTCATTTTTCATTTCAATGATTTCCTTATCATTTTATTGACCGGATGGTTGAATTTGCATTTAATTTTGTTGATTCATAACGCATTATTACTCTTGGGTGGAGAAATAACGCGTAAATCTCGCAATTGCGCAAATTGCAGGCTTTTTCCTTTGCTTGAGGGTCGATGGGTTTTGCTATTCAAATGCGGGTCAGACCCGCCAGATGCGGGTCACTTGGGAGCTATGTACAGAAAGGCCTCTGGCCAGATATGTCATGAATAAAATCAATCTCCTGTGAAGCCATTTCTCTCTAATGTCATGGCTGCGTCATCCCATTAGCTTAAGGGGCTGCAGCCCCAGGCACCGGCCACCAGGGGGACCAGTGCTGTGAGCCGGGTCATGAAATTATTTACTATTTCCTCAATCAACTGACGTTATTGAGCCTATTCGTCCATGTAACATACAGTAGGTGGAAAGGACCACCACCATTGAGACCTGAAAGATCACAGTTTGCATTACGTCCATCTCGTCCCATTCTAAATTTTGAGAAATGGACCCATCACTTGACTGAAAGTGTGTTTATCGTCAAATCATAAATTTATTTCCGAGAATTTTTTTTATTTTATTTATATAGCAGAGAAGCTGGAGATGCGGGCTGGGACAGGCGGTGATGGAGACAGAAAACATTAGCAGCACCTGCATGTCTGCTCAGTGTATGGGGGTCAAAGAACAAGTGATTTACTGACTTTTGTAGAAAAAAACATGCAATGACAAGCACAAAATGATAAAAGGTGTGCACATAAAAAGATGCATTAGTGGCATTTAGGTGCACAGACCATCAACATTTCAACAGATGGGGACGACAAGCAATGTCATGCATAAATTTCTGAACATTGTAACAATATTAGGGAATGCCAAGCCTATAGTTTTGTCACTATGTTTTTGGACTGGAAATGACCAAAAAGTTTTTAACGAGAGCTTTCAAGTGAAAGGATGCTTTAACGCTCGAAAATATTAGCATGAGAATGTAAATATAAGTTCCATTTTAACTCTTTTAGCCATGTTTGTGTTACCTCTATAGGTATTTTTGGAAATTGGTGAAATGCCGAATGCGACTTTTGTATCAAGAGAGAACATCTTTCTTTCTGTCCTTCATCTTTTCGATGTTGAAATGCTTTATTACAAATGACTGTCCAATACTTACAGTTCAGTTCTTCTTTCTCTGCTGCCGAATGCCAAATAAAACCAATAAGTGCATAACTTTTCTCAGTCTGTGTAAATGCATTGGCTTACAAAGAGGGCATTAAAACAGTGAACTTCAAAGCCTCAAGTAATAATCTCAAACATTATCTTTTAAATAATTTTCTGTTAAGTCACGATCTTTCGCCGCATAAGGTAACACAATGATGATTCAGCCTCTCGCCCTCTGATGAAAGCCAATGCATTTGCATTATTTACCAGTATAAACAACTGGGTGTCAGTGGTGACATTCCTGGGAAAAATCACAAGCAGCACACTGTTAGTGATGCATTTTCCATCACCCAACAGGAAGTGGCCAGCCAGAGGGCAACTGCAGCTAATGCAACAGACTCGCTGTTCTGTTTTTTTTTTGGTCCCTGTTTGCGCTGTGAGTAAACAATGGCCCAACAAAAAAGAAAAGGTTGATTATCACAGATGAGGAAACTTCAAAAAATCTGCAAATCCACTAAAAAAGAAGCAAATTTATCGTTCAGAAGAGGGCAACCAGTAAAAAAAAAAATGAAGGCGGTGGCTATTTTTAGGCCAGTTGTAAACTTAATCAAATTTACTATTATTACAAATTTCCACATTCACATGCACAGTGTAGGAAATGCGGCCTTGGAAAAATATTGCAATCACTGTGACTGGTATGAAAATAGCCAGCGTCTTATTCTGCTGCATGTTTTATTGTTAGCGTTACAAGACCAGCTAGCTGGCTAACTTACTTTAAGTTACAGTGAGAAAGTCACCTACTCTAGCTAGATAATGTTAGTTATTAGCTAGCTAACTTAGCCAGCTTGCCATCGAGCCAATCTGCATTCCAAAGTTTCTTGCAAGGACAAACTTGGTGTAGCTAATCAACTCTTCTACATGACACTAATCACTACCGACTATTGACTGTAAAGATTGACGACCTGACAGCTCCCCAAATATTACCGAGCCAACGCTGAACTGAAAATTACGCTCTCATAACTACCTGATTAGCTAGCTAAGATAACAAGCAACTAGGTAGCTAATGTCACAAGAAAAGTCATAGTTGTCCTGCTAGCTAAAGTGAGCCGATATATTATAGTTAATGCAGCGGTCTAAGCAAAGACTGAGCTGAATAGCAGTATCTTAGGTCTAAGTCCAGATTTCCTCCACTGCGCATTTGGAAGTTTGTAAGAATGGCACATTGGAGTAAGATTATGACTGGTGTAAAAATTGCCTCTGCCAAAAAAGAATGCACCCCTCAGCAGTAAAAAACAGGAGTTGCCATCTGTGTTGCCTTGTGGACAGCACTGAATGAGGTGAAGGGCCAGAGGAGATTTATGAAGATTTCTTTTGGACAGGTAAGTATCGCTAACATATATAAATATAAAATTTACTCTAACTAAATTGTTGACCTTTGTTTTGGGTGGAATTGATCATTGCCTGTTTTATCGTCAATAGCTTGGAAAACAACACATGGGACTGTTTTAGGGCTCATTTATTCTCTCTGTTAGCAAACTAGCCATGACAAAATACATTGCCTCTTCTTTCAAGTGCATCATACACATTTCACATGTGCTGTACTTACAAGTGCAAAGTTGTTGGCATTATACTTGAAGGACAGCCTTAATTCCACTAATTTGCAAATCCCTTAATTCAATTGAAAAAAAGTACACATACAAAATAAGTAATGTTTTAGTTCCACAAATTTAATATATATTTTTTTAATATAATATTTTGAACTGTGCTTTTTTCAATGTGTTCCAATGAAATTACATTGCCTCTAGTCTTCATAACACTCAGTAGTAGTTTTGAAACTAAGGACCCTAATTGTTGGAGTTTTGAAAAGTAGAATTTATGCCCATTCTTGCCTGTTATAGGAGTTCAGTCTCTCAATAGTCCAGAGTCTCTGTTGTCGTATTTTGCACTTCATAATCTGCTATATGTTTTCAACAGGAGACAGGTTTGGGCTGCGGGCAGGTTAGTCTGGTATTCACACTCTAGTGCATGACTATGAAGCTACGCTGTTGTCATATGTGCATAGTGTGGCTTGGCATTATTCTGCTGGAAAAAGCTGTCCCTGAAAACACAATGACTAGAAGGCAAAATATGCTGTTCCATAGTGCCCATGTACCTTTCAAGTGTGCCTTCACAGATTTGCAAGTTGCTCAAGCCGGGAGCACTAATGCAGCCAAGACCATGACAGATGCTGGACCTCAAAACTGTCGTTGATAAAAGTTGGTCCTCTTTGGCCCTGAGAACATAAAATTCAGTAACAATTTGAAAGATGAACTGTTTGCACTACAGGACTCTTTCCTACTTTGCGTAAGTCCATTTCAGGTGAGCTTGAGCCCGGAGAAGTCAGCTGTGTTTCTGAAAAATGTTGATATACAGCTTCCTCTTTGCATAGTTGAGCCTCAACTTGCATTTGATGATTGGATGATGAATTGTGTTCACTCACACAGATCCTATAAGCTCATGAGGTTATGTTCATTACAGATGCATGTTGGTTCTTCATGTAGTGTTGACTGAGGACTCGGAGGCCATCCAATGTTGGTTTTCAGCCTCATATTCCACAAACATAGATTGCTGTGGTTTCTATTGATTCTCTGAATCTTTTCACTCTAGTGTGGACTGTTGATGGTAAAATCCCAAAATTCTGTGTCATTACACATTGAGAAGTGTTCATAGATTGTTTGACTATTTGTTCATGCAGCTTTTGACTGAGTGACAAATGTGAAAACCACCTTACCAGTAAATGACCGCGTCTTTCGTGACTGCTCATTTTATACTGAATCATTATTGAATCACCTGTTGCATGTTCACCGGTTGACCTGCGGAATGTTCCAAACGAGTGTTTTTCTGAAGTTTCCACAACTTCTCCAGTCTTTCCATTCGCCTGTCCCAATTTTTTGGAGTATTTTGCAGGACGCAAATTTGGAATTCTTACAAAAGCAAATATCTACAAAAACAACAAAGTTGATAAAGAAAAAAAAAATCTTTACTTTTTTGTGCTATTTTCAACATAATGCAGGTACAGTAAAGGAGAATTTACCAATCAAAATTCTGACACTGTCCCATTTCTTGCAGAATTGAGGTTGCCTTTGAATCTAACATGTCAAGTTAATATAAATTTCCATACTTATATAAATCTGGCATATTGTTGTGCACTGCTTTACCTTTAAATGATGGACTTATGTCACATACAAATGACATTTATTTGCAACTCAAAGTATTTGGCATGTATAGTTTTTGGTGAGGCAGTAGACTGTCAGCCTAATTAAAAAGATGTAAAGAATGCGTTATTGCTGTGAAAGTGCACACACAAGCCCACATCACACACAAACAGACATATACACTTTGACACTCGTCCAAGCATACATTCGCACTCAGATAAACACACACTTAGGCGCAAAATACTCGCACTCCTGAAAACGCGCCCTCACTGGTCACACGCATACGCACTCTCTCGCGCACACACTCATACAAATGCACATACATAAAATCACCCGCCCACACTCCACCCCCTGAACACACTCACAGTAGATGAGAGGATCAGAGTGGCTGCCTGTATTGACTGCATTTGAGAGCAGCTTCGCTGAGAGGCAGAGCGTGAGTCGCGGGTGGAGGAAGCTGACCCGCTCACTAACGACAGATCCGCCATCCAGCCCCTTACATAACAAAGAGCGCTAGCCAGGCTCAACTCCTACAGCTGTTTCATGCCAGTCACGACTCAAATGTGTGGGCTCTCTATTATCATTAGCGCCGCTGAAATTCCCTGCCCCCTCTACCTGTTTACTCGCCCATTATTTGCTACAAGCTGGTGGTGAGCCCCTACTTCAAAAGACAAGCTTGTCAAAATATAGACGGGGAGAAACCTGCCAGTTACCTAGAATGTGGGAGACAGCTGTCTGGGGATAGGCTCTGCTTCAGCCCTCCGTTGTGCCACCCCATTGTGCCCCTACATTTTAATGCCTCCCGCGCACTGTACTTAGCTTTTCTGAAGAGCAGACAAAGGCTGAAATTGCAGTACCCTGGGATGGGATGAACCCCTCTGCATAAAACACAAGCAAAAATCAGGAATGTTTAGGTGCGAATGGAAAGTTCATGAATAAATATGAAGACGCTACCTACGCCTCTGCTATGCTCTTTACCTCCCTCCATCTGCCATGTGTGAGGGGAAAATACATCCCCCGTTTCTGCAATTTCTCTCGCCTCTTAGCCCCTGTGTCATTCGCTCTAAGTGTGTGTGTGTGTGTTTGTGTGTGCGCACGTGTGACAGTGAGAGAGGGAGGAGAGAGAGAGAGAGAGAGAGAGAGAGAGAGAGGGAATAGGGCTGTGCATTGTGGTGTATGAGTTATAGCGCATGACTCGGCGTACGTATTTAGGAGTGTGTGTGTATGTGCAAGACTGTGTGTGTGTTTTGTGTGTGTGTGTGTGTGTGTGCACTTGTGATTTTGTGTCTGTGTCTATTTGCAGGAGTTAAATTGGACTGAAGCCGGCCAGTGTTCAGGTCTACTTCCTTAAGTCCAAATTGCACCATCTCAGAGCTCAACCCTGGTGACATCAGTGGGATGCTAAAATTGATATTTTAATTCTCCCTTCATATATTTATGCCGTAAGACTGCGTGGAATATTCAGTAAAAGGGACACTTTCAAAGAAAAAGCTGTCAGAAATCATGGTCTAAAACAAGCCTATCAGCGGTATTATTTAAAGTTAGCTAGTAAATGCAGTGTTTTCCATTAATTGGCAGATCTGTTTCAGCCTGCAGAATGAAGCCAAAACATATGCCTCATAATAAACAGTAAACATAAAAATTGTAATGTGTGTTGGGAATGGGATGATGAGGTCTTATTATTTATTGCACTAAGTTGATAAATCTACATGTATATTCAGTAATATTTATCCTATTCAAAACTGTTGAAAAATGATGATGACACTTGATATTTGCATAGTCTCTGCATGGAACTTGTTGCTTCAATTACTTTAGCTATTTGAGAAAGTCGTTTTTGCAGTATTAATTTTTTTCCTTGATATATCAACTTTCACTTGCCATCAAGTTGAATGATATCTCAGAATCTGACTGAATTGGACAAATTTTTCGCAGGACGACAGCTAAGCGGAGTCCTGCTCTGTAAATGCAAAAATCTGTTTATAATTAATGTAAATGCAACGCACACGCATGATGTCCCAGCCCCCCGACTGCAAATTATTAGCTAGAAATACAAGTCTGTCGACTTGATCGGGATTAAGTGTGGCTCTTTTCATGTTTACAATACGCCCCACAGATGAGAGCATCCAAGTGCTTGACCACTATAACTTACTGCCGTCATGTGTTTTAATGATGCTCAATCAGGAAGAATACCATATTCACCGCTCCTAATGTTAAGCAACATCTCCAACTCCTCTGCGGAATCTGATCATAAACCTGCAGACCTCAAGTTGCTAGCCCACATACGTTGCCTTTCCGTAGCCGACTCATTGTGTTAGTTGACGTTGGCAAATAAACACATATTTAGCTATTATTATTCTAGCCAGAAGCGATGAATTGGCCATGTCAAAAAAAAAAAAAAAAACAAATAGAATGGTTGTTATTATGGCATTATGGAAGCATAGCATATAGTAATTTTCAATGAGGGGAGTGTCGCTTTAGGTTGATAACTATCTTTGTATTTCCGAGAGGCAAAGTTCGTGGTTAAAATAACATGGTTGACAAAAATAGCATTACATTGAGGTTTATTTAGGCTACCTTCAACGGTGGCGTGTAACTTCCATTTTCCAATACTTTTGTTATTTTCGGATGCAGTCCTTGCCGGATATATCATCATAAAATATGGCCCAACTTGGTTCACTTATCTCACTAGAGTCGGGCTTGAGGCCAAAGGCAAACTTTGAGGTTAATGTTTACAGTTGAAATGAACACAGCACGGTTCAAAACAATTGCTTTCCCATCATAAATATACTTTAATGTGTCTAGTTGTACCATTTTACTGCTCTGTCATTGCCATATTAGCTTAGATTACTGCCAAGCCCACAGAGTCAGTGACAGTCACCCATTGCCATTTAAATGACATATTTCTCAGTATTAACACTTAATCATGTGTTTAAAACATACCAGAATCAAGAAAAATATGCAAGGTATTTATTTCACCAAGTTTTTTTTTTGGATGATTTTATTTGACGCCAGAGTGCAAACCATTTTGGTTCGCTAAATACCTCAAAGTTAGCCTATGACTGAAAGTACAACTCTCGTGAGCCCAGACGAACAGACCTGTACTATGAATAACTACATATATCAAAGGGCTCAAAAAAATTTGAGACTCTGTGAGGTATCGTTCAGGAACCAGTCGCGATAACCAGGAATTGCAAAAGATGTGATTTTATTAGCGAGGGGGTAAACCCCCGCAGGACCGAAGGCAAAAGTACAAAGTCCACAATCCAAAATAACAATCCTAGGGGCAGAATCCAGAGTCGAAAAACCAGGGCAGCAATACAGAAATCGTGGTCAGACAAAAAGGGTTCGATACACAGGAGCAGATAATAAAGCCAAATCAGAGCCAAAAAGAGGTAGTCGGGCGGTCCAGTCAGAAAGGTAACACTAGGAGTACGAGGCAAGAAACAAGAGCAGCACAGGTAAACAAGGGAAACATTCTGACGGGGAACTGCAGTGAGAAGACTGTTTAAATACACACAAGGGAAGTCACATGCTATGATTAGGGAAAGGTGAACTGGATCAGACTAATTACGTGGGAGCAAACATGAGGGAGAACCTAACCACATGAAATTGGCAAAAAGCCAAAACGCGCGGACAGGGAACACGAGACAGCCTATGACAAAACATACAGCTCCGGTTAGGGAGTTCTAATGTGCACAGATAATGAGAGGCAGGACAGAGTGGAGCAGGTGCGGAGGATCCGCTGAATTGCAGCAAAGACTAAGAGAAGGCAAGAGGCGGAGACTAGAGCAGGGCGAGTGCTGAGAGCTTGTTAATCAATTAGTAAGTGCAGCTATACAATCCCTGGTGCTCGTTAGTAAGTTAGTATTATATACAATGTTAGTCTGGGTTAGTAACTTTAACAAAACAACAAACTGTTAGTATTGGTTGGTAAAATAGAAAAGAGAGACAAAGGAAGTAAACGAGACTAGAAGGAATGTTTGAAACCCAGAAACCATGAAATCACCTAAACATGTGACACGGAGGACTGGGGAGAAGCTGTAACTTAACAAGAGACCAGACAGGGGAGACAAAGTGCAATGAAGGGCATGGGCAAAACATGGACCGGACTATAACAGAAAAGTGGGTCAGGAATGGCAAAAACGAAAACATGGCAAGGAACAAAAACTGAACAGAACATGGCAAAAACCTAATAGACATGATCATAAACAAAACAGGGCTTGGAGAAAACATAACAAGCATGGCAGAATCATAACAAACATGGCAGAATCAAGACAGACATAGCAGAATCATAACAGACTCCTAGTAAGTGCGAGTTGGATGTCGATATGAACAGTTGCAAGCTGGGAATTGGTACTTCTTATAAATACTGTATGACTTAAACGCGGTAGAAATCTGCTACATTTATATGCATTATTTTTGTGTGGATAATCTAAAGTGGAGCTGATATTGGCAAGAAACTCATGCAAAGTATTTGGTTGTTTTACCTGAGCTCTCTTTAGCCATAGCTTGCAGGTGATCCGCAAATGGATTAGCCACAGCTTGTCCTGTAAATGAGATCGTTCTCAAACTAGCCACCCCACCTAGGATCCACATTGCGAAGCTCAATTCTGTGGCTGTTAATTGCTAACAAAGGACGCCATGTGTGGATCCATTATCTTGCTATGGCTGTGCTGCGCTCTTGCCAGTTTGCGCTGGCTTCTCTAGCAATGCAAAGAATGACTGGAGTAACTGAAGATTTAAAGATTTAAATGCTGCCCTAGAGGCTTGTTGGTATTTATTCAAGTGTTTTAGAGAAGTAATTTTTGGAAGATATTATTTTTGCTCCTAAGGTAAAACCTTTGTCACCATTGAGGGACAGATAGGCAATTCTTACACCTCTTCCCCCTCTGCCTTGCGCTTAGCTTGCAAATAGCTGCCGAGGGAATCTGACTGCCTTTTGCAGCGTTGGTTTTTTGGTGGTTTTTAGCCTTTTGGGAGCAAATGAGTTGGTAAGCTGAAATGCATACTTACAATTCATAGGTAGGGGAGAATGACAGGCGCTGAATCGCTAATAAACTATTTTTGGGGGGATAAGTCTGATATCCCTATGGAAGCAATTACATGAATCCTGCTGAACAACTTCCACAGAGTCTGCAGTACCCTGGTCATTTGTAAGTCATTTCAATCATGCATATTGTTGGTGGTGATGTCCTTATTTCATTCAAATTCTGATGTCTTTGCATCTTTAACAGTCTAAAATGTCACCTGTCTCTCTATCAGCCAAAATATACAGGCTTCATATTCAACTCATCATTAACTGTCCATCAGGCATTCTTCAGTGGCTATGTAGACTATCCATCAGCCAGTCAGGAATGCTAACCCTCATCAGCCTGAGCTAGTATCTGGGTCTGCACATCAGCAATACTGGCTTCTTGCTAGCTTGTATCTGGCCCCTAGCATCTGGCCCTTCTTCAGCCAGTTAGTAAACCTGGCTCTTCATGAGCCTGCTGGGGGACATGAGGACATTAACAGGGCTGCCAACTCTCACGCATTCGCCGTGAGTCTCACGCCTCTTAGAGGCATTCACGTTCCCATGGCGCAGTCAGCATTATTCAACTGACGCGAATTTAAGAGATTCTCACACGGAATTGAGTCCTTGAGCATGGAAGTCAACCAGTTTCACGTGCATTACGGTGGATTTCACCACTAGAGACGTGGAAATCAATTATGACTCTGGAATTGTCACGTTTGTCTTTACACAGGGGTTGGAAGCAATGGAATTGTATAAAGACGTTTCAAATGGTCTTATTTCGTTTAAACAATTTAAATGATCATGAAACACACACATTGCTTCCAACCCCTGAGTGAGGAAAAGCGCATAACGTTTGGAGTCACAGTCGCTTCCATGTTACTCGTGGTGAAATCCACCGTAACGCAAGTGAAACTGAAACTTCCACTCACAAGGACTTTGATAACGCGTAAGAATCTCATTAATATTCGTTGGTTGAATAATTGCTGACTACGGTGAATATGCCTTCAAAATGCGTGAAACTTGCACCGTATGCATGAGATTGCGTAGGAAGTTGGCAGCCCTGCATTAATATATGCCTTATTTTGTTGCTAGCAAGTATCTAGCCCCTTGTATCTGGCCCTTCATCAGCCAGTTAGTAATGCTGGCCCCTCGCCAGCCCACTTGCCAGTATTTGGCTCTTAATCAGGGCGTTAGCAATACTGACCTCATCTTACTAGCTGGTATCTGGCCCTCAGTAGCTGTCTTTTTATCACCCAATTAGAAACGCTGGCCTGTCATCAGCCTGCTAGTTAGCATCTGACCCTTTGTCAGCACATTGACAATACTTGCCTCATCTTAGCCAGTCTCCGGCTTTTCATCAGCCAGTGTTAATGCTGGCCCTTATCAGCCAGCCAGATATACTGGGAATCCAATCAAGCAGTACTGGTGACACTTTATTCTTAGTTTGTTAACATTTGTCAATTGAATGAATTATGAGTCACCTACAATAAAGCCCTTAAGCTAATTCTTAGCTTTGGGGGTGAAGATGCTGCCCGATCATGGCATCCTTCCCACGATTGGCTATCAGGCCCTAATGCAGTGTGCCAAAGTCCAATTTATGTTTGGTAAATGAAGTATTGAAATTGTGAACTAGTTTCATAGTTTCCTTAATTGTAAAGACTACCTCATTCATTTATTCATAAACCCTGATCAGCTGTTACAGTTGTCATGTCGCCAGCCTGATGCCAATTTGTTTCTTCAACCATCACCTTCCCCATCATCACAAGCATTAAGTCTTCGTTTGATGAAAGACGGGGATTTAAGATGTTGCCCGATTATCAGCCAACTCCATATTTAGTCAAGTAAGTATTGAAATTGTAAACTAGGCCATCCTGATTTAAATAGTTTTAACCATCTTGCTAACTAAGGTGACCTATCACCAAATCTAGCTCAACTAGGTAATTGATTTTACTTCTCAACATTAGTTTTTCAGTCACTGTGCTCAGAGTGGTGAGCATTTTACCATTGCTTTTTGTTGGATTTTCAATATCACTTCAGATTATATTCTATTGTTCCAGGGTCGGATACCTTCAGAATATATGACCTGGGAGGATGTGTGTCATTTTACAGTGGAGAACTCTGGTGCTAAAAGTTCTTCAGTCAAAAAATGTCTATTTTGAGAAAAAGTATCTGAATATATCATGGATTTAAAAAAATCTGTCAGTTGGAGAACTCTGTGCTGAAACTACTTAAGTCAGGAAATCTCCATTCTGAAAAAATTGAGAAAAATCGATTAATGCTTGGTTCCCACTGTCGTGCGCTCCGTGACCAACGCCATGATTGGCCATTTGTAGCTGATCGTGGAACTTCTCTGAAGCTGCTTTCACACCGGACGCGAATGTTTGAATGTAATCTGTCGTGCGAAAAATTCGTTTCGCATCCAGTGTGAAAGCGGCTTAAAATTTCAGGTTTGGATACAAGCTGATGTGGTGATCACGATTGACAATTTACTGTGTTGATAGTAGGAAAGTTTTGAACCGTCCAAAACTTTTCTACGATCAACACGATTGCCACGACTGACCTAAAGATCTGATAGGATCACCACAATTACGATTAAGACCACGATTTCAATCGTGCCGCGAATCTTGATAATTGGAATCTAGCATTAGGTAACTATAAAAGATGTTCTTCCATTTTACCTCATGGTGTGTGAAAATTTGGCTTGAGTGCTTTTAGCACTTCCATTTAATCTTTTAAGAAACTCTGCAATTTGTGAATTGTTACGTTCAAAGTCAAGTTTCAGCCAATGGCGGTGATCCGTAGTGCAGGAAATAAAACAGGATGAAAGTTAAAAAAGAAATATTATCTCCACATCTTTGTAACCACTACTTTATAATGCTAGGTTCCCACTATCACGATTTGTGGCACGATTGAAATCGTGGTTTTAATCATGGAGTAATCGTGGTGATCCTATCAGATTTTATCGGATCTTGAGGTCAGTCGTGGCAATTGTGTTGATCGCAGAAAAGTTTTGGACGGTTCAAAAATTCCCCACGATCAACACGATTAATTGTCAATCATGATCATTGCATCACCTCATATCCAAACCTGAAATTTTAAGCCGCTTTCACACTGGACGCGAAACCAATTTTTCACACGATAGATTACATACAAAGTCAATGCAAAGACCAAACGCTTGTATTCGTGTCTTTGCATTGACTTTGAATGTAATCTGTCATGCAAAAAATTTGTTTCGTGTGGTGTGAAAGCAGCTTCAGAGAAGTTCCACAATCAGCAACGAATGGCCAATCGTGGCGTTTGTAACGGAGCGCACGACAGTGGGAACTAAGCATAAGTAATAAAATTGCTCTTGACTTCAAACCAGTTTTGTGTTTTAAAGCTGGAGTTTGCAATTTTTCAAAAAAATCACTTTTTGTCATATTTGTTAAAACTGTTACTATGACCTGACAGTGGGATGTGAGTCAGATGATCTTTGAGAAAATCAGAGTCATCTGGCTCTATCTAGTGCTTCTAATTCCTTCTGCAAGATTTCACCGCGACCGGGACAAAACAACCAATCAGAGCCAGCTGGAGTGACTGACGATGACAATCATTTCTCGTGCACACGCAATTCAATCAGCTGTGTAGCCTAGTTGTGGGTGTTTCTTTACAGCTGGACAAACGCTAGCTAGTATAAGCACTGCCATTTCTCACGGACTCCCGTGTTTGTGAGTTCAAACTTGAGAAGTTGAGAACGAGAGTACAAACTTCCAAGAAAGCGAGGACACGGTAAGCTGAATCTGCAGTTTGAGACAGTTGCATTCTTCTCTGCTTAACAGTTCAGCGCAAGAATTTATTTGTTCACCTTTCTCACCATTTTAATATCGTTAAAAATAAACAGTTATGTGCTTTTTCCTCAGCAGATGCTGTTGTCGCTGACTGTCACCCGAGAACGCTGTCACCAGGGGCTCTGCTGTCACATTAGCTGCAAAAGCCATAGGGCAAAAGCAGGCTACACTTGCCGGCAATAGGCGTTGCAAGTTCGGCTCATAACAGTAACTTCGTCGGTAGTTGGTTGCTAATGCAAGTGGGTGGCTGGTAGATACATCGTATATCACCACAGATGTATTTTCTGGTTACAAAACCTATGTTTTCATATTTAATAGTCAACATTTCTCGTTCCGTTTTACAAAATATCAAGTCATAAACCCCGAATGCCGTATAGCTTCACATGTAAGACGTCAATGGTTACAGTAACACTACGTTGAGAATATCTCATGTTACAAACGTTGCGCTCATGGCTGACGGTAGCTTTTTCCAGTGCTAAGGCTAGCTCAGTGGCTAGCTGTGTTTTATACGTAATATGCTGTAACTCTATTTCTAATATGTCTAGGTAGTTGTATTGGTTTGGTCTTTGACCTGAGGCCACATTCATAGGATACTTGTTGATGGTAAAATGTAGATATTTCGCTGTGTTTGCACCTAGCGTTCACACAGCTCCGCTGACGATTCGGGCATAGGACACTGCATCCAGGTAACGGGATGCGAGACTCGCGCTCGTGCATGTGAATCAGGGGGCGTGGCTTTGGTCAGAGACTTGAGGGGAGGGGGTGGGTTTAGAGGTGAGGCTACATTCAAATCTTGCGAGCTGTTCCAAGATTGCATACTCTAGCTTTAATTTGCAATTTTATGCCAGTAAACATGATTAAACAAGTAGGGTTGCATGAAAATTCTCTACCAGACAGGACTAGGCAGTACAGCTTAGGGGGAAAAAAATCCTCCGGTGGACGTGTAGTGTATGCTCCATCCCTTGTATTCCCTGCCTCTTGATAAAGCCAAATACATATCCCACTGCGAGAGTGTCATGCACTTGCTCATTTTGAATAAGAACATACAATTCATAGTTTTAACATAGAATTTTTCAATAAGTTTGGACAATAGTTTGCATTTCAAATTAAAATTGACAGCCCTAACGCAGACAGTTCTCAAATGCTTCTTAGCACATCCAGTCACATTCTAGGTTTTGACCTATGCTTGTCACTGCAACATTTGAACATGATTCCATTCACTTTAATTGCAAAATGTACAGCTTTTTCTTAATTTCTTTGATAACTCATTGGTAAACAAAGCAACTTAGAAGCTAATACAGCGGTCCTCCCAAATCTATCCTCTTAATTTTTCTCGCAAAGCATACCCGATTGAGTCGTTTAACTGCCGCTAAATTTTGTCGCAGGCAGGCATGCCCTGGGCCCCTCTTTCGGAGTCTGCATGAGTAACAACTCACCCAATTTCCTCAAAACTTTCGGGAGACAACTCGATGCTGCAGTGAGAATTCTTACGTTGTTAGAAAGGCTGCCCCATGGAACGCAATGGGAAATACTAATAAAGTTGGCTATAGAAAATAACGCTGATCTACCCCAATCATAACCCCCATTTACCAGATCTCCCCCCAACGATCCCCATTTAACCTCTGTGTGTGAAGGCCGGCATCACATTTAGAGTGAAGTCATAGTCTTAAGACTCAGGCACAATTTCAAGGAGCTTTAATTCTTACTCAGTGCATTCCATATGGATGCAAATACCGTAAATTTAAGGCTAACAATCCTTACTTCACTACATTCATTTTGATTAAGCAATCTATAGCCCTTTTAACATTTAAATACAGACCTCACTGTGAATATTGCACCTCAGCAACAATATCTTTGAGTCCCTCTGCTTGATTTACAGAAAAAGTTTTTGTATTAGCTCAAATGGGAATAAATTGCTTATGTTCTTATTCAGCCACCAGTCTTTGACTCCTTTAATCATAAAAAGTACAGTATCTC
Source organism: Gymnothorax javanicus (assembly GCA_029692085.1). NCBI lineage: Eukaryota > Metazoa > Chordata > Actinopteri > Anguilliformes > Muraenidae > Gymnothorax > Gymnothorax javanicus. The sequence continues at coordinate 36,426,581 of CM056210.1, read as the reverse complement.
TGAAAAAGTCTTCGGCTTCCATGATTTTTAAGCATAAATTAGATGTTTAGTTTTGGTTTCTCTTGTATTGTGTTTTGAAGAAAAGAGCACAGTTGAGATTTTGAAAAAAAAAAAAACAGTTAAGAGAGATGAAATGTTTCAAAATTTTTGTATTTTGCAAGAACAAGTAACAGATATTGTCGTCTCCATATCGCCTTGCTCTCAGGATCATCAAGGCTGTCTGGATTTACCAGGCGAGACATTAGTGAGGGAGACTGCCAGCCTACAGAGGAAGTGTGGCAATTTCTCTAATATTTTTAGAACAGCCTACCAGACAAATTTCTTATAAAACTATAATACTGTGAAAATGTACCATGTTTTCACCTAAGATTTCTGCACAGTACTTACAGAAAATGAAATAGAAAAATCTCAGCGCACTCTGATTGCCACTCATATCTCACAGTGTGACACCCACTGTGCATGACTTACAAAGTACTTTGAGTCTTTCACTTACAAATCCATGCAGTTTTAGTTTTAGTAATGGTGAGGATATAAATATTATAGCAGATATCTTTATTACAAGCCAAAGGTTTTGCTTGAATCGCAGATTTAAATTCAAACAGTACACAAAAACAATGATATATTATTCCAAGCAACTAACAACTGTGGTGATCAAATATCACTCTACCTCTACCAAAAAACAACATAAAGCAATGCTACTGCACCATTAAATCACTAAACCAACCCTTAAACATGCTGTATATATGTATTTCAAAATGCTTGAAAACCAAAAATGCCTGACTAAAACCTTCTGACATTAATAGTAAATGGGATGTTAGGAGCGCATGATTGAAATGGCCAAAACACTGGGCAGGAGCAGATCCTTTGGTGCCAAGGGCAGGAGTGGGGGAACATGGATAAGGTTGCAGAGTCTTTCCCAGGGCATGCTGTGTGGTGTTTCCTCAGCTTCAGGAAGCCAGAAGAAGAAAGGAATGCAGAAACATACTCTAAAGGTACTTGGGGGTTCATGTATATTTTCAGTTAAGCTGAGGGAAGTTTGATGGGAAACAGGTGTGGGTGGGGGATTCTATCCCCATGTCCTTCGCACACACATTTAGGCAGTATTCACGTTGTTGTTCTGACTTAACAGTTGCTGCAAATGAACTACAGTCACATGGAGAACAGCTTGTTTACTTAGCCTAAATGTTAGTTTTCATTCAGTTTCCTAGAAGTTCCTTCTGGTGTTTTGGCTGTTGACACAGCTATGATACACCTACGAGCTAGGAAGATGGTAGCAAACTCAAATCCTGCTTCTAACCTGTCACGGCAGAAATTAAACATGTCTGTCTTTCACCGAGAGAGTTTAGGTATTTGTGACACACTATATCGGTTTCAGGGAATTCAGGGAAACCTGGTGCTTAGGGTTACTGTGCTTTACTTCCAATATACATGAGAATCAAACAAGACCATACGGAAATGAATGTCTCTGATATTTAAAGTTTCACTTCAGTGAAATTACGTTACAGCTGAGGGAGATGCATTCAGGATGTGCAGGCGGAATTTAGATGAATAGATAAGAAAAAGATACGACGTGTTCCACTTCAAAAAGAAGTGAGGTATGTCTTTTGGTAAATGTAGTATGCTATGATAATGAAGAATGAATGCTGCTCTATTTTCTCTTGCTTTTGTATGAGAGGGTGAAAAATTACCCTTTATTTCCACAGGAAATGTTACGCTTAAAAGTTTCCAGTTTACAAAGCCTGCTCTTGGGTATTGCTAATTCCTTCAGGTATCCTAGTGTCACTAGGAAAACAAATGGAATCAATATAACCTCATTCAGACTCAAAATGATTGGATTTTCATTGAAACTGCATTAATTTGCAACTTGATTTGCTATAAGAGATCCAGGCAGTCTGCATGTATAAGACAACAAAATTCAAAACGATGATTAAACCTAAAACTCCTGAATTGCCCACATAATTTTTTTTTCTTTATCATTAGCCATCGTGATATTTTTTTTCCAAAATACATTTACCTCTTCTGACAGGCATGCAAGTGCCACAAATTACAGCAATCTAACTGCATTGGTAGTTTAGGATAACATAGGTGATTGCAGTAAACATTGGGTAATAAGTGAATGGGAATCTTGAATTTAGGTTGCATTTCCAGTCTGACGCTTATATATTTGACAAGCCCCTGATGTGGTAAAGGATGTCCGTGCCAAAACACTGCTGCGCATGAATCACAAAAATGAATGATAGGACTGCAATTAAGATCAGTGCACTAGTCTTAGGCTGCAATCCGGGGGTGGAGCTGGGGGGTGTTTGTATTGGAATAAGAGATAACTGAAACAGACGTCCTCCAGTAGGGGACAGATGCCCTGTTTTTGTTTTATGTAGAATCAAGCAGAACCCCAAATGACAGCATTCACATCTGGAATGCGCTCGGATATGCATCTATGATCTGTTTTGGCTTGAACAGCACACGCGTGCTTTCTACATGAAGCAAGAGATGGGGAGAACACAGGCTATTCATCTTCCCCCTTTTAGCATTTCCCCTGCATGATATATGAACATGGAAAATAGATGCTGCTGTCTTGTCCTTCTTTCCTCTGAAGTTTCGAGGCATCATAGGGACACGAGTTTATCAAAGAGGTGAAACCATAGCTCTGCTATACATCATTCTCTTCACCTTTTATTCACCCCTTGTATCACGATATGGAAGAATAGGGAAATACAACTTACACTCTCAGAAAAAAAAAAAAAAAAAAAACTAGTTCTTTGGCTTAGGGGGACCTTATTTGTCTCAGTAAGGAATCCTCTATGGCAGGTGTGAAACCTGTGAAAGCGCTCAGATTTGTGCCATTTTCAGTTCCCTAATGAGGGCACGGGGGAGGGGGTGGGGGGTGGGGTGTTACCTTTCTTTCCAGAGAGTTCTATAATATATTAAATGATTAATATCAAGATCAGAATTTTCGAAACATTATCTGGGCAATCACAGAAATTATAACCACTTTCAGTGTCATTGATGCTGCTTGTTCCTTTTATCATTGCACTTTTTCCCATATTCCTTAAAAGGAACCAGCTGAAAATCATTAGTATTCAGCAAATTAGCAAGTTTATATGCACACTAAAAAATTAATCTCATCAGAATTGAGTGGTAACTAATTTGGGTAAGTATTTTCAAACGTCTCAAATATCAGACCCTGTATTAGAACTACAAACTGCAGCACATTATTAAACTTCCTAGGTTGACGGGATGTTATTATGCTAAGGATGCGAGCACCTTAATCAAAACAGTGTTATCACAAAAAGTACCCGCTAAAATGAACTTGGCCATCATTTGCTTTGGTCATAGCCATCTGGAATACAAGTCTCTTAACCCTTTGTTGCACAGTGTTTACTAAAGTAACCAAACTCACCACCACCATTGACAGGCAAAGAGGAAAAGAGTTATGCAACAAAGAGTTTATCAACCTAATTAATAAGGAGGTTTTGAAATACTGCTGAATAATTTAATTCATGCAATTTAACCTTAGTCTTTGTATTTGGAGCTGAGAGTCCGGGCTTGTGTTCTTTCCAAGCTGAGTTCTGTTTGCTGATAGCAAGACTGCGCATGATGTGCTCACCTGTGCAACCTGATATTTATGTCCGTTTCCTCTTAAGAGACGTAGTGTCTCAGAACAACATGAGGCCCCATGACCCCACACTCTCTCTTTATCTCTGGTCATATTCTGTGGAGAATATTTGTCGGGGCTAAAGGGGCAATATCGTAATTTATGCCAATGAGAAAAGGGACTTACCACTGAGGGTAGATTGAAAAGAGATAAAAGTTTCAACAGTCAAACTCATACAAGGTATGGGAATCTTCATAGAGAGGCCATACCTCTGTTGCTCATCTTTGAAATATGCCAAACAGACAGAGGCAGTTTGCTTGAAATTACTGGGAGGCGATGATGCGGACAGAGATATCAGTCGAGACACGAGTCTGGAAGTTTGACTCTTCCTGAAGCATGTCATTTATTCCTGAATGATTTGCATACTGTGAATTCTTCAACTGTACAGGTAGGTATGTGTGGGAACCGACCACACCTGGTCATGAGGTGAATCATCACAAAAGGTAACAAGCTTATTTTCACCAGTGAAATCACACTATATTAGTAGACATCACGCAAAATTCCAGTGCCTTCACCTTCTTGTCTGTCCTCTTTCTGGAATTGGTTATCTTGGTTCTCTATAACTTTTCTAATGTGAAGACACTTTTTAAATACACTGATTCATAGATTACCCACTTTGGACAAAGTTCTGTATATCCATAAGAAATTGTGGAGCACATTCTGCAAGTTGCCTACAATGTGGTCCATGGTTAGGTGTGGTCTATGATGGCGTTTTTACTTCTTAAAATGTTCTTGGGGGATTTTGGTCGATCTCAGTGAAGGTCAATTTTTGAAAATGCCATTTTTCAATGGAAACTCCTTCAAAGACAAAATATAGGGTTGGTTTACAGAAAAGCAGAGGAAAAAAGTGCCTGTATGATTTTCGCCATCACACTCGGAATTTCCATTGACAGTTTCAATCGGTTTGTTTAAGGTCAGTTTTAATGATATTGTTGCTACTGTTCTGGACAGTTCTGTCTAACCACATGAGAGAGTTCATCTGTGCACGCTTTGATTCTCGAATGACTCTGCCTGTAATGGGATAGCCCTGCTTCCCACTCTTCCAGTAAAGTCAAGCAAGCTCTTGATGTCGTGGCTCAGGAAATTCATTTGACCTTCATTTAGTGGTTGCCTCAAAAACAACGAAGGGGTCTATTTTGAATTTAGAGTCAGCACTCTTAAATATAAATAAAACAAAGTAAGAACATAGATAAAAACAAAGAAGTTTTGTTCATATGTTATTTTATTTTTAAATGTCCAACGTATACAAGTCGATAGTGACATTTGCTCTACATTTACAGTTGAATTGAAAAGAATCGTCTTATTGGAAGTGGCAGATTTCGCAAGAAAAAAATCATTAATGAACTACCTTTTTTTTTTTGGAAACACAGGCTGTATGAAAAGAGCAGAATAATAGCAACTAATTTCGTCCTTAATATTGCTACATTCATTTACAGCCTGTTACTACTGAGATTAAAAGACACTTTAGCAGGAGCTCATAATTTGCCTGTAGCTTAGCTTTGACTATCTAGGGGAGAGGGGATGCTGAGAACTGTGCTTATTGCCCAGATAACTGCTATAAAAAGGGATTGCAGATTGTCAGCTGGGTCACATAGCCTTTCAAAAGGTGGCTCAGTCTCACCATGTAGTATTGGCCTCCAAGTTTAGCCGCCACAAGCTGCCTCTTAACTGGGATCTCCCAGCCCCTATGGTTCCAGCATGTTCTGCAAAGCACTGATCAGGCAACACGTGCCAAAGCACCGTGTTTATGTCGCGTTTAAAGGGAGATGAGATAAATAGAAACTGAAGCCCAGCTTTGCTGCTGAGAACAATTTACAAAATGTGTCAGGATCATGAATTTTGTGACCTTGTTTGTGATTCCCTGCCGGTATTGTTTCGGAAATGAAAAATTTAGCACGGTGTTGAATGTTTCTGGCCCAGATCCTGAACGGTAAATACAATTTTCATATTTAATGTATCCCTGGGTGCGTAGGTGAAAACTGTCTATGTGGATTTGCAGTGGTATGTGTGTGCGCGCTGCCTGCATGTGTGTGCGTGTAAGCGTGCATATTTCGCTCTTTAATGGGGGCTGAGTAGGCCGGTATGCATTCCTTTCCGTATTAATCAGATGTAGTGGGTGGTTAATGCCTTGTTTGCATTGTGAGGCTCAACCTAGAGGGAGAGCTTTTATCGCAGGCTGCTTTTGAAATGAATGACTAATTTTTGATTTTTTTTTCACTCTCTCTCCTCATGGTCTACTTCATCTTTGATTTTCTGAAAAAGGTTTTGAAAATGGATAGAAAGGTCAGCTTTGGCGAAGAGCCCTCCTACCTGCAATTGAGGATGATGGACCCTCATTTAGGTGGAGACCTTGAGGATTTAATAGAGTGACACCTCCTGCTCCTGAGTGAGGATCGCTCCCATTCTTCCCTGCAGGGAGCTCAGGCAGAGAGCCAGAGCCAGAGAAAGCCTCATTCTCATGACATGAGTCAGAGAGCCAGTGAATACGATGCCATAAGCGCACATGCACACACACACATACGCGCATGCACACACAGAGACACACGTGCACACAGACACACAGACACGCGCCCACACACACACACGCATGCACACATACACACATAATGCGGACACAGACACATGCACTCATACACGCATGCACACACACACACAAACACACACTCACAAACACACAAACACACACGCACGTGCAGTCACACTCGCATGCACACACGTGCACACACCACACACTCACACACACGCACACACACAGACATGCATACACACACACACACACACACACACACACGCACACACACCCAGACACGTGCACACACACATGCGAACATACAAACATACATAAGCAATGTGTTTAACATTACTGAATAAGAACTGAATAAAAACAGATTCATTGAACCTCCCAAGCTATCCACTGCTGCAGCTACAGTAGGCATATTGCCTTTGTTTTTGTCTAAACTACATGATTTAGTTGGGTTGTAGCATTCATATACAGTACACACAGACACATACCTGATACAAATTTAGTAATTATTTATCCATCAATAAGGTGAACAGAATGAATCATAAGGTAATAATTATATTGATATACAGTATGTAATTATGCCAGTTTCAGATACGTATATGGAATATAAAGTTCAGTTTGCAAATATTTAAGAAGTGAAATGGCTCCAATTCCTGCATGGTTCACAGGATTGGCACATGTGAACATGTGAAAACCTGCAAATTACTGCTGACGGTCTCTACCTTAACCCCAGTGTCATTCAGCCGCTCACATTTCAGGGAGAATTCTTTGTGCCCATTGAGCAGAATCTCTGGGCAGCCTGGGTGAACTGAAAACATGAGGGTAAATACAATACGGAACAGGTCAGATTTAGCAAATTCCTGGATGACACATCTCCCCAGAACACTCAAACAGGCTCCTGCTCGCTCGTTTCAAGTTAAAAAAAAAAAAAAAGCATGAGCAAAATACACAACTATGGGATTTGCGGGGAAAATGCAGCAATCTGACATGTTCCCACTCTTTGGAACCAGATTAGTCTGTTGCTGTCCAATATTAGTCATATTTCAAATTGTCTCCTCACGTGTGAATAAATTCTAGTTAGGTCAGTTCAGACGCCTGAAGAATTACAGTAAGTACAATGTGCATGAAAATGATCGTGCACACCACTGAATAATATTTTACAAATAAACGTTATTTATTGAGCAATTTTAATACTGCAATTTTCATGTGTAGTGGCTCACAGATAGTCAAAGTAAAATAGTCCCCCATTTATTTCTGGTGCTGGTTTGGAGTGGCTTGACCGCGTGACCAAGATAGTATGTTCATGTGTCCGTGAAAACATAGAGGATGATGAAATGCTGCAGTGGATTTCAAGTTTATTTGTGAAAAGTTGGTTCTACAGTAATGAAATTCAGGCATAATAAGCATTTAGCAAACATGCAAATTACAAACATGCATCATACATAACCATTAGGCTCATCCTTGATTGATCACGACATAATGGCGCGGATTTTGGAACACAGCCAAGTGCAGGTCAGAGCCAAGTTATGCCGAAGTTTGCCTTTATTTACTAAAAGAAATTGAGCAAAAAGTGTTTTCAGACCTGTTGGACTGCGGTCAGGCAAACGCAGTTGGGAATTAGAGGGCTGGTTGCTTGAATTAGTCGAAGGGGCTCTTCTGGGGTCAGTAAATGGGCAGGTAAGTCATCAACAATGTTGGGTTGAGGCCGGGCATTTGGAATTTTTAATAGTCATGGTAAAATTAAAATATATTTGTCAACTGGATGTAAAGCTGAATGCACGATAAGTTGATATTGGTAACAAAATAAAAGTTCAGTAAAAGAAAGAAGCTGAAGTAAAATAAACACTGCAATAAATGAAAGCTTTAATAGTGACAGATTTCTGCAGTAAAAGTAGGGTGTGTTGCTTTAGCATTGTGGGTAACATTCACCGCAGTAATGAAAACAGTATTGATACGCGCCCAGTAACAAACTAAACACGGGGAAATAGAAAGGCATCGGCCTGTTGATTTTCATGTGGCAGAGTCTGTATTCTGTATTCTCTGAAGATATAAACAGCTATTAGCATTGTCATTGCAGTACCCCACCCGGACTCCTCTGGATAAGTCATGACTTAATAGTCCACCATTCCTCTTGCAATCATTATTTTTCTCTGTTTAAAGCACTCATTAAGACACACAGGGAAGAGTATTTATTTATTTATTTATTTAAAATCAGCAAATAATTGATTATCCTTATGGGGTAAACCTTATCATTTGGTCATTTGTAATCAAGGTGGCTGGAGGCCTAATACAGCATATTCATTCACTATGTTAATTTACTTGTTCACTGCTGATGTCACACAGCTGGACTTGTGATTGGTTGAAATGAGAAGACCATGTTCGTTTGGCCGGACTCATGATTTTGCACGTACCCAAAAACAAATCCTTTTGAAGATGGAGGTTGAATAAATTTGAAAACTTTAGGCATTTAAAAAATGTAGAGTATATGAATCCAAACTACCTAGGATGGGCTCAACTAAATTATAAGTTTTCTTTGTCATCTCAGCTTTTGGCTTTTGAAATACAATGAAGACACAAAACTAATTTGATTGTTCATCATCCTTCATGAAAGAAGTCCAAAGCAGATATGTTTTTTCTTTTTAAGGACATGGCTTGCATAGCCTCTCCCGAATTCTCCTCACCCCCCCTCCTGCCCATAAGAGGAGAGAAGTAAGTGGTAATTGCGTGGGAGTTCCTATAATTGCAGGTAAGGTGGAATATTACCACAGCTATGCTTTCCGTGGGCGATGAATATTAGGGCTTTGTCCAAAAGTGCTTCTCGGTAATTGTGGCGAAATAAATACTGCACGTTTGTTGATTTGTATGTTAAATCATTAGAGGCAACAGTGGCAAAGCAACTGTAGTATTGAATGTTTACTTTTCAGAAAATGATGAATATGTTTATATATAAGAATGAAGACAAAAAAGGAAAAACAACCCAAATTTAGCATTTTTGTATATATTATACATATTGTTATCATATTTATAATAATATAATTATATTATATATTATTATAATAGTTTATATATTTTATATTTTTTGCATTTTTTTCAGTGCTTTGTTTCTAAGATCGTTTTGAATCTTTAATTCATCATTTCTCCACCACGTGAAAATGTGACTGATCATTTTTCCATTGTGGTCTTTATAGTTTTTAATTGAACAGGTATCAAGATGAGGGGGATTTCCATCTCGGTTGCAATATCTGTTGTTTCCCTTTCAAGTCATAAGCACAGACGTATATAAGAACTGTGATCATAGTGTTATCATCTATTTGCTCGAAATGATACAATGATCTCATAAAAGGTGTTAGTGATAAATGTCCATACTCCCATGCCTTTGCTGACTGTAATACCAAGTGGAAAAAAGTAATGTATTTTCAGTGTGCATCAACTCACTCAGTGATTGTGCGCATGTGCTTTTTTAGTCATTAAGCATTCTAATAGTCCCCTTCTATTTTACAGGTGATTATTCATTGCTCTCTAACTTGGAATGTGCTTTGAGTGTAAAGTGCTTTATAGTGCAACAGTATTATTACTAGTATTATGAGGGTGTTGTGCTGAATATACTGTAACTAGAAATCAATGATGCAGCACATTTATTTTTTGGATAATGTCCCTTTACTATATGATGAATACTTAAATGGAAAGGTATGTAGTGTTGTAATAATAAAAGAAGGGGCCTAGATTTCTCTGTCGAAGTGCTCGATGTGTTGGCTGTGGTCAGAACAAGAGAACAGCTTGGCAAGATGCCATTGCTGATCAATATAAGGGCTGGGACTGATGATAAACTGTGCTATGGATCAAACTCATATCTCTAGTTAACATGCAGCTCAGCTCACAGCTCTGGTTCTGCACAAAATGGCCAGAAGGACATTTTTTAGGAAAATTTTATCTTCAACACTCACGACTACTTGTGTTGCCTTGTTCTGATTCATGCAGTTTTACATTATTCTCAACTTCTGTTTTAGTGATATTCCAGCAGGAATAAAAAGTGGCCACAGTGGTATTATTGGACCAATATCTCTATTTCATCTCATTTTAGCTATTACTTCTGATCCATGAAATCTGGCGGCCTTTGACAAAGCTAATATTTACAGTTTTTACTCGATTGTTTACACACATTTTCTGAAAGCATGCCTCATACTCTCAGAACGCTACACACAAATCAAAAAACACACACACAATGGGCAAAACCCCTCAATTCTCCTGCAAAATGAAACTTTACATTCAAAACAATGTTATTTCTTCTCAAAATGGTATTTTGTTTTCAAATGACACACACAAACCATCATATGAATAGACATTTATAAGAACCAGTTGAACACTGATGTGCTCAATGTAAAACACTATGATGAATGGAAAACACTTCTCCATTCATCATAATGACTTAGGCCTTTTTTTTTGTTCAGTTTTACACTTACTACAGACAGTACATACATAAGTGTGTTGTAAAATATTTTAGAATATTGTTTTTATACTCAGAACACATAATTACACGGTAACAAATATATTTTATTTTTCCTACAAAAACAATGTACACAGTGTACATCCCAACCAACACAAAGTTGCACATACAGTGGTCTACATAAAAACAGAAGAATTTACTGTATACAGTTACAGTAAAAAAAAAAAAAAAAAAAAAAAACACTATGCTGCATCCTCTCTTGTTTCGGTCTGGCTACAGCACCTCATCCACATCACAAGCAATGTTTTCCCTGGCCAAGCAGCGGGGGAAATATCGCCTAGCATGGTGAATCCAGCCATGAAAAGTATCAACTGCTATATCTCCACATGCGTCTTCCATAGCTTGGAGAAGGGTTACACGTGTTTATGGATTTCAGTCATACACTTTCCATCTCCAGGCAGAAAAAAATTCCTCAATAGGATTGAGGAATGGAGAATATGGAGGGAGATAAACAACTAAAAAGCGTGGGTGGGCAGGGAACCAGTTACGAACCAGAGCAGCCTAGTGGAAACTTATGTTGTCCCAAATGACAATGTACCTGAGCTGCTCTGGGCTGTCTATCTGATCTGGTGGAATGATGTGTTGTGTAGGGTGTCCAGGAATGTGATCAGATGGGCAGTGTTGTAGGGGCCAAGGGTGGCATGGTGATGGATGACGCCGTGGTGGGTAATCGCTGCACACATTGTGATGTTCCCTCCGCGCTGGCCTGGGACTTCAACAATGGCAAGCAGGCCAATGATATTCCTTCCCTGCTTTCGTCTTTTTGTGAGGTTGAATCCAACCTCATCAATGAAGATGAACTGGTGCTCCACTGCAGCCACCTCTAGCTTAAGGACTCTCTGAAACACACGACAATATCAGAAATAAACATGGAGTGGTCACTATTGTGAAGCACAATCATTATGATTACAATACGGAAATATGTAAATTTACGCAGTGTTGAGAGTATGCATCAATTGTGGGATTGTATAGAACTTACTTGCACATAGTTATATCGCAATTCTTTGACTCTTTCTGAATTGCGTTCAAATGGCACCCTGTAGACCTGCTTCACCCTCAGATTATTTCTGTGCAAGACACGGTCCAGTGTTGATAAGCTTACCCTATCAATATTTTGAAATATCTCATTGTTTTCTATTATTTTTCTTTGTATTTGCCGTAATGTTATGGCGTTATTTTCTAGGACCATGTTCATGATTTCAGTTTCCTGTTCAGGAGACAGAGGACGTTCCCGACCACCTTGTGTTAGTAATCTTTCAGTTCTGCAATACAAATAGTAAAATACTGTAAATACTGAGTATGAATACAAAGTAGCAATACATTTCCCAAATACTTGAAACATACTTTATTTTTACAGTCCTACAGAACAGTCCACAGGCAATACTGTACTACTGTACTCATTTTGTACTGTATTGATATGCAGCACTGTAATTTTCTAGTGAGAGTAGATTTCTTACCTATTCTCATTTCGGAAAGTCCGGATGATGGATGCTGCAGTGTACCTGCTCAAATTTGGCTGTACTCTTTGCCCAGCCTCCCTCATTGTTAGACCATGGTTGACCACATGATCAACCAAAGTGACCCGGATCTCATCAGAGATTACGGTCCTTGGCCTTCCTCGTCCTCGTCCTCGTCCTCGTCCTCCCTGTCCTCCACCTCTTACTCTCACTCCTCTGGCTCTGGCTCTGCCTCTGTTTCCAATGTTAGCATCCATTGCTCCGAAACAGAAGAACTCACCTGTTGCCCTTTTATGCTAAAGCTCTGATTGCTAATTGTAAAACTGTGTGACAGGTGTTTGCCCATGTGATGAGTCAGTGTGCATAGTAGGGCAATTAACATTAGAATTTTGAATGACAGTATGTTCCTTGTGAAAAAAAGAGATTTTCTTCATGAAAATTGTGCCAAATGCAGAGAATTGTGTGTATTGTTTTGAAAAAAGTGTGTTTTAGAACTGCAATTTGAGTGTAAAGCAGGAATTGTGCTTGTAGTTTAGCAGAATTGGTTCAGGGGGTTGGTGCATGAGTTACATGTTGTGGTCATTGTGTCTCAAGTACCAGTATTTGTGTGTAAACAATTGAGAAAAACTGTAATAAGCAAAATCACTTGAGAGGGAGTGCTCTTATATTGTGTATAATCACTGCTGTGGTGACAATTGATTGTGATTTTATCATTTATTTAGCTTCACTAAAAATATAGTTCCTTCAGAACATATGGTTATTGCCACTGTTTGTGCATCTGCAAAGCGGCACTCTAAACAACACATACTCTAAGATTCTGATGCTGGCAGAAATGAGCTAAGTTCATTGGTAATAGCATTCTGTAATAAACTGCTTCAACGCATTATCTTGTTTTGTGCTACTGTGATTTTTTTTTTTAAGAAGCAGTTTGACGGGAATCATTATTACTGCCAGAATTATCATTAATACAGCCTCTTAGGTAGTCTTACAGTATTGCCATAGATACAAAGATCAGAACAAAGTGATATCTTTGTTTGGAAGTGATGGAATGGATGGTGCACATGCTACTGGAACTGGAACAGTAGCTTCAGGACCACAGTGGCGAAACCCTGCTTTTTGTTGATGATTTCTCATACTCGGTTTGGCGCAGAATGCTAAAACAATTCACGTGTTCACACCGTCTTTCTTTTGCTCTTTCACACCCACACATTAAAGTAAGCACAAGCATGTACGCTGACTTGGAGATGGGAGATATCACACCTTAAAGAAATAAAAAAATCAAAATGATGTTATCTGTTACAAGCAGCAGTGAAGGAACCAGGCACAGATCCACTGGAAAGCCCTCAGGCAATTTTAATCGCGTTTACCAGCTGCAATTGACGCAAGCAGAAGCATAAGAACATAAAAGGTTAATGCAGAAGAGTGGTCAAGCGTAGTCCGAGGCAGGTGATTGAAGAACAGGATCCAAGAGGAAGTAGAAGCAGTAGCTGGAGACAGGTCTGAACTCAGTGCAGTCAAAGGGTATAAGGGATGCTAGATAGCGCTCACTCGCAATATCGAATGCTTGGAGGGATCGGCAGATATGCCACTGTAAAGATCATACTAAAGGGAGAAATTTCTAATGAAGTGGTTACTTTGTTTTCTTTTTAGACTTTACCGAGGGCATAGAGCTCTTTGGGTAGAACAGGCTCAGGAAACGATGAAAAGAAACAATCAAACACAGACCAGGAACTTAAATAATGAGCAAAAAACTATCAACAATAGGGAACACGTGGGTGCGAGAGCAGAGAAGGGAAGGAGAGCATGAGACAGTAATTGAGTAATGAAACTAATACGGCGGGAACAAGAGGTAAAACCAGACAAGACAGCTGGATTGTGAGAAGAAACAGTAAAGACTCAGGATGTGACATAGCACTTAAAATAATATTTTCAACCAGACCATTTTAAAGCAGAGAGGAATCTGTCCTTTAACCCCTTAAACCCGAATGCCCCCGGCACTGGGGGCGGTCGTTACGCATAATACATATAGAATGTTTCCTAATCGCAACATCGTCATGCAGCTTATCCATTTTACGCGAAGAAACTCTGCAAAAAGCTCATGTTGATCATTTTTACCTCAACCAAACACAATTCAAGCACTAAGCAAGTAAATAACGGAGTAATAAAACATAGGATAAAATTATATCAGCGCTGAGTCGCTGGTATTTCTACTAAATTTGTGCTATGCATACAAACGATACCTCAAATGAAAGAGGAAAGTCCACAGAATCCAACGATATAAGCCTTGTCATTTTAAACCAACACCACGCTCAAAGAACAGCAGGCATACACTTTACAGTCTACGGAGATGAGCAAAAAATTTTTCTTACCTTTGATATTTCGTAATAAAAAAACTGTTCGAGGGTTAATCTGTGCTCGCTATTGAATGTGTCCGCGTTATAACGAAGCTAGATCTTCCAGTCTCCAAGCATGTTTTTTTCCAGGGCATTGCTTCAAAGATCTCAGCTCCTTAGCATTCAGCTTACTTGCAATGTATTTTCCTCTCTGTGATCGGGCTGTGATAATGTCAGTAAGACTATGCTGGTCGCCATTTGATTCCATGAGTTCTGATGTTTCCAACGAGCTCTAAACCACCTTAATCGCACAAACCTAGCCTGAGCTAGAGCCTTGCGTTCCCAGTGCGTCAAACTGAGTCCATAGGGCATTCGCATGTACTTGAATAGCGCGACAACATAAACACATAACTAGTTTGTTTGTGGTATTTTTCGAATAATTATCCGCTAAATATTCAACAGTCATTTTCAAATTCGTTTTCTGACAAAATCTTTGCGCCATTCCGCATGAATGCTGCGAGTACAACAGTACAGTATGTGTTTTCTTGAACCATTCTTTATAACAGCAATTTGACCAGTAACTTTCAGTCAGTTGATGTAGCCTTGTGGTTAAGATGCAGTGTTGCAGTCTTGACTGCCAGGGTTCTAAACTCTGCCTTGGCATGTGTTTACTAGGGCAATAACTGCATTTTTCTTCTTTAAATAATTGCTGGGGTTTTTGTTCTTTTTACTTTTCTTTACCATTTTTTTTTAACATATCCTTTGTATTTATAATTTTATTTATTTGCTTTTTTGAATAAATCTGCTCCAGTGAAGTCAAACTTCATTTTCTTTGTATGTATTATCTTTGGATGGGAAATTGTATAGGCTACAAAACTGGCAGAAATAATAATTTTAAAAATATTTAAAAATTCTAAAAATTAAAAAGTGGCTGTATTTTGATGGAATGTATGCCTGTAGTGACATATAAGTGAAATTAAATGAGTTTTACTGTTTGGTATCTGGGAAATATGAAACGGAACACAGTGTCAGCTTGGCGAGGCCACCTAGACATTCCCAAACTAAAACCTCTCTAATTTTGCTCTGATTTACTTGGTTAGAATAACCTTTGGAATAGATAATGATGAGATTATGTGCTGTAATTTTTAGGGGTTTTAGACTGCAACTGAATAATTTTACGACAGATAAAAGCAAAACTTTGTTTGGTGCAAAAAAGATGTTTCATTTATGTAGTGTTCTATCTTCATTTATTCTGACTCAGGGACATATACACTGATTTTTGCATCATGACAAAAATCCCCAAGATGTTACCTTTATTATGATACCAAGATTATTCAAATCGACCAATCCGTTGCAGAGATATAGTCATTTCATTTTGGGCATGTCATTTTCAAGCCAGAGGCTCAGGGCTTGAGGGGTTAATTTAAAAAAAAATACCTTCATTACCATTTAGCTTCAGTGAAAATTAAACAGATCTTCAAATAATCCCATGCTCATATTTTAAATCTATTTTCATTTAATTTTAAATTGTCTGTTGAAGCTGGCAACTAAAATACTCTGGATCTGCAACAAAATGATGTTCCAGGCAGGTGAAGCTGCCCACTAATTCAGGAAATTAAAATCCTGTGTTTTCTTGGGAAAAAAAAAAATCTTGACAAGCCTGCTTATCGATAATTACAGCTGCCTTGGTTTTGAGAGAAGGCCACAGATGGATATTTGTTGAATCGCATTTAGTGGGGCCTTCAATGGCATGAAATGTTAATATTTCATGAACAACAATATGCAAAGTGATCTCTCCATGGAATTACAACGAATTGGCATCATCAGATGGCTTTGCAACCAAATGCAAGGCATACAGAATTTGTAATATACATGCGTTAATTCAAATTCTAAGGTAAAACTGCCAACAAACTGCAGTTAAATTATGACAGATTATCAACCAAATGAAGAGCAGCCAGATTCACTGAAAACAGTGGTGGGTAATTACTCTTTGCAGATTCACCACAGGTGCAAGAGATGTAGTTATTGCCGTGAATCATTAGTACGAGCACAACTTGGGGAATGACCAGCAAATTACTCATAAGTATGAATCAAAGTACTTTTTTGTAATTAAATGAGGCCAGGTGTCAGTCAAAGCAGGCTAATTGGAAACACACAATGTTAGGTGGAAGTTGCGAGTAGCTGTTAGCTTGGTCACTTCCCTCTGTTCGGAGCACTAATTGGAGATTTTTTTTACTCATGTTTGGCCCCATCCATTCTGTTCCCTTAACCCTGGTTGCTTAGACCTACATCTTTTCAATGGCTTGCACATAGTCAAAAAGGAATGACCCAGTCTCAGGCTTTGATGTGGAACTCAGTGGTACCAAGGGGCATGGGGGGGAGGATATTGGCAATAAAACGGCAACATGAAACACTTTGTCCCTTCTCTTTTAGTCAGACTTAGCCTTATCATTATGTTCAACTTCTGCAGAGACATAAAACCAAACATACTGTGTTAGATGACCACAGGGATTTAAACATTCGTCTCCCACACCCAACTGGAGCCTGAGACCAGGTCAAAGTCAGCAGTGCTCTCTTGTGACGCCAGAAGATGCTGAATTTACCTGGCTTGATGTCACTGACTTGCAAATTAACTCAAAAAAAAAAAAAAAACTTTTAGCAGTGTGAATGCACTGAGTGAATGATGTAAGGGGCTTGAGACGTGTATCATTGTCAACTTAATTCCATCGTTACTCCGCATTGCACTCCTTAGCAAATTCACTAAATTCATTTATACGTTTAATCAGAAAGCAAGTGTATTTCTTCTTGTTATCTGCATGAGACACTGAGTATCTACCTGGTATTAAGCCCAATCAGACGGATTTAAGCACCTTTTCAAACATTTGATGAACTGTATATATCACCACTCTCTTGTTTCAGCTCTTTACCTCAGTGAAACTACACTCTGATATAAGACAAAGTATCTCATGTGTAGCATCTTCATCGTTTGCTGAGTGCATTGAGTGTTGATTTTCCACAATGACAGGTCAGCTAACATTATGTACCCAAAGCAACATTCACGTTTTTGTATGATTATTTGCATGACAAAATAGAATTAATTGAATGGAATGGCTAACTGGAAGGTTAAAAAAAAAATGCTTGCAACTGGTTCATAGCAATGCAAAGAGGCATGAATGGAATTTATTTTAAATGGGCTGTAACATCCAAAATATCGGTGTGTGACCCTTTTCATACAGCTGACTACACAATACATTCTCATTACGACTCGTCACATAATGATGGGGTAGGGTTGGTTTTAAACTGTTGTCAAATAACGATGCCTAAAGCCTCCTTTTGTGGCATATATCAACGATTGGTCAGGTAGCGTCACTATATGACGCGTCGAGATGAGACTGGACTCGACAACAAGATCACACGCCCATGCTAAAGCCTCTTCATTCTTTGAGTAGCCTAAAGACAACTAACATGGGATGTGGACCATTTTCACTCGGGTTATGAATGGAAGCTTCATGACCGGCAACTAGATTGATGATCTATTCTGCTGACTGAACACATAGCCACATTAGTTACTATCGCTTGCAGCTACTCTGCAGTCACTGTCCTCAAAACCCACAATTTGTTTGGCTATCCCTCATGCACTAGGTTTACGCACACACACACACACACACACACACACATACACACCTCTCACAAAAAAAAAAAAATGAGCATGTACGCATGTATCGGCAAATTGGAAAATAATAACGTAACGGATCCAAACATGCATACGGAGTGCTCATGCATATTACGTATGTTGATTATGCCACAGTGGACATCAGTGGGTGCCACACGTCACAGCGATGTGATAGGATGGTTTATTGCACTCAGTTTGACTGACCTTGGTCATCTTTTTTATCCCCTACAAGTTAAGCACAAAACCAAACCAGGCGCAGAGGTCCCCCAGTTTCTCCATATTTTAACCCTTTGTTGCATGAGACCTTTCTCCTTGGTCAATACCAATGATTTTTGGTATTTCTACTTGTTTGTAGACCAAAAGACCAAATATCATCAATTTTTTTCAAGGATTGCCAAAGCTGGGGGTATTTTTTATTACCTCACATATGAGTTTTTTGTGAAGCATTCATGTGCATGAACCTCACACATGTGAGGTTGCCATATAACTGCCTACTGTTCAATAAGTCATGAATCTAAAACATGTATGATGTCTTCTATATGTTGTGTGTGATCTCATATAACAGCATAACATACTACTTTGGGTAAGACTTTCCTACTCTTGCTTCTTTGGGGGGTCAAAAGTTTAGAAAAGCACACTCACCTCTTTCTCATGGGTGCAGCCATCTTGGAAATTTAAAGAGCACTGGTAGAGACATCTGTTGACTGATACAGAAACTATAATACCGCACAAAAGTAACATGAATGCATTTCCAGGGGTGGAGGCCTTGTGGAAGGGGGGGGGAACGTATGTGAGGCATATGCATCAAAGGGTTAAAGGGCATCTAAAGTCGATTCCCATTGTTTTTGTTTATCGGCCAATCAGCGAGCCGCACCTGCGCAAACGAACCGAAATGGAAGGATTATGTACGGATGTACACAAAACATTGGTTTATACGAATGAAATTGGTCATGTGACAATGCAAGATGTCAACAAAAGCAAGTGATTTGTTTGTAAACATTGGACGTTCAACGTCCCATCTGAGAATCGACTTTAGATGCCCTTTAAGGTTTGAGAACGTGAGACCATCAGGTTGTATAATGGCAAAAATCTTGTCTCTCAGTCTTTCATGTGGAACAGGACATCTCTGCAAATCCCAGGTCCCTAGTGTCAGCATGTCATTATATCCCCCTGTGCTCTGTGAATAGTATTTGAAGTTACCTGACATACCTGACAAAAATATCATCTCACTAGAATACCCAAAGAGAATAATTTGACATTCTTTGATATCTGCAGACATGACCACGAAGCCCAGAGAAATGCAGGACTCGAGCTTTTTCTCAGACTTTTGCGGTCTCTCCCTCCCGACCTGAGGAACAGCTACAAAGAGTAGCGCCATCTTGACTCCATAAAGATATAGCCGGTGCTCCAGCTGGGTTCGGTAAACGTAAGCCACACGGCAATGCCTTGGCTACCTCAACGCTGCAATCATCTGTGTATTCTTCGCCTGCAGGCCTTGAGGCAGAGGCCAGAGAGCCTTTTATCACCTCCGTTCTTCCGTCTCATGGAAGAAGGGAGCGCCTGAGGCGCAAATCGCCTTCCCCGCCACTTCTTCCCCTTACATCTTTGAATCCTGAATCCGTTTCGAATCCCTCAGCTTCCCCAGTTCCGCTGCCCCATTGACCTGCAGTTCGACTGCCTCCTCATCGGCTCCAGTGCCCTCTCCAACCAGCACGGTGGTAATGGGGAATTCTATCTTTCCACACTTGACTGCTGCCAGTGGTTGTTAGGATTTTACCGTGTACTGTCTCCCTGAGGCAAGGCAAGAGAAGAGTAGTCATCAATAGCACTCCGCAAAAAATGTAATCTTGCACGGTAGCACAAGTGACACCAGGTTGAGGGAATCTGAGGTTTTAAAGAAAGATGTTATTTCATTTTATGACGATATAAAATCCACTTGCAAGCTTGTGATGGCAGGACCGCTTACATTGTGGCAGCGAGAAATACAGTCGGCTGAAAGCCCTGGATGTCTGGTTGAGAAAACAGTGTGCTGAAATAAACCTTGACTTTATAAATACAGTAATTGGGACTCTTTCTGGTGAAGTCTTGTTTTTCTTTTATAGGAGAGATGACCTTCAGCTAAGTGATTATGGAACCTGCATATTCCGAGGCACTGTAATATGTGACTGCGTGTAAGATGTGCAAGCACTAACTGCCTTTTCAGTGCAATGCCTTCTGCGAACTATAAGCTCATTGTATATCATTTTTACCTTTTTTGCCATTGAATCATTATTACTGATGCAAGGATGCAATATATCCATAAAGTATCAAACACTCAAAATTTAATGTCTTTCAAGCCTGTTGATCATATGAACCAGTCTGATAAGAGCTTAATTTTAAACAATGATACTGTATTTGTTCAACTAAACTTGTTTAATTTAACAAAATCCTGGCTGAAAGCTAGCCCTCACAGTATTTTTTGTGAGCTTTGACCCGTGTGATGAATAAGGAGAACTCTGCTTCTGGATTGTCACTGCCCTGCACATTTTAGATGTGTTCCTGATTTTACACACGCAGTTCAGCTCATCAAGTATTCCGCTTATGAGCTGACCAGCTAAATCAGATGTTTGACCAGGGACACATTGAATATGTGTAGGATAGAGTTACTCCAGGAGCAGGGTTGGAAAACACTGTATTCATGTACTGAGAGTCACTGGCTGTGGTGGAGGTATGGCTTCTGTGTATAAAAATAATTAAAAATGTAACCAGATCACACTTCATGATATCATGCAATATTGAGGTTCTCGTGTTCACAGTAGCATTCTCATAAGCCACCTCTGTCAAGTGTATTGGTCTGTTGTCCTCCTAAATTGACTAATGGCTTAATGTCTGAATTTTCAGTATGATTGTTCTCTGTGGTATTGGTGTATGACAGGATCATTATTGCGGGTGATTTGAATTTCGGTATCGATGTCCCCTCAGACGTTTTGACCACAAAGATTTTAAACCTTGCAGAGTCCGTCAATCTTGTTCCGCAGGCATTCAGCCCAAAGAACAATCACGGCCACACCCTGTGCTTATTTTTAATACTGGGCATAACATTTTTATGCGAGAAGACATTTTTGATTCTGATCATTTTAGTGTGATCCTCTAGTTGTGCTAAAAAAACTTCTATATTCTATATTCACAACAAGCTCCTAAGATTCCCTCTATTCCCCCCCCAACATAAGTAAATACGCCACGTGGCCAGGGCTGCAACAAAATTTCACATGCATTTGATAATATGTCTGTTTATGGTAAATGCAGCAGCACGTTTTTAAATTAGAACAACATCTACGCGACATCAATCGTATTTGCGTAACCATAACTTCTGCAGCTTGAAGAATGAATGCAGAGAGACATACCAGAAGCAGAAGGCCACTAATTAACATGAACCATTACATTCAGATGAACAGCTTTATTACATTATATTACGTTGTATATTAATTACAACTCCAACTCAGAAAAAATTGGGATGGTTTGGAAATTGTGCATAAAAAACAGAAAGCAGTGATTACTAAATTTAGTTTGACTTGCATTTCATTGCAGACAGTATGAAGACAAGATATTTCTACGCTCAGTTATAAAAGATGTTTAGCCTGCAGTTTCCTGGGCAACATCTAAGCCTTAAACACAAGTTAAACAGCTAGTACACACATAGCCAAACAGACATGACAAGTGCAGTTTACAATTGACGATCATCACCTGTTAAGCTGTCAACATCTGACTTCCTCATTCCTCATGGGCCCCCATTCTATTGAAAGAACCAGACCTTTGTCTTCATAACCAGTTAAACTTTCAACATGCATGTTCTGAGTGTACATTTTGAAGTCTGGGCCACTGTTGAGATGTTGCAAACAGGACAAAAAACAGTGTAAATTTCACTTTCGACCAATGCATGGGCCTTGTCAAACTTGGTAAAAGGAGTGATGTGATGATGATGTCCAAGCATATAGTGAAGAGCCACTGAAAACTGCTCTACGGCTAGCTATGCGTGACTCCTCCTTGTACGGCATTCTAGGTCGTTTGTTATAAGCTTCTGCAGCCACAAAATGACTCTTTTGTAATTTTATTGCATTATGAAATTTATTTCAATTGTCACTTTGAGTGGATTACTCCTATAGGTGAATGCTTTTTTTCTGGCCTACTTCATTTCATTTGTAACTATACATCCATTCCTGCCATTCTGGCCTGCAACATATTCAAAAAAAAAAAAAAACTTAGGATGGGGCAATTGTAATTTGGTACAAAAGCGGCATCCAGGAAAGGTCTAGTTAGGGGAAATAATGGGCTGAGGATTGCCAATTCCCCCACAAATGCATGAGAAAATCATTGAAAGGTTTATAAACTATGTTCCTCAAAGAAAGATAGGCAGGGATTTGGATATTTAACATCACTAAAAAAATAAAGGAATCTGGAGGAATTTCTGTGCCTAAAGAGCAAGGATTCAAGCCCAAGTTGAATACTCGTAATCCCGGCATTACAAGAACCAACATTTGTTTATAACTTTTATAACCACATGGGCTCAGGATTATTTTGTAAAGTACGACGACATAGTGACATACACAAATGTCAAGGTAATGTGCTCCTCTGTGAAGGAACCATTAATGCTGAAAAGTACGTTGTACATTGAGATTTGGGAGCAACATATGTGGTCAAGAAGACTTCTTTTCCAGAGATGCCCACGCATATTTCAGCTAGACAATGGAAAATGGCATTCTGTATTCATAAAAAAGGCATAGCTGCATAATAAGAGGATGCAGGTGCTGGACTGGCCTGCTTTTAGTTCCGACTAATCTTCAATAGAGAGCGTTTGACATATTTTGAAATGGAAAATGTGATAACAAAGACCATGCACTGTTGCACACCTTAAGAATTGTTTGAAGGAAGAATGAGACAAAATTACATCTGAGACATTTAATCACAGATGTATTCAGTTCTTAAAGGTTAATTAAGTGTTTTGAAAAGGAATTGCAAAATTACAGACAGGTACATACATTAGTGTCTGAAATATGACGCAAGAACCAAAATTGAAATATGTCTATTTTGAAAAATCAATAAAACTCTTGTGGCGAAGCATAAACTAATGTCCTGTCCTTTTTAATGTTATAGCTGTCCAAAAAAAAAAAAAAAAAAAAAATCACAGCTTACAGTTCTAATTTTAACGTACCGTCCCAACTGTTTCTGCTTTGTGGTTGTAATAACGATACAATGCCAATGTATTGTTTATTTTATTTTATTTTATTTTTCAATGTATTGTTGTATTTTTACTTGGTAGCATAAATGCTTTCCTGAGAAAACAAAAATATTCTGGCTTTGGTAACCCACCAGAGATGCATTGTTATGCTTTTATTAGTCAGTAATGGTCTACAAAGATGGATGAAAAACAATCTAAAATTTTCAGCATTGGATCTGAGATAGAAGACACTGGCTGTGCATTTTGGGGCCACCGGGAATGTTTTGGCCTCCTGGAGGTTGCTGGGACTGGGGGCCTGGGGGACTGGGGTGGGGGCAGGAGGAGGTTGGCAGGGGGTATTTAATCCCCATTGGAACGTTGCTTTTGTGCCCAAAGGGTGAGGCATGTCACCTCATTTGCCCCGAGGAAAGAATGGAGAGAGAATGTTAGGGCTGTGTGGCTAATGTTCTCAGAGCCTTGAGTCGGTCCCTCTCTCTCTCCCTCTCCCTCTCTTGCCCACCGTGTAAATCTTTGTCTCTTTCCCCTTATCTGCACCCCATTCTACTCCTCTTTCCTCCTCTCTGTATCAATCTCTCTATCCACAGTAGCAGAGTACTACAGGAGCTGTCATGTGTTTGAATGAATCAAGATAGAAAGGGAAACAGCAAGGGGAGCATATTATTTATTTATTTATTAATAATTTCTCATTAAATTTAATCACTGCTTTGCTAATTTTAGGCATTTGTGATATTAATTTTAATCACTATAAATTTATAAGTGCTCACTATGAATGGCTTTCCATGTGGACTACTGTTTCCCATAGGTGTGTTTTTGAAGATGGGCACACTTCACAGACTTTACCATCCAAGTGATCCCATATGAACTCAGTGGGGTTTAAATCATGTTTTTGAGATGTCCACTCTATACTTTGTAGTTTCCTCTCCTGAAAGTACAGAGTTCCTGCAGAGCTTACATATATCTTTTGGGTCATTGGACCCTTATTTGATGATCTAAATGCAATAAGACATGCAAGTGCTAACACTTCTGCAAATCAAAACTGGGCATGTTTAAATCCATTCTGTAATTTTATGACCCTTTTTCTGTTGCGAGTGAGGTTTGCAGGTCCTTAGATGAGCTTCTGGGTTTTGTTTTTTTTTTTTTGGTGACTTTCCAAGTGAGTCGTCAGTACACAATTGGGGACATTTTTGTAGGTTGGCCACTTCTATGATTCACTACAATTCAAAGGTTTCTCTATTTGTGAATATTATCTCAATTGGCTCAGATGTGCAATAAGACAACAGCCCAAAGCACCAATGCAAGTCCACCTCCTTATTACTTAATAGAAACAAAATTATAATTTTGAAATGGTCCTAACTTTAACTTACTGTATGAAGATCTGGCACCATTTAGTGTCAGTGGTGGCTGCTTAGCGGAAAACAGGGGTAATGTAAAACATCCTTTTAAAGCGATGAAAAGTCTTAATTGGTTTTCAGTCATTTTCCTCAATGAATGTGTAGGTGCATCCAATCTCTTAGTTTAGAAGAGAAAAGAAATAAAGTGCTTCCTTTGGACGTAAAATTGTGAGCATTTAAATTTCAATTGTAATTTTTTTTTTTTTCATTTAAACAATCATGAAGGTTTGATAGCCTGCTTTGCAGGATGTGCCAAAAGTTAATGCAGAAGATCCAGAGTAGTTTATCTATTTGCCTAAACCATAGTCTTCTTAGGTGAGGGACTGAAACTTTTTTAAAGTAGGGATTCAAAGAAAATACGTACCTATAAAATTGGTCCGTTATGGCAATTTCATGATAGGTTGAAGGTATTCACTCATATAACAAGAGAAAAAAAGTTTCATTCGACTTGATATTCGAATTTATTATTCTATTGCCTTTATATTGCATTAAGAAAGGAAATTATTAGTTTCACTACCATTTGATGATTTTTATCATTGTGAAAAGGTGCTAATCTTTAGTTAGGAAAACTATTGAAAACAGGTCAATACTCATCCATGTCAAAGGATGTTTCATGTCCCATCGTCATCCGCTCAGCAGCAGCCTCTGATGAATCTGACTAAAAAGCATGAATAGAGGAAATCTGATGGGGCCCAAACTTTTTCATGTATTTGCAAATGCTCACATACAAACATGAGCAGATAAGAATACACATAAAGATACAAACTTGCAGAATATAGTCACAAATACACACCATGACCCAAATGCCAATGGGCATATACAGGTCTATACTTGCATGTGTGCAGACATACATACTCATGCATGTGTACTGGGCATATCCACTTACATGTAAGCATCCTAAACAATCAAGTTTACCACAACTGTGAGAATGCATGCAGATGAGTGAGAAATTAAAGGAAAAATCAACATAAAATGTTTAAGTTAGGCAGTGGGCTATCATGAGCCCCAAGAACTGCTTCAGCAAGCCTTGGCGTAGATTGCACATGTCTTAGCATCTCTGCGGGAGGTAGAGAACACCATTCTTCTGAAAAATAGTCCCTCATTTCCTTTTTTAATGATGGTGATGGAGACCGCTGTCTGACACATCAGTTTAAACTCTCCTACAGGAGGTAATATTTTGCGAGACGTGGTAACTGTGAAGGCCATATTGCATGACTCACAGCATTTTCATATTCATCAAGCCCTGTGGATGGATTCATTGTCATCCCTGAAGATATGACTTTCATCAGAATAGAACTGTTTTATCATAAGATAAAGGTAAGGTCACTCAGGATAACTTGAATATTGTTTGTGGTGAGCTTTTGCTCTGAGTGGATGAGTGGACCCAAAAAAAGAGAGAAAAATTCCCCCCAAAGCCTAACAGACCAATCTGACCACCTCATTGCAGGGGCCAATCATTTGGGCTTTTACGTTTTCTTTACGTACTCCATGCATGCACTCATCCACATGTCAAGCGTATGGTGATGGAAGACTCATCAGACCATATCACTTTGGAAAAGAGCCTACAGTTATTGCATTAAAAAACTCCCCAATCTACATATTTGTATCACATTTGTAATATGATATTTTCCTTTTGCCATCTTAATCCACAACGGAGATTTGCAGACAGCACGATAATTAATTGGACAGTGACAAATTGTGTTGTTTTAATTCTGTTGGTTGAATCAATCACCAGCTTTGAATTTAATTGAACAAGCATTTTAACCTCTCAAGAGGAGACTAATGGCAAAAAGTTCCTGTAACAAGCAGGAAATGAAGCGGGTCTACAGCACAGGCCTGGTAGAGTATCAGCAGGAGAGAAACCCAGATGTGTTTCATGTATTTGCGTCACAGACTCCAAGTAGTAGCATTGCATGCAAAGGATATGAGACCAAATGTTGACAATTATTATTTTGCATTATTTTAAACTGTCCTATATTTTTGATGCACACAAAAATGGGGGGACTATGTACAAAATGTACCTTCATTTCAAAAAAGTTACTCTGACATGGATGGAAACAAATTAAATTAAAGCTGACAGTCTGCTCTTCAACCTTATTGGTGCTTTATTCTTTGTGCTAGAAAACAGCACTAAAATAAAGAATAAAAGAATGAGTCTCTGTCATATAAGACAGGGAGCTCACTGTACATTAAAAAGAGCATAAAGGAATGTTCTAATGGCTAATTGAGCCATGCAACTTTCATAAAACAATTACCATACATTATATTTATCCACTCATTTATTCAGCTTTTTATTTTCATTTTTTTTGCCTAATGTACATTGCACAAAAATTGTTGAATTTTTTTGTGGCTTCTCATTGTGATAAATCCATTGAATCTTGAGAATCTATTAATGCGCAAAAAGTATCATTATGAGCATCTCTGAGATGCAACAGTACATTTCTGTAACTTCTGTTAAGTGGAAAAACTATGGCCCCATGAAGAAAAGAATGTATTCTTTTTTAAAAAAAAAGTTATTAGTGAGTTTTTATAGTATGTTATTATTCTGAAGATTTCCTCAGAGCTACATTCCATCAAAGGACGGAGAAAACTGCCTTGTATTTCTTTGTAGCGCGGCTTGAGGAGCACTGGTGTGCTGAATGCCATCCACATTTGAACAGACTCTGAAGGTCCCTTCAGCTGCAAGCTTTTGTGTTGAATAGAATGAGAAAGAAAACCTTGATTTTTCTCTCACTCTCTCCCTCTCTCTGGCACCTCCCCATCTAATTCAAGGCTGTCGCTCCATCTATCCATCTTGTTTGAAAAGGAATTAGCCTCCAAGGCCCTGGTATTGTTTCCCACGCTGCGCAGCAAAGGGTTAATAATGCGTGGGCCCAGTTTCGATCAGTCAGGTAAGATGAGTTTCTGTTAACGTGACTGCATACCTTTGAGCCGTGTTGGGACACACAAAGATCAGTGGAATTCTCCGCATTCCCAGCATAGTCGACGAGGCAGTGCTTTTTGGAAAAAGCAAACACTGGTGACCCCTGTCGCCCCGACATCCAACCGAATTTCTGCATTTGTCTTCCGGTCAAAGGTCAGGGCATTCAGGACAAACCCCCCCCCCCCCACCCTGCCTCTTAAATCTATTTCCAGATTTCCCTCTGGCCTGTGCTTATAATGTTATCTGTCTTTGTGTATGTGTGTGCAAGAGTGCATAAATGACTGCATATTATCAAAATGTGAGATTTTAGTACATACACTTATGGGTGTATTCAAAAAATGTTCGCAGCATGTATAATCAAGGCACCATAAAATTTGAGGCATGGCTGATTCTGCTTTGTAATCACTGTATCGATTTCTGAAAGATCCATTAACTTCTCTAACAGCCCTTTACCTCCGTTTAAAAATACTTCTGATTTTTCCCTCAAGAGAACAGTCATATGCATGTGTTACAGCAAGCTCACAATTTACACTCACGTTTAATTTTGATTTTCATCTGAAATTAGCCCTAGTGGTAATTCCTATGTCATACACTTGATCACGATATATATAAAACCACTCATACGCACGAATCACTAATAAACAACTGCAAATTTAACATTTAGGAATATGTGAAAATTTGAATATTATGGCCTCATCCAGTGAAAGAATACAAGGGAATCTTCATTTTGTAAACAAACTGCAATTTCAATTAAGTTGGGACATTGCGTAATACGTGAATAAAAACAGAATGCAATGATTTGTAAATCCTTTTTGACCAATACTCAATTGAGTACATTACAAAGACAAGATATTTAATGTTCAAAATGATAAACTTTATTGTTTTTTTTTGGAAGTAATCTTTGAATTTGATGCCTGCAACACGTTCCAAAAAAGCTGGGACAGGGGCAACAAAAGACTGGGAAAGTTTAGGAATACTCAAAAAAACACCTGTTTGGAACATTCCACAGGTATACAGGGTAATGGGAAACAGGTGAGTGTCATGATTAGGTATAACAGGAGCATCCCCTAACGGATCAGTCGTTCACAAGCAAGGATTGGGCGAGGTTCACCACTTTGTGAACAACTGCGTGAGCAAATAGTCCAACAGTTTAAGAACAAACTTTCTCAACATGTAATTGCAAGGCATTTAGGGATTTCATCATCTGCAGTCCATAATATCATCAAAAGATTCAGAGAATCCAGAGAAATCTGTAAAAGTAAGCGACGAGGCCAAAAACCAGCATTGAATGCCTGTGCCTGTCGGTCCCTCAGGCGGCGCTGCATTAAAAACCAATATCATTCTGCAAAGGATATTAACCATGTGGACTTAGGAACACTTCGAAAAACCATTTTCAGTTAACACAGTTTGTCTCTACATCTACAAGTACAAGTTAAAACTCTACCATGCAAAGCGAAAGCCATATATCAACAACACCCAGAAACGCCGCCAGCTTCTCTGGGCCCGAGCTCATCTGAGATGGACTGAAGCAAAGTGGAAAAGTGTGCTGTAGTCTGACGAGTCGACATTTCAAATTGTTTTTGGAAATCACGGACGTTGTATCCTCTGGGCTAAAGAGGAAAAGGACCATCCAGATAGTTGTCAGTGCAAAGTTCAAAAGCCAGCATCTGTGATGGCATGGGGATGTGTTAGTGCCCATGGCATGGGTAACTTGCACATCTGTGAAGGCACCATTAATGCTGAAAGGTACATACAGATTTTGGAACAACATATGCTGCCATCTAAGCAACGTCTTTTTCAGGGACGTCCCTGCTTATTTCAGCTAGGCAATGCCAAGCCACATTCTGCACGTGTTACAACAGCATGGCTTTGTAGCAAAAGAGTGGGGGTAATAGACTGGCCTGCCTAAAGTCCAGAACTGTCCCCCATTGAAAATGTGTGGCGCATTATGAAGCGTAAAATACGACAGCGGAGACCCCAGACCGTTGAACAACTGAAGTCGAACATCAAGCAAGAATGGGAAAGAATTCCACCTGCAGAACTTCTACAATTAGTGTCCTCAGTTGCCAAACGCTTTTTGAGTGTTGTTAAAAGGAAAGGTGATGTAACACAGTTGTAAACATGCCCCTGTCCCAGCTTTTTTGGAACATGCTGCAGGCATCAAATTCAAGATGAGAGAATATTTCCAAAAAAAACAATAAAGTTTATCAGTTTGAACATTAAATATCTTGTCTTTGTAGTGTACTCAATTGAATATAGGTCAAAAAGGATTTCCAAATCATTGTATTCTGTTTTTATTCACATTTTACAGAATGTCCCAAATTCATTGGAATTGGGGTTTGTACATGTCACAATGGAACAAAGATACAGTAGCTCTCTATCTTTATCTATTTACTTTGATTGCAGAAATCGGAGAGCTCAGAGACAGGATTGTAATGGATGAAGGTTCATAGTGGAGAATCAAAATAAAGGGAAGGAGATTTCTCTACCGGTTGAATGAGCCACCACAGAGTCCTCCTGTGGATCTAAATGTACAGACAGAGCACAAACATGCATTCCCCTCTCCCTGCAGTGCAAAATAAATCAATACAATAATTGAATCATTATGCATGTCTTCATTTGGGTTATTTAGTTCTTAAGACTGCTCTGTGGGCCTAGAGTACACTGGGAAATAATGCAGGAAGTATGCAGGGACAGACCAGGGGCTGGGGTTAAGGAGTCTCTCCGCCCGTCCAAACAATGGCCCTTTAGAATGTGAGGCCGTCGGCTAGGTGACCCTTAGCAAATAAGTATCATGTTCTTGCATTCCACCAATAATTGGCACTGCGAGATGGAACATACAAAAGGTACACAGGAAATGCAACTTCTAAAGAAAAAAAAGCTTTTTGTCTGGACTAGGCTCCACTTCATTAAAAGCATGAAAGATAGTAGACCCTCCATGAAACATTTGATTTTAGAATTTGTTTATTTGTCAGGGATATGCCCAATCTGACATGTATACAATACTGAACCAATACCTGATGCAGCATACATTTATACTGAAATCTCATTTTAGTACCAGCCTTCACACCCAAAGAATAATACACAGGTTTTCAATGTTTAATTATTTAACCATCAAAGAAGTTCAGAGATATCCAAGTGTAAGGACGCGCATCCAGCCGTCCGGCTCACCAGTCTACTAAGACCTGGACTGCATTCCTCACATCATTCAATTATTACCTGCACCTGTTTCTCATTTCCACTGTGTTGCAGCAGTGTGCTATTTAAGACTGAACTTCGTACTTAGTCATTGCGAAGTCTCGTTACTGCATACCTGTGTTACGCACCTAGTCTTGTATAGACGTAATCCCCGCATTTTGCAAGTATGTATATTTTCTAACTCTAACTTAGTGCTATTTATTGTTTTTACCAGCACTTTATATTAAGGAACCTCCCTTCCTGTTTGTTTTCCATTTGGAATACATTGTTACTGCAGTCTATGGTCAGTGTTTGTATTAATAATAGTGTTTATATTAAGGAACCTCGATTCCTGTTTGTTTTGTATTGCTTTGTGCGTGCCTTCAGCTGTGCAGTAGGCATAATAAACTACCAAGTCCATCCTTAATACGGTCCTCAACTTCCTGTCCTCAGTGCACCTGAACTGTGTACAAAGCACAATCCTTGCACCAAGACTCCTTTTTATTTGACAAAATTGCTGGTGAGTATCACAGTACACACTTGTGTTCCCTCAGTGCAAGTCAACAGGTACACTAAATCCAAGAACTTACTAAGAGCACGTCCTGATACCAAGGGCGTAGGTTTAATGTGAGAATTGGTAGGGACATGTATGTGATGCGAGCGCTTTACTGTGATGGTTCTGCCCTGCAGTCCCTCCCCCTCCTGCTGTCTTCGCCTCCACTTCAACGAGCCACACCTGTTGCTCGTTGCATTCTGGCATTTTAGCTCTGTGTGTGCTGCTGCTGCTCCCCTGTCACTTTGTCATTTTTTAAAGTATATTTATTAAATATCTTTCTATTTTTTGTACCAGCCTGTGCGAGTGGGTCCCTTTATCAGCTTTTGGGTACATGGTCCCAGTGCCCGCCAGATTGCTTGTTGCATCCCGCGGAACTAAACCACGATACTTTACTGTATACAAATACTGTCTGAATGAGTGTTTCTCCATTTTTTTTAAATTATGCTATGCAAGGTGCCTCCTAAATTTTCATACAAAGATGCCACATACATAAATCTGCTACAACCTTAACTGACAGCTGCAAACCATCTCAGTGCACTCATGAAACCCACTCAGATCTTGTAACCTGGACATTGATACCAAGTGAGTGGATATAACTTGCAATCCTCTCTATTAAACATCTTAATATGCGGTAACGCAGTTGCAGCCGCCATAAACACCTCAAAATGGACCACTGACTATGAATTGGACAAGCCGCAAACCAAGCGTTAATCGGACTGGATCATGTTAGATTTACGATTACGTGTTTCTTTCATTTCCCCCATTGAGCCAAAGTTGGTTGGGACATTTTG
The DNA here is from genome assembly GCA_029692085.1 of Gymnothorax javanicus. NCBI lineage: Eukaryota > Metazoa > Chordata > Actinopteri > Anguilliformes > Muraenidae > Gymnothorax > Gymnothorax javanicus. The sequence continues at coordinate 36,394,382 of CM056210.1, read as the reverse complement.
ACTTTCAAAGGTTATATTTGCTGAACATCATGAGACTAACTTTAATGCTTTCCCTATAATTCCACAGAACAAATCATAATTATGACCTCACCTGAAGCCCTGATACACCTGTATCCTCAACAGCTTGTTCTGTTTCTCTAGCTTGCTGCTGTGGTTCCTGCATATAAAATAATTAATTAATAATGACACCTTCGCAGGATTTCTCCACTGAAATTCACCTCATAATTCGACATATCCAACTGGCTTATATTTACTACTGCTAGCAACCCGATTACTAACCAACATGTCACAGAAACCAGGTTTAGTTCGCTAGTTGAAACTAGCGAACATGTTTAATTACATTATTTTCCGGTAAAAACTAATTTAAGGTAGCTGGCAAGTTTTTGCTTTAAGTAACTATCTGTTTCTGACTAGTTAGATCACTTATTCAACCAACATTACACTTGGCATTCAGTTTGGTGAAATATTAGCAGCATGAGTTAACATGGAGCAACTTTTTTTTCCTCATGCTCTCGGATAATGAAATTTCCACTAAAGTGATACGTACCTAAGGTAATATCAATGTTATGTCATGAGTTGGGCCAAGGGAAAAGTACTATAGTTATGCGATGAAGAAAAATCTGGAACAAATGCCAAATTAGGGTTCTCTTCTTCGGGTAAGCCATTGCAAACACGTGTAATCAAAGCCGGCGATCCAGTTGCGCGCCTCAAGCGCCACTTTGGACAAAAATGAATATTCATGACCTGAATAGCATAGTCAGTTTACTCTTGACTTTTAGCCTTCAGATAGCCCCGCCCTTTCAACCAATAAAATGTTAGAATGCATAAATAGGTTGTCTCGGAGACGTAGCCTCCACAATTGGGTCTTATATGGCTTGTCTGGAAAGATGATAAGAATGAGTTCACTGAAATATTGGTAGGGACAATCTGGCTTCCCAAAATATTGGTAGGGACATGTCCTGACCTTCCATATACAAACCTACGCCCTTGCCTAATGCAGTCCTGATTACCAGCAAGTGAAACAGTACTATAGCAGTGTTTTGCTAATGAGTGAAGTATCAATCTCCATTTAAGGTCAAATGCTTACCTGTGGCGGTGGTGTAGCCACAGCAGTAAATAAGGTGGGAAAAAATATCCCTTTAAACTTATTAAAAGTCCTGACCTGTTCTCAGTACTTTTCCTTTATTTACACATTTTCCAGTAATGAGAATAATTCACAAGCAATTAAAGACACAGCCTCTTTACTAATGCAATTCCAGGGCAACTAAATAATAGGCTAAAATAATTGCGCGTCAGTGGACCTATGCTTTCCGAAAGGTAAACTGCTCTGGAACAACCGGCACATCAGATAATCTAACCTGCACTCTATGATTGTTCAATCAAAGACAAAGATATGAAATATCTTCACACAGATTTGAATAACGCTCATTTAAATGCACCAAATGGCAGATCCAAATGAATGGTTGTTGTCTTACCTAACTGAGGAGCACAAGCAACACCTGATAGTGTAAAGTTTTTTTTGGAGTGAATTTATTGTTAAGGAAAATGATTGACAACAAGTCTGGACTAATAATTGGTGTAAAGGGATGTTCTGTGCCTACCGTACTTTCAGCTCTAGCTATGCCACTGACCTGCCAGACTGCGGGAGTGGGTGTCCATGCATTATTAAGCTGACATAGTCAAGTCACTGGATGTTGTCTTTAAAGAACATCTTATAATGCCTTACACTGCAAATATTTGAATTACTTGTTCCATTTCATCAGAAGTTTAAAGGGGATTTGCAGGAGCTAATTAAATTAAAATAAAAAACAGCTGCCATGCTCCGTGAAGACTTATCAACTTATTAATTCAATTGAAATTAATTTGCTAAGTTAGTTGAAAGCAAATGGAATTGACCCTGAGTGAGGTTCTTATTTACTTCAGGGTGCTAATAAATTCTGCGTCTTTCATGCAGGAGATCAGATCAGTTGCTCAACTCCCCCCACCCCCTACCAGTAGCAAAACTACAATTCCCTGCTGTCCCCTTTTCCCACTCTGTAACTCCTGCTGTGCTTAAAGACCTTATCCCATATTCAAACAGATGCCTTCTGGCAACTAAAAGACACTAAAAGACGGAGAAAACAAATCAACAGACGACAGAAGCACAGGTCAGTTAAGACAGTATATGAGAATTACCGCAGGGAGAAAAAACACAACATTATTTTAAGCTCAGGAAATTATTCCCTGTTTCAGACACACACACACACACACACAACACAGCCTGGGACACTTTGCCTTTGTTGTGCAACCTGAGGAAATAGTGAAACACTCTCGTAAATTAGACAGAGGTTGACGCATTCCCACTGCCTCAGCCCATTAAATCCTGGGAGACACAAGGGAACCAATCCAAAAGGGACCGACCACAGTGCTCGCCTTTCTCCTGCGAACCCCACCAATCTACCTCTCTGAGTAGGGTGAGGGGGCTTGATGCTTCCTGTTTGCATTACCTGCTTGGTATTTGTGCATTTGCATTAAGACATCCCATTGCTCTGGTGTACAGTAGGCAGGGGAGAGGTATATAGGATGAGTGGGGCTGGGGGATTGATGGGAAATCAGCTCAGGAATTTCACCCAGCCAGACCCTTTCCTTGCCTTAGAGATGCTCCATCACAAATAACGGTGATGGATGGAGAGGAAGACATTAGGTGGTGGTGGAGAAGAAGAGATTAGGTGGTGCTGGAGAGGAAGAGATTAGGTGGTGGTGGAGAGGAAGAGATTAGGTGGTGGTGGAGAGGAAGAGATTAGGTGGTGGTAGAGAGGAAGAGATTAGGTGGTGGTGGAGAGGAAGAGATTAGGTGGTGGTAGAGAGGAAGAGATTAGGTGGTGGTGGAGAGGAAGAGATTAGGTGGTGGTGGAGAGGAAGAGATTAGGTGGTGATGGAGAGTAAGAGATTAGGTGGTGATAGAGAGGAAGAGATTAGGTGGTGGAGGAGAGGAAGAGATTAGGTGGTGGTGGAGAGGAAGAGATTAGGTGGTGGAGGAGAGGAAGAGATTAGGTGGTGGTGGAGAGGAAGAGATTAGGTGGTGGAGAGGAAGAGATTAGGTGGTGGTGGAGAGGAAGAGATTAGGTGGTGGTGGAGAGGAAGAGATTAGGTGGTGGTGGAGAGGAAGAGATTAGGTGGTGGAGGAGAGGAAGAGATTAGGTGGTGGTGGAGAGAGGAAGAGATTAGGTGGTGGTGGAGAGGAAGAGATTAGGTGGTGGAGGAGAGGAAGAGATTAGGTGGTGGTAGAGAGGAAGAGATTAGGTGGTGGTGGAGAGGAAGAGATTAGGTGGTGGTGGAGAGGAAGAGATTAGGTGGTGGTGGAGAGGAAGAGATTAGGTGGTGGAGGAGAGGAAGAGATTAGGTGGTGGTGGAGAGGAAGAGATTAGGTGGTGGAGGAGAGGAAGAGATTAGGTGGTGGAGGAGAGGAAGAGATTAGGTGGTGGTGGAGAGGAAGAGATTAGGTGGTGGTGGAGAGGAAGAGATTAGGTGGTGGTGGAGAGGAAGAGATTAGGTGGTGGTAGAGAGGAAGAGATAAGGTGGTGGTGGAGAGGAAGAGATTAGGTGGTGGTGGAGAGGAAGAGATTAGGTGGTGGAGGAGAGGAAGAGATTAGGTGGTGGTGGAGAGGAAGAGATTAGGTGGTGGTGGAGAGGAAGAGATTAGGTGGTGGAGGAGAGGAAGAGATTAGGTGGTGGTGGAGGAGAGGAAGAGATTAGGTGGTGGTGGAGAGGAAGAGATTAGGTGGTGGTGGAGAGGAAGAGATTAGGTGGTGGTGGAGAGGAAGAGATTAGGTGGTGGTGGAGAGGAAGAGATTAGGTGGTGGAGGAGAGGAAGAGATTAGGTGGTGGAGGAGAGGAAGAGATTAGGTGGTGGTGGAGAGTAAGAGATTAGGTGGTGGTAGAGAGGAAGAGATTAGGTGGTGGTGGAGAGGAAGAGATTAGGTGGTGGTGGTGGTGGAGAGGTCAGGTGGGTGTTCAGGGGTCCCTCACAGTGCTACAGAAATCAAAGAAATGATTTGACGCTAATTGATAAAGCATAATTCATGGTTATAATTTATTGGATGACAGAGCAGTTGTGATACTGAAGAAAAATTACTCTAGACACATTTTTCTTACTCTTTACCACCAATAGAATTTTGCTACACACACAATGTGCTTGGACAATTTAAGGGAAGTTCATGTCTTCACCTAGCATTTGGCACATCTACACTGAAATGAAAAGTATCTACCTCTTTTTTTGATTTCTTCTGTTTTTGGATATTTGTCACACAAATGTTTCAGACCATGAAACTAAATTTAATATTAGACAAAGATAAACAGAGTAAACACAAAACCCAGTTTTTAAATAATGATTTCCTTTATTGAAAGAAAAAATCTATCCAACCTCACCTGGCCTTATGAGAAAAAATTTATTGCCCTCGTAGTTATTAAATCAACCAATGAAACAAATTTAATTGATGATTGGTTTCAATTTCACTAGATATGCCAAGGCATGATTACTGCCAGTCCTGTTGAATCTAATCATCTCTTGAAGCTGTGCGGCCTTTTGTTTTTTCATCATTTAAGTCATAAAAAGAATTTTCCTTGGCACGACTATAATTTTATTTCTCAGTATTCAAATAAAGGATTCAGATTATCATGTCGTCAATTTGATGAGAATTCGCGCTCTCCAGAAGAAATTTATCTTTTTAACACACGTGGGCGGAAAAACAACCGGCCTTAAGACCATGGCCCGTATCATGTGGCAACATCATAGATCACGTTGGGGCTTCCCCCAAGTTGCTCTACATTCTAGGAACGAAATTCAAACCGGACAGAGGGAATGTCCAATTGAGTCAACAGAAAATTGTGATAAAGATACCAAAGCGTAGCATGTTGTAGGAAATACTAAAGATTTGCATATATTTATTTTAAACCAACACGTACCTCTATCTGCTGCAGCGAATCCATCAGTTCAGCGATGGTTCAAGGCTATCGTTTCGAGATAGTGTAGATCAAGTATGCCGAATGAACAGAAATAGGTCTGGTCACAGGTTAGCTTCAAACTTCATGCATGCGCACACACGCTTCCTCCAGCAGTTTGTCTGCACGATATAAACCGAGGGAGACACAATATTTGCCATGGAACTCCCCCCAGCTAAATATGTTTTTGTGACTAATAAGGGCTGTAATTTGCAGCATGTTACAAAAATAACTGAATAACTATAATGCCCGTATTTCAATAAGAACTAAATTATGTCACTTTTGTGAAATGTGAAAGGCCATGCAGCTTGAAATAGACCCTGTCTGGCACTTTGAAGTTGGCAAAAAGTAGCACATGATGCCACAATCGAAAGAAATTCAAGAAAGTCATTGATATCTATCTGTCTGGAGAGGGTTACAAAGCCATTTATGTATACGCTCTGGGATATGCAAATCACAGTGAGAGCCATTATATACAGCTTGAGAAAACTTGGGACAGTGGTGAACCTACCCAGTCGTGGCTGGCCTACCAAATTTCCTCCAAGTGTGCAATGACGACTCATTCAGGAGGTCACTAAGGAACCCAGACTAACATTTAAAGACCAGCAGTTCTCACTTGCCTCAGTTAAGGTCAATGTTCATGATTCCACAATGGCATCTATGGGAGAGCTGTAAGGAGAAATCCACTGCTGGGCAAAAAGAACACAGAGATTTATTTGCCCAAAAACATCTTGATAACCCCGAAGTCTTTTAGGATAATATTTTGTGGACTGATGAGTCAAAAGTGAAACTTTTTGGAAGATGTGGGTCCCATTATATCTGTCATAAAGCTAGCACAGCATTCCACAATAAGAACATTGTATCAACAGTCAAACACAGTGGTGGTAGTGAGATGGTCTGGGGCTGCTTCAAGACCTGGGTGACTTGCAATAATTCATGGATCCATGAATTCTGCTCTCTACCAGAAAATCTAGAAGGAGAATGTCCTGCCAACAATTTGTGACCTAACTGCCTGACTGTTCAGTGCAGTTACGTTACGCAGCAAGACAATCATCTTAAGCACACAAGCTAATCTACCCCTGAATGGCTCAAAAGAAACAAAATGAAGACTTTGGAATGGCTAGTATAAGTCCTGACTTGAATCCCGATGAGATGTTGTGGCATGACCTTAAACAGGTAGCACGTGCTCGAAAACTGTCAAATGTGGCTGAATTAAAACAATTCAGCAAAGAAGGCCAAAATTCCTCTACAGCACAGTACAAACCCCAATTCCAATGAAGTTTGGACATTGTGCAAAACGTGAATAAAAACAGAATGCAATAATTTGCAAATCTCATAAACCCACATTTTATTCACAATAGAACACAGACAACATATTGAGGGTTTGGAGCGTAATGGTTATATGTCCATTTCAGAGGTTTTGAGAAAAATGGATTTTTAGGTTTCCAAGTGTTCTAAATCAGGTATTTTATATCTTTTTTTTTTTTTTTTTTTTTTTTTTTTACCAGTCACTCTTTTGCTGCATGGTTCAGAAGTATATTGAACACCTAAGTTTTCATAGGAGTGTAACAGCAACTTCAGGGTCAAAATTGCCAAAAATGGACATGTTACCTCAGTGCTCCAACAATTCTAGCACATGATGTGAGATAACACAATGGTGATTGGTTGAAGGTAAGTTCATTTGCAATGGAAGACAGACTATTCTGTATTAAAATTCAAGTTTATTCATCAAAATGTCAATGTTTAATTCATTCAAGCAGATTTTGTTGGACATATCACAAAATGAAAATGTGAATTTAGATTAAAAATGAATGCAGATGGACATATAGTTATTGTGCTCCAAGGATTAGCTGATAGAAAGCTGTGACAGGGGGTAAAAATCTCAAAATCTCAAAAATCATGTATACACATGTATATATGTGTGTGCATGATTGTACACATTTACATGTTTATTGTTTGTTATTTATTGGTCTGTTGTGATTTTGTGATGTTTCTTTTTATGAATTTGTGTTTGTTAATTGTTTTATGTTTCTTGTTTGGGGACTACGGATGAAATTTAGCATTCTTGCTAACTCCGGTGTATTTACACGGCATAGCTCATGTATGCAGTGTTCATTAATATGCATTGTCCCGCCTAAATAAACAAATTTAAAAAAAAAAAATCTCAAAACCAAAAAATTTGGACATGTAACCATTGTGCTCTAAACCCTAGATATCACATGATGAAAGTGAGACATTTTACCATTTCATGAAAAATATTAGCTCATTTTGAATTTGATGGCAGAATCAGTGATTTGAATCAGCCCACTGATGATCAATCGTTCAGCATTGTCGTAAATGCTCTTTTGAGAGAGCAAGAAGTCTCCCACAGTATTGTACATGCTACTGTCTGTCAAAGCCAGGCTTGGTTTGATTGGATGCTTTGGCAGAGGTCATGTGAACCGGGGTTATGCTAGTAACCTAAAGCTATTAAAAATGATTACTTAAATGTCAACAGCTTTTAAAGAGCGAAGAGAAGTTTTCCTAAGTTGCCAAGAAAACGGATTGATTTTTTTTCCACTGACAAATTGCTGGATGACAATATAGACCTGAATCACTCCACGCAAAAATGTTGATTGATCAATCAGGCAATCAATTGAAATGATCAGTGTCCAAGACTAATTGCAGGAACAGTCACTGCTGTCGGCGAGTGCAGGGATCAGACCACTAGATGCACTTTATGCCTTCCGCCACCTATCTGTACATAATTACGGGTCTCTTGCTATACTCTGGTGTGGCTCACCCTTACATGAGCACCTCTGAGAACAGACCAGACAGACCGGCCATTCCCAGACTGATAGAACTGGAATGAGCCCAGCAGTACTCTTGCCCTCTTGTTCATCTTTGAAAGAGACAGCACAGAATTTATGAGCTCTGGGGGGAAAAGAAGATAACGTAGGATGTGAATCAACATGTTCTGTTTACACTAAATAATGATTCGGAGTACTGCGAGGTTTTCCTCTTGGCATACCTGTTATGTGCTGAACTGGAGGTTCTGTCGGCAAAGAATTAGTCAGTGGATGAAATGCTGCTGGTAAGAGTGACTGCGTTTTTTGAGTGAAGGGAAAGTGACTAGGCATGAACAATCCTTCCATCACACAACCTAGACCAGATAAAGTATCCCCACTAGTTCGGAAGGTTACCTGTAAAATGGGGTAATAAGGTACGGCTGGGTAACAAGGGACAGTTTTCTCAGAAAGTTTTCAAATGCGAATTCAAGCTTTGTTTCGACACTCCCTGTGATGAGACATTATTTTTATGATAACTTTGTAGGTACCTGAAAATTGCAAGGTGAGTTGGATATGATTCCATTTTTAATTTATGATTGACAGCAATAAACAGCTATATATGAAATTTTTGAAAAATTTTTGACTTGCAAAACTTCATCATTTCAGGCTAAGCCAAAGTGTTTACAAGCTGAATATGAATTTCCTTAGCAAGAGAAGACTACCAGGTATGTGTCCTTTGGATAGTGTTATAAAATTATTATTCATGGTTTAAATTTCTTTTATTTTGTATGTTCAGGTAAAATTTGACTGAAATCTGGGGTAACAAGGGACACTATGCCACGAACATATAAACCAAAGTTAGGCACGAGGACTCGCAAAAAACATGAGAAAAATTATGTTTTGAAGGCTGTTGAAGCAGTAGATAGAGGTTTTTCCCATAGAAAAGCAGAGGAGATGTTTAGCATACTAAGGGCAGTGATACGGAGACATAAGAAAGACCTTAATGTTGGAGATCCTGGCAGACCAGTGGCCATAGGTGCCAAAGTTGAAGAGATGCTGGTGAAACGCCTTGCTACCTGTGGTGAATGGGGTTATCCAATAGATTGCACTGATCTACGTCTGATTGTGAAAGTATATTTGGACTGGCGTGGGATTACCATCAAGGCCTTCAAAGACACATGCCAGGAGAAGAGTGGGCCATTCTGTGTCCCTTATAACCCTTGTTATGTCGAAGAAAGAAATACTGGAGCACACAATTACTATGCAGTTTATTACCTGTCACCTGCACCATAATAAATTGCCTAAGTAATCGTATGCTCCATTATTTCTTTCTTTGACTTTGACTATTTATCCCCTTTTCTGAGAGGCACCGATTTGGCTACTGTTCGTCAGCTAAGGCGCATATTTTTCCTTGGTTAACCCTTATTACCTCTGCCAACGAAGTTGGGGCAGAGGTTATGTTTTTGCCCCTGTTTGTCTGTCTGTCTGTCTGTCTGTTTGTAAACAACATAACTCAAAAAGTAATGCATGGATTTGTCTGAAATTTTGTAGGTGCATTGCTATTGGATCAAGGATGGACCCTACTGATTTTCACCGTGATCAGTAAAACAATATGGCCGCCACGGCAGCCATCTTGAGATCGTATGACACGCAATAACTCAACTTTGCTCCCAATCATGAAGATTTGGATTTTGCTGCCTTGGCGGAGGTTTGCACTCTACGAGTGCCTCTAGTTATGTGTATAATAGAGCCATCAACTCAAATGAGTGGGTGTCCCTTATAGCCTCTTGCATGGGGCTATAAGTGACACTGACTAACAAAGAAAAATAAAGTCACGTGACCCCCACATGCTCAATATGTCCAGTAGTAATATAAAGCTTTGGCACTAAGTCACAATGTGACACATACCTGGCCTGCAAAGCTATTATGCTTTTGGTGGAATCAAACAAAATATCTCAAAAGTGTCTCTTATTACCCCCTTTTACAGTACTTATTTATTTAGTACCGTTATAGGCAGTCATATCCTCAATAAGTATGTTGTTTGGTGTTTTGGATTGTTTTACTACAAAGACAATGACAAAGATAAGAAAGAGATTGTTGGAAACAATAGGCGCACAATCATACGCGACTGTATGGCTTCAGAACTGACCACAGTTGGAGGATCATATTAAAAAATATATATAATAACAACAAAGTTTCGGGACAGTCGTGTTAATCTTACTCAGGAGCAGATGGGTGATTCCGCATTTGGGGTGCACTACTAATATTAACTTTACAAAGAAGCATTTAACTTGAAAGAGAAAAGAAAGAATTTCAAAGCTTAAGATTTCAAAGCAACAACCTGTATTGAAGCTCTGGATAAATGAGAATAAAATTTTAATTATCACTGATGCTACCTGAGGCCAGTGAGGCCTGCAGTTTTTGGATGTTTCTCTGGATTCTTTTATGATTTCTCCATTTTCTGATTGGGAATCATCAATGCATTTTAGGAAGAATTTTGGTTGGCCAGCCACTCCCAGGAAGATTTGCCACTATTCCAGGTTTTCCCCATTTAGAGACTGCAATGGCTCAAACTGCTGTTGGCTGGAGTCCCAGAGCCTTATAAATATATTAACCCTTTCCTGGATCATATTTTTCAAAAACATGCTTTTTCATTTCTTCCAGAATTTATTTTATTCTCAACATGGTATGGGGCTTGTTGAAACCTTTCAACCTATAATCACGATGCTGTATAGCTTCGCTTTAAGTGATGTTTATGCTCGATAGTGCTGGCAAAGCTGTATGTGCCTTGCCTTTTTTCTCCCAATTATCAATTACATTTTGATTAAGTTGGTGTTGGATAATTTTTTTTCCCACAATGAATGACATGATAATTTGAAAACTGTCTTGTATTAACTCAGATTATCATATACTGTATAATATTATTACACACAGCTGACCGACTCCCATTCATGGCTAACAGGCAATAAAACTTGACCAGTTTATTTTCACTCTGATGCACTGCTTTAATAAACTTTTTATTATTGATATACTGTATTTTTTGAGATTGGGAAAAATCCTCTCTCACTTCAATAGAATACAGAAAATAGTGAAAGGTACAGGGAACAGATACAATGCAAAACACACATTTGGATTATGATTCATTCTCATGGTCCAGGCACACAACCCCGTTTTCAAAAAAGTTGGGATACTGTGTAAAATGCAAATAAAAATAGCATGCAATGATTTACAAATCATTGAAACTCTATGCTTGATTGAAAAGAGTACTAAGACAACATATCAGATGTTAAAACTGAGAAATGTTATTTAAAAAAAGAAAAAAAAAGCAAATTTTTAATTTGACGCTAGCAGCTCATTTCACAAAAGTTTGGAGAGGGCAATAAAAAACCAGTAAAGTTGTATGATGCTAAAAAAAAAATAAATAAACTCCTGCTGGAACGTCTCACTCCTAGTTAGATTAATGAGCTGCAGGTCAGTAACATGATTGAGTATAAAAAAAAACAGCATGCGAGAGAAACTGATTCTTTCAGAAGGAAAGATGGTGAAGGCTTCATCACTCTGTGACTGAATAACAATTTATCAATAATGTTTCCAAATGTAATATTGCAGTGAATTTGGGGATTTCATCATCTAATGAAACATAATAACATTAAAAGATTCAGAGACTCCCAAGAAATCTCTGATCGCAAGGAGCAAGGCCGAAATCCAATATTGAATGGCTGTGATCTTGAATTAAAAACATTCAGGATTCTATTGTGGAAATCACTGCATGGGCTCAGGAACAATTCTGAAAACCATTGCCAGTGAACATAGTTCATCACAGTTCACAGTTCATAGCTCAATCCACTATTGCAAGGATTGAACTGTGAACTGTGATGAACTAACTACCATGAAAAGATAAAACCATATACAAAGTATAAACAAGATCCAGTGGCACTGTTGCCTTCTCTGTTCATAGCGCTTGTTTCATTTTATTTTTTTTATTAACCCTTTTTTAACCAGGGAAGTCCCGTTGTGATTGAAATCTCTTTTTCAAGGGAGCCCAGGGGGTTGAGGTGGGGAGGGAGAGGGCAATTTGCACAGCCAATTAGATCAGGAGGTGATTAGGTGGCAGGTTGAAAGAGCCAGGTTGAGACCTTAGCCGTGACACCGGGGAACCCCGTACCCTTATTGATAAGTGTCATAGGATCTTTAGTGACCACAGTGAGTCAGGACCTCGGTCTAACGACTCATCCGAAAGATGGCGTCTCCTTCAGTACAGTGTCCCCGTCACTGCACTGGGGCATTGGGGATTATTCGCCAGAGGGAAGATCGCCACCTACTGACCCACCAACACCTCTTCCAGCAGCAACTTGTTTTTTCCAGGTGTTCTCCCATCCAAGTACTAACCAAGCCCACACCTGCTTAGCTTCAACCACACAGCTGGAGCAGATCGAGTTGTGGTATGGCTGCTGATAAGCCAGCATCCATGGATGGTATAGGGGTGCATTAGTGCACATGGCATGGGAAACTTGCACATCTATAAAGACACCATTAATGCTGAACTGTTAATGCTGAATGATATGTATATATACAGGTGCTGGTGTAACATATACTGTCTCTTAAACGTATTTTTCAGGGAAGGCCTTATACCAAACACAACACTCTTCTCATATTACAACAACATGGCTCCATAGTTTAAGAGTAAGGGTGCTAAACTGGCCTGCCTGCACTCCAGACCTGGCGTCCGTAAATTCCAAAATTTAAGTCCGAAATAATTCCGTAATTGAATTTCCAAATGTCTTGCTTCACTGGAATAATTTCCACAGTTTCTGTAACACAAATACTGAGTTATAAAGCCTAAACCGGCTCATGCATAACAGAAAAAAATTGTCATTATTTGTATTCTGCACAAACAGTTTAAACAAAAAATATGACAAAGGAGGCCACAAAGTGTTGAGCAGCTGAAATTCTACATCGAACAAGAATGGGAAAACAATGTTGCCTTCCAGACTATTGCCGTTAGTCTCCCCTGTTCCCAAGCACTTTCAGAGTGTTGTTAAGAGTTGGTGCGACACAGTGATCAACATGCCCCCATCCCAACTTGTTTGAAACATGTTTCTGGCATCATATTCAAAATGAACTCATGTTTTTCAAAAAAAAAAAACATTTCTCAGTTTCAACATCTGATATGTTGTTTTTGAGCTATTTTCCATTAAATATGGAGTTTGAATGATTTGCAAATCATTGCATCCTGTTTTCATTTAGATCTTACAAAGCATCCAAACTTTTTTTGGAAACGGGGTGGTAATGCAGTTTTGCGTTAAATTGTGCTTATTGAATAGTAATACAAAATGCCACAGTATTTGTAACTTCTTGTTTACGCAGATTTAACACTGATTTGCAGAGTCATTGTGGATGATGTTTTGTGTGAAATGTGTTTGAATTCTGGTCCAGTGAGTCAGAGACTCTGAATAAAAATTAGTCTAAAGGAGCATAAAGTCCCTGAAAGTTGTCATAGAAACAGTCTGAACAAATCTGTTGCAAAAATATCAAAAAAGTAGCCTGAAAAATTAACCATTTCATCCCACATACTGCCAATGCTCGATATCCAAGGGTGTTAAAAGTAAGATCTCACCCTTGGCATAAATATTTAAATGTACGTGCAAATTCTTTGATCACATGTATATCTCTACATTTAGTAAATTAAACCAGCTGGTATTCTAGCAGGGGCCAAATCTCGTTTCTTTGTTTGCCATTGTTTCAAAGTGAAGCAAATATTTCAGTCCTTTTATCAGAACAACTTCAGCTCTAATTCTCTTTCTCATCTTATACTTTCACCACCTTTATACGGTTCATGATCTCAGTATTGTATGGTTCTATCAACCGCAGAAGTATACGCCCGATAGATACTTATAATATTGAGGTCACAAATTGCAAAATACAAATACTTTAGTGATACCAAATAATGCACAAATATAGTCAATGATGATGGATACAATTTCATAATGTCTCTGAAGCAGACGTATGAAACTAAGGTCATTGAGAGTTGCATTATTTACTGGCTTTGTGAGTTATTTGCCACTTAAAGATCATTACACAATTATTTCACTATTTCTGGTCTCTGTCTGAATTTTCTCTCCGAGCTGAAAAAGGAATTGCGAACTAAAATGGTTTAGAGAATCACAAAGCACTTTACAGTGGAGTGCTCCACTCCACCAAGCTCCAGCTGAAGATTTGCGGCAGCCATTTTCTCACTAAAAGAAAATCACACATCAACATGGATGGAAAGGACGATGTTAAGCCACTGGTAGATTGAATGGCTAGTTTGGTTAGCTAAAGCGAGACCAGTGGGAATCTTGCTGATGTCTATCTACCAGAGAAGCTCTGAGTTTTTTTAAGGGGGAGCATTAGTCTGTTTCTGTCATTTATTAGAGCTGTTGTGTAAGTGATTATGCTTTATGTGTGGGCGAGTTGGTGCAAGAGCACGGCAGTTCCAGAATGACAGAAGACGGGGGTGATTAAAATTTTCTTTTCTTTTATCATGATGACCACCACAAAGCTTTCTGTGACAACCTGCAATTTGGGGAAGCTTTCACTTATGAAGGCTTGTCTATGCAGGACCTGCTCAGTGAACGAGGAGGATAGTGTTTTTAATCAAACCACCCCTTACAACACAATTGACATTAAAAAAAGAAATGCAATTTGAAAATGATTCCCTGTAGCATTGGAATGCCCAGCAAAATGTTGTTATTCACAGCAACTGTTCATATTCAAAAATTTTTTTGATATGCTTCATTTTAACTAATATCAGTATATGTCATGTCTTTAAGGGACTCTTCACAGGACCCACTGGACACCTTGGTAACTACATCCCCCAATAAATGGCAAATAAAAAGGGTCGGCGATGTAATCACAGCTAACAAATAGCATTTGTGTTTTTCCAGTTTTTTTTTTTTTGAAAAATAGCATCATAACTTCGAATCCTTCTTGCATCTGAATTTAATTTTGGCATTTTTTGGACCTATTTTCCAAATAAATATTTTATTAAGTATGATAGCCACTTCTGAAAAAAGCAAATACAACAAAAATATTGTAGATACTCATCGAAATATGCAGAGGCATGTTAGATGGAGGGTTGTGCAGTGGGTCGCGCTGCTGTCTCACAGCAAGAAGGTGATGTGTCAAAGCTGGCCTCGGAGCTTTCTGTGTGGAGTTTGCATGTTCTCCCCATGTCTCTGTGGGTTTCCTCTGGGTACTCTGGCTTCTGTCCACAGCCCAAAAACATTCATATTTGATTATTTAATGACTATAAATTGCCCATAGGTATGGGTGGCATGTGTGCCCAGCGATGGATTGTCAAGTTTGCCCATAGTCAGCTGAGATAGGTTCCAGCTCTCCAGCAATCTTAATGAGAAAGCAACAGTTTAAATAATAGATGGATGTTACATAGAATTATTTGTAGCTGATAACGTTTAAAAGCATTATGTGTACCGTGAATATTTGCTGCCACCTTTAGGTGTAAATCCGGGAGAAGTAAAGATGTGCCTTCTGAACATTTTTGCGCAATTTGATAATATAAGAAAATAACAGTTGGTGCTCACTGGAGGATGCACTATTGATAAAAAGTACGCTGCTTATTGATAACATAGAAGTCATATGTCAATATAGTTCACTGTTAATGTAGAAAGCACATCAGCAGGAGATATTATTAGGCAAAAATAATATGGAAGTAAAAGCAATACTGTGTGTTTAATTTTAACGGTCTTAAACCTTTTTATTTGAGCAAGGCTGAAGCAGCGGTTGGCCGAAATAGATTTTATTCATTAAGATGATGGTCGGCTCTAGATTTATTTCTGTCTGCTTTAATTAACTGAGGAATTTACTGATTCTGTCTATCGTTAGAGTATTAGACAGGGGCAGTGGGCATGAACACTTCTGTTAATGTACCAAACTCAGCCAAAGAGGATCATTTTAATATGCATTTCCTGAGTTGAATGTCTTTGGGCTGTGAGAGAAAGCCGGAGTACTGAAAGGATATCGAGAAGAATATGAAAACTGCTCACAAAGAGGATCTTGGCCGGACATGAATGAAAAATCACCTTCTTCTGAGGCAGCAGTGCTAACTAACCACTGCGTCGCATGATTAAATCCTCTTGGTTTCTGCATTTCTGATCCAGCATGCAAATGCACGTTTATGTAAATGTATGAAAAGGCGTAGCCAAGGACAGAATCTCTATCAGTGTGTCACTGCTTTGACCTTAATCACCACCCCCTTGCCTTCATAGATATTCATAAAAATTCATAAATATATGCATGAAATTTTAATGTCCTCTTCAAATGTGGGGAGACTGACAGGTTAAGAATACAGAGCTGTACGTTGAGTCATAAAATTTCCATATACCTTCAATATGGTCAGCAGGTTACACCAATTGTATGTACTGCATACCTCAGTGTTTAGATTTCGGCAATGCAAACTTAGGTTTAATTTCTTCCCTTTGTTTTGCACAGTATCCCATCTGATCAGACAAGCAGCTCTGTTAAAGAAAATGTATAAGTTACGTATCACGGATCATTTTTATAGTACAGAATAATGTTGGAGGACCCATGCTAGAGAATCCGTATTCCGTTCAAATACTGACTGACTCTGACCGAGGCTACCACCAGCACACATCAAATTTGTTTGAAACAGCCCATATGATTTCTCCTCCTCAGACTTCAGTGAAAAAATACAACTAGAATTGGATGTCAAGAAATTGGATATATAAGGATTAATATACACACAACCTTACTGTAAAATCATATCATTGGTAACACTCCCCAGTCAGCGCTTGAGCTTAAACCTAAAGTATAGCCATGCTTCCAGTGATAAGCACAGATCAATTCATGCCAGAGGCCTGTTGCACGGAGGCTTGTTTAACATACTCAGGCTATGGACTAACTCTGAGCTTCACTGAACTAAACAAATCCAATCAGTATTAAGTAGGTACTCGACGCTGGTTATCCAGACGTCATGGAGAGCCAGGCTTATGCACTGAGGTTAGGATTACTAATCGGGCACCTAAAACCGTGTCGTATGCAGCTATCAGCAAATCAAAATGGCTTGGGCGAGAGATGCTTATTTCACAACAGAAAAGCAGCAAATTATTATGGGGAAAAATTAATCTCATAAGAAAAAAGCTTTACACATTCGCTTAGTGCTTAAAAAAATGAATTAGTTTATTTGATCAAAGAAAAATATTTATTTATTTATTCATTCATTCATTTATTTATTCATCACCAACTTCACGTACACTTCAATTTTACGTACAAAGCTTCCATTTTTTTCCCTTTCATATTCATTTTTTAGGAGTTTGAGGAGGATGAATGGGGAGCCCGATGAACATAACATAAATCCTGTCACATGCAATATTACATAAAGTACAAATCAATAATGTAATCATGGAGATAATAGCCACTAAAGTTATCATAGGTCATGTCATCACTCACTGTTTCTCTATACTTAAACTGACTGTAAGGCACACATTTTTATTCTGACAGACCATTAAAATTTGAAGTTAACACCCTTCAGCTGTACCGTACGTAACCACGAGAGGGCGAAGCAGCACATTGCCTGCACTGACCTATCAAAATATAGAGACATTTCCTGTTTCTTAATGTCTCATTTTCTACTTAAAGCAGACCCCAGGGATGTTCTGGCCTTCTGTATTAGCTGCATTAATGCCATAAGAACACAGACAGTAAAACAAATGTTAAATAATTTTATCTATATGTGCAGTCAGTTTATTAACTTTTAACCGAATTAAACAATAGAGTTGCTCAGGTCTGTGCCACGCACGCATGCACGAACACGCACACACATGCGCCCAATCGCATGTGTTGGCATGTTTACCTTTTAGTATGAATCTAGTGTATGCAGCAGAAGTTTTTAAGAGCAATTAACAGTTTTTTTCTTTAAATATAATCTGATGCAGTAAAAATCTGAAATAATTTAAAAACAATGAGCAATTAAAAAAAAAAAAGATGACACTTAAAACTTGAAATTTGCTAATTCTAGTTGAAAGCTTACTCTGATCAGCACCCTACGCTATGCCATGTTCTAAGCTCACTGCAAAACACTAGGAAAAACACTGTACTGCAGACATGAGCTCCACCCTTCTGTTGTGGCCACAGCTTTCCTGAAGATGGAGCCGCACTGCTGGTATCAGTCGCTGAAATCACCTCAGTGTGAGAGGCCAGTTTTCCCTGAGAGTGACCAGTTTTCAGATGGTGCCTCGGCTCCAGAGTTTCAGGTTCCACCACACGAACCAGTCAACAAGGGCTCAGCTCTTATCTCTGAATCCTCCAGCTGGATTCTGTTTTACGTCAAAAATTGGACAGAATGTGTAACCATTTCGGGGGCTCTACTGAACGGTTTCTGTGCTGTGACAAATCATTCCATGTGTTTCAGCTGCAGATGAAATGTTTACTATGTATGCCTATACCTGGATGCATATTATAAGTCCGATAAACTCTTTTCTTGCCACTAATTCACTTAAGTGTAGGCATATACTTCCCTGAGCTGGCCTAGCTGAACACAAGAGTTTGCTTATGATCGTTTTAAATAAATCACTCTTGTCAATTTGGTACTGGTGATTACACTCAAACATGCCCCTCAGTATTAACTGTATGTTGTAAACATACGAACAAAAGTAAATATTTTAGTTGGGTTGTTCCACATATTATGTAATGAGAGGTATGTATTTAATAACATATAGGAATTCTAGAATAATAACCAGTTTTCATGCATTCAATATCACTCAGCATTCAAAAACTTGCAGTGAGAAAGCAGCTTGGAGACTCATCACCTAAAGGTTGAATGACAGGCTGTAAAGTATACCGTTTATCCAGCTGATACATTTGTATATTTTTTTCCTCCTTTCTTGATCCACATCTAAACATGGTTGAGATGTTTGGTCCAGAGTGGTAATCATGACTGATGTCCTGGCAGACTGTGTATCTCATTACATTGGAGACTGGGCTGAGATATGATGCATAAAAATGAACTCTGTAATTTGCTAAGAACTCTAAAAAGGGCCATATCTCTATCTGGCTGCTTCAACAAGGCAAAATGGATAAGCAGAACATCTGAGATTTGATTTTTCTGAGTTCTTGTTTTGAATCTCTGCACACGCACTTGTTTCACAAACCGTATGTGCTTCTGCAAGATTAGTTATAATGCATGGGCAGGTGAGAGTGTGTGAAACTGAACATAATTTATTATCTTTTTCATGTACATGATAACATATTTGTCAGGATCTCTTTAAATGTGTTGTAAGTGCAAAAAATCAATTTTACAAACTTCTCCGAAGTCCATAAACTGCATTTGCTTAATTCAAATCTGTGGGACATTAGGCCTATTTTAATTCCCAAACATGTCATGCTGAATTACAGATAGGGTGATACACAAGATCTAGGTATTTTCTAGTTGTTGTAATACTGCAATCATAAAAACATGGTACCCTGTTGTTGTATATCTCACTTAACCCTTAAATGCCCAACTATAGTAAAAGTTGAAAGGAAAATCTATGTATTCTGTTAATATGTCCTGGGGAGGGGCTAATAACAACCCAATAGCAATTTTTAATTTTTGGTGACCTTTGACCTCATTTTAGTTTTGTGACATATATGTCACTCTAAGTTTCTAGGATATAAAGAGAACTTTTGTCCATCATTGTTTTGGTAGTTGACATATAGCTGAAGTATTAGGCATAGCTTATTTTTCATCATCTTACCTGTTTGTCTACTTTATCCAGTGATGAATGGGTGCTGATCTATCGTGTGGATTCCACCATGGGGGCGGCCATATTGGAAAGGTTAGCTGGTGCAGCCAGTGTAGTGTCAGTTCCACTTTTATGCATAAGATGGCAGCACTGATGGTCTAAATATGTCACTATGGGCATTAGGTTGCAAAATTTATGTGGGGTCAGTGGTTTTGACAACCCCCAAAATCTTGTGACAAATTTGTCACAGGGGGCACTTAAGGGTTAATATACAAGTAAGTGTGATGTAGTTTCAATGAAGTGCTACAACCACCAAAGATAGAATATGCATGTGATACTGTCCTGCGATGTGAAAAAAAAAGCTTTTTCTAATTTTAACCCCTTTGCGCAGAATACAAATATTGCCCATTTTTCCTGTTTCGCATGACCCTATTTAGGCTTTATTACAATGTTTTTGTGTCACAGAGACTGTGGAAAATTATTCCAGTGAAGCAAAGCATTTGGAAATTGAATTACAGAATTATTTAGGAATTAAATTTTGGAATTTATGGACACCTGCGTCTATATCTGCACATATAGGGGTTAAACTCTAATGTGGAAATTCAAGCAAATATTCTACTTTAAAGGGTGAATAACTTTCAGACATTTTACCTTTGTGGTATTTCTTAGATTTCCTGTCTTGCAAATGTACAGTGTCAAGTATAAGGTTAAAATTATAAATCCAGCACAGTTTATTTTGAAACATAATCTTATGAATGTTTGAGCACTTCAGTAATGAAAGCTTTATGGGGCAATTTTTTAAAAAGTGTATGGATGAAATAAAAGTCTGGGTCTATCTATTTTGTGCTACAGGGCTCTCTTTGTATAAACCAGACTTCTTCCCCACTGGTAGGAAATTTTATTTCCAGAAATATGTCTCAGAGTGAGTGTGCATGTTTGTCTGTGTTTGTGTCTGCTTGTGTCTGAATCATAGACTGGGCCTTCATATGGGGGAGGATGTCTACAAAATTTCATCACTGTATCCTTTAGATGATCTTCAGGCATGTATAGTTTTTCTGAAGGTTTTGTACCAATGTTTAAAAGAGTAGAAGGTGAAATCAAGCCATTCACTTGAGCAGCATACATTTCAGGTAGGGCTTCTGAAGGTTTCTGCCAATTTTACATTGCATTCATTCTGGTAAAAAAAAAAAGAGGAAGAACATTGCAACCTAATTTGATAGTTTTGCATTGTATTGAGCTTGACACTAATTTGTCTCAGCACTAGATTCAGGTGATTCTAAAAGCCTTGGGACTTTGGCTGATGATATAGGGCCATGACAGGATCAAGACAAGCTATGGAATCTACAAATTAGCATGCAGAAATTGTCCATTTTTGCTTTTTTATGCACTAAGTAAGAGATTGTTTTGCCACATAGAATCTTGTTCTCTGGAATTCTAGACTATATTTTTAAACAAAGTTTTTTTGTTTTTTTTTTTTTTTTTTTTTTTTTTTATTGTGCACAGCATGCAATGAGAACAGACTTCAAAAAAACCTCCACCTTCTCGGTTGTTATCCCATGAGGATGAGGCTTTTTCGGACGCTGTAACCAGCTTCATGTGGTTTTCCTCCATTCCTCTCCCACAAGTTTAAACTGAATAGGCGAGAAATAAAGAGAAATTCCCGTGGCTGAAATCTGTTCGCCCACAATTCCCTTTTTTTTTTTTTTTTTTCCCAAACCGTTGTGTGTTTGTGTTCCCCTAGCACTTGAGGACAAAAATCTGAGAAAATTCTCCCTAGTATGCAATTCTGTGCTGGGTGTGTAACATTTGGTAATATATGAAAATTCCTTCAGTGAAGCTTAGCTTTTAGTCAAATCTCCCGTAGAAAACTTCAATATTTAAACCTTGTGAATAATTTCTGAAGTAATTCCAAAGCATTTTTGTGAGATTATAATCATCATTGGCTCAGAAACCGCCGACTTTGGTAAAGCTACATTTGGTAATTTCCATATTGTTGGTCATACCACTGCATCTCAATTGGATCCAACTCAGAATTTTGATGAGTCCACTCCAAAACCTTCATTTTATTTTTTAGCGTCATTCAGAGGTGGACTTGCTTGTGTGCTTTGGATAATTGTCTCACGGAATACCTAACTTCACTTGAGCTTTAGGTCAGAAACTCCTTCAGCATTTTCTTGCAGAGAGCAGAATTTTTACTTCCATCAATGATGGCTAGTCTCCCAGGTCCTGAGGCAGCAAAGCAACCTCCAGTCATCACACTGTCACCACTGTGTTTGACTGTTGGTATGACGCTCTAATTGTAGAAAGCTGTATTAGGTTTACACCCTGATATAACAAGGACCCATGTTTTCCAAAAAGGTCCTCTTTTGACCCATCAGTCCACAGAATATTATCCCAAAAGTTTTGTGGGTCAAAAAAAAAAATGTTTTTGACAAATATCAGATCTTTCTTGTTCTTTTTTGCCAGCAGTAGTTTTCACCTTGCAGCTCTTCCATGGATGCCATTTTTACCCAGTGTCTTTCTTATTGTGGAATCATGAATACTGACCTTAATTGAAGCAAGTGAGGCTTGCAGTACTTTTGTGATTTCCTCCTTCTTGGAAGAAATTTGGTTGGCCGGCCACTTCTGGGAAGGTTCAGCACTATTCCAAGTTTTCTCCATTTGTCGATAAAGGCTCTCACCATGGGTCGCTGGAGTCCCAGAGCCATAGGCATAGTTTTGGCGCCCTATTCAGACTGATAGATGTCATTGACTTTGCTTATCATCTGTTCTGGAGTTTATTCAGATCATGGAATCATGCAATACTTGTTGCCTACTTTTACTTCACATTCCCAGCTGGGTTCTATTTCAGTCATGTTTACATTGAACAAGGCTGGCAATAATCATGCTTGGGCTTGTCTGCTGAACCCATTATCAATTAAATTTGCTGAATTGGTTGATTTCGTAATTAAGGGGGAACTGTCTTTTCCACATGGAACAAGGTAGAGTTGGATATCTTTTTTTTCTTCAATAAATAACATCATCACTTAAAAACTGCATGTTGCATCTAGAGCAGTTTGTTGTTTCATTTATGTTTCTTCAGTTGCAATGTTTGACTTCGTTCTATTACCCATCTTAATTCATCTAAACACTTAGGGTAAATAAAAACCCTGATTCTTTTCATAAAAAGCTGCCCTGCCTGTTTTTGCTTACCCCGGTCGGTCACACTATGGGCATGAACACACTGCTCATGATAGCATCGCCTGTTACCTGTTAACCTGTGCACCTCTGGAATGTTCCAAACAGGTGTTTTGAAACATTCCTCAACCCTCCAAAGGTTACATTGCTGTTTTCCCAACTTCTTTGAAATCTTATGCCAGCATCAAAATTGGAATTTAGCATTTATTTACAAAGATCAAATCAGTCGACAGGGTAAAAAAACCTCCAAAATTGTTTGTTTTTTTTTCATTTTCAATTAATTATCGATGAGAATATACTTTATAGGAGAATGTTTTCATTTCTGCTTTCTGCATTTATTAGCTCATAACACAGTGTCCCAACTTTTTGAAATTGGGTTTGTACAAGTGGAAAACCAACAGGGTCTCAGCCCCTTTAGATGACCTTGAAAAAGCAGCTGGCCAGGTATCAGCCGGGAAATCTACACGCGAGGCAGTGAAGGAATTTACAATAGACCGCATCACACTAGAGAATAAATCATGTGAATTGGTCAGGGAGAATGGCCAAATGAAGTTAACTAAACACAG
Organism: Gymnothorax javanicus; assembly: GCA_029692085.1. Lineage (NCBI taxonomy): Eukaryota > Metazoa > Chordata > Actinopteri > Anguilliformes > Muraenidae > Gymnothorax > Gymnothorax javanicus. The sequence continues at coordinate 36,371,150 of CM056210.1, read as the reverse complement.
GTTAGTGAAGCAGACCACGCCTAAAACGTCACTCCATTCGTCCATGTCTTAACCAACCAGCTATTTATAATGCCTTCATTCTACAGTACAATCCTCATCTGTCTTGTTCGACATCCTTCCCTCTTGTTCCCTTCCAGTCATCTCTCACCCTGTCACTCTATAGGAACCCCAGGAGACATCATGTAGCCTATATGACTGCAAGAAGAGACGCTACCCCCACTCGGAGTCTCATCGGCTGAGGCTCCCTGTTGTCCTGCACCGGTCTCCATCTACTGGATCCTTCATCAGCACAAATTCCCATGCTTATCCAATTCAATAAATATCGTTGACTACTATTTTAGGTGTGGTCTGGAATTCATTAATGATGGGATATTGTAGACTCACAGAAGCACATCAGACTTTGGACGACACCACGGAGGCTGAATTTTCCAGTCACATCAAGAGACTCGCTGACCTTGAATGAACATTTTCAGTTTCATGTCCTTGCTTGGGCTCAACTTTTCCCATTACCCTGCCCAACTTTCCCCTACCCCAACCTCATTGGAAGGTGCGCCATAGGACCAACCATTTTTGATAGGTCATGCTGCAAAAACAGAACTAGTCAACCAGTTTAACTAATTTTTCAGTTAAGTTTTCCCTTGAATAGATTCAAAGTTAGAAAAAGAATTTTTTCCCCATATTGTACGACAGTTTCATATACATATTCTTTATCTGCTGGTTGCAGCGCTTCACTGAAGCTACATCAGACTTACATGGAGAGAGATATTCAAACCTAGGATGCCACATTTTTATTGCAATACTGTTACATCAAGTGGAAAATATCTAAATATAGTACATCATTGTGTACACATTTCCTTGTAATTCAGCAGGACATATTTGGGATCGTTGGAAACTTTGGGATCTCCATGAGCCTGAAGTCCAACAGGTTTGAATGCAACAGCTCATACATGGGCATGCAGGTTTTAGCGGGTTAAATAAAATGTTAAAATTCACATTGACACCCAACAGCTTTAAGTATTTCAGTCTTTTTTTAATGAATAAAAGTTTGTTTTGCTGTTGAACCATGAAATGTAAAAAGTGGTTCATTTTTTCTCAACATTTTGTCTGAAGTTACAGTAGACAAATACAAAGCCGCAGCAGTTGCAAAATTGCTGTGCTGATACACCTTGATGGAGAGCTGGCTTGTATTAGAATCATCACTTATGAATTCCCTATCTTTTGAGGTTGCTGACTAATGTGAATATTTCATGTGAAACAAAGTGTTGTGTGATTTACAGATACATAGGCAGTGAGATATATGCAAAGAGAGCACAAGGTTTGTAACTGGCCAGCTAAGGATCTGCAGTCAGAAGGAATGGGTCTCTTCATCATACTGGAACAAAGCTAGGAGCATGGGAGTCTTAAACAGCAACCATCCCTGACTAAGACTTTGCGCCTGTGTTTACACAACCTTTGACAACTCCAAGGTGAAAAGAAATAATGTAGACACTTTATTTATCTCTATGAAAAAAGGCCATGATTTAAAAGGCTCCAGTTGTTGAAATGAATAGTGATGATGTCATCAAATGTCTTTCCCAGTCGATCACTTCAAGAAAATGTTTTTATGCTTCTCTGAGGTCAAACAGCATTCCTCTCCCCACATTTTTATAGCCACAACATGGCATGGAAAGTCTGAGAACCCCAAAACACTGGAATTTGTGGCTTTAAAACCATCACAGCGTGAAATATAAATCAAATATGCTTGCACCTTTGTGATGCATGAGGTCAAAGGGGAAACACAGATCTGGAAAGCGGTTATACACAATGACTGCAATTTCACATATCTGTCGTCTTACAAAATACACACAGAACAAATTTCCAGTCATAAAGCAAGCACTTCACTAGGAACTATCAGTCGTGGATGTACACCAAAGAAGGGGATTCAGGGTTTAAGCTTTTTATCGAAGAAATTTAGCTTAGCTACCTCGCTCAGACATAATATCCCAGTTAAGATTTTTACATGCAAGCTTTGAGGTTTGAGCAACAAATACAATTCCACAGACATTGCATTTCTATGCTCTGTCATTATACGTTGTTTTTGGTGCGTGGTGTCATGGTTTCGCTCCCGCCGGATACAAATGTTAATCCAGCAGGAGCTAGGACTTTGGGCCTAAATGAAGAAAAGGACCTAAACGCCAGGCTGGTAAACACTTAAAGAACTTAATAAATAAAACAAAACACAAAGATGAAAGAGGGGAGCAGCACCACATTCACACAGGGGATAAAAACCAAAATGCAGTGACAATGAGTACTGGCAACTGCCAGCCCTATATACCATGATAATCACCTCCACCCTAAGGAGCAACAGATGCAGCTCGTCAGGGTGGAGGTGAAAGCAAGCCACAGGGGAGGGACTGCAGGGGAAAACCCTTACACATGGAGAACTTAATAAATGCAACAATAGGTACAGCATAAGATGGCGCCTGGTCAGGTCCTAGGTTTGCATATAGCTACAGTAAGTTCTGTTTAGAGCTTTTCACAATGTTGCATTTGAACAAGCCAGTCAGGGAGACTGGTTTACCAGGTCTAGTGCTCATATTCCTGTACTAGTCATGCTGGACGTAAAAATCAGCAAAACTAATGTAATTTGGAAATCTATTTTCTATAAAAATGGCAATTCACTCTCAAATAAATATATATATTTAACAACCAGTCATTCATATGGCATATAGTTAAGGTTACGGGAGCAGTAATATCGAGGGCTGACTGCAATAAACAATTATGTCCAGATGTTATATATTGGACATTACTGTTTATCGCAGTCAGCCCTCGATATGATCCAACTAAGATTGGCCCACTGGTAGTGTGAGAGTTAGCAATGACTAAAATTACAGTCCATTAGAAATTCAGTCAGAGATCTTCTCTTGAAGCATGGCTTGTGAGTCCAGCTGCACCAGTGCCTTTAAAATGAGCTCAGCTCCCAGAAATCTGCTCATTCCTTGACTGCTGTTTTTGCAAGGCAAGTTGAGGTTGACTTGCTGCTCCAGGATAATAAAGAATTCTCAGTTTTCCAGAAATTCTTCATGATACCTAAGGACAAGCTGCAATCTCAGGAGAATATGAAGAAAATCACTGAGTACATAAAAAACCTATTCCTGAGCATCAATCTGTTGTTATCTCTCTCTCTCTCTCTCTCTCTCTCTCTCTCTCTGTTGTCTTAAAGGTTTCATGTTCCCCTTGATGTACTCAATCCATGACTGGAGGGGCTGAAAGGTCAAACTGAAAATATTTAAAACAACAATTGAATTGAACTTCTTTTGTTTAAAAAAAATAATGGGATCAATATCAACAAAACTGACAGAGACAAAAAGCATTTTCTTTAGCTATGGAAACAGATGAGAAAACAGATGGGAGCTAAAATTAAGAGGAAAAGCCCAACTCTTCTCAGCACATGCAATCACTACTCTTGTTTTGAACTGGTTTCCACAACAAGCTTGTTCTGAGATGTACTGATCAAGTATTGGTAGTAGATCAACTATTATTGATGTAATCTGCTTGATTCCACCTTGAGAAAGTAACAAATAGAATAGAAGTGAAAGTCATGGCCGAACTTCCTAACCACAGAGCTGGGTCCAACCCTGTAGGCACATGATCTGATATATTAAAACTGGTTTTTGTGCTCTCATAATCACCTGCATCTCACGGTGAGGCCCATTGAGTCAGAGAAACCATTTTGGATTTTGCTGCTGTTCTCCTGGAGCTTTTGCTTCCAGCTCCCTGAGGTGATTTCAACTTAAACTGTATTATGACATTTGGCAGTTCAAGTGTTTTGCTTGAGTAACTCACACCAGCAGTTGTAAATCTACAAAAAATTAGGTCAGTGAAGATTGTCCTTTTGAGCTGTTTTTCTGGCCATTTCGTTTTTTGGTCTTTAGCACATTTTATGAGTGTTACATTTGCCTCACTGGGGGTAATGACCATGCTCTGAAGGCCTCTGCTGGATTAAAATGACCAGAAAACTTCACAAGAACAATCAACATTACACACAGAATAGCTGACTTTGGACAATGCAAGCCCTAGCTCAGTAGCAATAAATTTTATAGTCCGTATTGGTAGAGTTCACTTTTATTAAAGCTGTGTTATGCAGCAATGTTGTCTGAAAACAAAGAAAGAGGGGGACAATGGAAAAAGATACAAGTGATGGTATTATATCCGACAACCATATTTCAATCAGGAGAGACCAATGAATTACATAAAGGTAATGATTTATTGCAGATTACGATGTGAACAGATTAATGGATGTGATGATAGCCTTAAGAAAGTTTTGGTGCTTGGACTCAGTAGGGAGATTCTGTAATTGAAGAGCATCTGCCCTGAGCTGCAGCTGGATAAATCCCCCCCATAGACTACAGATACTGGTGGTAGCTGATGACCCTGCTGACTGATAGGCTGATGAGGATGATGAATCTGTGAAGACTAAGCAGCGATGGGGAGGTAGAGGGCATATAAAACAACAGCATGAACAAACTAAAGGCAGAGAAAGATTCATATTTAAAAAGACGGCAGCGACATAGTGTATCGGTTAGATGTAATCAGCTGATAGGACGGCTGATGTCTCAATTGACGATTGACAGCCCCACAGAATCACAGCTGTAATTATGATTGAGCATGCGTGAGAAGAGTCAACGCTGATTGAATTAAAAAAAAAAAAAAATACTGGCTGAAGCATGCAAAATGAGGATCTTCCTGACTGAACTTTCATTAGAGCTTCATTATTTTCATCATTTGTTAATTTAATTGGTTGCCCAAGGGTATTTGCCTAATCAAAACACGTGGGTATGCTGCTAAATACACTCTATCCATCCTACGCCACACTACTGTATCAGCACAGATATAGTCTTCACAGAATACATTATTGAGAAAAATCAAGATTACTAAAAATATTCTAAGGATGAAAAGCTATCAAACATGAACATAGCAATAGGCCTCTTATTCAGTTCAGTTGGACAGGGATCATGGATGGTGCTGACTAACCACAAAGAGGCGGACTGTTGCTGGTCATTGAGCATGATGAATGCTCTTTAGGCCATAGTGCTGCCCAGGAGAGGACAGGATTAGTCAGCAGTGATGACCATACTACATCACTCCCCCACTGGTTCATGCTTTAACTGAGTGTTATTTCAAGCTATGCAGCTTTTTGCTGACTCATCCTCGAACCTGCTCACCTTATGAACTGCAGTGTAAAAATCGGCTGTATGTAAAAGGATGCCCGCGCTTGCCTGTACAGCCCTCAGCTGTAAAGCAAAAGTTTCACCCCTAACATAGATGATACATAAAAATTGGACTTAATGAATGTGGAGAAAAGGGGGGTAAATGTGGGGAAAACTGCATCATATGATATACACCCAAAACCAGTGAAGTTGGCACGTTGTGTAAATCGTAAATAAAAACAGAATACAATGATTTGCAAATCCTTTTCAACCTATATTCAATTGAATACACTGCAAAGACAAGTTACTTAATGTTCGAACAGGTAAACTTGGTAATTTTTTACAAATATTTCATTTGGAATTTGATGCCTGCAACATGTTTCAAAAAACAAGTGGCAAAAAAAAGACTGAGAGAGTTGAGGAATGCTCATCAAACACTTATTTGGAACATCCCACAGGTGAACGGGCTAATTTGGGTGCCATGATTGGGTATCAGCTTCCTGAAATGCTCAGTCATTCACAAACAAGGATGGGGCGAGGGTCACCACTTAGTGAACAAATCGTGAGCTGATTGTCTAACAGTTTAAAAACAACATTCCTCATAGCTATTGCAAGAAATTTAGGGATTTCATCATCTACGGTCCGTAATATCGTCAAAAGGTTCAGAGAATCTGGAGAAATCACTGCCGTGGCGACAAGGCGAAAACCAACATTGAATGCCCGTGACCTTCGATCCCTCAGGCGGTACTGCATCAAAACCGACATCAGTGTGTAAAGGACATCACCACATGGGCTCAGGAACACTTCAGAAAACCACTGTCAGTAACTACAGTTCGTCGCTACATCTGCAAGTGCAAGTTAAAAGACAATGCAAATAAAGCCATTTATCAACAGCACCCAAACGCCCGCCCGGCCGCTGGGCCCAAGCTCATCTAAGATGGACTGATGCAAAGTGGAAAAGTGTTCTGTGGTGAAAGTCCACATTTCAAATTGTTTTTGGAAACTGTGGACGCCGCGGTCCTCCAGACCAAAGAGGAAAAAGAACCATCCGGACTGTTATAGGCGCCAAAGTTCAAAAGCCAGCATCTGTGATGGTATGGGGGTGTATTAGTGCCCAAGGCATGGGCAACTTACACATATGTGAAGGCACCATTAATGCTGAAAGGTACATACAGGTTTTGGAGCAACATATGTTGCCATCCAAGCAACGTCTTTTTCATGGACGCCCCTGCTTATTTCAGCAAGACAATGCCAAGCCACATTCTGCATCGTGTTACAACAGCATGGCTCCGTAGTAAAAGAGCGGGTACTAGACTGGCCTGCCTGTAGTCCAGACCTGTCTCCCATTGAAAATGTGTGGCGATTATGAGGCGTAAAATACGACAACGGAGACCCCGGACTGTTGAACAACTTAAGCTGTACATCAAGCAAGAATGGGAAAGAGTTCCACCTGAAAAGCTTCAAAATTGGTCTCCTCAGTTCCCAAACGTTTACTGAGTGTCGTTAAAAGGAAAGGTGATGTAACACAGTGGTAAAAAGGGCCCCTGTGCCAACTTTTTTTGCAATGTGTTGCTGCCTTTAAATTCTAAGTTAATGATTATTTGCAAAAAAAAAAATAAAGTTTCTCAGTTTGAACATTAAACATCTTGTTTTGCAGTGTATTCAATTGAATATAAGTTGAAAAGGATTTGCAAATCATTGTATTCTGTTTTTATCTACGATTTACATAACGTGCCAACTTCACTGGTTTTGGGTTTTGTAGTATTCTGTCGCGGAGAAGATGTTGAACTAACTCTAATGACGTTTGTATGTAAAATAGCAGTTTGAACAAATCAAAATGAGGGAGGAGAAAAATAATTTGGGGCAGTATTCTCAAGCGACCTGGCAAAACGTGTAAAACAAAAAGCCATTAGAGTATAATAACTTCATATTATTTATCAATAAAGATATTTATACTGATGTAGCAGCATTGCTGGACACAGTACATCTGGTCAGTGTTTAGATGGGCTTTGTGCAGCACAGCAAAACACTCCAGCTCAACTCCTGAGGCTCTGAAAATAAATGCACCCCAGTAAGGGACAGCAGGCTGATGGCAATCTTTCAGAGTCAGGGCTTTAAAGGCTCACAGAGGCCTTTCAAGATCATAGCCCATGAGGCTCATGGCGGCCTCTCAAAATGGCGGCTTATGAGGCTCAGGCCCACATGTGTTTGCAGAATACTGCAGAATAAATAGAGGATCACTAATGAGTGAGCCTGAGATATCAAAATTATGCAACGAGAGAAGCAATTTTCATTTATTCCAAGCTTTCGGCGAGGAATAAGTGAAAATTACTACTCAAGTTTCATAAATTTGATATCTCGGGCTCAAATGTGAGATCCTATTTATCCCAAAAATGCAGCGTAGTATTATTTGGAAAATGGAAAAATAGCGTTAATGTTAGTTTCTGTTTGGAAGTCTATTAAAGTCAATGAGATGATGAATAATTCAATCAATTTAAGAGTTTACGACAACAGTTGCATTTGTAACTTGTTACTTTAATAGCTTTAGCATGCTAACTAATGAATTATTCATCCCATTGACTTGAAAAAACTGTCAACTCGAAGCTAACGCCAGCAATGGTGAACGGTTACCAGCAGAATTGGTAAAGTTACCTTTGCAAACATATTAGTCCATGTTTGTCGAAGAACGGAATCTGACCAATCGCGACACAAGAAAGCTGTATCACACGTGTGTGATACCAAAGCTGTATTTCATAGGTTGTATCACACCGATTTTTTATTATTTATGGGATATGTAAACATACTGCTTCCCACCTGACCTTAGTTGGTTCTCAAGTAAGGATATACTGTAGATTTTGAGAACAAACTGTAGAGAAATACATTGAAATCAATGCAATAACTATTAAGGGTTAAATAATTACTTTATTTATTTACAATTTTTGGCTTTTTGTCATATTTTTTTATGTATCTGTTGTCTTGTCTTTTTGACCTGCATTGTTTAAGAACTTAATTAATTTAGCTAATCACTGTAAGACCTGAGTGTACATATTACCTGTTCCAGTGCTCAGTTTTAAGATCTAAATCACTTCAAATTAAATTAAAGGGGCCCTATTAAGCTTTTTGGGTTTATTCCTTTGATTCAATCGGTTACCGTGTTGTAGGAAATTATTTTCCCCATTCCTGATCCCTTCTTTGTTTGCTCGTATGTCATATTAATGTTTCAGATGATCCAACTAATTTTCATATAAGACTAAGATCATGTGAGTAAACACAAAATACAGCTTTTATACGATCATGTCATTTATTGAAGATAAAAAGTCATTCAAAACCTTTATTATCAAGTGAAAAAAAAATTGCCTCCTAAACCTAAAAACTGGGTGAGCCGCCTTTGGCTGCAACTGCAATCAAACGTTTGCGATAACTGGCAATGAATCTTTTACATTGTTTTGGAGCAATTTTGGCCCTCTGTTCTTTGCAGAATTACTTTAATTCAGTCACATTGGAGGGCGTTCGAGAATAAACTACATGTTTAAGGTCATACCTCAGAACCTCAATCAAATTCAAGTCAGGACTTTGACTAGGCCACTTCAAAACCTTCATTTTATTTTTTTTGCAGCCATTTTGAGGTGGACTTGTTTTGTGCTTCAGATCGTTGTCCAGCAACATAACCTAACTGTGCTCCTGAAGTAAAATCCAGCTGTTTCTAATATCAGTTGCAAAGAAAATATTCAGTAGAACAGTTGGCAGAACATCGCTCTGCCTGTTTGAATCATTTACAGTCACGCCAGAGCATTTGATGATGGCGATTAATTAGAGGCTTAGCCACAGTAAAATTTACAGGGTTAATTAAACTCTGGAAGAGTACATGTGAGTCCATTGTTCAGGGGATGTCCTTTTGCCAGCACATGAAACTCCACATCCCCCAAAAGAACCTCACACCAGCATTTATTAGCATGCGTCTCATGCTTCCCATCTGAATGCTACCCTCCTGAGAGCCTGATGTGTAGTTACAAACGACCGGTATTTAAAGTAGTGAATGAATTCACTGTGATGTCTTTGCCTTTGATTTACATTCATTTAGACCCCTGAGGAGAACCTGGATTTCATGCTGCAGCTCGATGATGATGGTGCTGTTACAACACCATTCCCCCAACGAATCCCACCTTTAGAATTCACTTTCAGGGTTACATTGCCACTTACATTAAATTAAATTAACAAATGTTTCAGGGGATGGTATTTATTGTGACAGCCAAGTCACTTCTTCACAAAGCGTGCAGTTTGGCTCTGGTCCATGTGTTCTCATGTGTTAGTGTAGGACTGCATGCATTTCCTGTGAACAGTAACTTCTTGTGTCATTTTTAAAAATAATGTTCTCAAAAAGCTGGCATCTTATTACCAAATTAATAAAAAGGAGAAATAACATATTTTGCCGTCCAAGCCTTGAGTTTATGCGAGTAATACTCTAAAAGCAGTGAGAAGTTTACTGAGAAAAGGCCAAAGAACACATTGCCTGGTGCTCTGCCAAAAACCAAGGAGTTTCCAGGGTCTCTATGCCGTGTTCACTCATTGAATTGCCTTGGCGAATTTCCAGCCTGTTTAACTGAAAACAGGCCAAATGCATTGAGTTCTCTTGAGCAGGCTCCTGAAAGACACAGGGTTGAGTGTGTAGCAATCCTTACATTACAGGAAGACATGCATTCTTACAGAACAGAAAAACCCCAGGACACTCTCAGGGAGCAGTTCAGAGTCTCCTTGAACCGTGTCTTACATAAATCATGTTGCCCTAGTGACCAGCTGGTCCTTCCAGCTAGAACTGGGGGTTTGAGTAATTGCACAGTAATGTTAATGAAGTTTTTTAGTGCATTGGTTGGTGTAGGGTAAAGTCTTTCCAGTATTGCTGTCACGTGCTATGCACGTGTGGGTGGGGTATGCGTGCGTGTGTGTGTGTGTGTGTGTGTTCACATTTTTGTTACCAATTGGGGACCTTTTCCAGTATAAACATTGACCTTGTCGGGACCAGTAGTCCTAATGGGGACCAAAGCCTGGTCCTAATATGGCAAACGTCATTTCTGAGGTCATGGTTGAGGTTAGGGGTCAGGTGTGAATTGAGGTTTTATTTGGGTTAAGGTCAGTTATGATTTGGTTAAGGTTAGGGTTAGGGGCAGGGTTAGGGTTAGGCTGTCCATAATGAATAGAAGTCAATGCAATGTCCTAACAAGGATAGCTGCGCAGACTTGTGTGTGTGTGTGTGTGTGTGTGTGTGTGTGTGCGCGTGTGCAGAGGAAGGTAGTTTAAGGTCAACAGACTACTGCAATGATAAAAAACATTTTTCCTGAAAAAACCTTTTTCTATTTAAGAGGCTGGTGTCTAAGTGGTACAGGGATGTTTCGTGTTATCTTATACCATACCATACTTGTTGAAGTCTTCAGTGTATGCATGCTAACTGTGAAACCAACTGCACTTTGAACGGAAAAGTAAAGTTTTTACATATGATAAATGCTTGGACATAATGATCTTGCTATAAACTTAAACCTACGTATATGTGTGCTAAGTATGATTTATCAGAGTTCATACAGTCCAGTATTTGATTAAAGACTGGCAAGATAGTATTATGTATTTATGCATTTCTTTTTGCTCAGTGCAGAGAAAAACAACTAATTACTGATGAGATTTAATTAAAATGAGTTGGTCACAGTTTTATTCTTCTAATATTTAGAAGTAATGCCTGGAAATGAAAAGTATATATAACTTAAATGCACCATGATTTTGTGTTCTCCAAACAGTACACTGGCGCATGTCCAGGCATCCTTGAGCTTTGGTGCTTTGGTGCTCGAAAGGCATTTAATACATTAACCACTTCAGTAAATCAAAGCATTCTCGCGGTAGTGTGTAAGCTTTCATTTTAATCACACTAGCAGTACGTTCTATATCCCAAACATCTGCACTCAGTTTGCAAAAACCACTCAAGAATCCTTTCAATGATTGCATCGATCCTGAATTCGTTTCCATGTCACCCCTAAATGTACAGAATTTTTTGCCGAAATGGCGGTCAGCCAGTTCTTGAAAATAGACTTATGAAACATGAAATCCCAAAAAATATCTTCTGCTTCGGCTATACAATTTTTGAAAAGGTTGCTCTTCCACCTTTTCTAGTAACATCATAACAAACTCCATTAACCTTTTTTTTCCCCAGTCTCTCCTCAGGTTCCTCATAAGGCCATTCCATTATGTAATTACAACAAGATTAGGTATTAGTTTTTTGTGTTTTAAAATTCTCAAACAAAGGCCATGTAATTGGAAAATGGCAAATATTAAATTAAATGAAATTAAAGTAAATTAAATTTAAGAATTCATTAAGCTTCTTGCATGAGATGATGAATTAAATGCAGTTAGGCATTAAATAATACCAAATGAGAAAAGAGACATTTTAGTCCTGTTGCACAAAAACTGAGATTAATGTTACTGAGACTTGGATTTCAAAGCTTCCCCTTCCTGACAATTCATTGTAAGAAATCTTAAAACACGTTAAATTCACGTCTCCTGTCATTTGAAGATCAGAGAGGCTGTTTTATATGAGAAACAGGCAGGCATCTGGTACCAAGACTGGTTCTCACATTTCTCTTTCAAGTCAATTATTCTGGCATGCATTTAGCTGTAGCTACATTACAAGTGAACAAATAGGGTCAGTCTTAGCTGTTGATACAGTGCCTGCTGGCAAACTCTTTATGTTTGTGGTATAAAACATAGCGACCGGATTGAAAACCAAGCTTGCTTGCACATCATACATTGCTAAGTGCATGTTTGAAGGTAGATTAATTAAGTGCTAAAGGCAGACAGTGACAAAATGTCAATGTTGTTTTGAAGTTTCCGTGAAATTGAAGCATTTCATCATTTTATTTTTAAATGTCTGCCAGCTTGCTTCTGGCCATAGGTTGCATCCAATGGACATCACAGATTTTTGCATACTTTCCCACATCTGCCATTTTTCTTCCTGTAGCTCCCTACTGCAACACCAAATATACACAACACATTACATGGTTGTGTTTGTCCTTCAGCTGAGTGCATTTTAGCGCTGCATAGTTTTGAATACGGACTAGCTTACCTTGATTTCCGCAACAGCATGCAAAAAAATTGGTCCCACAGTATACAACAGATGCAGCTAGCTAGGTCTGCATGGAGCTAACCTAAACACACATGGTTTCTTGCTTCATCTCTGCCAGGAACCCAACAAGTCTTGGCAGAAAAGAGTAGGCTATGTTATTTGTTGTAGCTGGTAATGGCATGGAGCTAGCCTAAACACGCTAATGGCAGGTAACATATTTGAAAAGGTAAAAATTACCTTGACATTGACAAAACTGTTTGAACACATAATAGTGCAATTCCACTTCAGCGACGATATCTCTCCTATTATAGCATGTGTCATGCTGTAAAATGGCAGATTTGTTACAGGATTCAATCTTATGGGCATCTGTGCCATACAGTGTAAACTAGATGAAACCAAATTTGATGGAACATCCAGGTATTTCCCATAATGGCTGATGTTGACTTAGTGAAGTTCTCTCCAAGCTGATGGTATAAAACGAGACTTCATCCTACAGAGGTTATCTCAATATTTTCTTTGGCTGTTTGCTGTGAAAAGACTCAATTGTGGCCCTAATAGTTAAGGAAATAGAACACGTGTCTGTTAAGAGGTGAATTGACCTCAATAAATTGAGCACAACGGTAGTTCAGGCAGGCCAAGAGTCACACCCAGCTCGCAAGCCTGTCTTCATTTGTGTTGGTACAGATCGCAAGCCAAGCCCACATCAGCTGATTCCTTTCAGGCACTCAATTGGCAAATCTTAAACAAGGCGCCCTATTTAAAGATGCTTTGCCTGCCTACTATTGCTGCTTTCTCTGCTCATTTTGCAACCCACCTCCATCCCCAGCTCCTCCTTTACACGTTTTTCTGACTCAATGACGACGCAGTCATTGATGGCTCGCTCTCCTCTGTACCCCTGAGGGTTTGCTGCTGCTCTCTCCGCCCATGGCATTCACACGCATGCATGGAAGGGCAGGTTTTTGGCTCTCCCGGCCTACTGGCTTTTCATGCATACGCGTGGTAGGGCGGGGAGGCCCCAGAACAGGCCCGCCAAACTCAAAATATTGCAAATAAATTTGCTGCAAATGATATAATTTGGGGATTTTGACAAAGTGGACCTGACTGAAATGTATTTGATGTTTGTTCAATCTGAAATGTTTCATTCACTGCAAAATGCCTACCTACAGGGACTAACTCACAAACAGGCTTGCACACAAACAACCAGACATTCTAATAATGCTTCAACTCCTGCATGTCATCACTCTTTGGCATACAAGTAAATGTGAAATTGTTCTGCTATTGTTTATAAGCAATCAGTGCTCTCTGAGCTCGGAGAAATAAAGTCAAGATTTCATTCATTGTCCATAAAAATAAAAACAGACAACCTTTTAAATAAAAACGAAGTGAAAAAATGCAGCAGGTTTATTGGTGTGGAGAGCCCATTTTAACTCGTCTGGAATTTTTCTTATTTTTAATCTAAGTTTGTACAACATTGGTGTATCATGCATTGTTTCTCAGACAATCATTTTATTTTATAAAAGATGAAGGGACTAATATACTATAAATATTCAACTTAATCAAAATTAGCAAACCCTAATTTAAAATTCTGATTCTTGTTATTTAATCATTGTATCATTTGTTGCCCTTTCTCCTGTTTTCACTTCTCTTGTTCTACACTCCTGTTCTCTATCTTTTACCTCTTTGAACAGATATAGAAGCTGGCGTCCGTAAATTCCGAAATTTAAGTCCCAAAAAATTCTGAAATTGAATTTCCAAATGTTTTGCTTCATTGGAATAATATTCCATAGTCTCTGTGACACAACTACTGAGTTATAAAGCCTTAAATAGGCTCATGCATAGCAGGAAAAAAACTGGCAATATTTGTATTCTGCGCAAAAGGGTAAATAATTGTTGTCTTGTGTATTTAAGTTCCAGTTCTCCATCTTCTTTTTTGCTGGATTGTTGTCTTTTTGCTGGATTGTTGTCTCCTTTCTTCAGTGTCTTGTGTCCTCCATCTTTGGGGTTATATCTAATAAAAGCCCAAGAGTTTCTTCATTTTGGAAACTCTTCCTAAAGTCTGCGATCCTGTCAAGTGGCTTTTTCCAGTTCCTTCGTCAATCCAGTTCGAAGATGTGCACCTGCCCAGCTCGTCACCTCAGTTACTGACCTTGGACCAATCCCTTCGACTACACCTTGCTTATGCGTGTTCTTGATGTTCTTGAACACGTTATCTCTGAAAGCCTCTTTGAGTTTACCTTCTGTTTTGTTTTGGTATTAATCTGTAATTTGCACTCGGTTCTGTTCAGACTCCTGACTGCAAAACTTCAAACAGTTTCTCGTGAACAGACCTCTAATACGGAACAAGGGGACCCTAGCAATGGACGTGACCTGTATAAAATATTATCAAAATGTGATCTGAAGCAGTTCGTTCAGGGTGAACATTCCCGTACGACCACAGAGAAAGTGAAAGTAACTTCCCTCTGTCATTACACCATGGCTATTTTCAGGGAGAAATAGTCCTATTTTTTAAAAGAAGGAAACAAGACAGACCCTCAGAAAGCATCATGTCATTTGAATAATCTGGTGGGGTGTGGAATGAAACTTCGATGTTGGATTCCAGAATCTAGGCATTAGACTGATAGTAATTCTTTACTATTTTTGTATTCAGCTTCATTTTCTGGAATAAGTGATGCTTGGTATGGCTCTAATTATGCTTGGCAATGCTACATTACTTGATGATGATGTTACAAACAGCAGTTTCCTGTCTGGCATTGGATCTTCAATGCAGCCAGTCTTGTCCAATGACCTCAATACTTCTCCCAGATGTAGATATACAGAGGAATTTACGCGTGCAGCACACGCTGAAACACTACTTCTAAATAAATAAATAAATAAATAAATAAATAAATAAATGCACCTGCCTTGGTAATTTTTGTTTATATCTTCATCATTTGATGATTAGCAGTATTTACGGACCATTGCTAAACAAGGCATCACATCTGTACAAAATTTAAATTGTTTCCGCGAACTCAAGATTGATGGTCTCTCAGCTGATCAAAGTCAGTGTTCGAGACAAGCAGAGAATACAGCATCAATTACAATCTGTGTGATTTGCGCTGCTCATGAGAGTGAAGTTCATGCATCAAACAATCAAATTTCCGTCGATCACTTATTTGAATCAATAAAATGCCTTCTCTCTACAAGGAAAATGGTGCACAGTCTTTTTGCACCACTGCAGATTAGAGCTGATTCAGGATTAGTTTCAGCAGCTCAAATTTTAACCTTATTCATTATGAGTTTCAAAACAAAGCCAATGCTTCATTAGCACCTCTTTTAAAGATATTTTATTCATTTAGGACCAGGACTAGAAGTTAATCGGATTCAGTGTAACAGATCTGCCTATTTTTATCTCAAAACTCTCGCACACCTTTCATACAAAACTATGTAACCCTGCTTTTGAGTTTTGTAAGTTCAAAAATCTGTTAGCAGGGCAGGCAGGTTACCGATAGAGAGGCTCACTGATGACTGGAAGATTCATATCTAGCACAGCTAAGATGATATACTGAGCACTGAACCCCTTCGTGGCTCTGGGGACAATGGAGTATGGCTGATTGATGTCTGTGACAACACAATGCATGCGTGGAGGGGGACTGTTAATGTAATTAACTGAATGGGAGATGTAACATTTAGCTTCTGGTATCTTAGAGAGCATGTAGGCCTTACCTCTACTATTTGTCTGACCAGGCATCTGTGGTATGTGGTGAAGTATAAACTGTGTGCATTTTCCCAATTTAAAATCAAAGTGGACCTGCTGAGGCCTGTTCTGTGCCCTCTTTTCCACTTCGGGGAGACTGCACATTCTGAGGCAGGAATTTCAAAACATTGCCCAGATCTTGGTGTGTGAGAACCCGCTAGGCCACATGCCAAATAATGCACATTCCATGTGTATTTATTATCCAGAGTGTTCGCTTTTGCTGTGTTGCATTTCACACTCAGTAAGCTAATGCACATCTTCCTGGGCCAGTTTATGGGGATAGGGCACCATGTTTGTAAAGCTCTGCTAGCGTCAAAATGTGCTCTCAAAAATGTGCTCGTTAAATTTGTAAAAAAGCAGGAAATGGCGCATAGTGCACTTCCTGTTTGGTGAAAAAAAAATTTTTAAATGCACAAAATGCTTCATTATGAACTCTATTACCCCACCACATTTCATGAAAATCCAAGCATCTTGATGCCAAAATGGCCATGTGTTTGGTGGCGCTATAGAGCCACCAGGGCACACCCAAGCTTAATTGATATGCAGATTTTGTCAGTACACAAGATTGATCATATATATGAAATTTGGTGGCGATTGAATGATGTATGTGCAAATTATAGCAATCTCGTGTTTCATGGCGAGACATCAGAATTCGCCACGCCATCATGGCCACGCACATTGACGAAAACTTACGATTTCAGTAACTTTTGATTGCACAAGCCTTGACATGACCGTGATTAAATTAGAACTCATTTGGATAAAAACTGTAGGAGGAGTTTATTCAAATATGAGCCATCCAAATATGACAGATTTTTAGGAAAATTCAAAATGGCGGATTCCCTGTTGGATTTGGGGTCATGGGTTAAGAGATTTCTTTGTAGATTTTGGTATGATACATCATTTGGCAAAGGTTTTGTTGACTATAGATCACACTTATTTCTGATAATTTTCCATTGAATTTTGAAAATTCTAGGTGGCACTACAGAGCCATTTTGATGTTTAATTTGGATACGCAATAAAATATCTAATTTTTCGCCAGGCCCCATGCATGTACCAATTTTGATTACTTTTTGCCCATGGGAAAGGCTTGAAAAATGGGATTTTCATTTGGGAATAATAATAACTAGAGGGTGTGTCAGGAAGGCCACATCACCCCAACCGCACCCTCAACGCCATGTGAAGGTCAATGTCATGATGCAAATAGATTCCCCATATATGACTTCCTATTAGTCTTCAATATTAACTATGGGTCTATCTTGCACCGTTTGGCTGCTAGAGCACTCAGAAAAGTGGTGATGCTGAGTTTGACCTTTCAAGGTCACTTGAAGGTCAAGGTGATGGTGCCATTAGATTCCCATATATGACTTCCTATTAGTGGTTAATAGTAACCATGTCTTTATCTCCCACCGTTTGGCCCCTAGAGCAGCCTGAGAAATGGGTGACCTTGAGTTTGACCTTTCAAGGTCGCTCAAGGTCATAACGTTTGGCGGTAAAAGAATCTCCATACCCAACTTCCTATTAGTGATTAATAGTAACTACATGCCTATCTCCAACAAATTTCAAGTTATAAGCAGTGGAAAGTCTGCCCTGTCTCCCAGTGTTAACAAAATCTTCAAACTGATCCAGAATACAGGATTTGATCTTCACCAAAAACTCATCATTTCTTCCCTTCCGCCAAAGGATTGTCCCTACCAAATTTGAAAACAAATGTGGCCTGTAGAGTGCAAACAGACACACACACACACACACACACACACACACAGATAAATAAATAAATAAGCCCGACAACAACATACACCCCTTCCTGAACAATCATTGCGGACGGGGTGAATCAATAAATAAATAAATAAACGCGACAACCACATACACCCCTTCCGCAGCATTCGTTGCGGGCAGGGTGAGTAAATAAAAAATAAATAAACGTGACAACCACATACACCCCTTCCGCAACATTCAATAACAAGAGCACTCAGAGAGCGCAGCACCTCCGCCACGCCAAGGCAACTCTGTGCATTAGTTATTTTCGTTGGCTGATGCAGGGTATTGTTGCATTCCACCGCCAGGTGGCAGCAAAACCCAAAAGCACGCCGATTGGAAATCCGGCCCATTGGAAAGACTTCAAATCTCTGCCAGCATAGCTGGATTTGAACTGTGGCCTATATCTCAGCTGTACTTTGGCCTAGATATGCCAAAATTTAATCACTTGTTCCTCTTGTGCTACTCTAACATTCTGCAAAGTTTGGTTAAAATCTATGTGCCCATTTTTGAGATATCCCGCTAACAGACAGACAGACAGGCAAACAAACCAACCAACGCCGGCAAAAACATATACCTCCTAGGTGGAGGTGAATAATAATAATAATAATAATAAACACTACAGATACAATAGGGTCCTCGCACCGGTTTTGGGCCCTAATTAAAAAATGACTAATGCTGTAAATACGGCAATTAATTGGAAATTAAACTGATTTTAATTCAGTAAGTCAAGGGTTTCATGGATGGACTGTAATGTAAAGTATTACAATTTCTTTGATCAGTGATTAATACAGTCAGTCCTATAGCATTGACACAGTTTTCACCATTTTGCCATCTGCATCAGTGAGGGTTAAAAGACTTGCTGCCAGCTAAAACATATTGACCACTGCAGTAATGATTCAATCATAGGCTCGTAAGTATTTGCCTAATTTAATCCAAACAGCAACTGTTTTTCGCTCAGGCAGTGTATATAGCGATACCCTGCAACACCATAAAAGCCTTCTGATGAATTTGATGACAGTTTGCGGCTATTCATTTTGAAAGAGCAATGGCCCATGGGAAACTCCAGCGGCACTCAATCGACTGATGGCGTGTCATCATCACTCACTCAATCGCTCAGGCACTCAGTCAATGACAGACTTTTGTATTCGCTTTGTTTTGCAGCAGTCCAGGCAAAAATGAGCCCAATCCTTCATACTTTTTCTCTTCTGGTGCCAGTCAATGGTCGCTTATTTGAATGCCCCCCCCACTCGGCACAACTTAACATTATCCCGTTTGTAGGATGCCCCCACAGTTCCTGTTTACTGTTTTTAGATCTATCTATCTATCTATCTATCTATCTATCTATCTATCTAACGCAAGCATAGCAGATAGTATATTATTAGACATGAAAAACGAGTTGTTTTCTGGTTTTGGTTAAATTTTTGTTCCAATTGCCAATTTGAAGACAAAGATGGGAAAAGCGTGCGTGTATTTATGTTTTTTTTTTTCACACGGAGAAACGGAAAGACCAAACAATGCATTGTAGACTGTTTATCCTGCTATCAATTAGGTTGAGCAAGGCTTTGGATGGAGATCCGAAGTGGAAGTTTTCATTTGTTTTTTGAAATGATTCATTTTTCTTAATTGCTTTGGTTCTCTTTCATTTTTTTTTTTCATGAAGCAGCAGGGTCAATCAATTAGTGAAAAGTATTGAAATCTTATCAGTTTAATCACCAAAAAGTTTTATAAGGAATGATGCATGCACGTTGTAGTCCCACCTGTATTGGCACAAATTACTATCTTAAGTATGCCCCTTTAAAATGATAGTAAAATACTGGTCATTGACCTAATACCATGTTTTCGGTGAACCGCACAATCACTTTCCGCTGTCTCTAGATAAAAACAATGTGCCTATCACACCAGATTTTTAGACCAACATGGCCATGGGCGCTCAGATGGGCGCAAGTGTATTTGCTATTTGACCAATGTGAGCGCTGATCAGAATAATGACAGCTGCATTGGTCTGAAACTAGCAAAGACATTTGCGTTGCGCTTGGCACCACTTTACACTGCGTTTAAGATAGAACTCAATGTGTTAAAAATAATTTGTAGCGCCGACTGATAACTCGAGTAAGTGAAATAAGTAATGACCACAAGGTAATTATGACAAGTCTGTAACTTATGGTAAGGTGAGACCTCGCAATTATAATGCAGTGTAGGCGTAAAATTCCTCTCCTGTTCAAATGAATAAGGACCCCAAGACTAAACATGCTTATTCACTGCCAACTGCCATATTCAGAAAATTATGAAGTAGCAACTGTGTTCATCTGAGCATTGTTTAATGAGCACATATTGCATTAATATGCCAAACGCATCAGTGGTTTCAGTGACAACAGTTGTAAACAAATTCGTGGGAGGGGTGAAAGTTAAGGAAAAAGAATTCA
The DNA here is from genome assembly GCA_029692085.1 of Gymnothorax javanicus. Classification (NCBI taxonomy): domain Eukaryota; kingdom Metazoa; phylum Chordata; class Actinopteri; order Anguilliformes; family Muraenidae; genus Gymnothorax; species Gymnothorax javanicus. The sequence continues at coordinate 36,350,945 of CM056210.1, read as the reverse complement.
CTCTGCATGTACAACCCCAATTCCGAAATAGTTGGGACAAAGTGTAAATTGTGAATAAAATCAAAACGCAATGACTTTCAAATCACACCAGCCAGTATTTTATTCACAACAGAACAGAAATAACATAACAAATGTTGAAACTGAGAAATTTTACAATTTTATCAACAAAATTAGCTCATTTCAAATTTGATGGCTGCTACAGGTCACAAAAAAGTTGGGGCAGGGGCCTGTTTACCATGGTGTAGCATCCCCTCTTCTTTTTAAAACAGAGTGGAGGCGTCTGGGCATTGAGGATACAAGAGTTTAGCCGTTGGAATTTGATCCCACTCTTGTTTAATACAGGCTTCCAGCTGCTGGAGAGTTTTGGGTCTCCTTTGACGGACTTTTCATTTAATTATGCGCCAAATGTTCTCAATCGGTGAAAGATCAGGACTGCAGGCAGGCCAGTTCAGCACACGGACTCTTCTACTATGAAGCCATGCTGTTTTAATAGCTGCAGTATGTGGTTTTGCATTGTCCTGCTGAAATACACAAGGCCTTTCCTGGAATAGATGTCGTCTGGAGGGGAGCATATGTTGCTCTAAAACGTTTATAAACCTTTCAGCATTCGTGGTGCTTTTTAAAACATGCAAGTGTCCCACACCATATGCACTAATGCATCCCCATACCATCAGAGATGCTGGCTTTTGAACTGAATGCTGATAACAGGAGGGGTGGTCTTTCTCCTCTTTAGCCCGGAGGACACGACGCCCATGATTTCCAACAAGAATGTCAAATTTGGACATGTCTGACCACTGGACACTTTGCCACTTTGCTACAGTCCATTTTAAATGAGCCTTGGCCCACAGAACACAGCGGCGCTTCTGGATCATGCTCAACAATGGCTTCCTTTTTGCATGATAGAGTTTTAGGTGGCATCTGTGGATGGCACGGCTGACCGTGTTTGCAGACAGTGGTTTTTTGAAGTATTCCTGGGCCCATTTAGTAATGTCAATGACAGAATCATGCTGGTGAGTGATGCAGTGGCGTCTGAGGGCCCGAAGATCACGGGCATCCAGTAAAGGTCTTCGGCCTTGTCTCTTATGCACAGAGATTTTTCCAGTTTCTCGGAATCTTTTGATGATGTTATGCACTGTCGATGATGAGACCTTCAAAGCCTTTGCAATTTGACGTTGAGGAACATTGTTTTTAAAGTATTCCACACTTTTTTTACGCAAGCCCTCACAGGTTGGAGAGCCTCTGGCCATCTTTACTTCTGAGAGACTCGGCCTCTCTAAGACATCCCTTTTATAGCCAATCATGTTACACACCTGATGCCAGTTAATTTAATTACTTGCTAAATGTTCTTTCAGCTGATTCTCTTATATATTAATTGCTTTTTCAGCCCTTTGTCTGTGTCCCAACTTTTTTGAGACCTGTTGCAGCCAGAAAATTTTAAATAAGCTCATTTTGTGGATAAAAATGTAAAATGTCTCAGTTTCAACATTTGAAATGTTATCTGTGTTCTATTGTAAATAACATATTGGCTCATGTGATCTGAAAGTCATTGCATTTTGATTTTATTCACAATTTACACTTCGTCCCAACTATTTCGGAATTGGGGTTGCACATGTGGCAAAAGTGCGTTTTCATTTTGATTGAGTGCGTTCATTTTGTATGGGAATAGCTACAATCTGCAGGTTCATACTGACTCACCTCAAGCATAACTTAATTACGCAAGTGTTTGTGCAGCAAGTATGTCAATGAATCTATGTCACATACTGCCATATATGAGGTCACTACGTCACTAGCCTATCTTAATGCTTATAATTGGCCTATTTTGATTTCCCCAAGGTTGTGGACATATCTGATTGCAGTAGCTTAGGATGTGACAGGCTGAGTGGCATCCCTGGCCGCAAACAAAAGTGATACAGGAAATGCATTAGTTTTTTTTTCTTTTTCTTTTTTTAATTTATTAGGCTTCTTAAATGTTGTCATCCAAATCAAGTGCACATTGCGTAATTCACAGCTCAGTTTAGGTCAGGAAAGGCCTACACAATGACTATAGAGGTGGGATCAACGGAAATTATAAAACTCAAAGAACATGTGTGAGATGTAGGCCTACAGTGTTTGCAACATTTACTCTGCAGTAACTATCATAATGTGGACATTTGGAATGGCACTTTGGCTATTTTCTGTAACATAGCATGGTACAAGAGGAAACGTTACATGCATGCTGCAGGGCCACTAATTTGAGTAAGTCAATGCCTCGGCATAATAATCCCATCCCCAAGACTTAATTATCTCCCTGGTGTTATAAATTGTGGCCACACATAATTTTTTATGAACATTTCTGCATCACCTAAATGCTGACCTATTGGCCATTTTCTCTCCTTTTTGTACCTCTAAATGTGTTTGCCAGCCTTTCAAAAGCCGGAAGACACCACATCTGTTTCAGAAAACACAACAAAATCCTCATTATTAATTCAGCTCAAACAGTGTATACATGAGTCCAACAGAGATCAGATATTCTGCTCGCTCTATCAGAGTTGATTTAGGACTGTAAGCCGCCAAAGGCATTTCATCACAGGCTCCATTCCACTCCAAACTTCTGTTTCCTTTGTTTTTGCTGTTCATGCCTGATAAGACCGTACATCTGTAGCAACTTATGTCCCTGTTAAAAAAAAAAAAGAAACTAAACTTTACTTGCCAAAAGGATTGCAACAATAAAATCCATTATTATATTTTCTTCTTTGTAAAAGTCAAACATGTATTGACAACAGAGACTTCAATCACTTCATGTGGCTGATATCTGCACCTCATCATGGTGAAATTAATAAGACATTTTCTGCTGCTCTTGTTTACAATGTCGGTAGCAAAGAGAACAGTTTCTACCAGTTTTATGAGACATCTTCAGCACCTGCAATGATACATGTTTTTTTCTGCTTTTAACAGGAAAAAAAAAGCTATTTGATGCTGTACCTGTGGAGAAATTAATATCCTAAGTTCATTTAACATCTTTAAACCTTTCCTTTCCTGTGGCTGTCTTAAATTAGGTCTACTTGTAGGCTTTTCCTTGTAGTTGAACCTGAATGGGCCAAAGACATCTGTCTGCTCCTCAAAAATAGTAAATTAAGAACAGGGTAACTAATGGAGTGCATCAGAGCAAAGGGCTTGCTGCGATTATAGAAAAATCCCGATGTAGATAATTATGGTTTCTCGATTTGCCACACCACCAACGAAATGCTTGGATCATCTGGAATTTAACAGAAGATATTTATTTAACTTTTTGTGGAGCGTATATGAAATCAAACGTATCCAGCTGGTGATACACGCTGAGCTTGAATATACAGCAGGAAGGGTCATAATCACTGCCGAAGCACTGGTCCCATTTAACTTTTAATTAGCTTTAATGGACACCCTCTAGAGGTGCCCTGCAGTGCAATGGTGAACCCTTAGAAAGACTCACTTATGGTCATGGGATATCCCGAAAATGTAATTCTATGAAACATTGGGACATTTCACAAGTACCAAGCTATAAATTATTTATACTTCAGAAATAGCATAATTGAAATCACATACTCTGCATTACTGAATTTCCCCCCAAAATAAGCGATGTTTATCATATATGATGAAGAAACTAATTCAGTGTTCAGGAAATCCAATAGATAAGGAATGGTTCATCTCCAAAGAAAAGGTCAGTGTTCAAATTTAAACTGAAGTAGAAAAAGGCAGAGACTGTAATCTAACAAGAAAACACTTAGTCTGCTTCCAGGAATAGCTACAACTCAGAGATGTAAATCTGTAAGAACCCTACTCCAGCCAGAGATACGTGCCCACGGCATGACACTACTTCCGCCGTGCTCCTCAAATAAGGTAATATGCTGCAGATCATGGGCAGTTACTTGCCATCTTCATTTTCTTTGTCATTCTGGTACAAGTTCATCCTAGTCTCATCTGTCCATAGGATGTTGCTCCTGCACTGTTCCGAGTTTAATTTTTTTTTTTAACCCAATGAGGTCTTCCTGTTTTTCCTCGGGTGAAGTCATTTCTTGATTGTTGACATTGGCACAGATACAGTATGTCGCCCTCTTGGAGGGTGTAGTTGATCAGCCCAACTGTTTTGAAGGGGTTTTCCTTCCCCTTGTCATCCTCCACAAATGTTAACCTCGGTGATTTTGGCCTCGTGATTCTTAAAGGTCTCCCATAATGTCGCTTGGAGCACAGCCAACTAGCCATTACTAGCCATTTCGAAATATGTCCTTTGGGATATCGCAAGGGGGAGAGCCCACCCCGAATAATGATGGAACTGATTAACTGGTTACTTGAAGTTGATCAGTCCCTCTTGACTCTGACTGATCACCTCCTCATGTGATGTCACAAAGATGGCAGGGCATCCGGTAACATGTTTGGAGGCCTTTGAGAACGTGTCAAATTGTTTGATTGGCCACACCAAATGGTTTTGACGTGATTAGACTGTAAGATGTAAAAACCCTCAAAACCATTGAAGCTCAAAGCCTGCGTTCATATTTCAATTCCAGTATATCTTGGTGGACAGCTAAAATAAAAATACTGCAGCCATAACTCCTATTTCTGGGCCTGACTATATATTATGCAACAAGTGTAATCTGTATGAAGGTTTTATTAACCACTCAAGGAAAAGATTTGATTCATGTATATATTATACAGTAATTTTACTCACTGCTAAATGAATCCATCTGAAAGCACTGGATATTGCATGGTTATGTTCAATGATTTAACCCTTTGTTGCAAAGTGCTTACTAAAGTGGCCACATCCATCCACAACCCTTAGTCATCTTTGACAGGAAGAAGTCACGCAACCAAGGGTTAAAGGTAAAGTATAATTTAAACGTATTTATTGCTGTAAGGTGGAACTTTGGGGAGCCAAAATGTACCTATGAGCGAATATTCAGCATATTAATCCATGTCATCCTAGAGTAGTGAGCTGGTTGAAAACTGGCGTTTTGCTCAGCGTGCCCGAGGAGTGTTTTAATTATTTCGGCATCAATGTTGAGGACGGCTGAGGAATTTTCATTACTTCCAGCTGCTCTCTCTCTCTCTCTCTCTCTCTCTCTCTCTCTCCCTCTCTTCATAAATGGACAATTTTACACATGCAGTGCTCACCAAATGTTTCTAAAGCTGTTCTCTGCATTCTGGTGCTCGCGGTTCTCGCTGTCACTTTATTTTCTGATAATAGATCAATTCAGCGCTCACGCATAAGAGCGAATGTACCTTAACTTTATTGCTGAAAGCCATCTATAGTAGTTTTTTTTTCACTATTGTTCTTTTTCAATGAGTGAAAATCAACTGCTAAAGCTTTGTGAAACTACTGTGTTACATCAATTTTATCTTGGAATCTTCATACATTATTTGAACATGAGGCATATGTTTTTAAGTCCCAGATGATCGCACAATTGTCATTTTGTGCCTTCAGAGTTTCCATGAGCATTCTCTATACGAACGCAAATTCCCTGGGTCACTTCCCCACGGAAACAAACTTCCCAATGGGCAAGAGGCGGAGTCAAACTTGGAGATCAAGATGCGCAGCGCCAACTTTCTCAAAATGCTCTCTCCAGCGGTTGGTCCTCATATCTGCTCGACAGGGCACGGAGTGCTAAGGTTAATTTCTAGTGGAAGAAGAAAAGTAGCGGATACTCCTCCCTCGGTCCTTCTCCCAGGATTTCTGTCACTTTGTACAGAATGAACCTCTTTCCTCTATGGATTGGTGAACTATGCTGTCTTATTCAACGAATGAATGTGTAATAAGGACAATAAATTTCCTGGAATCCTTTGCTGCAACAACGGGATAAAGCGTTTGCAGTCGACTGTGAGTCGAATATTGATTGTAAAGTAATTTCGCAAGTATGGACTGGAATGCGATGGATAATTGCTTTGACTAACTTTAAATGGACGAGACTGACTAATAGTCCCGTTTTTTGCGTAATAATCTCGGAGTTAGAATTTATTATCATTGATAATTATTTGCATTCCCGAATTCAGTCTTTTTTTGTAATTTGACTGACAGCCCGTGGTGTGTAGGCTGTTTCGGGTAGCCGTCCTTATTTTCCTTCACATATTTGCGTCGATAAGTTACGTTGCATTTATGAGAATATTGAATATTTTTGTTTTTTTCGCAAAGCAACGCAATTCTTCTTTATTGTGAATAGTAACGTAGAGAGTTTTACAAGGATCTGTCTGGGAGTAATCTGATTCTTAGCGCTTCTATGATCCAAAACTGGATTTTCTTTCTTCTGCTGTGGGTTTTTCCCTAACAGAGCACTGAAAATGAAGCGGACATTGGCGCTCGGAGTAACGGTGCTTTTACTAATTTGGACAGGAGATACAGCCGAGAATGGTTCTTTCGACGTGCGTTCAAAACTCAGAGGGTTGGCCGTTCGTCGCTCCAGGATAAACAAAGGGCTGTCACACTCTGACACTCACATTCTGACTGAGAACGCTGACGGAAAGCCTGATTCAGGGCTTCCCTCGGCAACCGTCAGGAATTTAGGGAGAGCCAAGGAAATGCAGCAAGATCAGAGTTCTGGGCCTTTAAGAACTGGACATCCAAGACGGGTGCTGCCAGGCAGGAGACTGACATTGCAAAGGCCCCAGAATCAGACTACCATTGTTCAGGCAGATGGTGCCCATGGGGGTCAATCAAGGCAAGGCCGCCCATCAAGTGGAACTGGTTCCCCTAACTTCTTGGCAAGCTTTGCAGGGAAAAACCGTGTGCTTATCATCTCTGCTCCTCATGAGTCTGACGGTTACTACCGGCTGATGATGAGCCTGCTGAAACCAGATGTGTATTGTGAGTTAGCCGAGAGGCACGTTCAGCAAATTGTCATTTTCCATCAGGAAGGAGAATTGGGAGGGAAAGTTAGACGTATCACTGAGGAGGGGAAGGTGATAGAGGAGCCTCTAGACATTGTTCTGATCCCACGACTAATGAACTTACTTAAGTTGGAAAAAGGAAAGTTTGGGATGGTGCTGCTGAAGAAGACATTGCAGGTAGAGGAGCGGTACCCCTACCCTGTCAGGTTGGAAGCCATGTATGAAACAATTGACCGGGCGCCCATGCGTAAGTTTGAGAAGAACAGACAAAAAGGGTTTGTGCAGAAGTGTAGGGGAGCTGGCGTTGAGGGTCAAGTAGTGGAGAGTAATGGTTCTGGGACAGAGACTGCGTCTATTGCTTCTAACCCCCGTGTTGAAACACCTGAGGAGCAGAGGCCAGAACGAAAAGGATTGCGTAAGCCTATTCGTCGGCCAGGTCTCATAGCCCCTGCATCAACAACTACCACTGTGAGGCCCATCACCACCACCACTACTACAAGACCAACCACCACAACGACAAGGACCACCACCACAACAACAAGGCCCACAACTACCACCACCACCACCACAACAACAAAACCCACAACTACAACTACAACCACCACCACTACCACCACAAGGCCCACAACCACCACTCAACCAACCACTACTACACGGCCCACAACCACAACTACTCCACCTGCAACAACAACAACAACAACAACAACAGCCGCCTCCATCACTGCCTCCACTACCTCCTGGATGCCTATCAGAGTCCAGACAGCACCCTCAAGGGTTCCTCACTCAAAATCCAGACTCAAGCAAAAAACGACCCCCAAACCGACTCCTGGGTCTCACGTTAAGGCCGACACTAATGTCCATGGAGAAAAACACAGTGACAAAAAAGAAAAGGGGCGCAAGTCATCAGGTGATTTTGTGGCACAGCCAGGACAGACTAAAGAAAAACTGCCAAAAAAGAAGGGAGAGAAAGTTGTCACAAATGAGTATGAGGACAGGTACGAAGGGGAACCGCCAACACAGGAGGTCACAGAAGACACTGAGGCAGAGGCAGTGCCTGCACGGAAAGGCAAGGGCAAGCATGACAAAGCGGAAAAGAAGAAGAAAAAATCGGAGAAGGCTGCCAAGGCAAATAAAAGGGATAAAGCCGAGAAAAAGGCTAAAGAGGGGAAAGGAGAAGGGCGCAATAAAAAGGCGTCCAAGAAGAACCAGGATAAAGATGATATCCAGAAGCCATCAAAGAAGCCGCCTACGTCTATGGGAGCTTTGGCCACGTTCCTAGACTATTTTGAAAGCAGAAGACGACTTCTTGTTAGTATTTTTTCTATTTCTTTTGTTTTTGATGGTTTGTGTTGTTGTAAGAAATTAATTTGCAAAATTGTATGTCAAAATGAACAAAAGTTCGCACTCAAATTTATTTATGTCTAATTTATTCACTACGGGGGAGAAAAAGACAACACAGATGTTTTGGCTTCTTTGCCTTTTTCAATGTGTTAATTTTCTCAAAGAACACTCCTCCTTATTAGCAAAACTCATGACACTTGATAAGCCAGTTGGCACGAGCAAACAATTAAGTACATCACGTATCTAATTAAACTATCAATCTTCAACAAATATTAAAGGACAAAAAAAGGAAAAAAATGAACAATGTTTATAATTATTGGACATGGAAAATTACTTAAACTATAAATAACTCATCTCACTTGGATAAAGTAAGACTTAAGTTACTTGTTATACACTTAAGTCATCAACTTCTGTCTTAGCATTTTTGGTACATAAAAACAAAAGTTTATGCTATGTATTTAACATTAAAAAAACGTACGTAATCCAATCCAAACCTTTCAATTAGAAACAAGCAAACATGCAAAAAGTGTTGTTAGCAGATGCCAACATATAGTGCTGTGAGAAAGTAATCGCCGACTTCTGGATTTCTTCTATTTTTGCTTATTTGTCACATTAAAATGTTTCAGATTTTTCAGCTAATTTTATTATAAAGCAAAGACAACATGAGTAACATGAAATGCAGCTTTGAAATGAGCATTTCATTTATTGAAGGTAAAGAGACATTCAAAACCTATATCACCCTCGTTAAAAAAAATAAATAAATAAAAATAAAAGATTGCCCCCCTAAACTTAATAAATGGTTTTGGTGCTCTTGATGGCTACAACTGCTATCAAACATTTGCGATAACTGGTATTGAGTCTTATACAGCACTATAGATGAATTGTGGCCCAAGAGTCTTTGCAGAATAGTTTCTATTCAGCCACAGTGGAAGGCTTTCAAGTATGATCTTCCTGTTAAAGGTCATGCCACAGAATCTCAATCAGATTCATGCCAGGACTTTGACTGGGCCACTCCGAAACCTTCATTTTGTTTCTTTTGTGCCATTCAGAGGTGGATTTGCTTCTCTCTTTTTTTATTCGGATCTTTGTCCTACTGTGTAACCCAACTGCGCATGAGCTTTAGGTCACAAACCGATGGCCAGATATTCTCCTTCAGGATAATCTGACTGAGAGCAAGATTCATGGTTCCAACAATCATAGTAAATTGCCTTGTCCTGAAGCTGTAAAGCAGCCCCAGACATCACACTACCACCATGTTTTACTGGCAAACGTGAGACAAGCCCTTGTGTTCTTTTAGTTCAGCTTGGTTTTTACCTTGCACTACTACCATGGATTCTATTTTTACCAGGTCTCTTTCTTTCTATGGAGTTGTGAAAACTGACCTTAACTGAAGCAAGTGAGGCCTGCAGTTCTTTAGATGTCAATCTTTGTTCGTTTGCGGCCTCCTGGATGAGTCGTCAACGCATTCTTAAAGGAATTTGGTAGGCTGGCCACTCCAGAGAAGGTTTGCCTTTGTTCTAAGTTTTCTTTATTTGTAGATAATGGCTCTGACCACGGTTTTCTGGAGTCCCAGAGCCAGCCTAGGCAATGGCTGATAGATGTCAATTACAAGTACTTTGTTTTTCTGTTCTTGAGATTCTGTAGATTGCAGCATCAAGAGCTGATTTCTGCCCATTTCACATTACCAGACAGGTTTTATTTAAGTTATTTTTAGATTCAACGGGGCTGGCAATAATCATGCCAGAATGTGTTTAGTGAAATTGAACCTAATCCTCAATTAAACATTTATAATTAGTTGATTTAGTAACTAAGCGGGCAATTACTTTTTCACACAGGGCCAGGTAAGCCCTCAATAAATGAACTGATCATTAGAAGACTGCATTATGTGTTCACTTGGGTTAGCTTTGATCAATTTTTTAATTTTGTTTGTTGATTTAAGTGTAAAAAAATATGCAAAAAGAGGAAATCGGGAAGGAGGCAAATACTTTTACACAGCACTGTGTAGGATTTGATGCAGCTTTTAAATGGCAAATTCGTGCCTTCGGCCTCAGCTACATTAATGTGCTATTCTGTTATGTTATGTCTGCCAATGTAATCTTGTTGGCCTCATTCCCAATGCCAAAGCTTTTCCAATTTCATGTGTCTTGCTTGGATTTTACTTCTTATAAGACCCCTTTCTCCCTTGCTGCACACGCACACAAATATTCACATATATTCCTGAATTGATCTGACACCAACTTCCAGTATTAAGAGTTTGTACAGCCGCTCAGTTTGACTCCATTGCAAAGCACAATCCAGTTGGTCACTGCATAACAACTCTGTGTTTCTAGGTTTGTAAAATGTCAATCTGTTTTCCTGCTAATTTGTCAACGTCAATCTCTCCTTGTAGCATTCCAAGAAAAATGATTTTATGGTATATTTTTGAGGAGTCAACTTGCAAAACCTGCTAAGTCAAGTTTTGAAAATAAATGATTTATCTTCCTTAGCCTTTCTTTCAGGCACCTGCGCATGTCCCACTGATAGCTCCACTTTCAAAACCTACCAAATCATGTTATAAATTGAAACGGAAAAAGCGAAACTCTGTCAAAACCCGCCAAGTCAAGGAGGAAAACTCTGTCAAATTCTGCTAAGTCATCAGCCAATGTGGAAACGTGATTCTGTTTTCGTTCGCTAGAAGGAACCAATCACAGTGAAGCTTTTATAGCCTGTTCGGCTTTTGCTTTCTCTAACTCTAACTGGTTTTGGTAGTTCAGAAAAGCGTGATGATAGTGATATCATAAAAGGGGAATTTGAACCCATGGACTCATGTTTATGTTGTCATTGTCATAGCAGGTATTCAACCACTGTGCTGTCTGTAGCATTGAGTTGCATGTAGAGTGGGTCCGGAGTCAAATACCTTCACCTATTGAGCAACGGGTCTGGTTTAAACACTGTCAAAACCTGCAAACTTTCCACTTCAAAACCTGCTAAGTCAAAACGTTGTGTTGCAAAATCAAAGTCATTTCTTAAAAAAAAAATAATGAATTGCCTCATGGATTATGGCTGCAAGGCTTATAGTGAAAATTGGTATCTATGGAAGATAATTTCTATGCCTACCAAAAAATTAGATTTTTCTAAAAAAAAATGGACCAACTTGACTTAGAAGGCTTTGCAAGTGGACTCCTCATTTGTAGCCTTAATCCCTTTAGTTATTTTGTATGAAGCATTTATGTTTGGTAAGTTGAATGCTCCTCAATTCAGCCATTTTGTCCAGCAATGAACCCTTTCATAGGTCCTTCATAGACCCTTTGGAACCTTTTACTTCTGCCAAACAACGAAGTTGGGAGGAGGTTATGTATTCACTCATTACTATTTGTTTGTCTGTTTTTCTGTTTGTCCAGACAATGGTTCTATAATTTATCAACAAATTTCAATGATATTTTGCACAAGTGTGGCCCATGGCCCATAGAACAATTGATTGGATTTTGGTGGTGATTCGTATCACCATTTATGTCCAGGAATTTTGCATCATTGCAGTATTACTAGATTGGACGCTTGATGTTCGTAAAGTTCCAAATGCTTTACCAGATATGTGCACCCTCTGCGTGCTTTCTAATTTAATTGTTAGTATAGCATTTATATGTTCCAGTTTTTGTTGTTAGCGTTACTAACTAAACGTTTCCCTTAGGTGATCACCACTCCTCATGAAGAAAATAGCATGTTCACTCAGCAGCGTGATGAGTACCTGGAGCATGTGTGTGAAATGGCCATCAGGAAAATCTCCATTATCACCATTTTTGGAAGCTTGACCAACAGCACAATGAAAATCGATCATTACCAGCTGGGTAAGAATGGAGTTTTTTTTAGCTTCTTTGTGTGTGTATTTCAGAATTTATTTGATCTCTTGCTTTTAAGGAACAATAGATAGTATGTTGACTGTACTGAATCAAACGGTGACCATAATATGTCATCAGAGATTAAGGATAAGTGCTACATTGAAATACTTGCCTCTCCGATAACAATGCCACAGCCAGTATTTTCCCCTTTGAAATTTCCATTGTGGTATGAAACATTTGTTTTTGTTTTGGCCTGTGTGATCCCGCCCACTGCTCATTTTGACACCCAGGGTTGCCAAATATGAAACAAATTGGCAGGCAAACACGTGCTGCAACCATGGAAGCAAGAACTGGATCAACAGTGATAATTCTCAACTCTACCTGACCTAAAAAGTCGTGGCTTCCCTCTAAAATGATCCATGACCAGAGAAGTAGTAAAATGCGAGTGAATATTGGAGATGCATTTTAAAGATGGCGACAAATTAGAGCCCAGGAGGGTTTTATGATGGACACAGAGTTGACTAATTTTCAAGCGCTGAGCTTCAGCTAATGTTTGCTAATACTTAACTAATTTATCACGGCTTGAGTTACTGAGGGCTGTAGTAACTTCAACTGTGTGCTTTCTAGACAACAGAAACTAGATGCACGGCCAGCCATGCATAGTTCACATTGACAGTTATGAAAAAATACACATCAGCGGTTTAAATAATCTTTCAATGGAAAATAAATTAAGATTGTTTCTCCATGTGACTCCTGCTAACTTGTTCAGCTGGTATTTTATTTTTAAGTTTTAAATTCAGATGGTGAAAAGCAAGTGTACAGCATGATTATCAAAGTACAGTAGACTTTTTGTATTGCACAGGAATCAAGTGGATTCCCTGCTTTCTCATAAATAGGCAAATTCTGAAGAGTGCTTTTTCTTACGAGATATCCCGTGGAGCAGAATACTGCTTTCAATTAGAATTTTAATCTCAGAAAAATGAACTCTTTTAAATGAACCCTTTACATTTTGATTAATGGTTCATTTTTATAAGCATTTGGGCTTCCTGACGGAGGCAGGTCCATCTATTTCTGCAGGGGTAAACCCAGACACACTGACCCACAGAGGCTGGTGGGTTCAAGGTGACAGTGGGAGGATAATATCTCACTTGCAGATGTTGTTGCAATATTTCCCATGACAGCTGTCATTATAGTGTGTATGCTAAGCACACATCTGGCTGACCTGAGAGCTGGCGTTGACCCCTAAAGACGTGCAGACAGTGAGGTAGTGACGCCAGCGTGACAGTACGGGACAGCCTGGAGTTTTGAATGAAATACTCCACCTTCCAAGTGTCCAGGCAAGTTGCCTGACATGAAACTGAAAGAGCTTGGCAGAGTTAACTTGCCAGTACATCATACAAGATGGAAACACAGTTGCGCTTCCAACTGACTAAGTGGTGGTCAACTGCAGATTTTAAAACCAGGCTTACAGCAGGGAAATATTTGATCTGAATGGGAAGTTCAGTTATCCAATCTATTAAATAGAAACAGCTGGACAGTACAAAGACTTTGTGTTTGGTAAGTTTTTTTTCTTTTTTTTTTTCTCAGGAATTACACGAGTAATATAATTCAAAATTATCAGATGAGCATAATCAAGTGATGGATTGCATTATTCTGTTGGCATTAGTTATTCAGGAATGGCATTTTCCAGCATGATGCTTTCTCAATATGCATGAATTCCGTAGAGATCTATATATTAGAATACCTCTGTCTGGACATAAGAATGCTGAAAGTATTATAATGTGAAAAAGGTCTGTGAAAAGTATTTGTCAGACACATACACACGTGCGCGGGCGCACACGCATGCATGCATGCACACACACACACACACACACACACACACACACAGGCACACAAATACAGAGACAAACAGACATGCACACTTTCTGGTATGAGTCTGGCATTCTTAAAGGTGGGAGGTCGAGTGTTGCAGTAATAAGAGGCAAGGAGAGAAATGGTTCAGTATTGGACTATGATGGTCGCTACAGTAGTGTTCCCATTCACAAAATAAAGAATTAGAGGACTGGAAGTCTCATAGCATACTGCTTCATTGTGATTGTATACAGAGGATTTTTTTTGACCCGCAAATTGCAAAGCATTTAAACAATTTCACATGGGAACCAAATGAGGAAAGATTAAAATACCACATAGTGTTTAGTGTTTATTTTTCTTCAGTTAAGGTTTGCAATAGTTAAAGTGATTGACAACTTTCCTCTAAATTGAACTGCAAACAAAATAACTGCCCCTTAGGTGTTTCAAAGTTTTTTTTTTTTTTGGTAATTTTAAAACAAAGCTGAACGGAATCCGCCATTTTTGCATTAATAGCGCGCTTCATTGAAGTTAAATATATCTATAGCTTTTTCATGGCACCAAGTAAAAAAAGCTCTTGCCGAAGTCCAGAAGTGTCTGCTTTCCTGAGTGTTCTGACACCCAACAGTGAGCACATCGGCAATTTAACAATCTGTGAAGCATAGTATCGACTAACAAGTCCTTCGCTATATAATCAAACAAACATAATTGTAGTGTTTTTCAAACACAACAAAAACAACTCCTTGTTGATACCTCAGGAATAAGAGAACATGACACAACTGATAGAGAAATGTGTTTAGAATAACGTAGTGATTTTGTGTTTGATACTGAAGCTCAGAAGCATCTGTTGGGTACCAAGGGTAGTTTCCGCAGAAGCTCCACACTGAGGCTTGTATCATTTTTGGCGAACCATGTGATCTTTGACAAATGAGGCCTCGCTTTCTGTGGAAGCAGGTGATCGGTTTTTCTGGAGAGTCAGATTGTGAGGAAGCAAATCCCCCATACTTAGCAGCTTGTCATTTGCTCGTTGGTTTTTGTGGAGTATTTAGAGATTGCTATTGCTAGTCGTGAAGTTTTTGAAACTTGTGAGGTATTCTAGCATGAATGTAGTCACATTTGCAAAACAATTGGCTGAAAAGCTTCAGTGCTTCAGAAAGCCTCACTTCTTCATTTCTAAAATGAAGTATGTTCTTGGAATTTGGGGGCTGACTAAAATGTTCATCCACTGAATTGCACACTGGCAAGAACTAGATAGGAGACAGGAAACAGTTCACAGTTTTATATAGTGCTTCAATAGGGATACATAATCGTAGTTATGAATAATGTACATAGGTAAGTATATGGTTTGCCTGAGGGAAGAAATGAGAATGAATATACAAATTAACTATTGCACATGCATAATCATCTAACACTGATGCCTGCTAGGCTACCCACATAAGCAAAAACATAAATTAGGTCACCAAACATGCTAGCAGTGTGTAGTGATCAAATTTGTGGCAAACTTCCCAGATCCCAGAACTATAAAAGGAGCTACATCCCTATTACAGTAACAGTGGTACTTGTGTTAATGTAAATTTCTGCTCAATATGATGAAAACCGAAGACAACTCACGTTTCACCCATGCATACTTTGTAGAAATGAAACTAACAATGAGTGAAAAAAAGGAACATAAACGAATCTCCGGTTGCTAGACAAGAACACAGAGGGGAAGGGGACCACTAATCTCTTGTATTGACAATTTAAGATGACAAAACAGTTCAAAACTAGTGGGAATTTAAAAAAAAAAAAAAAAAAAAGAGTTATAAGGCTATACAGACATTGCTTAAGCTGCGGTCAGTCGATGTCACTGTCACGTGACTGTCAAAGCACTCTTTGGCAAAACCTTTTTGAGGGATGGGAAAATGGCTACCTTCAGTTCTTTTATTGTTTCGTTACATTCTCATTATTTGAAGCATTTTACAACTTTACAAAAAATTGCTTTAAAAAAAATCCAAGTCATAATTTGTGGACTCCATATGGGTAATGCTTTTATCACCTCCTCCAGTGAAGTTGGGGCGTAGGTTATGTTTTCGCCCCTGTTTGTTTGTTTGTTTGTCTGCTTGTGAACAAGCTAACTCAAAAAGTAATGCACAGATTTGTCTGAAATTTTGTGGGTGGATTGCTATTACAACAAAGATGGATCCTATTGATTTTCACCGCGATCACTGAAACAATATGGCCACCACGGCAGCCATGTTGAAATCCTATCACACGCGATAACTCAAAAAGTAATGCACGGATTTGTCTGAAATTTTGTGGGTGGATTGCTATTACATCAAGGATGGACTCTATTGATTTTGACTGCGATCAGCGAAACAATATGGCCGCCTCGGCAGCCATCTTAAAATCCTATCACATGCGATAACTCAACTCTGCTCCCACTCATGCACATTTGGATTGTGCTGCCTTGGCAGAGGTTTGCACTCTACGAGTGCCTCTAGTTTAATATTGGTTTATGTGAAAGTTGTGATTCACTTTAATGATGCTAAGAACTAAATGGAAGATTCAGTCCTGTTAAAAAAAAAAAAACGACTCTCTTCTCACTTGTAGATTTAACCCCAAATTTCCTCGGAAATCCTCTTTTCACTGCAGTGCATGCAAACAGCTCTAATGAATAGTTTTCATGGTCTCTGCTTATCTGGCAGCTGTATATTTTCAGAGGATTTTAAGGCTCCCATAAGTGCTGTTATTTTAAGAACTTTTGATGACCTCGGCATAAAAGCAAGAGGCACTGGCTTTAAGCTTCAGCAAACAGTCAGTCATAAACAGTCACAGCACCAAACAAAGCGGGTACACTGGCAAATGGTGACAGATGCAACTCAGACAGACCACCTTCAGATTTATTTTCGTTGAACGGTTATTTCTGTCCTAACTTTCTCTGTTTCCGGCATGTCCATTTGGGATTACACTGAGAAATGTTTTGCATTTAAAGTGTGGGTGGATTAGAGGTCGGCTGATGGGGACTAGACAATTTTTATTGGATTAGCTGAAACCCCTCCCATGTTGTACAGCAGACTCAGAAGTTTCCTTGGGTGCAGGGGTGGGGGATGGTTTCTTAATCAGCGTAGAATACCCTTTCCCACATTAAACACACATCTGTGATGGCCCAGGGGTCAGGGCACTGCAGATGGATTTCACATATTGTGGGGAATATCACTGTTTTACTTTGAAGCTCTGTTTTTTCTTCCCTCCTTCCCAGAGAATGACAAAGCAATGAAAGGCTTGCGGCAAGAGGACTTGATGAATCAGGATCTGATGATCGAACTGCGGAAGGAATTCGGGATGACATATGAGGAGTTCTTCATGGTGCTGACTGATTTCGATATGAAAGTGAAGGTCGGTTACCCTCTCTTCCAGTCCCTGCTCTCCTCGCGAATATTACATCATTGTGTTTTTTTTTTTTTTTGAATGTTCAATGGATCCTTGGGGGATTTAGGGAACATTTATCAAATTGCTTTTGAGGAAAGTACTTGGACTGTACTGTACAGGTGAAAGATATGGGAAACAGTTTAAATATTTGGGCAATACTGATATCTTGAGTTTAGGTGTGGTCTCTTTTGCAGACATAGCCAGTACTGACTTTTGGCTATGTGTTATGGGTGCAGCTTCATCCATAGACGGAATGACTCAGTCAGCAAGAATGACCCCCCCGATTGCACACTCCTTCTGGTCCGTCAAGAGCACCCTGATCTTTCTTTAACCCTTTGAAGAGAAATTTTTTTTTTTTTCCAAAATTTTTCACTGTTCTAGAACTCTATTTGTTTGAAGAGTAAATTTTTGGAACATTTTTCAACATTCTAAGTCAGTGTTCCTGACATCAGTTGGTTTGAGTTTCCAGTACTAGCTGTAACATTTGTTTTCCTGTTAAGTGAATTCTTATTACAATTTTCATGAATACTCCTGAAAAGGTTGCAAGATGGTGGCAGCTATGAGTATATGAGTGCAGTCGAGAATTCCAAATTTAAGTAAAAAGGAAAAATAACTAATGTTGGTTATGCCTTTATTTGTTATTTTTCAGCAATACTATGAAGTGCCCATTGCCATGAAGGCTGTGTTTGATTATGCTGACACATTCCCATCACGCATCAAAGAAATGGAGCAACAGAAGAGGGATGGTGTTTCCTGCAAGAAAGAAGATAAGCCCAGATCCTTGGAAAGCTTCCTGTCAAGGTGCCGTACCTCCAACTGCATGTTCACTGATGTTTACAAGAAGGGTTTTTGGACATTGGACTACTTTATATAAATCAGACTTCTGTGTGTCTACTAATTGCAGTAAGAATACACAAAGTGTGTTAGCATCCAGACTCCGATACCCTAAATCAAATTTTGAGGAGGTAATTTTCTGTGGCATGACTTCAGTTTATTTGCTGTGAAACTGTAATTTATACAACACAGACTATCATCTCTTATTGTGGCTCTCCATGTCAGCAGCTCTGTAAATAGTCAGTTTTACGGACAGATTTCTGACTGTATGAATAATTCACTGGCAAAATTGTACATTAAGACAAAGCCTGAGCCAACTGGCATTCCTGGTTTGAATTAAAGCCAGGTTGATCCGATTTTCTGGAGGTCAGCGGCTGGAGTCTAAGTTGAAAAAAAGTGCTACATGATACGGTGAATCACAATGAAACCTAGTAACTAAATCCGGCTTGGATTATGCTTAGTTCTAGACTAAATCCAATTTTGAATGGAGATTCTTCACACAGACTTCAATTTAGTGATCACTAAACTTGATCTGTTTCAATGAAATTTGCCCTAGAAGTAGCATCCCACTTCAGTTGACAAGATGACTGCAAATTGGTGTTAGCTATTGTGAGTTACTGCTTCTGAGGGTAATCGTTTTTGGCCTAACCTAGACACGCTGCATTTGTATTGTAAATCACAAAACCTGCTCCTTCCAGACTTCTGCTGTTTTCAGCGACGGAAATATACTCAGTCAAAAAAGAAACTTCACACTCATAAATTTCTAAATATTTTCTTGAAACTTAATACAAGAGATATTATTATTATTATTTGGGGTAAATGCGTTGTCAAAGACATCATGACACACAGCAACTCCGACGTGCACAAGCATGCAGCACGTGCGAGCATACATCAAGGTAAAAGCACGTTTCCTCGTGTTCCTAGTCACGTGACCTTATGAGACACGTGCAATTGAGCCCACATTAGCACGGTAGAGTGACATCTCGGAAAAACAAGTTCTTACAGTCAATTATCCGTTGATTTGCAATGCCACGACTGTCAAACATTCAACGTGAACGTGCCATTGGCATGCTGAATACGGGAATGTCGGTCACTGACGTTGCCAGGGTTATGGGATGCAGTCGACGGACTATCCATGATCTTCGGACACGTCTCCAACAAACTGGCACCACAGCAGACCGACCTCGTTCGGGTAGACCACGTGTGACGACACAAGCAGAAGACCGACAAATCGTCTTACGTCATTTGCGTAATCGATTTCTCACTGCAACGTCCACTAGGAATGAATTGTTTAGAGGTCATGTGACTGCCCAAACCATACGTAATCGCCTTCGCACTGCTCGTCTCCATGAACGTCGGCCATATCGTGGACCAATTTTAACCCAGTTACACCGACGTCGACGGCTTCTCTGGGCACAACGACATCTGAGATGGACTCAGCGTGATTGGAATAGGGTCGTTTTTAGTGACAAATCCAGATTCACTTTGCGCCGCTGATGGGAGAGTTAGAGTTTGGAGGAGACGCGGTGAGCATAACGCCCAATGTTGTGTGCAGGAAGTGGACCGTTTTGGGGGCGGTAGTGTTATGGTTTGGGGTGCCTTTAATGGTCCTGCCCGTTCCCGACTGATGGTCGTTCAAGGAAACCTAACTGCTGCAGGATACAGAGCTTTTGCCATTCATGGCAGCTCATGGCCTGGGTCTGACATTCCAACACGATAATGCCAGACCTCATACGGCCAATTTAACGCGGAATTTTCTTAGGAATGCTGGCATCAATGTCATGGAGTGGCCCTCAAGGTCTCCCGACCTTAATCCCATAGAACATGTATGGGATGTGTTGGGCAGAAGACTCCGTCAAGTAAGGAACCCTCCACAGAATTTGCAGGAACTTGGTGCCATGTTGGTTCAAATATGGCGACGCATCCCACAAGCTGTGTTCAGACGCATCATTCAATCCATGAGGAGACGTTGCGTCGCAGTTGTGAACGCTCATGGAGGGCATATGCGCTGTTGACATGCTTTCATCAAGTTGTAACTTACCATTTTTACTCTCTTACATTTCCGTAGCATTTCCGGTGGAACTGGTTACATTATGAACATGATTTTTATGGTACACCGTCCTTAATGGGTACAGAATGGAATTAAATCATTATTTAAAACCACTTTTCTTGTATGTTTTTATTTATTTATTTATTTAACCTTTATTTAACCAGGTAAAAACCAATTGAGATAAAAAAATCTCTTTTACAATGGTGACCTGGCCAAGAAGGCAGCAAATAATTGCACATCAGAACAAGCTGAATACATACAACAAAATACAAGACAATATTTTTGGGCAGAATAGAATTGCGAGTATACAAAGGCACATAAAAACAAAATGTATCAAGGTAAAACAAGTTATTTTGCACTAAAACAAGAACAGTTAGTGGTGCAGATTTGGGTCAGCTTTTGTTTGAAGCTCCTAAGGGGAATCAGGGAGCTTAGGTTGAGTGTGGCCTGCAAGTTGTTCCAAGACCAAGGGCCGAAATAAAACAGACTCCTTTTCCCAGCCTCAGTCCGTACAGATGGTACCTTTAGACGTATTTGATAATTGGACCTAAGATTGTAGGCGTTTTGAACAAAGTCAAACTTTGAACTTATGTAGCTGGGTAACCTTCCCAAAATGGCCTTATACATTAAAATGTGCCAGTGCTGCAGCCTGCGTACAGCTAGAGAAGGCCAGCCTACCAGGTCATACAGTACACAGTGGTGAGTCCGGTAGACAGAGTTTGAAATGTATCTCAAGGCAGCATGGTATAATGAATCAAGTTTAGCTAGGGCAGTGGGGCTAGCAAATCTGTAAATGGTATCACCATAGTCCAGCTGAGACATAAACAGGGCAGAAACCAGTCTTTTACGTGCAGCTGGTGAGAAACATGACTTTAGCCTATCGAGTAAACCCAGTGTAAGCTTGAGTTTCTTTCATAGCATGCAAATGTGGTGTTTGAAGTTCAGGTTTTTGTCCAACCATATCCCCAAATATTTATAGGTGTCAACAAATTGAATACCAACACCTTCCAAGGTGTTGATAGAGAGAGAGGGGACTATAGTATTGCTGGTGGCAAATAACATTGCCTTAGTTTTGTTTGCGTTTAGAAACAGTTTTAGGCGAATAAGAGCCTGCTGCAACGAGTCAAAATCAGACTGCAACTTGTCAACCGCAGTCATAGGAGAGGGAGCAGAAGCATATAAAACAGTATCATCGGCATACATGTGGTACATTGAATATTTCAACTGATCACAAATGTTATTGATGTACAATAAAAACAGCAGTGGAGCCAGAATGGATCCTTGAGGGACTCCTCTATCCAAAACAATAGGATCAGAAATAATATTACCCAATCTGACAAACTGAGTGCGGTCAGTTAAATAGCTCCGGAACCAACTGAGCACTTTACGACCAATACCAGCTTTTTGCAAGGGCACCAATTAATAAAAAATGATCAACGGTATCAAATGCCTTGGCTAAATCTATAAAAATAGCAACAACGTACTGTTTTTTTTTCGATGGCATTCTTGATGTCATCGAAAAACCTTCAGTCCAGCCGTCCACGGTACTATGCCTAGCCCTGAATCCGGATTGCATGGGGCTAAGGACATTGCGTGAGTCTAAAAATGGTTTCAGCTGAGCAGAAACTAAGGATTCCAATATCTTAGCCAAAGCAGAGAGATTTGAAATAGGCCTATAATTATTCAGTTCAGCAGGGTCACCAGCCTTTAACAGCGGTGTAACAAAGGCTTGTTTCCATAATACAGGCCATTTACAAGTAAGAATTGAGAGATTAAAAATGTCAGTGACTGGCTCAGCTATGATTGGAGCTGCAATTTTTAAAAAGAAAGGATCAAGCCCATCAGGCCCAGCAGCTTTCTTTGGATCTAATGTTTGGAGGGCATGCAAGACTTCAGAGGTTGAAAAGGGGGTCAGGTCGAAAACGGAGGCCAACTGGGGAGTATCTGCTGTCAATTGGTTGCAAAGTGTGCTCTCATTTTTATGCAGGACGTGCCTTTGTTCATCAAACAAATTAGCTACATTTTTAAAATGAAGATTGAAAGTATTGGACATTTCATTTTTATCATAAATAGATATGTTATTGACATTGACTCTACTGGGAAAACTGGAGACTTTCTTGTTCTGTAGGGCTCTAATTGATTTCCAGAACTTAGAGTGATCGTTGAGGCAATCAGAGGTTAATGACAAATAATATTCAGCCTTAGATTTTTTAATGAGTGATGTGCATTTGTTCCTGAGGGAGCGAAAAAGAGCCCAATCATCTAAGGCATGTGACTTTCTGGCTAAAGACCATTGCTTATTACGAGCATGAATCATACCAGCAATTTCTTTGGTGAACCAAGGATTGTCCCTATTTTTGATCCTAAATTTTCTAAGAGGAGCATGCTTGTTTACAATCTTCAAAAAGTGTTGTTGGAAAAAGGCAACTGCCTCTTCAACAGTAGGAATCAAGGTTACTTGATGCCAATTCACCCCAAACAAGTCATGAAGAAAAGCCTGCTCTGAGAAGTATTTAAAGCAGCGTCTAAGTACAATTAAGCTCTTGGTTTTGGGCAGTTTGGTGCTCCTAACACAGGCAAGTGTGCAGTGATCACTGATATCATTAGGGAAGACTCCAACTGCCACATATTTATGTACTGCATTGGTTAAAATTATGTCTATTAAGGTATCTTTGTCAGATTTGGCAGAGTTAGCTCTGGTGGGGCCGTCAACAAGCTGAGAAAGATTCAGGGAGTCACACACCTGCTTGAAATGATCAGATTTGTCACTCAACCAGTCATAATTTAAATCTCCCATCAAAATTAATTCAGATGTGACTAAACTGGATAATGCTTCGGTCAAATTGTACAGGGATTCAGGGACAGCTGATGGAGGCCTGTAACAACCCACAATGGTTAAGGGGAGCTTTTGCTATCAGTATTTGTACAGCTAAGAGTTCAAATTGCTTTGGAATTGTAATGGAGTGAAGAACAGAACCTTGAAATTTCTCAGAAATGTACACTGCAACACCACCAGCCCTGCCCTTGCGATCAGTTCTAAAAACATTATAGCCAGCAATATTAATCACTTTGTCAGGGGTAGATGGTTTCAGCCAAGTTTCAGAAACAACAACAACGTCAGGCTTTGCAATTAAGAACCAGGTCTTAAAAATATCCAGTTTGGGTACAAGACTCCGAGCGTTAATATGTAAAAAACCTAAACCATGCCGATTACTGAATTCATACGGAGTTGAAAGTTGATGGATTTTCTCGGGAAAAGGCCCTGGGCCAGGCTTGCCATGAACATTACCAGATACTAAAAGCAAAAACAAGATTAAAAGCCTCGAAGAAGAGTTTTTAGTTTCGTCTCTCGTGGAAATACATTGAGAGCCGGAACTATATTGCGCTTTCGAGAGGATAGAATCCAGAATTATGAAAGCACAGGGGAGAGAGCGTTTAACAACGAGAAATGACTGTTCAGTGTAAAAACAGGCCGTAGTTCTCGATTGGCATCGGTTATTCGGTCTAAGCGATTAATATAGTTAAAATGAACGCACGAATACGTCTCTGTCACATTTCTGTGATTTAAACCGACAATAAAGCTAAGTACGAGCACAACTTTGAAAATAACCTTTGACATCATGATTGGGACATAAAAACAACTTTTTTAAAAAAAAAAGCTCCTGCACAGAATCACAAGCACCGTACCTCTACTTCAGAGAAAACACGGCATTTAAGTCATTAGTTCAGCGCCGTGACACAGGTCCGTGTTGGTCGTATTCGAACCAAATCTAATGGCATTAGTAAAACCACCGTTCTGCAACGCTGATTCAGCGACGCAGCCCATACAACAGCGCTTCCTCGATGAGGGTGTCCGAGAGATCTCAGTGTGCGCCGGAGGCCGACGGATCCAGAGGGGACAGCTGTACCTGCGAACCCAGTTCAACTTATCGACCTCCAAACGAGTGTGAAGTTTCTTTTTTGACTGAGTATATTACCTTGCAAGTGGAGTTTATGATCTTACCAAACGCAGCTTGTCTGCACGGTATTGAAAACATTTTGGTGTTAAGCCAACTTACTTCATGGTGAGACTTGGAGCGGCTCAAACATAGATGTTTGGGCTGTTGATAATTTTTATCCTTTATGACACATTATCACTAGGCTCATGTTCAGCAATGAATGCTGAGTTCATCGAGTCCAGTACATAGAGCAGCCTCCAATAAAAGCAGTTTCTATTTCCTCAAGGGCTTTAGTAGCTAATTAGGTTGTGTTGGTGGTCTTCTTCTCTCTGCTTGGCCTGTGGGGGTCTCAGGTTCCGCTGGAGACGCAGGCTATTTGTCATATCTGCACCCAATGATGAGGAATGGGCCTATCAGCAACAGCTTTATGCCCTGAACAGTCAGGCCTGCAACCTGGGTAAGTTCATGCAATACCATACATTTACCCATGTCACTGTGGTGAGCAATGACACACTTACTTCAACTGTAATTTTTTGTGTTTTATTTTGTATTTGGTAGTGTTACCTCATACCAATGAATTATCTAGAATAATTACATAAATTGTAGGCCTACTGAGATGAAGAAGATTATTTCAGGAGGTCTTTCAGTAAAATGATTCATGCCAATTTGAATGTAATATGTAATGTAATAATTGATATGGTCCACAATGAATTCAAGTTTACCTGGCTTATCAGTCCAGTCTCATTCTTTGATATCAAATTAACAAATTAAATGAACCATTCTATTCAGATTGCATACCTTTAATCAATTATTGCTGTGTACTCGACTATACTTATGATATTTACTCCCAAGTCATATGGACACACCCTGATCTTCTATGAGAACAACATATTTCTTAGTTTAGCAAATTTCTCGGTTTTTGTTTTTCTTTTACTTCTAGTTTTGTCATTTCATAATCATATCTGCATGAGTTTGGGAACACTTGTTCTGTATTCTGCTTCTGACCTTAATGTCAGTGCTAAAATCAGCCAGCCTTGCAAAAAACAAGAAAATATATATATATATTTTTTCAGTTTTTATTGTTGACAAGTTTTGTCATCTACCAAACTAATACTTTAAATCAGATGTGTAGTGAAAGGATGGTTGCCAAACTTTGTCTATATCCAGTCTGTCAGCGCACACTTTAGAGAGAATTTGCGGCAGCACTCCTGAAATTTTTGTCTTGTGCACATCACACCAGTTGTGGATGGTTTTTGTTTTCAGCTCTGACCTCTTCCATGTGGCAACACCTTAGTCCAAATACTCTTGTTCATGGATGGGGGTCAGGAACCCCAGTGTGAAAGTATTCCACCTTGTCTACTCTGATTAGGAAAAGACTGGGGCATTTTCAAGCCAAATATCATCATCCCTTATCCGGTTGGGCTTCGCTTCGGTTTCCAATTTATCACTTCTGATGGACAGGCTGTCACCATCAAAGCATTTGATGTTGCCTTCAAAAATGTCTGAACACAGCTCTCCAATAGAAACCATATGTGCGCAACAGAGAATCCATTCTGCAATAGCTTTATTATTATCTGTTGTTAAACAAGGACAGATAAGAGCTTTTTTTTCCAACCTTTAAAGAAATGCATGGGTAACAGTGCTTAAGGAACTGACTATGGGTGCCTCCTCAGAAAATAATATGGCATAAATGAATTGAATGGAGCAAACTAGAAAGTAAATGCTTACTTTACCAAACATATACTGCATTTAAACATATACTTTCTTGCAAGCTGATGGGGCTCCTTTCACTTTTAATCTTCATAGTGGTAAAATGCATGAAAGGAAAGTTCTTTTGTTTATGAAATAGAAATAGATGTCCTGAAGAAACTTACTGTTGGCTTGGATGTTAAGGTAAAATAGTTATTTATAATTATGTTGAGTGTTCCTGATGAAAAACAGATTGCTCACCATGGGGTTCGGTCGGACCGAATACCTCTGTTCTATTCAGCGATGTGTTAACATGAGGACCTAAGAATGAAACAATTGAAATATTAAGCATCTAGTGAACAATAGCTACAACAGTGTGCTTCATAGAAAGGAGCATAGGGCAAATGAAGTCTGATTTAAAATTACCCTTACTTTTGTGGCTTTTCTTTGGTAGGATTTATATTGTCATAGAGGGTTATGTTTTGGGATTTCGGATGCTAATGTTCTCATTGACTTAGTGCAGAAGTACTTTCACTGACAGCATGAGTCATTATATAAACCAACAAGCTTACCCGGAAGTTTTGGAGCAATAATCACATCAAATCCCAAGGGTGAGTTTAAAAATATAGTGGTGTGTGCAGATTTGAACTAGATTTGAAGCTGCCAGGAAACCACAAAGGTAGCTGAGTTGAAACCGAAAATAAAGGCTTCGAATTTAAAGTTTGTACGATGTTTAAATGAGTGTCTTTGACAGAAGTCTTTGACTGCAAAAACTTGGCTTTATTGGCTGCCATCATTTCCATTATTATTTACCAGCTGTTGTCCCGCTGCTTTTCCAGGTCTGCGTCATATTTCAGTTCTGAAGCTGATTGGTGTGGAGCCAGTGGACACAGGTGGAGTCCTGGAACTCTATCCAATTAATGGTAAGGGGCGTGTGCTATCTTAATTGGGTAGAAGTTTGGGATTATTTAAAAGAATGCTCTGTTACAGATGAATGCTCCAACAGCAACAAGAGCAGGATATTTTGCGGCAGTACTCAGAGGATATTTATGGTACCTTTCAATTGAACATTGGCTCTAAATTTTGGTTGTGGGGTAACAAAATGCTCAGGGGCAGTTTGTAATTAGCCACATTATAATGACCGAGGTTTTCTCCATGACATGGTCAGTTCAATATCTTTTAATCTGTTTTTGTAGTGTTTTACAAAGATTTAGAGGACATAGCAATCTTTCACACAATGGTAACAATTTCTTGCAAATGATGGAAAATAAAAGTGAGAGTTCGCATTTTTTTTTTTGAGAATAGCCCAACAGCAATGGCTCTTCCTTGTATGGTAGTCCAGCTGTAGAGGCAGGAAGTGGGTTGCTTTCCCCCAGAAATGCCGCGTCGACGATCTTGAAGCTACAGATGTTCCTGTCATGAAATGAAAGGAGTGATGATTCAAGAAACACAAATGTTACCGAAGTAGCCCTTGCAGAATCAGCAGTGGTTTCTTTCATGTTTTCCTGGAAAAACAAGTCTATTCCAGAGAGCATAATTTGAGCTCTGAGTAACTGCTGGCTGAAAGCTTTTACCATACAGAATTAGTTTTCATACAAGTCTGTGTTTAAAGTACTGACAGGTCAACTTCTTTAATCTTGAACCTGTCACGGTCCCAAAGTTTTCTTCCCTTCGGCCAGTTTGTGTTCCCTGAAGTATTGGAAGTTCAATTTCATTATTTCCTTGCCAGCAATTCAGACATTTTAGCAATAAGAATTCTAGCACTGGCAAATGGCTCTAGAACTTATTTTGCAGTTCATTTGTAGGGCTTCTGTCCTTTGAACTGACAGTGTTGAGATGGATTTTGGAACCTAACCCTGGTTCTGAGTGCCCTCTGTGTCAACAGACAGTTGGCAGACACATCTGTTGATGAATTAAATCTGCTTGCTCTTGCAGGAAGCTCGACAGTGGACCGTGAAGG
Source organism: Gymnothorax javanicus (assembly GCA_029692085.1). Classification (NCBI taxonomy): domain Eukaryota; kingdom Metazoa; phylum Chordata; class Actinopteri; order Anguilliformes; family Muraenidae; genus Gymnothorax; species Gymnothorax javanicus. Next base: position 36,323,231 of record CM056210.1, on the reverse strand, counting down.
CCTCTCTGCGTCCTTGGTAAAGGACATCAGGAACTACTTTCAGATCAGTCCAGAGTACTTCTCTATGCTTCTGGTGGGGAAAGATGGGAATGTTAAGTCCTGGTACCCATCCCCTATGTATTCTATGGCCATCATCTACGACTTGGTGGATTCCATGCAGCTCCGCAGGCAAGAAATGGCCATCCAACAGTCGCTTGGCATGCGCTGCCCAGAAGATGAGTACGGCGGGTATGGTTACCATCACCACGGCTACCATGAAGGCTATCGTCAAGACTACCGTAAATGAGGGAAAAGTTTATCATTTTTACCCCCAAATGTTTCTCCTCTTCCCACAACTTGGGTTTTTTTTTTTTCATATTTTCAGTTACTATATGAACAGAGCCAAAATGTCAGCTGACCTCTCTACCTTATTGCCTTCTTTATAATAAGTTTGTACGAGTCAGGTTAGCTGTCCACCTGTACATGTTTTAGTGTTTTTTTTTTTTTTTTTTTGTTCATTGGCTATTTTTGCAGGTATAGACATTTCTACTGTAGATATAAGTGATTTGTACGGCCATTTCCATTTTTTTATTGCATATGTATTTATTGGTTATCTGCTTTGCCTGAAGCAATTTAATTTGTGAATCAGAACCAGCTTTGTCACCAGGCAATTATTTTTGGAGTTAAAATTCAACATGAAAATGTTTCTGTTCGTGTTAAGATCACTGTTGTTGCATATGTTCTTATTTATATACAGTTCTGATGTACAACAAATAAACTTCATTTTACTAACTATTGTTCATTACATATGCTTTGGAATCACTTTTTTGAGTTATTTTGGGGGTGATTATTTGTACAGTAGTGTGCAGTGATGATTTTACACCACCACTTTTGTTTAAAAGGGCTTCTAACATATTACTTCTCTCTATATATATATTTTTTGGTGAAAATGTATTGAAAAATACTATTGTAGGCAATGAGAAAAAAAAAACATTCCCACATGCAAATTGAGGTAATATGAGTAATAAACAAAAACACTGAAAACATCTATTTTCAGAACTTATGTGCACGTAGAGTTGGAGAACATTTCAAAATGACTGTTTAACTCCTTCAATAAAACATAGAGGTGATAATATTATGGTTTGGGGTTCAATCTGCTCGAAAGGAGCAAGAAAATAAAGAATATAAAAATTTATGGTATCATGGATCAAAAGAAGTATCACCGCATCCTTGTGAGGCATGCATTGCCATCTGGAAAGAGACTGATTGGTCAGGGATTTGAATATCAACAAGATAATGACCCTGAACACACTTATAATTTGTACAAGAATTATCTCAGTGGGAAAGAAACATCTGGTGACATACCAGTTATGACTTGGCCTGCTCAAACTCCAGACCTTAATCCGATTTAGCAAATCTGTTGTAATATCGAAAGAATCTCTTTGGAATGAACTTCAAACCATATGGAATGGTTTAGCGAGTGAGGACATCAAACATATGTGAAAACTATGCCTGAAATATTAAATGCTGTAATCAAAGCAAAGGGTGGCCACACTTGATATAGTCTTTTTCTCTGCAAAAGACTTCATCATTTTTGTTTTTATTTTATGTTGTGTGATCTGTTTACTTATTTTCACATTTATATCTGTTTACTTATTTCTCATATATCCTTCTCTTTTTACTTATATTAAATCAAATAAATACTTGAATAGTACTTGGTTTCTGATATATCTACATTTTGTTAAGTGTATAATCATCACTGCACACTACAGTATACATAGAAAATTAGGATAGAACTGATTGAATATTTGGGGTGCCACCTTCTCTGCAAGTTCAGCAAAACATTGTTTTGATTTTATTCGGTCGAGACGAGCCAAACACCAAGTAGTGCTCCATCTGAATTGTGCTGAAGAAAATTATGTGAAGTTGCACATTTGTTATGAAACACTGCCCCCTGGTGAATACATGTGCATCAGGTAGTTAAGCATAAGTTCTTATGTGGATGAGGATGCATCTGAAAATTGTGCCAGCATCATTCGATTTAAAATGTCAACCTTTGTGGATTGTGGATGGTAGAATGTGTTAATGTCTACAGCAAATAGTTTGTCATCATCAATTTATTTTCATTTTGATAAATATCAATACTAACAATCTAGACAGGAAGGATTAAAACAGTGTGTTCAAAGAGAATAGGCCATAATATAAAGTGTGCATGACTTTGTATGAATTTCAATTGAGTTGGGTTCATTATTTGATTGATATATATTCTGGACAGTGCTCTACTTTGACTACGTACAGTACTATGTTCCTATGTAACTTCACAGTATTTTGTTCCAATGACCAACCAGCTGGGAGCTTGGAACTAATCTAGTGAAATCAGTTGGCTGAGCACATGGATGGAAGTAGGAAATGGCTGGACTCTTACTTTTTGACCCTTGGAACATGCACCTCTTTGTAACTCTTCTATACTAGGTACTAGGTAATCAATATATCATTAATTTTTATCGTTTTGCTGGTAAAATGTGCTCATTAGAACTCAAAGAGAGCATGATAAGAGTTGCTGGGTACAACTCATAAATGTGTTCCCTGAGGGAAAAACAAACAAAAACAAAAAAAAAAAAAATGTACCTATAATATATTTTAACTTCTGCAAGCCTTTCCAGACTGTGAGTGAAAAGTAGCTAAAGTTTACCTTGTTAAGCTCAGTTCAGACTTATGACCCTAGGTGGGCAAATCATGGCTGTATCAGCCGGATGGTTGGCATAAATCCATCTGAAGCAGAGTAATGAAAGGCACCTATGCTGACTAAAACACTGGAGGCGGTAAACGCAGATGAGTGCCATCAGAGTTAAGAGTGTGGGCAGCAACAGGAGGTGATTATACAAAACTGTGGTAATATGCGTGGGCAAACCAGGACCACATAGGCTGAGACAGTGGCAATTATATTTAAAGAACGAAAGTCTCACACATTTTATGCAAATTGCAGACTCATGCAGTCGAGCTCCTACAACCTGAAAGCAAACTTTGGCAATATCATCTTTCTCAGTTTATATCTACCAATCAATCATTGGTAGTAAAATATTTCTAATGAAAAACTCAATCAAATAGTGTATCAACTCATCAATCAAAACACATTGTAAGCAACCTTTTTTATTCAATAGCTCATCAATTATTCTAATGAAAAGAAACTTCACATGTAGAGCTGCACATGCTTAATGTTGATGCAGATTGACTAACAGACTGAAGGGATCCATAAAGTTCCCAAATCTCCCCCAATACACTTTCAATGACACAGCAAATTTTATCATTGGCTGACAAGTTTGAAATTTCAAATTTGATATCAGACTCCAGGGCCAGTTCCCAATTTTTCATTTCAGCAATGTCCCTCTTCAGAAATGAACTGATCAGAGTGTGGTGGTGCGTAACCTAAATGTGATCAACACATCAGACGGGGACTTTTATGCTGGTCTGTTGTCTTTAATACTCTTTAACACCTGTGATATATTTATTGCTTTAGTCTTTGCTATGAACACAGAGCTGAGGGACAATTTTCATTGCATGAACGCTGTAAAACTAAATAGTTTGTTGAACTCAAAAATTTTGTAACAACCAATTAACTTGAAAAAATAGTGTATGAAAAACTTAATTTCCTTGCGTTGACATTTCTTTCAAAACAAATTAAAAATACTTAAACATTTCAGCCTTTTGTTTTCTCAAAAACTAAAGTAAGCTACACTGAAGGGTGTTTTTAGTAAGGACTGTACCTGGAAAATTAGGGTAGAAGCCATAATGCTGTAATGAATAGCTTCAATCATGTTTTTAATGAGCAAATTTCATATTTCACTGAAATATTATTTTTCATATCAGAACCAGCATGATTCACTCTCGAAAATAACAGGTAATTGTCACTCTGTGATGAGTCAAAGCCATCAATATTTGCAAATATTTTGTTGTATAATTTTTCATATTGAAGTGGGTAGCCGTATCTTATTTCATTCTTAACTCAACTGATAATTGGTGAGCTGTTATTAAAATGGTGTAAACAGTGATTCTCGATTAACTATCCACTTAACAATAACTTAGTAGTTGTTGAATAGTCAAATAGCATTGGATTTTACTAATCTCAGTTCCTCTTTCACCCTCTCTGGTCTCATCCATTTGATTCACTGCAAGCATGTAATTGTTTCCACTATTTCTACTGTATACTTCTATGCAGATAGCCTATCAGGCAATCTTTCAGAAATAAATATTTGGAATTTTGGGATATAAACACCTTCTCCCACACATTCTTCAAGCCATCAGTTGAGATTTTAAGGTAAACCTGGTAATTATTCCTAGGGTAAAGATATGTTTGAACTCCAATTTCTTCCTCTCCCCACTCCCCTTACAATTACAAAACACTCAAATTAACCTTTATCTCTGGGAACAGCCAGGGGGACACATTACTCATTGGCATTGTCTTTGTAAATTCCATAGGCCCTTGCTCTTTCCTCACCGGTCCATCCAAACTCGATGCTCTGAAATTTGGAAAACTCCCAACAATTTTGTAGTGTGTCCTTTGCAGGGTTTTCCACCCAACTTCCTTTTAGCCTAACCCAATAAGCTAAAGTAAGTTCATGTTTTCTCTCCTGCTTCTATTTCAACAGCAAAAATAGTAGTTGATTTGATTGTCCCATTGCATAGTCTTAATGCCTTATATGACAGTCTATCCACTTTTGGTGGGACTGTCTTAGCTGCTGCTACATATACCCTGCACCCATAATCTAATGTGAATCTCATAAGTGCCCTATATGTCAATCAGGGAGTGATCTGCTCCCCAGTCACATCCAGCAACCACTCCTATTAGATTGATGGCTTTTTTGCCCTAAGTTTCCAAATGTTTGATACGTATCCTCCATGTATACTTGTGATGTAGCCATAGGCCCAAATACTTAAATTCAGTCACCCTCTCCATCGGCTTGCCATATAACGTTATCCTCTCAGCCTCAAGTTTCCTCTTCTTTGTGAACATCATGTAACGTGACTTGCTTGTTGAGAGCTTAAACCCCAAGTCATTAGCCTACTGTTCCACTTCATGTATTGGTTTCCCTGTTTTCTGATGCACATCGCACATTCCTTTCCCTAATCCAAACGGCCCCATTATCTGCATGCAGTGCTGAACCAATACATCCATCAAGATTTGTGAATGTATCATTTATCATAATATTAAATAATGTAGGGCTGATTGTGCTCCCTTGAGCTACACCATTTCATATTTCAAAGTCATTCGATATCTCCGCTGCAGCCTTCACTCTACTGTAAATGTCCGATCTGTTCATTTGAAGCCTCCCACCAATTTTACTTGAGTTGAGCCTACCTTCAACCGTAGCGTGCAACTGATATGAGGATGCCTCTTTCCATTACTTCCATGTTTTTTACTGCCTAGTTGGGAACATAGACTATATAAAAAGATGGACGAAGCAACCGTGATGTCACCCATTGGTTTCAGCATACCATTTAGGAAGCCTCAATTTTGGCAATTTGGACAGCGCCATTTTGCCATTTTGAAACTGGATGTGATTCCTATTGGACAAGAGCGTGAATTGAAGATCCTGGGAGGAGCGAGGGGTGGATCTATGAGTGGGTCTGATCATATCTGAGGAGGACGCAGAGGATAGCCAAGCCCCTAAAACATATTATGGCTTTATCATTTATTCTAGTCCATTTGGGACCATAATTTACAAAAATGAACATCATGATATAATGGAAGACACTAGAAACTTGCGATAGATACCATAAAATAATGTGGAAAATCATTATTGAAATAATAAATCTGGTGGGAAAGTATGGTCATTTTCTTATAGACTTCTATAGCATTGAACTTCCTTGTGCGACCATCGACGTCGCCATCTGCTGGCCATTAAATAGAATGCAACTATTAGAGATTTCTCTATTGGCCTCACTTTTCAGACCCGGGTGCTGCATCCATCTTTTTATACAGTCTGTGGTTGGGAATAACGGAGCTTTCAGGAGAAGGAGATTTCAAGAGGTAATCACGAGTTGGATGTTGAAGTGAACAATATTTACAAGAGGGAAAGTGGTACGTCTTCAGTTAGGTAAAAAGCTTATGAGACGAACGCGGCATTCATGTTTACAGATCCATGTAGCCTACCGCGGCCATGACGTAGGAGTGACCCCAGGGAATGTTTGTCAGAATCCTTTCCTGCCTGTTGTAAGCACAATATTTCAGAGCCAAGTCAAAAATTCTTATCCTGGAAAGCAGCGCTATTTTTCACCAAATTAAAAAAAAAAGGTGTTTCCATCTGAAATGGTGTGTAATATCAACATAAAACATTTCTGACATAGTTTGAAATATTGACGCGCAGAAAAGTATTTCATTTCACTTAGTGAAGTTTTTCCACTCTGACAGTGAGGCCTATTTACAGTAACCAGCAGATGGCACTAAGTACCTTCAACCATGACGCCAGTTCTAACTGTAAAGAAACAACATTCTATTTTTCATCAATCTAATCAAGTCAAACGTTATTTTCCCTGGTTCCGCAATTGAACAGATGGAAAAACTGGAAAAGTTCATGTCCGTACATACAGTCATGCCAGCCCATATAGTTAGGTTCAAAAGATTGCCAAAAGTGCAGCAAAAAGTAAATGACACCGGAAAAGGGTATATGAGGACCAACTTGCACTCAATTAATTTATTCTTCCCACGTGTGCACTGTTGACATCTGCATATATTTTTTGTAACCATCCTCTCTAATCAAATTTTCATGCTTTCATCAGCACATTTATTTGGGGAGGGAGTCAATAATTTCTAAAAAAAAAAAAAAAAAAAAAAAAAAAAAAAGATCATGGCACAATATACAAAGATAACACCACAAATAAAAAAATAATATTGTACAAAGGTATAGAATTTTATTTTTTTAGTTGACACAAACATAAAACATTTGGGTGCAAGCAATATACCAAATATTCATATCTTTACAAGAAACCCATTAGTAGAAATATTACAGGAAATGCAATTTAAAGCACAACATTCCAGCAATCAATGATCATTCATTAAAAACTTGCTGGTGCTCCAATAAGCAATACACACGACAGTTTGTTCAGGTGGTTTACGGCTTTTTCCCATTTTCACTGGCAGCCTGTGAGAAGACAGCCGAAAAGGTGTAAAAGTTATTCTCAAATGGTCTTGATTAAATGGGGTATTGCTGGTATAAAGTGGATGGAGGGGCATATCTGGGATAAAGATTAGGTAGATCTTGTATCTTGTTCCTTCTTTAGATTGTATTTTCTGCATCATATCCTTACGGTCACTCTCAATATAATTTTGTTCCTCCATTATCTCTGACAAATGTGAGTTCCCTGCTTGACTCTCTTTTCTTAATAATTAAAAAACATATGTACCACAAAGAGCTATCAGTCATGTCTTGATACTGCTTCATCTTGGACAAAAACCTGGATTTCTTTTATTTCATTGAAGCTCGCTCTGAAGGGAGTCCTGTCTCCACCAGGCAGATTAGTTTAGGGGTAGTAGGCCTCACTCCAGGTAAAGATTTACAGTCATTTTACAGTCATGTGCAGTGATTCGGCAGACTTTAATGGCACTCTTACCCAAGCCTCACACCTAGGGCTGGGCGATATGGACAAAATCTAATATCTCGATTTTTGTGACCGAATACCTTGATATCGATATTTTGCTGGTATTATCGGGACAAATGTTGGTGCTTTCACAAAATAGTTTCATACTGTTATTTTTGATGACCATTTACTTGTAATGTTGATATAATGACCAAGCAGCTGCAGGCAACAGCTACTACAGTCTAGTAAGAGCAGAAAAATGCAACCCTTTACTGTAATGCAGCTTTTAAAACCAGAAAAGCCAACACTTATATCACAATATTATGATATCAAAAATCCGTGACGATATTTTACTTTGCATCACGATATCGATATAATATCAATATATTGCCCAACTCAACTCACACCCACACAAAACAACTGATGAAAAAGCAGCCTCAAAACCTTCCGTTTGACACAAAATGGGGCATCGCAGCTGGTGGATAAGAAAATAATTATTTTGTTCTGGTGCTTTGTCTTCTCTTTTACATGTGGATCAAGTGAGGTCCAGGCATTTCCATCAGCAGCGAAGACAGCTCTGGGATATGTATAACCGTCCCAAAGCCTCACTGTAAAATAACCAAGCTGAAAAGGCTGCCTACAGTTTTCTTCAGATCCCAAAACAGCCATAAACTTTGTTTTGTCCTCATTAACAAGCATGCCACATTCATCACAGTACCCCTCCAAATATTTCAATTTCCTAAGTCAGCCTTTCTCTTTTTGTTGTCAGAATAACAATGTCACATGGAACCAATTCAGAAATCCATCTTCTCCACATTGTTGTTTATTATTGTAGCCCCCGGATGAAGTCGGGGGGCTACTATGGATTCACGTGTGTCGTCTCTGCTGCTGCTGCTGCGTCCACGTCAGTAGACACTTCCTTGTGGAAGTTCTACAGGCTGTAATTTTTGACCGATTACTTTCATATTTGCTTTGGGCATGTCTTATACTTCATTTATGACACCTATCGATTTTGGTTGCCATGGCGACAGTATTGGCTGAATGATATGCAAATTAGTGGCAAAACTTAGAGATTTCCTTGTGGACACACTACAGGCTGCAATTTTTGACCAATGACTTTCATATTTGCTATGGACATGTTTTATACCTCACTTATGACACCTATTGATTTTGGTTGCCATGGCTACAGTATTGGCTGAATAATGCGCAAATTTGTGCTGAAACATACACGCTTCCTTGTGGACGCTGTACGGGCTGTAATTTTTGACCGATTACTTTCATATTTGGTATGGACATGTGTTATACTTCACTTATGACACATATCAATTTCGGTTGCCATGGCAATAGTATTAGCTGAATAATGCAAAAAAGGGGAGAAGCGGCCTTTTGGGGGCTACACTCATGTGGTCGCGGCCGACCAGACTGTCTAGTCTCTCTTATAGATGTATCAACACACACCACTCACAGAGAGCAGGATGTAGGGAATTCTTGCCTCAGCCTGATGGAGGATGTTATTGTAGTAGTGCCCAGGATATTTGTAGTCACACTGAACACTGGCATCAGAGCCAAAATCATCGAAACTCCAACACCGCAACCTCTTAAAGATTTTGAACAGTTTTCCTCTTGGGACCTGGTCATAAATTTTGGAAAAATGTAGAAAGACAATGTACAGTTGAACCTTCAGCTTTACATAATATTCCATCATAAGCCTGAAAGCCACAATATGTTCGATGCAGCCTGAATATGAAACATAGTCTGGTCAAAAACTTAAATATATTACGTAGTCACCATAAAAGAAATTTTTTTTACTTGATGTTTATAAAGCTAGATTAATTTAACACAAATTGTTGCATTATGATTATCACGATAATATCCGAAGGTCTATGAGACTTTTGGCTGTGTGGTATTTCCACCAGTTGGGATGAAACTGGGTCGTTTGGTGGGGCAGTCGCATCATTTGGTGGGGCATTACCCCCTGAGCCCATCCCTGGAATGGGGCCCGCCCTGTGCAGTTGCTGATGAACTATTGAAAAAAATGTCCTATTTAAGATCAAAACTGTGGTATGAAATGTGCGATCTGTTTAGTTGTTAAAAGATTAAAGTGTAAATAGTGTTGACTTTTTACCTTCCATGTCAATCAAACAAATGGTTCGTATGAATTAGGTTCTTTGTCAGGTAGATGTGTTAGGAAATTTTAATATCTCATTTAAATCAGATTACATAAATATAATGTTAAAACACTTAAACGAAACATATTCTGCCCTTAAAAAAACCGTGTTGGGGATCGCGGTATTCTTTTTCGTCAGCGCTTCAAATCACATCTCGAATTCAACTCTTACTTTTACCTGATTAGCCTGCTCGCGAGAAATAGACAATGAAACCAATCAACAAAAAGTGCGTGTTGAATGCGTGGAGAAAAACAACAAGCACTCTCATAGCTGATAGGTTGTGATTATTACACGTGACAAGGGTAAAGTTTACTGCGGGAATGTTTGATCTATCTTGGTGGTCCAGAGTGCTGAACCTTAGCAAACAGATGGCCTGCTGGCCTAATTATGAATAGAATTATCATCTTATTAAAAAAAATATTTAAAACACGCACTGTTTTACAAAAAGTTTAACTAAGCACCAAAAATAAACGTAAACGCAGTCATCTAAGTTTGATGTGAACATTAGTTAATGTTTACTGACGGATATAAACTACAATGTGACATGTTACAATTTCGGACAATTGCGATGTCTAAATGGATCTGGCGCAAGCATGAAATGAAAAGGCCGGTTTGTTGCGATGCCCCGAGGTAATTCGGAGTTTGCCTTCCAGTTTTCTGCAGCCATACTAGACCACCCACTTGCTTGCTGCCTTGAGATGGGGGTTCACGCCAGCTAGGAGGGAGAACTGAGAAGGAGACGGAGAAAGAAAGTGGGACGCCATTGTTGCCAGGAACCGCTTATCTTGCCTTAAACAACAAATTAAATAAGGAGTTTGGTGTGCAGGAACATCATGGATGTATTTTCTGCCAGTACCGACTCATTTAGAAATTTTAAACTGCTTTGTTGAACATATTCCCCGAGGAGATGCAAGTTTGCAACGGCGCTTACGAGGTGAGTGAACCGAGGAAGACGGAAGGAGGATGGTAACAGTAAGGACAAAGAAGGAAAAGTTTCCGCGAGTGATTTACTTTCCCCGTAGTGAACTAATTCATTGTGGCCGTTTAATCGAGCTAGATTTTATGGAAGAACATAGTTTTTCTGGAGCGAAATTTAACGCGGACAGAACTTTGTTCACCATGAATAGTAGGCTATTGTACGAAACCCGCATGTTATCATGCATATTTACTCATGCTACACTAAATCGGATTAATTCGTGAAAAAAAAGGTTTTGCCTCATTCTAACGCGAATACCAGAACTGTACATAGCTTTTTCTGTTGTGGAATTGCGCTCTTGTTTTAAACTAAGCAAAATTTTAGCACTATGCTACCGTAAACTATCTAGAATCACTGAAAGTACACCAACGCGTTCATTTGAACTGCGAACTTTAAAATTCCGACCAGCGCTATGAATGGTTCAGCCTCCAGTTACTGCAGGTAAGTAGCATGTTTAAGTGGACTTTAAAGCCAGCCGTTTATTTGCGGGGAAGGTTCTTTCAGGTGCCACTGTGACTTGTCATCGGATTCTAAGAAATCGGCAGGCTAGACTTCAGGGAATCCCCGGGTCATTAAACGACTGAAGCCCGCTACATTTGGGGAGTAGCTACATCAGAATCGATATAGAGGCCATTTGCTAAATTCTTATGGTAAGGAAGCCTAAACGTCAAAACACAGAATAAACTCAGAATTCCCTCATGTGCAACCTGCACGAGGTATTTAACTGAAAGACAATTGCGTTAAGACCTGAGAACGCTTCAGCTATACAAAACCCCTTAGACTTTGACTTTTTCACTTAATTTTTCCCTCAAGTTGATTCAACACTAAAGAAAAACAATCATTTTTGACAATGTCACATACATTGTTTGAATCCTCTGGTCGTTGCGCTTTACTGAAGCTACAACACGCTTAAATTGATAGAAATATTCATACCCAGGACGCCATGTTTTTATGGCCACAGCACTACTTCAAATAGAAAATATCTGAATCTTGTATATAATTTTATACTCATTTCCCTGTAATTCAACAGGACATATTTGAGATTGTTAGAAACCTGGGTACTGCCTCTTTAATTTATAATATGAAAGAAGTTCCACAGGTTTGAATGTAGCAGCTGCATTGTACAGACCCATATATGGTTCCATAGGTTTCATGGGGTTGAGCCAAATTGGAGTGTTTTGAGTTTAGATGTCAACTTATTTTAGAAGTCCACTTTTAAATGATCAATCCAAATGAACTGCTGAACTACTGGCATATCTGACCTTTAGATTCCTGTATGTGTGTTTATGTGGGCCTGTATACACTGATTTGCCAAAACATTATGACCACCTACTTAGCATGCTGTTGTTTGTCCGCACGCTGCAAAAACAGCACAGACCTAATGAAACTGGGCTTCATGTGACCTCTGAAGGTGCCCTATGAAATCTGGGTTTGAAGTTAGCAGCAGATGCCTCAGACTTTGTAAGCTGTCACCTTGGATTGGATTTGCTGTTTCAGCACATCTCACTGATGCTTAATCAGAATGTGTTCTGGGGAATTTAGTGGCCAGGGATACACTTGAAAGTCTTTGTAATGTTCCTCTAGAAATGATCTTCCAAAGGAGACCACTCCTATGGTTTAATATTATAGCCATGAAGGGATATACCTGGTGTATAAAAAGGTTTAGGCTGGTGCCTCATATTTAATTGATATCTGCTTACATGCACAGACCCGGGGTTTCCTAATCAAGCATTGCCCATACTATTTCCACAAGCTTGTCTTTTCCCCACATTGTATCCTGGTCCAATATCTTCCCCTGGTAAACGGCATACATGTGCCCTGCAGTATGTGTTGATTTAAAGGAAAACAGGTCTCATCGGACCAGGCAACCTTCCTAAATTGTTTCAAAGTCCAGCTCAGTTGCTTACATGCCCATTGTTGGCACTTTTGACTGTGAAAATTGGGTAGCGTGGGCATGCGGACTGGTCTGCAACTACGCAGTCCCATACGCTGCAGGGTGCGATGCAGTGTGTATGATGACACATTTCTCCAGTGAGCATCATTAACATTTTATGTGACTTATGGCTCAGGAACTCTTGTCTTGGTGAAGGCCAGGTGAAATAGCCTTTATTTCCCCCTCGCATCCATAAGGGTTGGTTGCCCAACACCCTGTCACCATTTCGTGGTTTATCCCTCCTCGGACCATTGTCAGTCAGGAGCACCCCGTAAGCCTTACTTGGGAGATGCTCCGACCTGGTCATCTGCCCTTTACAATATGGCCCTTTCAACAGTTGCCCAGATCTTTTTGCTTTCCTGGTTCTGCTGCATATTCGCTTATTGTTTGATATATCCCAGACCTTGACATGCTATTGTTTAGTGATTGTTATCATCATCTGTTTCATCGGTGAATAGTCATGATGTTTTTGCTCACCGTCGTACATGGGGGTCATTCCATGCCAAGTGGACCAGGTTTTCGGAAAGTTTACCCCGCACCGTGCAGACCCTGGTCCACTTAGCACCCATGGGCAGTTGGTCATCTGCTTGGCAGGTCAAGCTACATTTTAGAATTTACTCAGCAGTTGATTTATGCGTGTGATAAGCACACGAATTTACTGTTTAAAACTTATAGCAATTCTTTATATGGACTGAGAGATGTCTCCAGAAACCATCATTAACATTTCCTGCAACTTATGCTTCAATAACTAATGCTTCAATAGCCCTTCTCTTGGTTTTGGCCAGACACTTTATCTATTCTTTATCTTCTGGGCTTTATTGGATGCACTCTAATCTCTGAAATAATTATTATATATTGGTGAGATGCGTTTCGTCGATATCATGGACTCATCATCGCCTCCGCTGCGATAGCTTAAAAACTGTTTGATAGATTCTCATCAAATTTATTATGCCTTTTAGATCTTATGAAGATGGAGAAGTGGATTGATTTTAGGCCTTGTATGATTACTAATGACAAGTAATTATTAAGTAATAAATTTCCTGGAACACCTCTTTTTGGGGAGCTTTCCTTTTGGGGCTTTCGCCGTTATACCCCTTGCTGTCGGAGGTGACGTTGTGGGCCTTGTTTATATGGTTCAAATGTTTAGACATTTGGCTTGAGATCAGAATTGGTGGCTATAAATGTGTGAATTAACAACAGTCTAGCTGCATGATTTGGTAAATTAAGAAAGACAATGTCTACAAAGTGAATTAGTACCATGCAAAACCACCATTGTTGTTCCTTGTTCAGCAACAAATGTAGTTCAGGACAAAAAAATAACTATGCTATATGTATTTTAATAGATATTTGAATGCATAAAATATTTGTTATTTATTTTTTTCTTTGTGATGGACAAGTACAGAAGAAACATTGACAGTAGCATAAGCAGTGTCAGATGTACTGTACACATGTCTATAGCAACAGTCCCTTGATGGGCAGTGATAGTCCCAGGAGGTGTTAAAATTACATGTTGCAGAGTAAAATCATCAAATCAGTCCATATAATAATGGGGAACAGGAACAGGACAAAAGCACAGGAGTCAATTAAATATTGTCTTCCTTTATAATTCATGTACTTAGAAATGTATAACCTTTGTAAATGCAAATTTGAACCTCGGTAGACATGGTAGGATTATCACTGTGAGGAAGACTTTACTTACTTTACTGTCGTTGAATGTCATTTCTGTCCTATATTTTATTGGAAGAACATTCCTAAAATGAAAACTGACCATTTTTTTCTGTCTCATGAATACCCTGATCTCAGGAGGGCAGATTTAAACCTTGTTTTGAAGAATGGCAGCATTGTATCCGCTGGAAAAATTTGGGCAAACTATGTAATGGAACATATTAGATCAGTAAGTGGCCTTGCATGGCTCCCAGAGTGGTATACAATTTTCAGACGCCAGCTAATATACTTTCAGTTTTTCCTCCAACGTTACTTGGCTTATTGTATGCTGGTGAGCTAATGGAACACCCTGTCCAGTGTGTCAGCCAGTTGTGATTTTTATATTTGCCTGGGAAAAAAATCATGATATTTCCTGACTAGTAACGACTAATGCCCATGGTGATAAGCCAGTATTTTGTGTCTACCTCCTGGTAATTTCCTCAGTTATACTGTAAGTATAGTCAAACTATAGGAACCATCTAGGATCACACTAGCCCTGACAGTGATGCTGGCATTGTTTTCAGTATAGCAGTCCTGTAATGTATTCATTGAGTGCGTTTTCAGACGACACCCATCATCGAACTCAACCTTCTTTCTTTTCCCAACTTCTCACCTGTAATGTTTTGTGACTCCATCTTAAAAGGTTGTCATGCTATCATGTTCAAGAATTTTCCATAAACAAGCGCACTTACATAACCATAAGCACCTGCAAATGTACTAAAAACTGCTTTCATGGTAGTTTTAGCATAGTTTCACAGTTTTCACTGAGTTTTCCCTGATGATACACAGGTCAGTTGAAAGCAGTACAAGTAGCGCCATCGCGGCTGCTAAAAATATATGTGCCAGTTACGCTCTGTTGGTTACGATGAGATTTTATAACATACTTTATAATTAAGGTTTAACAAACTGAGTTAGTTATTCAGAAGTAGCAGGCTTCCGATGGGTCCTTAACCCATTTGAAGTAGGATGCTAACCTGGATTACATGAGGTAGATATCCAGTTGAATGCATGCATTTCAAAACTGTTAGCTGTTACTGTAAGTTGAATGAGTACCTAATAGTTGGATCACAACTTTCTTACCAATGTTTCTTTGTCATTGACATGGCAATGAAAATTAATGCTCTCGCTTTCCATCCCTGCCAGATGCGCAGAATATCCCCCAAACTCTGGTGTTCTGGTATCCCATAATGAACAGCAGTAGAAATGGGACATTGGTGGGGAACTTCACGCCTGGCGTCACCAATGAAGCGGCGGCGGTGGTGGAGTCGGTCTTCATCATGGCCATTGCGCTGCTCATCTGCCTGGGAAACCTGCTCATCGTGGTGACCCTGTACAAGAAGCCGTACCTGCTGACGCCCAGCAACAAGTTTGTCTTCAGCCTGACGCTGTCCAACCTGCTGCTCTCGGTGCTGGTCCTGCCCTTCGTGGCCGCCAGCTCGGTCCGGCGCGAGTGGATGTTCGGGGTCGTGTGGTGCAACTTCACTGCCCTTCTCTACTTGCTCATCAGCTCGGCCAGCATGCTCACACTGGGGGCTATTGCCATAGACCGGTATGGGACTAGTCAACACCCTGCTCTTCGAATTAGATTGCTCTACTCACATCTCCCTTTGCATATGTATGTAATTAATTTAGGTTTTTCGTCTGGGATCTGATGTGTTACCCTTTCACCTTCAAGTATTGTCTAGAGGGACGGTTGATTTGTGCTCTAGATCAGGGTGCTTATTGATACCTAGTAAAAGTCTTTATTGATTGTGCAATAAAGGTACTCTGGTAATAGTTGGTTTGGGAATGTGAAGCGTCAGTCTGGTACTGTTTCACCTGCAGGGATGCGACTTGATAGCTGTTATTGGAAAGTCTTTTAAGCACTGAAGTCGTTCGGTATTTTTGAGCTTCTGTCATTAATTTATTATAGTTTTTACCCTTTTTAATGCAAGTACCTCTTGTATGTAAATCAATTTCTCCAATTTAGGCCTGAAACACATTTCAAAAAAGTTGGGACAGAGATAATTTAGTAATGAGGGGAAAAAAATATAAATGATGTGATTTAGAAAAGCAGATGTCAGCAGTGATTGCAATCATGATTCCGTACAAAAGCAGCATCAGGGAGAGGGCCTAGACTGTCAGGGGCAAAGATAGGCTGAGGATAGTGTGCCCATGAGTGCGTGAGAAAATCATTGAAACGTTTAGGAACAATGTTTCAGAAAGAAAGATTGGAAATAATTCGCATATTTTACCCTCTACGATTCATGACTTAATTAAAAGATTTCAGGAATCTGATGGAATTTCTGAGCTTAAAGGGCAAACACACAATCTGAAGCTGAATACCCGTGATCTCTGGTCATTCCGGTGGCACGGCATCAAAAACCGCCATTTATCTGTAAGTGATAGAACCATATTATTTTAGCAAATCATTGCCGAGTACTAAAATATGTATTTATATCCACAAATGCCAGTTCAAACTTCACTGAGCAAAAGGGATGTCTTATGGCCTACAGTATCTGGAAGCACTGTGGACTGCACTGCGCTCAAAGCCATCTGCAATGGACCATCACTCTGTGAAAACATGTATTGCGGATGAATCACTATTTCAGGTCTTTTTTGGAAGAAATACACTGTGTGCTCCGGACTAAAGAAGAAAAGAACCATCTAGACTTTTATCAGCTACAAGTTCAAAGGCTATCGTCTGCAATTGTACGGGGTTGTGTGAGTGCCCTTGGCAACGGTAGCTTGCACTTCTGTGAATGCACCATTAATGCTAAAAAGTAAATGAGATTTTAGAGCAGCATGTGTTCATGGCAACATCTTTTCTAAGGAGGCCCATGCATATTTCAACAAGACAACGCAAAATCACATCCAACACGCATTACAAATGCATGACTATGTAAGGAGAGGGTGACGGTGCGGGACTGGCTTGTCCGCAGTCCCGACTTGTACCCAGTTGAGAACGTGTGATGTATTTTGAAACACAAATCGCGGCAATAAAGACCACGCATGTTGCACACCTTAAGACTTGTTTGCAGTAAGAATGAAATAAAATTACCCAGAAATACTAAATCACTTGGTGTCTTCAGGCCCTAATTGTTTATGAAATGTTGTTAAAAGGAATGGCAACATTACAAAGCAGTAAATACTTCACTGTCCCAGGTTTTTTCAAATGCGTTGCAATTTTTTTTTTTTTTTTTTTTTTTTTTCTTACAAAATCAGTGACATTGATATGGTAAAACATCAAATAATGTGCTGTTGTATTGTTTTCAATGTGATTTGGGCCAAAGATTTCTTACCAATCACTGCTTTTAGTTTTAATTTTAATTTAACAAACCATCCCCACATTTTATGATTGGAGTTGTAAGCATTGTTGGAGATTCCTGCCTATATCTTGCACCAAACCAAGCCAAGGGCAACAATAGCTAGGGAAATCACCCTTGCTGGAGCAATTCAAGGAAACTTCTGGAGGAACTAGACTCAGTGTTTATTTTTTGTCAACATCTTTGCCCTTCTCGGCAGAGGCTGTTAAAATTCCTCCTGGAATCAAACTCATGATTTATATTCGCCCGTAAAATGGAGAAGCCTGTGCATGTATCGTATGTAAGCGTTTGTTTACCCAACAATTTATATTCTGAGAGCACTTTTTTCTGCTTATTCCCCATATGTGTGAGCAAACATCATGTCTTTAGAAATGCTGCTATCCTCCTTAGCCGCGGGGATGATTGACAGCCACTGGTTCATTCTGTGCCTGAGAATGAGTCCTTGTAGTTTACATTTCCCTTGGGAGGTTAAAGCTGTTGCTGGGCTCTGGTACTGCACATGTGTGCCCAGCGCGTTTGGGAAAGTTCTCTTACTGTCGGAGACCGTTCTCAAACTTTCTGACCGTGCTAACTCTCATATTTCATGGAACCACACCAATGTGTTGTCAAATGTTGAATTAAAAAACAAAATGTGAACGTAATAATTTGTAGTGCTTCCAAGTGCAAAGAAACTTTTTATAAACCTGCAGAATATTTTTTGTGGTTAATTATTTTTGTATTATATTATTGAAACATGGAGGACAGGGTAAAAAGCATACAGATTTCAAGAGAAAACCAAAAATGGTGCTACAATCAAAGTTATAAAGACTCCACAACCCCCCCACCCACCCCACAGGCTGAAGGACTCATGACATCACTCCAGTTGTCCAGCTGACAGCCTCTACTGCATGTTACCTGCTGCTGAAATGCTGATTTCCATGTTGTGTTTGGTCAGGTACTACGCTGTGCTGTACCCCATGGTCTACCCCATGAAGATCACAGGAAACCGGGCTGTGCTGGCCATCGTCTACATCTGGCTGCACTCTCTGGTGGGCTGCCTGCCGCCGCTCTTCGGCTGGTCCGCCTTCGAGTTTGACCGCTTCAAGTGGACGTGCACGGCCGCCTGGCACCGGGAGCCCAGCTACACAGCCTTCTGGGTGGCGTGGTGTAGCCTCCTGCCCTTCGCCACCATGCTGGTCTGCTACGGGGTTATCTTCCGCGTGGCACGCATTAAGGCCCGCAAGGTCCACTGTGGCACGGTGGTGGCCCAGGACGAGCCGAGCGGGGCCCAGAAGAACGGGCGTAAGAACTCCAACACCTCCACCTCGTCCGTCAGCAGCAGGAAGAGCCTGGTGTACTCAGGCAGCCAGTGCAAGGCCTTCGTCACCATCCTGGTGGTTCTTGGGACCTTCATGGTGACTTGGGGTCCCTACGTGGTTGTGATCTGCACCGAGGCCTTGTGGGGTAAGAGCAGTGTCTCGCCCCGCCTGGAGACTCTAGCGACCTGGCTGTCCTTCGCCAGCGCCATCTGCCACCCGCTCATATACGGGCTGTGGAACAAGACGGTGCGCAAGGAGCTGCTGGGGATGTGCTTCGGAGACCGCTACTACCGGGAGTCCTTCGTCACGCGGCACAGGTCGTCCCGACTCTTCAGTATATCGAACCGCATTACAGGTGAGAGGGCCAGGTCAGTGCCTGTTTGTCCACATCCCGGTTTAGGTGTCTGCCACAGTCCAACTGCCATTATAAATGTATCAATGTCATTCATTCCCTCAGTCAATAAAATTAATCTGCAATTCTTTGCTGCATACCCTGCGTTCATGTTCTAATTGAATTTTTCTCTTGTTGAAATTGGTTCATATCCTTAACCCCTTTGGACAAATGTAGACGCCGGCGTCCGTCAATTCCGAAATTTAATTCCTCAACAATTCTGTAATTGAATTTTCAAATGTCTTCCTTGACTGAAATAATTTTCCAAAGTCTCTGTGACACAAATACTGAGTTATAAAGCCTATATAGGCTTTTCTGCGCAAAGGGGTTAATTGACTGAACTGAGTGGATATTTGGATCCGTTTACAAGTGCCCCTGTAGTGTACCTGCATTGCTGTCATTGTGTTGTTTAGTATCATCCCTGTCTCAGCATTGCAGTTGATGTGTCTGTATTACACTGCATTTGTAGTTCAGCCACTGTGCGCATTGCAGTCAAGTGTTTATAGTGCAGACACAAGGTCTGCAGTGTAGTGTGTTTATGTGCTCTGTGTTTATAGCTGCAACAGGGTCAATGCGTCTCCACAATGGTGCGTTTATTTCAGCAATGCCTCTCGCTATTCTTGCATCCAGGTCTCATTGTGTATGTGGTATTATACTCAGCCTTGACTGAAGCCATTTTCTTTTTGAGCATCACAAGAAAGGGTGTGAATTTGCCTCACCTCAAGGGCTCAGGCAAAATGGTCGTGTAATTACAGACTGAAATTCCAGTCATGATATTAACATTCTCAGACAACACTTGCTGGGAAGGCAGTAATTTATTTGGTGGAACAATTTTTTTTTTCTGGCCATCTGTGGAAATGTTTTCTTGTGAACTATTTAGATGTCCTTAACTGACTTAGAGACTTTATCAAGACTTTAAAATTGTGGCTTTATAGCTTGCTTTTTTCAGCATGAGCCCTCTCACAATTACTGTTGTTTTGAAACCTTTTGGGATTTCTTGCCCTCAGAAGTTTAACTTCCGGGTGGAACCACATCAAAGGAATGCAGATTTATGGCATTTCTGTGTTGGCCATATAAGCCCTTGCAAAGCTCAGCAAGAAAAAATGTTCCTTTGTCCCCCCCCCAGAAAAAAAAAGCCCCCAGTAACTAGCATGTAGCACTCCAGAGAGCGTACGACAACTATAGCTCCATTTTCACATTAATATCTTTGTTCCTTTCATAAATTCTGAAAATGAAATATTAAGTTATTGATGTATTTGTCTGATGAAGCCAGCCCAGTTTTCTAAAAGTGATATTCAAAACGCCATGTATTGACCTACTTTTTCTCATCTTGAGTTGGGTCTTTTAAGTCCTGCCATTGTCCTAACAGGATTTGGGCTGTTTTACTGTTTGTTCTGAGCTCTGCTGAAATGTGTTTTTGCTGAATGAGTCCCCCTGCAGATGCTGACATTGTCAAACAGCGATGTGCATGAAAAACATATTACGTCATTATTTGGCAGTGACACGGTGTGGGCCACTTTTGCAGAGGGGATGGGATGGGTAAAAGGCAATTTCTAAGATAAATATATACATATTTTAGGGGAAAGATTAGGCTAACAGAGGATGTATAAAATTGTATATTCAGTCAAGTCCGTAAATATTTGGACGTTGACAACATTATTATTTCACCTGTTAACCGCAGAATATTGGAGTTGGAATTAAAAATAAATATGCGTTCCATGTGAGGACATTTTGCTTCAGCTTTAGGGTTAAACATCAGAAATTGGGTGGACAATGTTGGATTTACAGTAGTTTTTAAAGAGGTCCTCCCTTTTTTAAGGATCAAAAGTCCTTAAACTGTTCCCTGACCAGATGTGTTTTATTTCCTAATGATTTCATTTTGAACACATAAAAGGTCTACAGTTAATTACAGCTTACATTTTAATTTGGAGTTTGCTGCTGTTACCTCAGTATGAAATCTAAAATGCTATTAGTGCCAGTAAAGCAACCTATTAGTAGGCTGAAAAATCAAAACAAACCAAACGGAGAGAAAAGAGAAATTATTATGTGTGGCCCACTGAACATGTTTTGTGTATTCCTAAAAAGAAAGAAAGCACTGATGAGTTCAGGAGAACAAAAAAGCCAGGAAGACCACAGATAACAACTGTGGTGGTTGACAGAAGAAGTCTTTCCCTGGTAAATGGACTGCATTTATACAGCGCTTTCTAGTCACATGACATGACCCCAAGCGCTGTACAATGGTTCAGAAAAAAACCCTTCGCAACAGTTGGCCAGATCAAGAACACTCTAAGAGAGGAAGCTGTTAAAGTCAGCAATCAAGAGAAGACTGCAACAGGGTAAATGCAGAGGCTGGATTTTAACATTTAAACTATTGGTTGGGCTCAAAAACAGGAAAAGCTGGAGGATGAATTGGGCTGTACTAAATGTATTGACTCAGCCATATGTATCAGAACTAATTGAAAAATGGTTTACAGTGCAGATGGTCGGTGAACATAAATGCAAATACAACCCAAGATTAAGGCAGAGAAGTGGAATAATCTACTATAGACAAGACAATCATATGACCTGAAAGCAACACCCAAACAATAAGACAGGAACTGAAGATGGCTGTATTGAAGGCCGGGCGGAGCATCACCAGGGAAGAAACTCAGTGTCCGGTGATTTCTATGGGCTACAGACTTCAGACAGTCATTGACTGCGAAGGGTTTGCCACGGAGCATTAAAATGATTGATTATGTCATTTTATCCAATAAACTTTTGCACCCCTAAAGCTGGGTAAGCTGTGCATAAAATGAATGTAATTCATACATAGTTCAGACGACTGTTTGAGAAAGCTCTTTGAAAAGTCAGCACTTCAAGCGTGTTTTGATTGTTGCCTTTAAAAACCATCATGGTGACGCACAAAAGTGAAACAGTGAAAATTGTGTCTTTGTCCAAATATTTATGGACCTAACTGTTGTTTTACAACATTTAAGAAATCAATATTGCAGCTTTTCCTGGTGGGAATGAGTTTTCATATAATGAAAGTTTATATAAATTTAGAAAAATTGTTAAAACTGCAATGAATCAGTGGCTGTGCCAGAATTTTCAAATTACCATTGTGACAATATACAAAGAAAGAGGTTGACATTGGCTGGCTAGCTAGCTTGTGAGGTGAGTTCAAAGCCATTTTGGTGATGGTTTCAGAACAATTACTGTATTACGGACAAAGCATAGAGAGTAGGCTGTGAAATGGCAGTGGAATACGGATAGTTTGCAGAATTACTTTTATTTTTATCTACAGGTCCTGACTCCTGACAGGAAAGTATTTGCTTGTTCTGTGTGTTGAGCCATGCGGGTGAATGTGTGTGTTTTGCTCGTTGACTGACTGCGTTGTGCAGTATCTTTAACATGTTGTATGAATATACAGTTACTTGTCCAGTCCTGTGGCTGACTCTCATGCGCTCCTGTAGATCTAGGTATGTCTCCACACCTGACGGCAATCCTGGCCGGGGGAGGCCAGCTCCTGGGCCACAGCAGCAGCACTGGAGATACTGGCTTCAGCTTCTCACAGGAGTCTGGTGAGTTCATCCGCTCACAGCCGGAACCTTCCATGCAAGTACTACCTACTGCGTGACGCATACTCTCTTTCATACTTTGATACATGCGTACACACTAGTCGTCCCATGAATAACAAAAGGTCGCAAGTGACATTCCTGATGAAACCTGTTTTTCTGCAGAGAAACTACAGGTTTCATCAGGAATGTCACGGCACCTTTTTTGTTATTCATGGGACGTAGTCATGTTATGCATGTATGCACTTGGCGTAGAATCTTTGCACGTCGGAGACACGTCTGTGATCAGGGAAAACTACTGGCCCTGATTATCGAAAGCGGAGATCCTGTGGATTCTAAATGTGATAAGGGCTTTTGATATGAAAAAAAATGAGCATTCATGCTTTCTGTGACTCGTCTGTGTTTTAACAATTTGAAAATGAATCAGTTTATACATGGCTGTTTAGAATTCCAAAGAGGTAATAGAGAATGAAGTTAATTGTAAACTGCCGTTTTATGTTTTTTCTTTGAAGAAGAAGTAAGTACATGCAAGGTTCCCCTGTTAAACCAAGATTCTCCTTCTCTACTGATCAGTGATTTCTGACTACTGCTCTTGAGCTCTTAAATGTTAGAAGAGCAGGGGCTGCTGTATTTTCCTTTTTGTTTTCAGGAGCATATTTGAGACACATCTCAACTTGTTTTGTCAACAGCCTGGTGACTCCACATAAAGTCTGCATACTACTGAAAGGATTAGGGGGAATAGAGTGGAATATTTGTTTTTTTTTTTTTCCCAAGTTGTTACTATGGCCCTAGAGGGCTGGTATTAGTGACCAATAGTTACATTGTCTCGGTAAGGTAAATAGCTGCATACATCAATGCTAGTTCATTCATGGATCAGCCCGCAATAAAATGTTTTGTTTTGGGACATATAGAACCTTGAATATTAATTATATTGTTTAATTGAACAATTGGCCCAGAAATATCTGTATGATTAATTAATTAATTTTCCCTGCAGGCTGTAACCAGTACAAATGTAGTGCCATTCTGGGCAGAAAGGAGCTTCTAATATTGCGAGCAAACATGCTTGGTCAGGTGTTCAAGAACGACCCTACTCTTGTGTTTTTACATGCGGACTACATGTATATCAATTGTGCTTTTTATGTTTTATTTCAAAATGTATTATCTGTAGGCTAAGTATGTGGGTACCTTACACTCTGTAAGCTGGCACGTCGATATAGTGTTCTTATCTTTATCTTGAAACGAGCATTCATTTCCCATTTTCCCTTCCTCAAGCTTCACCAGGTCACTGCAAGGTCATTGCCTATGTTGTCAGATTCTTGACAATTATATCAAAATGGCCAATGAGAACTTTGCTTCTGTTGGATGCAAATTACTTTAACAAATGGCTGAGAGGATGAAAACAATATAGAGACTGAAGCTTTAAAGGTTTCGAATCACAAACATGATTAGAATGTTCATCAGTGAACATTATGTCCCTGTTACAATATTGGGAAAGCAGTTAAGTTCAAAAACAGCGGCCTTAACTTTTATCAAACATTGTACTTGTTAAACTGTGAAACTGTTCCCCCCGAATCAAACAGGAAAAATATCCCACAGATCGATTGAACTAAGTGCGAACTGTTGCTATTTTGAGAGAAGTGTAAAACCAAAGAACAGTCGGCTGTCCTTCTGCAACCCGGTCCTCAGTCCTTGCTTTGTCAATGCTAGCCACTGTGTGCTGATAAAATGGAAACCATTAAGGCTTGTAACATGGGGCTAGCTTCTGAGCCAGCCTGGATTCTTTGTGCACAGCTCATGTTTGGCAGGGTGCAGTCGCGGGGAGCATGTGCAGGGGTTACATTGTTGATGCATAAACATCAGAGCTGCCCTGACTGTCTCCTTCCTCCTAATCTGCCTTCCTTTTTAGCAGAGTAACTGCAATCCTTCAGCACAGACTGAAAAGGCAACCACTGGCAATGCTGTTTCGTACAAATAACGCTGACCTCTTAGCAGCTGTACTGGGTTAGCTAGCTGAACCAGCCTATGGTGCCTACTGACACCCTATCTTAAAGTACATCTGCCACTGAAAATATTTAAGTTGCCTTATGCTGCGTGTATGATGCCTCCATAAGGATAAAGCTAGTCTCCAGCAGGGCAAAGCTTACCAAAGCTGGTCTGGCTGTTAGAGCTAGCTGATGGTCAAACTGGTGGACAGTTTGAGTATACAGACTTGTTAGCTAGTGTATCACTAATTGGCTGGAATGGAATGTCAGTAATACAGTTCCAATTCCGTCAGTGCCGGGGGTAACACTAGGCACCCTTAACAATGTGTTTATTTTCTTCCTACTCAGTGAGTTAAACCAACTTGGCCATAATAAGCTTAAAAATTTTTAAGACTACATCCGTAACACTCCCTCCCAATGGATAAAGTACAGTGATTCATGATATTCTCTGTGTTCTGTTATACCATCAGAGCTTGCTGTCGGCTCTTGATGTTTACATTTTTGTAAGCTCGCCGACAGAATGTCTGATTGTGTATGTTTCAGCACGCTTCAGTACAATGCGTCATGGGGACTGGTAGCCTGAGGGCTTTGTCAATGATTGTTTCCAGGAACAGACATCATGCTTCTGGAGAATTTCTCCTCCGACGCCCCCCACTGCAGCCTTTTCTCTGGTAAGAGGAGGAGCTCAGTCACCTTTGAGGACCAGGTGGACCTGCATTCCAAAGGTAACCAATAACATTTTGGAGTCAGACGTTAGCAGGAAATACTAGTGTTAAGGGAGCTCGTACTTGCTTTTAGTCTAATTTTAGTTCCTCACTAGGGCCAAATGGGTGAAATTCCACCTGTTTTCTTTACCAGTGTAACAAAACACTTTGTCTCTAAATAAAACTGTAAATTCCAGAAATATGGTTCAAAGGTTTTTTTAGAAACTGAAGAACTGGAGCTTTATGACCAGCCATTTTTCAAAAGTCCAGTAATTAACACTTATTTTCAGCAACTCTTGTGCAAAGTGTCTGAAAGTCAAAATTCTAATTGTAATTTTGGTGATGTGTTGGTGATGAGCAACAGTTGGCCTGGAGGAAATGACACCTATCTGGAATACACACGTTCTCAAAATATGCTCAGAAAAAGCACATTGAAATGTGTAACCTTTCAAATTCTGTGGCAGGTTTTCCAAAACAAAGAAAGGAGCCCTTTTTTGCCTGTTTTTAATCCAATATCATAAAAAGCCCTGTATCTCAAACACTGAACACTAAGTTCAGAAGAAGTTAAAAAGCCGCTTTAACGACACAAACAAATTCTAGTCCAAGACTAAGTACAATTTTGAGTGAAGAATATTCACAAAACTGCCAAATTCATACAGGACTACGCTTAAAACCTCTTCGACCCCAGCTTCCCCTGGGGGTAATGTGGGCATTATGGGTCATCAGGAGCCTCTCACCTTTTAACACATAAGTGCTCTGAACCTGTTCCCATTTAAGATCGCCTGACAATCAAGCAATTTATTCACAGAATAATCAAGACCAATAACATAAGCCTATAATGATTTAGAAATTATTCTTAAGAAATAACAGAGATTGCCAATAGGATACATTAAAAATTGCCTTGTTGAAGTCCGTGATCTTGCAAGGATGGAAATAATACAAATGATTATTTAATCCAAAGCTTTCTCAGAATTCCCTGTGGCAACAGATGAAAACTAGCCTTTTGGCTAAATCTGGTATATTTACAGAAATGCTTATTAATATGCTCTGTCCCAGTCAATTAAACTAGTAAATAAATAAATAAATTCCGCCTCCTGATGTGGCATTTTTTTCATCAGTGTAATTTATTTTAAGTTGGCGTTCATTTAAAATGGGAAGCATCATCTTAAGCGTATTGAGCCCTATTGAAAATTGGCGCAAAATGGCATCAATTATGCTAACAAACGTGCTGTTCTGCGAGCTACAAGATTTCCGAATCTTCGAAAGACTTTGATGTTTCATGTCATCAATTTGGTAAAAAAAAAAAAAAAAAGATAATGCAAGCTAAAAACCAGGCAATCAGAGATGGCAGACTTCACCCCATTCACGCAAATATTGGCTAGTGCGGAAACCCAAACAGACAGACAAACAAACAAAAAAACACACAGAGCTACTAAAAACAGTACTTCACGTCCACTCCGTGGGGTGAAGTAGCCAGTTGGCTGGCCATTCTACTGGTTAGTCTTCACAAATGAGTGAATTAATGTTTGGTTACTAATTACATATCAAGTAGGGTAGTCATGCGGCATGCCCTGATAGTCTTGATGCAATAATAACTAATTAATAAAATGTTTTGACATATGTTACTGACGGCAAATCACTGAAAATTCCAGGTGGAAGAGGTAAAAAAATATGCTTGTGAAAGTGGCATTAAATGCATAATCATTGATATTTCATTTTACGAACTGTATATACCCAGGAATTGATTTGATTTATGGATTGATTTATTTATTCTCAATTATAAAGTTAAATATCAGTTATGTTGTGCCACCGCTGCTGAATTTCTTGATTAATGAGCCACACAAGTTCTTAGGTGGCCTAGTGTCACAACTTTATATTACCATCTTGGTCAATCCAAGCTAAGGAAGCTTTGCATTGCTATTTTTAATATCCATTTTTTTTGACTCATTAGAAAATTGTGGTTCGTCTATAGTCCAAGTGAAGGCGGAGATCCACAAGTCTTTGGACAGCTATGCATCCTCCTTGGCTAAGGCCATTGAGAGCGATGTCAAACTTCAGCTCTTTGGGGAGGAGGTCCTCTCGGGGGCCTTGTTTTCCGCACGGACCACTCTGGGAACTACCCCCTTCAGAGGACCCCGATACCTGGACGGCCAGAGACTGAGGCTGGAGAGCATTGATGAAGGAATAGTCAACGATGACAAGGAAGAGGAAGAGGATATCGAAGAAATTTGTGCCTAGTCTTTGCGCCTGTGTGCGCACGTGTAATAACCCTCATTTTCTTGGACCTATTCTTCCATCTGCATTTTTTGGAAGCATGAGTTCAGTGTGTAGTTAATAATATGCAGTCTGGGTTCAAGCCCATAAATATTTCAGGAAGGGGAGCTTTGACTCAATTGTAGCATTCAGGCATCTGAATACTCAGAGCTAATGTATGGTATGTAGGATTGCTTGGTTTTAAGGCCTGTGTACTGGTGGCATGCTGCAGTATTATGCAGAATATTATGGTGTGCCTTTATCTTTCAGCCTGTGTTTTCAAATTGATGCAGGTTTTGATGCATAGGACCACGCCAACATGTTTATCCGTGTTTTTTTCCCATTTCTGCAATGTGATGATTGCACTCCAGTGTGGAGGATATGGTCTGTCTTTGTATTATTCTTGGGGAAAAAAATTGGTATTGAGTACCCAGCTCCTTCCACAAATGTTCTTGTAATGGTTTTCTACCATTTACTTGAGGATGAAATTGAACCCACGGCATGACCATTGACTGTGGCGTTGAATCCTGCCTGAAAAATGCAAAACTTGACTATTGATAGGAAATAACCGCATGGTACTCCATTGTATATTATTAGAGACATTGCCTGCCCACAGAAGGATAGGCAGTGAAAATGTATTCAAATTGTGTTACTGTTGCTCGGTGCAAAGTTTTTGCTGTAAGGATTTTTACTTAAATGTTTTGTATTAAAACATTTTATATACTGGTGTACTTTGCAGAAATGACTTAGGCTGTGTTTTTGCAAACACTGCTCTTGTACCTGCGTGGTCAGTTTATTTTTTTTTTTACCACCAGTATTACTCAACTTTTTATTATCACCCTGTATTCTACCCAAATCAGTTATCATGCTGAATTGGACAAACAGCCTGAATACTAGAAAAACTAAAATCAGTCTCTTTTAGTTCCTACATGTCACACTTCAGTCTTAAGGTGCTTCAACAGTGGGGGAGGGCGGTAGTGCAGTATAATGGTTGTAGAGGACACTTGGAGCTTGCAGGATTGAGTGACTTGACCTGATTAAGGATTCAGCTGTCAAATGATCTGTATATATTTAAAAATAATAATAATAATCTTATATTGGGTAGGTTTCTTAGATTAAGCACATTTGATAAGTGGTAATTTTTCATATTTTTTCGAGAGTCTTACCATGATGAGTGAAAAGGTTGAAAATGTTCACCGAATATGTGTTGTTAATTACTCACTTCAGTGGGAGCAGCTACTCAGACAAAATAATGGGGCTTTTAAATACAACCCCAATTCGGAAATAGTTGGGACAAAGTGTAAATTGTGCATAAAATCAAAATGCAATGACTTTCAAATCACACCAGCCAGGATTTTATTCACAATAGAACAGAGATAACATAGCAAAAGTTGAAACTGGGAAATTTTACAATTTTATCCACAAAATGAGCTCATTTCAAATTTGATGGCTGCTACAGGTCTCAAAAAAGTTGGGACAGGGGCCTGTTTACCATGGTGTAGCATCCCCTCTTCTTTTTAACACAGAGTGGGGGCGTCTGGGCATTGAGGCGACAGGTTTCTTGAGTTTAGCCATTGGAATTTGATCCCACTCTTATTTAAGACAGGCTTCCAGCTGCTGGAGAGTTTTGGGTCTCCTTTGACGGACTTTTCGTTTAATTATGCGCCAAATGTTCTCAATCTGTGAAAGATCAGGTCTGCAGGCAGGCCAGTTCAGCACACGGACTCTTCTACTACAAAGCCATGCTGTTGTAATAGCTGCAGTATGTGGTTTTGCATTGTCCTGCTGAAATACACAAGGCCATCCCTGGAATAGTTGTCATCTGGAGGGGAACATATGTTGGTCTAAAACCTTTATATACCTTTCAGCATTCAAGGTGCTTTTTAAAACATGCAAGTGTCCCAAACCATATGCATTAATGCATCCCCATACCATCAGTGATGCTGGCTTTTGAACTGAACGCTGATAACAGGAGGGGTGGTCTTTCTCCTCTTTAGCCCGGAGGACACGACGCCCATGATTTCCAACAAGAATGTCAAATTTGGACTTGTCTGACTACTGGACACTTTGCCACTTTGCTATAGACCATTTTAAATGAGCCTTGGCCCACAGAACACGGCGGCGCTTCTGGATCATGCTCAACAATGGCTTCCTTTTTGCATGATAGAGTTTTAGGTGGCATCTGTGGATGGCATGGCTGACCGTGTTTGCAGACAGTGGTTTCTTGAAGTATTCCTGGGCCCATTTAGTAATGTCAATGACAGAATCATGCCGGCGAGAGATGCAGTGGCGTCTGAGGGCCCGAAGATCACGGGCATCCAGTAAAGGTCTTCAACCTTGTTCCTTACGCACAGAGATTTTTCCAGTTTCTCTGAATCTTTTGATGATGTTATGCACTGTCTATGATGAGACCCTCAAAGCCTTTGCAATTTGACGTTGAGGAACATTGTTTTTAAAGTATTCTACAATTTTTTTTTCGCAAGCCTTCACGGGTTGGAGAGCCTCTGGCCATCTTTACTTCTGAGAGACTCAGCCTCTCTAAGACATCCCTTTTATAGCCAATCATGTTACACACCTGATGCCAGTTAATGTAATTACTTGCTAAATGTTCTTTCAGCTGATTCTCTTGCTTTTTCAGCCCTTTTTGCCTGTGCCCCAACTTTTTTGAGACCTGTTGCAGCCAGAAAATTTGAAATGAGCTCATTTTGTGGATAAAAATGTAAAATGTCTCCGTTTTAACATTTGAAAAGTTATCTATGTTCTATTGTAAATAACACAATAAATTCACAATTTATACTTCGTCCCAACTATTTCGGAATTGGGGTTGTAATGTCATTTTCATATTGTGTTTTTAAATTATTAAAATATAGGTAATGTATACTGACCTGACCCCTTTTGGAGGCCCAGTTACTTATGAAGATTGCTCAGGTTGATATTTCCATGAATTTTTCTCCTGTCTATATGTTCAAGCATTATCCTATGTAACTCGTGCTGCCAGGAGAGCAAAGACTGTTTGCGGTTCCCTGTGGACACATGCCTATCAGCCACTGTTTCTTTACAGACCGTGATCACAGTCTTAGAATGCACATAACAAGGAAGGAGAAAAATCTTTGCTTCAAATCAGAAAACAGGAAAAGGAATTGAAGACCTGGGTGCAAGAAGTACTTAAGTCACATTTTCCAAAAAATGAGCTGACACTACTACCATAGAGTGTCATGTGCATCATTTAAAGCCAAAAAATTCCAAATATAAGTACTCAAGTCCTCAATACTGATACACGGTCTCCCTGAATCCACTGAATTTTTGTGCAAGAAAGACTCAAGTCTTTGCAGAAGTACTCAAGTCCTTGACGTCATCAGGAACAAGTGCCTAAGTCCATGACTGTCCAATCAGCTGCTAGTATGTGTCATTTGACAAGCGTAGCAAAAATGACTGTTTGGCAATCAGAAAATGATTGAAACGGCATTTTTGTGGTAAAAGTACCGAAGTTCATGCATTTTATGGCAATAAGTACCGAAGTCGAGGCATTTTATGGTAAGAAGTACCAAAGTCCGAAACTGATTTTCTTGTTTATTTCATAATAAAGCATTATTTTTCCACAAAAACGTGTCTGTCTACTTTGTATAACCCCTGGGACTAGCAGCAGGCGCCACTGAATGTTATCTTTTAAAAAAAGTATCTGCAGCATGTTTTCAAAACTTTGACCCTTAATATCCCAAAAGTGTTATTTTGTGACTAAAGTACTTCTTGCACCCAGGTCTTCAATTGAGGGTTAGGAACCAATGCTGAAAGCAAAAGCACAAGTCATTCAACTAACTAATCTAGGTGCTTATACAAAGCCAGCACAACAGCCAGTCACATCGCTCGTTAAGGGGTCACCGTACTGGCAAAGCTTGGTCAGCTTATGTATTACAGTACAAGGCAAAGTCCAAGGAATTACTGCAAAGCATGAGCAGCTAATGAACCAGCAGCTCGATGGCTTGCATGGACGAAAAGGTTAGCTATGGCTACAAAAAGCTTAAAAAAAAAAGAAGCTTAACAAGTTATACAAACTTTTCAAGATAAATTTTCTAAAATAATTCTCCGTTGGTCTTTAAGCTTGCAGATAAAAGTGCATTACACGAAATGAAGAAATTTATTTTTTGAAGTTTGTATTGTCACCTCGTGTTCTGAATTCTGACTCGGAGTATTGCAATTTCTCAGAGCATTTCTCACGGTCAGACACCGCGTCGTGTTGCTTCCTCTGATAATGCGGAAATATGTTGCTTGTGACACGCATATTTTTACTCCCTGCAGTCATGCTTTGACAATTGAGCACTTGTACCCAGCAATTCATTGCTGGGAAGCCTCTTAAGGAAGTAATTTTGACTGGGATATGATGACCTAGTGACCCCGGTCAGGCAAAGCAACACACACTCAAATTGGACATCCCCTGTTGGAAACAGCATGTGAATGTTGTTCTCTTTTTTTCTTTTGAAATGACTCGTAATACGCCTGACTGGAAGATGAAAAGTGAAATGGTGTGGTGCACAGGTTGGAAGGGTTGAGTATGTGCTGACCTTCCTAGATGAAAGACCTAATCCTGAGTTCCAGAACTCCAGTCTTCCTCAATTCTTCCTCCATTTGTTGTCTTTCTTGAACATACTATGTACAGTCTACCAGTTCACGTCACCTATTGGAATGCTTTCCTATTATCCTGACTGTGTTCTTTTACTTGGAATGACCGAGCCTTATTCTGTTGCAAATGACCTCTTCATTCCTTGACTTACCTATATTTCTTGCTGCTAAATTAGCTTTGTTGTTTAACCTGCATAATCTACCCCTTGTTGCAGTATTCCACTTTCTTTGCCATTCTTCTATCACTTTACTCCAAAGTATTACCTTGACCTCAGATTTGCATAATGGAACTTGTAAATCTACTTGTAAATCTGTCTCTCTGTAATGCTTGTTTTGCTAATTTATCCACCTCTTCCTTTCCCCTCAGACCTACAGGTGCTGGAACCCACATAAACCCCACTGACAGACCTTGCTGAGTGAGCCTGGAATGCACTTGTAACACTCTGAACAGGATTTATGGCAAATGGAGTTAAAGGATCTCAAGATCTTTAGCACTGAAACAGAATCGGACCAGATTTAAGTGTCCCCTGGTTCATTTCCCTCTATCCACTGCTGAGCTAAGCGCATCACCAGCATCTAAACTGAGTAGAGTCCCAATTAATTTGGAGTTTGATTTATTGCAACTTCTTTCCTTTGTGGAACTGAGAAAGCAACTCCCCTTGTCTGGTATTTAATCAATCTGCATGTACTTTATGTGCTGGGGGCTGTGTTGTGACGTAAACTGAAAATGCTGTTAACAGGTCTACTTTCCCTCTCTGTCTTCTTGAGATTCAGCCGGTACAAGTCTGTCTGCAATGTTTGTGTGTATCCATGGCTCCATTTCAGGAATTACTATTGTTGAACTCATCTTGACATTGGTATTCCCCATAACCGCTGCATATGTTTTGCAAGCCATCCCAAAGCTTACTCTTAGTCCTCTATCTTGTTTCCAGCACTCCTGCAATACCACTTTTGATGGGTGTTGCTCTTTACGCCTTTTGAGATTAGCCCAGTAGTCGGTGAAAACGACTTCCTTCTCAGATGTAGTGGCGTCTTTTCTGCCAGAATCTGCAGGGCTGGGAGTTGATGTTACTGCCCCTCACAACACTGTCTCAGAGCTTGGGCTTAAATTGTATTAAGTTTATCCTGTAGAGATTCTGAGGCTAAATAATATACTGCACTACCATAGTCAATCACAGACTGGATCATTGCCACAGAAATAGTTTTCAGTTAAGCAAAGTTTGCTCCCCATTCCACAACATTTAAACAATTCGTGATATTTAGAACCTCCCGACATTTATTCTTCGCCTTTTTCGCGATGGACTGCATATATGTCAATTTTATTCTTCTTACTCGTCCACTTATTTGGGTTTATTGGCCGCTGAAAAACAGCAAAGGTGCATTACTGCCATCAACTGGTACATTGTGTGAATCAGAATGTCCGCCGTTTCCAGTATAAAAATGTTGGCAGGTGCAATACCGCCACCCTCTGGATTGTAACAGTATGACAGTGCAAACTGGTTGCAGGGTTCATCCCAAATGCTCTCATTCACAATGACCATTCTATGGCCCAATTCCAATCCGCCCCCTGAAGACTCAAGCCCTGAATCCTCACTGACCTAATTGACGTCAGCTGCAAGGGACTGAGTCTGAGAGGGCTCCAGATCCTATAAATTTGAATGGAACAACGCTTACCCCCTTTCACGTTACCAAACTACACGCGCTTGTGACAATCAACGTTAATACTTACACATAAACGTTTCCTTTCTTGCTCCTTCCATTAGCTCGATCGGACCGCTCTTTGGTTTAATTACCGTTTTTTTTTTTGTTTTGTTTACATTTCCGGTATTCCGACGGCATCCCCCGTATTTGACTTCACAACGCTATGAACTGTGGGTAATTTCCTTGCCCAAAGTCAGTATCGGTGCTGACTTACGGTAGGGGAGCAGTAAGGGCTCATTCACAGACTCACTGACTTGATGATCTGACAATGGAACAGCCCTCACACACTCACGGACTTCCCGTGAACGCGCCTCTAAATCAGTGAGTCTGTAAGGGGTCGGATTGGAATTGGGCCTATAAACCAGACACAGTTGCCTGAGTTGAAGCGCATCCGGCAGAGCAACGGCTTGCTTATTGAGTCTGTGATGCGACCTGCAGAATTTATGAATTTATTTTTGTACTCTTCCAACACTTCAAAATTTTTGGACGGTGGGAATGTCACATATTTCCTAGTGTGTCAAGAATGTGATCAGATACAAAATGAGGCATAGTTTATATATATTCGCAGATGAATTCTTCTTTTGTCCTGTGGTTTCAGCGTCTGAAACAGCCTCCCAAGCTCAAAGTATTTGCTGTAGCCTGTACATCGGCTAAATACTGCCAAGGTCATTGGCAACTGCTCATCCGAATTCAAGCCGTTTTTCACGATAGCAGCAAGAAAAATGAAATGTGCACATATCTGTAAATTTTGTCAACAAAAATATATTCGTGAAAATAACTTTTAAACTTTTTTGACACATTTTATGCATATGAAACCAAAAAAGTGTTAATATCGATCACCATCAGTTGGAATGCCTGAAATATCTTTCTTTTCAATCAGGGGCAAGTCAGGACAGCTGTCTGGCCAATGATTCCACAATTTGTCCTTTAGATCACATTTCCTCCCCATTTTGATGTTAGGTCTGAACAACATGTGAACTTCTTGACCGTGTCTGCCTTAATGCATACAGTGGCTGCCCATTGATTAGCTGATTACTTATTTGCAATGACTTATGAGTGTGTATGTGTACCTAATAAAGTGACTACTGATTGTGTTCAAGGAAGCAATCAACAATTCCATTAACTAAGGTTTTTTTTTTTTTTGGTAAATAATGTTACATAAAGGTATTTTATAATGCCATTACAATATCTACCTTCAATATTTATTTAATGAGGAGGCAGCCCCATGATTATCATAATACAACCTAGCCATTTTCTCGCAGACCGTCCGCGAATATCCCTCCAAATCCCTCCTCATCCTGGAATAAACCATTGGAGGCACAGGTGTAGTCCTATGAAGCAGACCAATTGAACGCGACATTTTCGTGGTTCATGAGCCCCCTCCCCGCATGGCGACGCAAGATGCTGTGGCATTTTTGAAAACAAAGGTAGCTTAAGCGAACGGAGGGGAACTGAGGACACAAAGGGCTATCTTCGGGACATGAAAAGGGGGGAATGATTCCGTCATTAAGTTAAAAATATGCATTTTTCGATTTAGAGTCCGTTAACTGAGCATTAGTGTAATTGCTTTGTTAAACGAGATAACTGCCATATTTTTATTTTCCTCTTTGAGTATTGTATACAGAGCATATTTTCGGCTAGACATGGCTTCAGTTGGGCTGAGAGCTTCTTATCACAGACTGCTGGATAAAATCGAACATATTTTGCCTGCAAAACTGAGACCTTTTTACGGCCATCCAGCAGGTAATGCAAGAACGTTTTTATCCTAATGATAGACTCGCCTATTAATAATCTTGTTGGTAATTGTAATCGCCGGTTGCTCTTCTATATTATTGTGCTCGAATAAATAACACCCACATCAAATCCCTAATCTGAGTTTACATTTATCCGGTTTACTCAGTCAAACCTGGAATAAAGCACCCATTTGTTAGATTCGCAAAAATTGGCTACTTCTGTCATCGATGGCATACTGTTGAGTTGGTATGCAATTTAATGATGTCATACTGAATCACAAGTTCGTCGGTCACTGTTTGTCTATTTTTGTTTCTTGACCGAGGCATTGTTCTATCGTCCCAGTCGTTGAAGTGCTCCTAAAATAGAGTTGATGTCACGAGCCTAAGCTATTTATTGTGGCTGGTTGGTTGAACACTACGCAGAAAGGTCGCCGTGTCCGGCTCATGGGCTGATGGAGGCTTGCAGCAAGCCGTTTGTTTTTATTGTCTGATGCTAGGCGTGCTCTGAGGTATTACGGCGGGCGATAAGAGTCAAACGCTAAAAACGAAATGCAATTTCAAAAAATAAATAAACACTCATTTACATGACAGCGCATGTGCAGCATATCTTTCTAATGCGATCCATGTCCAAAACAAGCAAAATCAGAACGCTGCGAATCCAGCCACATCTCAACGGAAGTGAGCGACGACCCAACGGAATTTTCTATGGAAACTTTTAGCTGCCCAAGTGGAGTGGCAGAGCTGCTTAATGGTTCATGAGACTTTGGTTCTCAGAATTAAAATGATTCAATGCTGAGATTGCAGTGCATATCCTGGACCAAATTCGTCTTTTTTGTCTATAAGATTGTGCCTTTATACACCAAATCCTATGAGTTATTTTGCCAAGGGTGGTCCGTGTATAGAACAATTTTTGAAAATTACCAGAAGTGTCTGAAAAAATCCCCAGGGAGTCCTTAGCTATATGGATCCAGATTCGTGTTGTCGCCTGCAGTTCTCTCATATCCAGGGCGCTGAGAGACCCGGTGCCTGCATGGAACAGTGCGCGGTCACCGACATTTACCGATTGCGTCTAAACAACAGTGTATCTGATATGGAATCACCGTCTGCACCCTCCCACAATACACCTGTTGACCATTCCGGCCAAATACCTTAAATAATGCACAAAATCGCAAAAAATAAACACCATAAATAATAACGCAACCTCCGAGTATATCCACTATCAACAGAATGACCAGCGCCGCCTGTGGGCTGCTGGACGCGTACGTGACGTCTGAGACAGACATTTTTCCCGGGAGATTCAAATCGCAAGCTTTTTACACGCCAGGCGAATACTGCCTAATACCCCCGTTCCACAGAGCTTTCTGTCTCATTGGTCACTCGTCGGAAGCAAAGTTCATTTCTTCCGATTACCCACGGAAGACTATTGTATCACAGGCCGATGAATCCGATTCGTGTTTGTACACTATCAGGTCAGGGTCTGACGTGTCTGGCGTGATCTGATGAGGCGAAATCGTCCGAAGAAGTTGCTCAGTTCCTTCTTCAGATGATTTCGCCTCATAGGATCAAAGAAATAAACTTTGCTTCCGACGAGTGACCGATGAGCCAGAAAGCTCTGTGGAACGGGGGTATTAATCAGGTTTATAAAACGGGTGCTTTCCATCCTTAAATGTGATTGGCTGAGCCGCGTTCCATGCCGGTATAAAACCAGTGTAACCCACTGCATTCTGAGGCATAGAGATGGGATTTATGGCTCTTTGAAGGGAGCCGGATCTTGAGGAGCCATTCCTTTCAAAGAGCCGTTCAAAAGACTGGCTCCTTGTTATATTTATTTATTTTCTAGAGGTCAACCAGGGGTAACTCGTTTTTATCAAGGAAACAATCACTGGTAGCAGTTATAAGATAAGATTTAGATCAGAATAATTCAAACTTACACATCCCACCAATATATACTCTATTGGTGGGAATTATTCTGAAATATTGATTAGAATTTAATTTGGCTTGTGTTTTCATTTGTAAACATTCCATAAGGTGGTGCCATATCCCCATGCCTTGGCAGTGAGTCACTATTTTGAATTTTCCCTCACCTAAAAAACTTTGTGGCACAATAAGAACTATGCAGGCTACAGATAACTTCCACGAAAAACAACTTTACTGTAAAATTTTCCACACAAGAACATTTTAACAATACAGAAAAAAATATAAAAATAATAAATAATAAAAAAAAAAAAATATGTGTATATAAAAATATAAATAAAACTAGATTAAAAATTAGGACATGATAAATATGTGAAGGCAAAATTGTACTATCCTACCTGGTGTTTGTACACCGAACTGGATTTTTACAAACAGGAGCTCAGCTCCTTGACCAATCCACATCAGAACAGATACAGCGGCAAATGTCTTCAGTCCAGTTGGGCGGGACTAATATTCTCCTCCCTGAGCATATATAGCTGCGTTCACGTGAATGGAGCATGCTGTGGACAACTCAAATCGGAGAATTAGTATTTTCACGTGAAGGCAGCATGGACAACTCAGACTCATGGGGCACACAGATGACACATGAAGGCAGCATGGGCAATTTGCATATAAGAACAAAACTGGCTCGCAATGCTCTCGGTTCTCATCGTTCACTTCAAAGAGCCGTTCAAAAGACTCGACTGTTCGCGAAAACGCCACAACTGAGGCAGACTGCAGCACAAAACATCTCTGTGCGTGTAGCCTAGCTACTAACTGCACTCAGCTAACTTTCGTTCAGTTTCGCTTTTGTTTCAAGGCTTTTAGCTCGCTATTTCAGTGTTAGCTTAAGTTTAGCCTTTTAGCCCGCTAACCAGTTGGCTATCTACCTAGCTAGCTATAGCATTATAGAGTTCGATATCACTTTAACTTGCTAGCTACGTTGCTAACTAGTTCGCTATTTCAGTATTAGCGATAAATTGTTGATTTTTTTCTTGTGTTTTATTTTGGTAACCACATCCATTGTAGTAAACGCTAGCTAGTTGACAAGCTGGCTAGCAAACTAATGCGCAATTCAACATATTTTCCTGAACACCGGCAGTGTGGAGGACAAAAGTCAATCTTGTTCCCTACTCTCGCTGCTGGTTGTAATGATATGGCCGATCGGCGCGAGTTGAGAACAAGGAAACTCAAAACCGAAACCGAAGTAAAATTATTTAACGGGGCCTTCGGGAGACTGAAGGAGACATTCCAAATAGCCTGCTTTCATAGTATATCTACATTAACGAGCCCAAATAGCCTGATGTGACATGATAATGGCGCTAAATGAAAAAGCAATCTTAGCGTCTGTGTTGTTTGCCAACCATTCTGTCCACTCTATCTTGCTTGTTGGAAGAATGAATAGTTCTCAATTTTATTTTTGCATTATTACCAATAAATTGTAGATTTTTTTTTCTTGTGTGTTTATTTAATGGGCTATATGTAGGGTAACCGTTTTATAAAAGCAATAAGCGATTTGAAGCGCCGAGGGCACTTAGAACACCCTAGAATGCCCGCGTTGTAAAATCACTGTAACCCACTGCTTCTTGGGGCTTATTCCTTTAATATCGGACACTGACCGATGTGTTATAGTGGTTAAAATGTGTAAAGTGGCTAAAAATCCTATATACAGTGCCGTGAAAAAGTATTTGACCCCTTCCTGATTTCTTATTTTTTTTGCCTATTTGTCACACTTAAATGTTTCAGATCATCAAACAAATTTTAATATTAGACGAAGACAACCCGAGTAAATACAAAGTGCAGTTTTTAAATGATGATTTCATTTATTAAAGGGAAAAGGCTATCCAAACCTACCTGGCCCTATGTGAAAAAGTAATTGCCCCCTAAATCCTAATGACTGGTTTTGCCACCCTCGGCGACAACAACTGCAATCAAGCATTTGCGATAACTGGCAATGAGTCTTTCACATTGCAGTGGAAGAATTTTAGCCCACCCTTCTTTGCAGAATTGTTTTAATTCGGCCACATTGGAGGGTTTTTGAGCATGAACGGCCTGTTAAAGGTTATGCCACTGCATCTCAAGCGGATTTAAGTCTAGGCCACTCCAAAATCTTCATTTTTTTTTTTTTTTTTGAGCCATTCAGAGGTGGACTTGCTAGTGTGTTTTGGATCATTGTCCTGCTGCATAACCCACATGCGCTTGAGCTTGAGGTCACAAACTGATGGTCGGACATTCTCCTTCAGGATTTTCTGGTAGAGAGCAGAATTCATAGTTCCATCAATTACTACAAGTCGTCCAGGTCCTGAAGCAGCAAAGCAGCCCCAATCCATCACACTACCACCACCATGTTTGACTTTTGGTATGATGTTCTTTTTATGAAATGTGTTAGTTTTATGGTAGATGTAACGGGACGCGCACGTTCCATAAAGTTCAACTTTTGTCTCGTCAGTCCACAGAATATTTTCCCAAAAGTCTTGGGGATCATCAAGATGTTTTTTGGCAAATGTGAGACGAGCCTTTGTGTTCTTTTTGGTCAGCAGTGGTTTTTGCCTTGGAACTCTCCCATGGATGCCATTTTTGCCCAGTCTCTTTCTTATTGTTGAATCATGAACACGGACTTTAATTGAGGCAAGTGAGGCCAGCAGTTCTTTAGATGTTGTTCTGGGTTCTTTTGTGACCTCCTGGATGAGTTGTCGATGCGTTCTTGGAGTAATTTTGGTAGGCAGGCCACTCCTGGGAAGGTTCTCCACTGTTCCAAGTTTTCTCCATTTGTGGATAGTGGCTCTCACCATGGTTCACTGGAGTCCCAAAGCCTTAGAAATGGCTTTGTAACCCTTTCCAGACTGACAAATGTCAATTACTTTGTTTCTCATCTGTTCTTGAATTTCTTAAGATCGCGGCATGATGTGTTGCTTTTTGAGATCTTTTAGCCTACTTCACTTTGAAGTGATTTCTTGATTCAACAGGTCTGGCAGTAATCAGGCCTGGGTGTGGCTAGTGAAATTGGACTAAAAAAATGTGGTTAATCACAATTAATTCATTATTTGGGGGGGGAGGAAGCAATTTCTTTTTCACAGAGGGCCAGGAAGGTTTGGATAGCTTTTTTCCCTTAATAAATGAATCATCATTTAAAAACTACATTTTGTATTTACTTGGGTTATCTTTATCTTATATTAAAATGTGTTTGATGATCTGAAACATTTAAGTGTAAAAAATATGGAAAAAAGTAAGAAATCAGGAAGGGGGCAAATACTTTTTCATGGCACTGTATTATCTCAAAATTGGGTGCATTCTATGTTTTAAATCAGCAAGGATATGGACTTTAAGAGAATGTTAATATAATCAGGACGATCGGAGACGGTGGAATATGCCTTTTAGATTGAGAGCCTTGCTGGCTTGCTAGTAGGCTATTAAGAGGCCAGCCCGCAGACTGAATATGAAGAGAGAACTTTTTTTTTCTTTGCCAGACTGTGCTGTGAAAGGTTTTAAAGAGATAGGTCTGATTAGAAATTCCTTAAAAGTGATAAATTAATGTTAACCTTCTTTCCCAATGTCTTTTAGCATGTCCACATTTTGAGTAGAAGTCAGCATATCGCCAAATAACCATAACAAATCCGTGGTGCCTCAGTTACACACCAGGCATAGGCATGGAAAATACGCCTGTGCCACTTTTCTTGTGAAGGTTGGATAAAAAAAAAAAAAAAAAAAACACGCTGAACTAATATGATTTTGTGTATATGCAAGTTCCTAGCTTATCCTGATTAAATTTGTATAAATTGCATACAATTTAGCTAACCAACTACTTTATAAAATAGGTTGTTTTTGTGGCATACGCCACTTTTGTTTTGA
Organism: Gymnothorax javanicus; assembly: GCA_029692085.1. Taxonomy (NCBI): domain Eukaryota; kingdom Metazoa; phylum Chordata; class Actinopteri; order Anguilliformes; family Muraenidae; genus Gymnothorax; species Gymnothorax javanicus. Next base: position 36,281,556 of record CM056210.1, on the reverse strand, counting down.
CCATATGCAATATTTCTGTATGAAATTATACTTCTTTTTTTTTTTTTTTTAAATAAATAAGGCCCTAGATGGCCTCTTTGAAAATGCATGTCTTGTCTGCTCATGGGCTACTGTAGAATGTAGTGCAATATGACTCAACTAGTGGACCACGTCCTGCGGTTTGACCCCCGACCTCATACTTTTAATCATCTTTGTCCTTGGTCACTTATTTTCCAGATTCTGTTAATTACAGATTAGTATCCTAAAAGTCAAAGCACAGAATATACGCTCTCTTAAGATTAGGTTTACTTATTGTAACCAGTGGCAGGTATGCTAATACTGTTAGATCTGCTGTCAGAGTAACTTTGCTCTGATTGGGTCAAAATTTCCACCAGGCTTTGTGTGTTCTTAAAACGGCAGTTTGCCGGTCTTGCAATTTGATGCAATCTCACAGTGAGGGTCAGACCAAAACAGCTCTTACATTGAAGCACTGTTGGACTGGTCTGCTTCAAGATATTAGATATTTGCTCAAGCTTGGAGGAGCACTAATTCCATCCACTGGGTATATAGTTACCTCTGCCAAGAGGCATTGTGATCACTAGCATGTTTGTGTGTGTCAGTGGGATTACTCAAAAACTATGCAACAGATTATCGCAAAATTTCATGGGACTGTATGAATGGAAAGAGCTGATTAAATTTCCAGACCAATGCGGACACAGATCCAAATTCTGCTGCTGATTTAGAAAAAGACTTTTACCTGGGTACTTCAAAAAGACTACCCAAAAGTAAAAACACTGGAGCACACTTTACAAGTCTGCACGTTTATTGAGGGGAATAGATGACTGACATTTCGACTAGCGTCTTCCTCAGAATCATCTGAATACAGGAAAGGGAGGGGTATATATACCCTCCCACATAAATAAAATTGACAGCCAAAAATAGGGAAAGTGTATTTACACAAAACCAATCATTTCAATAAGAGAATATATAGAAGAGAGAGAAAAAAAAGAATACAAAATAATCATAATAATAATAATAGTTTGAACCAAATGACATTTCCCCAATGGCAGTATTACAATGTACATATATTTACATGTTCAAAAATACCTGATATTGTAACCCACATGCCTAGTCAGAAGGAATATAATTAGAGGAAGCATGATAGGCTGGGTGGATCATTCACTCCCCCAGAAGTTGCTGCATTTAAGGTGAAAATCCAAAAGGCTTCCCTACGGAGTAGTTTATTAATAATATCTCCTCCCCTGGGGGATGGTGTAACTTTTTCGATACCTATGAATTTCAGGGAGGAGACCGAGCCATGATTAGCTGCTGCTGATTATTTGTGCTCGTGGATCAAAATATACTGCCTGAAGTATACGCTCTCTGAATGCCATCTAGTTCCCATTGCATCCATCATCTACCAGGCCTCCACAAAGAACAGCAGGCTATCCCTTGATTGAATATTGTGGAAAAGTGCTCTCTTTGATTAAGCTGAACTGGATACAGCTATGCAAGATTTAATAAAAGGTATAGGCTATATTCAAAACTTTTTTTTTTTTTACTGGTAGTTTTTTTCCATTTAGGATGAGATTCAGAAATTGGAGTTGGACTGTTCACATTAAGTGGATGGACTGTTGAGTGGTACAATCAATAATGCCCATCAAATGTTCCAGATTCTTGTTGGTTTACTGGCCTAATAAAAGTGCAGTATGTCAATTTTAATTGTGTGATAAAGCACAGTTATTGTTCATTGAAGGCTGCATATTGCTTGACATTTGTAAAAAAAATTTCCTCTGATGCCCTTTCAACAGGACCAAAGACAGTTTTCTTCTGGGCGCCCATATTTAAATGGGTAAGTTTTGTCCCTGCGGTCAGAAGTTTAGTGGCAAAACTGAGTGTTTTTCCCCAAACAAAGAATGGTATATACCCTTAAACTCCATCCTCCCCATATGCAGTATACCAGAAAGACTGTATTTGGTTCGATGAAATGCTTGTAATTCTGTTTAAATGTTAGATATTAAAATGGAAATGTAAGGAAATATATTATAAAAGGAAACATTTTACACTTTTCCCACTTCCAATTTATACTGTTCCTTTACCTAAAAGGCGCTGAAATAGGTTTCCAAAAATATAAATTAAATTTTCTTGTGCTGTTGAAAACACATCCTGTATAAACTTGGCTAAAAGAGCTCCTCTGCGGGAGCTCTTTTAAAGTCACCACATGATAGGTTTTTAACAGCTTTGATTTTGATATCTTTGAGCAACAATAGCTGCATTTAGCACTCTAAAGGTTAATGAGCATCTGATTCAACTGAAAAACACCTGGCAATTATGCACTTGTGTGCATTGGCATTAGTGGACTGTCACTGGACTGGGCTGGTTGTGGGACTGTTTGATAAACACTCTTTCCTGCATCTGCTCCTCAGGGCTTGGTGCTGGCAGGCCTCGCTGATATGACCAGGCCCGCGGAAAAGCTAAGCACCTCCCAGTCGGCAGTGCTGACGGCCACAGGTGCGTTCTGTGAGGGAGAGATAACTCACCAACGGCTGTGTTTCACTATTTTATTTCATTTTACTGCTTAGTGGACACTGGGATATGTTTAAGAGAAAAATTCAGAGTTTTATGATCATGAAAGTCATCCTCGTAAGATTTTTCAGGGTAAATTTAGCTAGCTTGGCTTTTTGACATTGAGGTTCATGCAGCTGTTTCATACTGTCAGTTATGGCCGCCTCTACATGTATGCGTAGCTGAGGCTAACTGGTGAATTACCCAGCTGCAGCTTAATACCTTTTACAGGACTGGTTAAAGCACTGCCTGCTGTGTCTTGGGAGATGTATATTGTGCCTCATATAAATATACAGCATGATGACACTTCCCGTTCATCTTTTCCATACTTTCGTGGAATTCAAGTTAGAACATTTTCAAAGATGTTTCATCAAGCTATATTTGTTTCCACGGTGAAGCTCTTGTTTGTAGTTATCTGTGTTTCTAGGTTGATGTTTGTTTCTCACATTCATACTTTTTTCTATATTTGTTGAGCTAATTCAGTTCAAGATCCACTTACATCTTGGGCTGAGCTGATCTGCGCCACTTTGGCCGTGTCATGCTAAAACTTCGAGCTGGATTCTGATTGTCCTGTATGAGCTGTTGTTTGGCACTTGGTTCCTGGCTAGCCGTCAGAGAGGAGAAATCTCGTGCTCACATTTTGGAACAGTTTGAGTATAATGTTTTTGGAATGGCACCATATAATCATCTGTTGTGTTTAATCTTTTCAGGTCTGATCTGGTCCAGGTACTCTCTGGTTATCATCCCAAAGAACTGGAACCTCTTTGCTGTCAACTTCTTTGTTGGTGCCGCAGGCGGTTCTCAGCTTTTCAGGATATGGAGGTTTGTGTGTGTGTGTGTGTGTGTGTGTTTGTTTGTTAGTATATGTAGACATACATTTATTTAAATGTTAGTCTTATCAACCCCTTTGTGCAGAATACAAATAATGCCAATTTTTTCCTGTTGTGCATGAGCCTATTTAGGCTTTATGAGTTAGAATTTGTGTCACAGAGACTGTGGAAAATTATTCCAGTGAAGCAAGACATTTGGAAATTCAATTACAGAATTATTTTGGAATTAAATTTCGGAATTTACAGGACGCTGGCCTCCATATCGACGCAAAGAGGTTAAGCTAGCCACGTTGTGTTGTTTGAAGCTAAAAATATCTTTATGCCCAAAATTTATGGATATCGAAGTGGCCTAAACATTTAATAAACACAAAATGGATATAAAAAGCCGACACACCTAATGCGGCGTCGCTGGATTTTGAAAATTACTGACAAAAACTTGTTAGAGCCCATACTTCTGCCACGCCATGCGTCAGTATTATTGGTTATATAAGGGTCAATCATTCTATTCAAGTATATTTTAACTTCCTCTGGATCTAGAATCCAGAATATGTTCCGAATCACCTCCAAAATTCCTTCAACTCATCCTTGGACTACCACATACCATCCTACCAAATTTCATGCCAATCCGTTCATAACTTTTTTTGAGTTATCCTGTTAACATACAGACAAACAGACAAACTTGGGTGAAAACATAACCTCCTTGGTAGAAGTAATAAAGAGGGGGGAACAAATATTTATTATTGGGGGGAAATGGGAAAAATATTTAAATAAAATAGAAAGCCTGCAACATCCTGGGTGCTTGGGTCTGCACACCACCCCTCAGTCAATACATTTTGAAGCAAATTTTACATTTTCATCCACTACAATTACAAACTCTAGATGATGGTTACAGTTCAGTGTACAGTTAGTAAGACTGGAAAAAGGCAGATCTTAATAAAAACGTTGTGTGCGCTTGTATAATGAGTTCTGCATGTGTAGAAAGCAATTTTCATTTTATTTCTTAAATTTGACCTGCATTTGCAAGTCTCAATTTACATTTACAAAATATTTTGTTAGCTACCAAGAATCATATTACTGCAGGGGTATACAATGCTTGCCCATATGGATGCCGGCTTTTGTCCTGTCCTACACTGGTTCATTCATTGTAAACAGTTTTTCACCTTGAGTGTAGTCCCCTGTGGCAGCTCACAGTTTAAAAATCATGCCAGACCAAGTAAACCATTGAGATAATTTCATTGCTCAGAGAAGAAGGTGGGACAGAAACCTTAAATGGATCTGCAATCAGTGCACATTCCAGCCTTACTCTAATTTGTCCTCCTTTCGCTAAATTAAAGGAAAGCCTTCTTCTGTGTTGCTGAAACCCATCTCTCTCCTCAGGTACAATCAGGAGCAGAAGTCAAAGACTGACCAAGCCTAAGCTGCTCCCTCACTGGTCCAATCCCCAAGACTAAAAGCAGCCCCTTTCCACCAGGTGTCATATCTATCCCCACCGACCTCATTGTGTCCTGCTACATAAGAAAATGTTGTGTTTCCATTTCTCACATGAGCGGAGTAGTCACTGCCACAAACAGAGTCAAAAAGGTGCTTTCTTTAATGTGCTAACAATAGTAAATTAAAGGAGGGGACCTCACCACGCCAAAGTATAATTCGGCAGAAAGTAGAAAACCTAAAGTGTCTAAAATCCAATGTAGACATAGCAGTTTGTCACAGTAATGGCAGTAAAACAATGGCAAAACCTTGCATACATATGCCTTGACTGGGAGGCCATTGAACACATACAGCCTCGAACAGTGATGTCAGTTATACTCATGCTCTTTCTTCACTGGAGGTAGATTTTGTATAGCGAGTCTGTAAGATGGCGGAAAAAGTGTACACAAGCGTGAGCGATAGTTCTAGTGATGAGTCGGTGATAAATGACGTCTTAGCTATTGGGAATGGACTTCAAGCATAGCAGTTGGAGCCCCGACGATCTTACGCAGAGGTCTGCAGTTGCTCTATTGGTCCTAAAGTGGCTTTTAACAGCTATAAAATGTCTTGAAATTGCAGGGTGTATAAGAATTCAATGATAATTAAATGGCGACTATGAAATTAATGGGTTTAACTGATGTCATGAGCTGCACGGCACAATCTAGTGTACTGGTGTTTGATTGGATAAAATTAGACTCAGTGAGTTAAAATGTCTGTCCCACAATACTGTCGCCATTTTCAAACATGCTAGTATTAAATTGCATCGCACTGGATTATTACTAAATTAAAATTTATAAAGCTATGCGTTTTAGACACTTTAAGAATTCTACTTTCTGCTGATATATACTTTGGCCAGGCAAGGTCTCCTCCTTTAAGTTTTTAATAGAACATTGACTTTTTTATGTTGGTTTATTGTAGGTTTAGTTTCAAAAGTTTGCTTTTATTTGTTATGTAGTTGGGATGTAGCCCTTCCAAAGTTGGTAGCGCTTCATGCAGTGTCACTTGCTTCCATTGAGAGAAATTTCAGTTATTGACTAGAATGCTGTGAGAGATGGTTTCTAAATATCTTTTAGAATATTTAAGAATGTATTTGTTCTTTATTTATAATATCTGTTATGTTGTTTGTTATTTATATAGGTTATTTATTTGTACTGTCAGATTAATTTATCTTTGATTAGACTTACATTACGATTTAGATGATTGTTTTTAAATTCATTTACTAGTTAGAGATGGTTAGCAATTACATTATTTTTTGGATGCTCATTTTTATTATTTAATTGTACTTGGATAGACTAGTCAGCAAAAATGTCTAATGATACAAGGCTACTACTCTGGTAACAGTGATAACTTTGATAAATACAGTTGAATAGGACAATTGGACACTGAATGGCTGAAACAGAAGTTCAATCAACAGTTTAAGTGAATCAGAAAATCTCATTTGCCTGTCACATGCTGATTGGCTACTAAATATTTATAAAAAGGTGATACTGCATATTTCTAGTGCCATACTTCATTACGAAGATACAACTTGCAGCAAACTCCATCAAGTATTCTACCATCAACCTTTGATAATTTTTATTATTAATAACAATATTAGATGTATTGAGGTGTAAATACCAATACTATAAATGGACTTAGTATTGTGAATATTGGAATAAGCTTTATGCAAATCATCTTGCTATAGTAAATGGGCTGTCACCTCTGAAATATTGTTATGGTTATAAGTACCATTGTTATACAATGTACTCCCAAGGTCTAAGGTAAAGGTATCTTTAACACTAACATGTTTTTTTGTTGAGGAATTTTGAGTGTTTAGTTATTGTTTAATACATGAGATAAAATGTAATAAGGTTCTAATTTTCAACTGAGTGCAATAATTCAAAGATGTGAGTGCAATATCATGTAGGCCAAGCTGACCGCAATAAGACAGAGCAGACTTGTATTTTGTGTACTTGTATTTACTGCACTAATGATATTCATATGTGAACGAGTTTCAAAAACCATACGTCATGAGCTTCACAAAACTGATATTTAAGGCAGTGTTTCCAATGATTCCTTTGTAATTACTTTCATGTCTTTCAAATAATTCAATAAATCTGAAATGATACGTAACCATGTCACGTCCTTTGTCTAAATCCAATGAAATTCTTCAAAATCTTCCTGACTTCTGGTTTTAATAGTGACCTGAGGAACATTATAACTGATAGATTTTCAAGGCTAGGAGCAGATGTCACAGCTGTTTCACATGGTGTCATGGCATATCAATTTATAATTACATTGTTTACCACTTTTGACTGGTGAGGTGTTTTCTATTTTTTTCCAATCTCCTGTTTCTAAGCTCCTCTCCTTTTCTTATGCCTAAAATGACGGGAAACCGCATATCTAGCAGTGCAAGCATTTAGCCAACACATTCTACAATTGAGTTGGGATGTTCAAAACATATCTTAGTAGTTCTATGTATTTTAAGAAACTACCTCTGACAAAAACACAAAATCTATGGTTTACTGCAACATAAATAAATAAATGAAATCATTGCTTTGACTGGGTTGCAGTCAGGAAGTCTGTGTAGACCACTAGGTGGCATAATTGCTCTACTTGGTTTCCCTTCTACATTCAACTCCAGCTGCCTGAAGGGGGAATTTTTTTTTTTTTTTTTGCAGTTTTTCCCTTTTAGGCTGAATGACCGAGCAGTGGACTTTGGATCTTTAATCACAACATGCTGTGTAACAGTTGTTCGTAGAAACCGATACAGAACCTGACCTACAATGAGCATGTTTTATTGAAATCATCAAATTTCCTGCAAGCGTGCGCTCGAAAATGGCAAGTCATTGCAATGCAGTGTGAATCACATTTAGTTTGAAATGCCTTATGAAGAAAAGCTTATCCTCCATATTACTGAACAGAACTATCTGATCGTTGTGATAATGTCCGGGTGGCATGAAATATTGCGTTTAGATAACATACCAAAAATCAGCCAGGCAATTTGTCAAAGAAAGCACGCAGCATGGTGTTTTTGGTGGAACCAGTAGCGTTTGATGTGGTAAAATAGTTCATTTTTTTAGGATTGAAAAAAATGCCTCTGGCTGGTTGTGTCCAATAAGACCCAACAGAGCTGAGACAGGAACCGTCTAATCATTTTATGCATAAACATTTTATCTGCAATATCTTTGCTAGATAAGCACATGAGCACTTGATTTGACTCTTCTTTTTCTTTCATGGAAAAATACCCGGGGAAAGTATCATGAAATATTAGGGAAGATCACTGTATATTATGGCAAATCTATTGCCTTCTTAATCCTCATCTTGTATGTTCTTGAAGGTCACTGAAATAATGCCCGCTTCAACATAATCATTATTCTTCTCCTCATTTGCCAATTTCAGTTGTATTGCTTCTTTTAAAAATAATGCACACAGAGCTAGGCAACTGCATATACATGATCAGTAATTTCAGTCGTTAAAAATTCAAGTGGAGAAATAAAATAAATCCTGCCAAGCATTCACATCTGGAGCAGTGCAGGAATTTATAACTGGTTGCATTAAAAATGAAACTGCATAATCATGTCCTTGCATTAATTTAAAATTTTCTTCTTATGCTAACAGGAGTTACATAAATGGATTTTTTTTTTTTGCCTTAGCAATCCATCTGCATCAAGGTGAAGGTTTTTTATGGACTTGCTAGAGGGTAGGTTTTTAATCAGAATAATTCCCGGTGAAACCAAATGATCTGTGCTGACATTAACATAGTAAATATTCTCTATGTTTCACCCTTCCTGTTAGCGCAGGGAGGGGGTTGTGGCATCACCTCACACTGGTAATTGAACAGGCAAATTCTCCATTGGCGGTTGCCCGGGCAACAGAGGATGACTCATCACAAGTTGCTCTGTGAAGGCTGGTGTGTGCCGCAGCGGAGTCAGTGTTCTTTCATATGTGACATCATCCAGGCTGGATTCTCTTCTTGTTCAATTACATTCTACATCCATACATAGTGGACTCGAAATGCTGTTTTGTAATGCCGTGAGCACACTGTACATCATGCAGCGTATTTACCCAAGTGCATATAAACATACATTCATACAGTAGATTGAGTTCACAATTATTCCTATATTTGAAAAGGATGAGTATTCAAGATTGTAGTAAGTAATATGGGTTCAAAGTAATATATCGTGAAAGCAGAAAATACAACTTATCAATGGCTCACTTGAATCGCATCAGGCAAATATCCCTCCCTCAATACTTCTAATTCCACTGCAGTGTGCGGATATCACTGGCTGTTGAATGAAATTGCTTTGCCAGAATTCGAGTGAAAACCCATATTATGAGGAGCAGGGTTAATCACCACTGACCAACAATGTATTCTGAAGGGGATGCAATTGGTTTACCCAGCATTTCAAGTGGAATGTTAGCATTTGAAAAGGCATTGTGCTTGCGAGCTGACGTCTTCAGTCAAACCACAAGTGTCCAATCGAGTTTAGGTCTGCAGATGTCCATTCGAGATTGTAAATTCGGTCAATTTAGGATAATTTGTCTTGATTCTGAGGCATACTTGAGAATCTTCACCATGCTGAAAGCTGAAAAATTGCAGCCAAGTCTGAGATTTCTGGCTGAGGGAACCAAGTTTCTCATCCAAAATCTCTCAGTGCTTGTATTACATGATTTCATTGGCACCAAGAAGCCCTGAGACCATTAGCAGAAACATCAAACATCAACCACCAGAACTTGTTTTTAATTTTACTCTGACTTCCTAGCTAATTTTCATATGGATTGCAAATTATTTTGGATGGTAGTGCAGCTAGTTCATCTGGCAAAGCCCAGGCAGCGAAGCCCATTACTGTAGGCATGCATGTGTACCTGGCTTTTAGATTAATGGAGCAGAGAGAGACAGGAAGACACAAATAGATTGCGGAGTGCTATGTTTCAGGAATCGAGCACAACTGCCTCATCCATTATAGTTGCTAGACTGTGCATTCTGCAAGCTCCCTGCTTCTCCCTCTTTCTCTCTCCCTCCTTCATCCCTCCTTTTCATTCCTTTCCCTTCATTGCACGTCTAGAACCACACGATGGATGTGGCGCTGTTGCGCCAGAGCTTACCTCAGCAGTGTCTGTCGCTAACCCCCCCGGGGCGTGTTGCAGTGGCATCAGTCTGTTCTGCAGTACCTGGGCACCGCCTGTCTCTAGAGCACTGTGAATCACCTGGGTTTCTCAGGAGAGCGGCGCCATTATGGCTCTGCAGATTCACAGCCATGCCACTGCATTCAGCCTTCACCCACAAAGCTTCCCGCAAGCTTAGTGTTTGGTCTGACAAAGATTTATGTAGCACTCAGCACTGGATAAGTGAAAAGGGTTCCTGTCTCACTCGGATATGTTACAACCCAGTGATGCAAGTACGGCGAACCCTATCCCTGGCCATTAGCTAGAGGTTGTACTATGACTGAGAAAATGAATGTCGGCTACATTTTGCTTGAGGCACAATCTGGGCGTGTGACCACTGGAGACACAATTAAAATATGGTCAGTGTGACTCCATATTGATCTCAAGATACTTACGTGATCAGAGTTGCTGAGCATCTGCATGTACTGTATCAAATGGAAACAAATATTGTTTCTGAAACAGAAAAATGGACATTTGATCCAGCCAATTTGCCACAATGAACAAACAATGATAGCTCTGGCTCTTAGAGCAAATTTAAGAAACTACTCAAAAAATATCGAAGTGATCTTGATCATTCAAAGCATTTTTACAGATTCAAATGTAATCTGTTTCCTGGTAAAAGTGTGTTCGTCAGACCCAGGACCTAGGTAAAATCCTGGTAATCGTGTGTCCGTGAGGCCAGTAAAGAGACAACAGGGGAAAAAAACTGGGAGAATAGGCCAGTGATTTGGCTACAAAACAGTCAATAAATGTGCATGAATTTTGTTTTCTTTGCTTTATCTATAGATCCTTAGCATCAATAGATTGGCTGCCCAGTATTACGTTCTAAAATGAACACTGGAATGTACCTGCACTCTCCAGGGGACAGAAGAACTCCTGCAGCTCGACCCTGTCACCACATCAGAAAAATAGACTCATGGTTAATTGATTAAACTCATTAATGTTCTTTTCAAGCAAAGGTACCGTACCCCTGTCTGAATATGCAGCCATCTATCGCCAAAGGTCAACAGTCTAGGCTGCCTACAAGAAATCAATACTGCAAGGCTTCACTTTAAAGGGAAAGGTCAGGGTGCAAAATATGCACTGAAATGCATAGAGCAGACTTTCTGCTTTCCAAAATGTGCAATAACATTTTTATCTTTTCTCGTGGAGTAAGTCAACAGTGAAATTTGCCATAGTTTGTTTGCATATATTTGCTGCCATGTTATTCCATGATTAGCCAGTCAGAGGAGTCCTGCACCATTTCCAGTATGGCATGAGATGGGCTCTGCAAAAATGACATGGAGCGTCATCAGAAGTATGTCAGCATAAATGTGATCCTCACCTTTTGATGCATGAATACTGGTCAACCTATAACCATTCACTTTGCTTTATTTGCAGCCAAACCATCGATTTGCTGAATAAGTAAGAGTAATATCGGATCAGAGGGAAAATTATGTTTAAACAGCATCATGAAATGCTCATAAAACAGCACAGATTAGTGTTTGCTGACTGTTCTAAAAGCAGTATATAGTACAGTATATTGCATTCAACACTGAACTGTAGCAGGTCAGGAGTAATCCTGCATTAAAAGGTGAAGTCGCTGCCTACAAGGTGGGCAAATCTGGTTGCAAAGAGTGCAAACTTAACGAGTGGACCTGAGTCAACAAAACTATAATTTTTTACCTTTGGGTGTGATGCAGAAATGCTCACAGGAACAGACGGCTGTCATTTGCACTTTGACAGGCATTAGTGACATATCCGCCTCTCGCACAGTTGAGCGATGGAGCCCCCCGCATGCAGCCAACATGGTGACACACACAATCTAACTTGTTATGACATTTTTGATCCCTGTAAGTCGGTAGAGAAATGTGCCTGAAATTAATAGTTGGTCAGTTTTGAATCTGCATATCATAATATTACTAACAGAGTATAGTTTCTACATCTGCTGTGTGCTCCTTCAACTGCTATTTAATGGTAATTTGTCAAAAAAAAAAAAAAAAAATTTCCAAATGGCAGAGCTATGCTGCAGATCTTTGATGAACCCATTTGAATAAATATCCCAATATTTCCTGCCTATTCCTGGTTTGAACCATAAAATTCCACATCACCTTTTAGAATTTTCCTTGTTGTGCAATTCAAAAAAATCGTTACATTTTGGAAAATACAAATAAAATGAAAAAAATTCACCCTTTATCATATTATTTCAAATCTGATGATTGTAACAGACCATTAAAAAGTTGGCGTAAGGGGAAATTTAGGGAATATAATGATATGGCAAGTAGCAATAGTAAGGGGATGTAAAACAATTTGTGGAAAGAATCCAGTCAAAAATCAGCACATAAAGGGCAAGGCCAAAAACCACTTCTGAGTGCATATAATGTGCGATCCCTCAGACATTACCGTTTTATTGAAAAAACTGCCGCCATGTTCTGTGGTCCAAAGACGACAAGGACATCCCATGCTGTTATCAGCATCAGGTCCAAAAGCCAGCATCTGGCATCGTATGACGGTATGTCAGTGCACAGGACATGGATTACCCACATATTTGTGAGGGCACCATTACTGCAGAGCGATGCATATGAATTTTCCGACAAAATATGCTGCCATATACCCGTTTTTTCTGTGGACATCCCTCCATTTTCTACTGAGACAATTCCAAACCGCATTCTGCCAGATTACGAGTACATGGCTGCATAAGCAGAAAGTGCGGGTGCTAGATTGGCCTGCCTGCAGTCCTGATCTGTCTCCTATTAAGAATACATGGCATATATGGAAACAAAGGCCCCATACAAACATATAATTGCACAGCTGAAGACTTGTATAATGGAGAAATAAGGGTAAGTACTTAACTCATTCCCTACGGAATACTTTTATATAAAATTGTTGTGTTTGTACAGAATACTTCTCCCGAAAATTACACAATATAAAGTATTGAAGTACAGGTGGCCCATCACCGTGATTGTCAACTGATTTCGTGTTTTCATTGGACTGCAAATGGTCATCCACGCTGCTGGCACTGGCTTATCGTAGGGAATGGTAGAATTTGCTGCGCTGTTGGCAGCGGCTTGCCGTAGGGAATGAGTTAAACACTCGATGAGAGCGATTAAAAGACACGGTGATGGTGCAGAATGGTGAACTGTCCACTGTGCAAACTTTTCCGAACTTTGTTACAGTCATCCCATTGTATATTTTTAATAAGCAATTAAATTCAAGTCAAAACATGAAATAATGTGTTTTTGTACAGTTTTCAATACAGTTGAGGGTGAGCAGACACTTTAAATCAGTCCATTTTTTGCATTTACCATGAAGTGCCAAATTTTTTGAACTGGAGGTGTAGATTGAAGTCTTGTTGCCATGGTTGCATATCCCCAAAATGTATGGTAGTAAGGTGAAGCCCTGAACGCACAGTGTCGGTATCTGCCTATTCAGCTATAGTTTCAGAATAGCCCATCCAAAAAGTCAATACAAAAAAAGTTGATCTCAACGGAACAGCACAACCAGCATCACAGAGGCCTGGAAGAGCCAACAATACATCTGCTTACAGATGATTATACAGCTGTAATGCAGCAGTCCCATGGTTACAAACTCTTGTTCCAGGACCAAGTTTGGCTGCTCTGATTCCTTTATAGCTTCTCACAATAGTTACTTGTGAACAAGATCGAGATATGGATTCCATCACATATCCCACAGCTAACAATGAAAGGGATCATGCAAGTCTCACGCCAACAAGAAAGATTTAAATCTTCAATACTAGTTTGGAGGAGATTTACAGTAGAACCACTTATGGTTGTGAAGGAGCTCACTAAAGAATTTGAGGATGAGAATGCTGAAATAAAGGCTCTGACTGATAGCTACTCGCTAATTATCTTGACCACCTGTGGTAACACTTTCAACTTAGATGCATGAGACTAATGGTATCTCATAATAAATCTATAAAGATCTTGCCTTAATGCGGGCAACCATATAATGTGGTAATGCAGGTTTTCATGTGGGCATATAAACGTTGGTGCTGTGCCGGAATTGTTCATCACTGGGACAGAAAATCCCTCCAAACTGCACAACTAGAGCTGCGCTCAGAGAGCGCAAGCACCTCCGCCAATGTACTCAATGTTATTTTTGCCAGTTTTAGCTAGCAACCCCTGTGTTTATGCAGTCCTGTAGTCTTCGCGCACATACGTTTTTAACGTGTTTTTGACCTTTTGCATGCCCTTGACCTTGACCTTTGACCTTGACCTCCCAAAATCGAATCACCTCTTCCTTGAACAATACTTAATCATTCCGCTTACAAACAAACCAGCAAACAAACAGTACTGATCGCATAGCCTCCTCCAACTTCATTGGGCGGAGGTAATTATGCCAAAGGAAGATGGGTTTTGTGGCAAGAGGGGAAGAGCTTTAGGGCATGTGGGGTGCTTAGAAAACACCATGAGGCGTAATGCAATGTGACACCATTTTCTTTTAGAAACCCAGGGATGGTTTTTTGTTGGTGTACATGGCGTGTTGGGTAAGCTGGACCAAAGCCTAGCTCTGCTTGACCAACGCTACACCGCATGAGGTGCAGATGTCCTTTCACATTTCACACGTGGATAATCTTACCACTAAGCTTTTTTTCCTCGGGCCAAGATCTCATGTGTTTTATGGCAGGCGTTTGAGCAGGGTCCAGTTTATATTACCGTGAAAATCTGCTGAATCAAGTCAACTTATACAGATTCTTTATGAAGCCACACTGAAGATTGCTTCGATTGAAAGCAGAGTCACTGGTGTTCTTGTGAAAGACCATGTTAACTAGGGAAGCATTTCAAGTTAATACAGCTCTAGGTGTTGAGTGAAGCATTCACTGAGAGCGCTAAATTAAAAAAATATATATAAACAACCAGTATGTCCTAAAACCTTCATCTGTCTTATGGCTTTGTCTTTGTGGTTTACAAACTAAATCTCTTCACCCTGTAGAGCGTGCAGAATCTAATCTTGGGCTTTAGTTCTGGAAGCTGAAATCCCTCGCATTATGGTTACATTGCAGGCAGTTCGCACAATCGTTCTAAGTAATTTACGCATTATGTATTCTTCGCATGCAGTCTATTTAATGGCTCTGTATAACTACAGAAACAATTCCAAGTAAGTATTTTATTCGATGGTACAATGCCCCACCAAGCAAGAGAGACGTGTGGATTTGGAACAGTTACCTAGATCATGCTGTAGAAGCACAGACATCAGCGATGCTCAAGACCAGGTTTGACATATTTCTTATTTTTGTCAGAATGTTCAGTTCATAGCCAAGAGCTAAGTATTAGTATTTTTGCATTCTCAAGATTCAACAAATGTGATTAAATCATTTTCAGCAAGCAAAGGCATGATCATCCATCGTACAATGATGAAGGATATACTTAGTTGTAGCTCCAATTTCACTCAGGAATGACCAATTTGTACCAATGAATATCTGTTATGAGACAAATGGCACAATCACAATCACTGCGTTATGAGAGGACATGGTACAATCACAGAGCCATTTGAGTCAAAAAGCTTTTTTTTTTTTAAACTGGAGTTGTTAGATTTGCTCTCTATACATGTGGAATTATCTGGTGTTATTCAGTGTTGAAGGTAATTAATATCAGATATATAATTGGTGATGACTGAAAAAATCTTGATGCAGTATTTTCACAAAGATAAATGTTTCAAGTAAATCCTAAAGCCATCTCATTTCAAAATTTTTATTTCTGGGTAAGAGGTGATCTTAAGATGCACCAAACTGAGACGGTAACCAAACTGTAGAGCATGTGCAAGCATGCACTGCAGGTAATCTCAATGGAGGGCGCTGCCTGCATTATCTGTGTCGCTCTGCTCATAGCGCAGAGCTGGGGCTGTTAGCAGGCGGGATTGACCTTGGTGGTGTTTCGCTGCGGCAGTGGGAGCTCAGATTGCTACTTCCTGTGATGTCAGACCTCTGTTGGCCAGGGAGCTGCCATGCTTTGCGGGACTGTGGTATCACACGCTCACAGGCAAACCGTTAGCCCTGTGGCTGTGATTCAGCTACACCAGCCTCTGAATGTAGCACTGCTAATCACACCACTGCGCATATGCGGTTCATTCTAAAACACATGAAGAGATTGGGTTTAAGCAGTTCCGAATTAATTGAATAAAACAATATGATGTTGACAGAAATGAGGGCAGATGTAATAAAAAAAAAAAAAAAGACAAATTCCAAATTTCGAATCAGACTGTCAAGAGTTTGAAGCCAAAAATTCGGTATGTCTGCACAGATTTACACGAGCACGCACACTCGCGCCAGAATTATGATTAAGCATTAATAAAAATGGTTAAGTGTAAATACATTTTATTCACAGACTGGTATTTATACATCACTGTATTTTGAAATGCTTCTTTGTGCCATTTTATTCTAAAGTTTCTCTTGATAACATTTTGCTAAGGTCTGTTGGTTTGGCTTCCTGCAGACTTGCCTACAGTGTGTACTTGGCCCTTGTTAATGGAAAGTTTGATACTGTTTGAGAATGAGACCCATGCTGGGATCATTTTCACTATGTGCCACGCTGTGCTTTTCATGACAATGAAGTACAAAAGCGCAGTGCTCACCATGTGTACTAAATGTCTGAGTCCAGATGGTATACGTAACTACCGTTATATATATTTCTACTCAGTTGAAGATTCCTGGAATGCAAATACAGTAAATTTTCAAGACAGTGTTTGCACAGTCATGGAAAAACATTGCACAGAAATCAATCCAATCAGTTTAACAAAATATCATTACAGTAGCATATTTGCCCTTGCTAATTCACCAGCCCCAACTAATGCAATATGAGGCACAGTTAGTTGAGAATCCCTATTGAGGTACTCAAAATGCTCAATCCAATCACATCTTGTATCATTTGTCTCCTCAGTCCTCATATACTGTGACTTGGACCTTAATAATTGAGGTTAAAGAGATATTGGGTGCCTCTCATCCTTTCTTCCACTAGTGTCTTCCTATTGTAGTGTCCAGTATTGGGACATACCTTGTGCGATTAGTACTCAGATCACAGAGCAGCCTAAATGTGAGCCTTACTCTTCACACCACTGGAAGTAAGCTAAAGATGTGTCCTAAGTATTGAAGCTAAAGTATCTGAAATTAAGGAACAGGAATAGACAGTAAATGCACCCCTCTCACGTTTTTCCCCAGTTAGAAACCTTCCTACCCACTGCACCAGACCAGTTCATTTTCCTTTGTTTTTGCTTCTATTACCCCAAACCCACACCTTTAATGCATCTCCCCTTCTTTATCCTTTTATTGTGTCTCCTTTCCTTCGTTACAGGGTCCAATGGGTTCAACATGCCCTAGAGCCCTTTCATCGTCTACCCACAATTTCTTGCATTCAATTCCAAATGCCAACGTATTTGCATTCAGTTGATGATATAGTCCTTATCTCTCAAATTTACCATTCGAGGCATTTCACAATAACATTAACATACTGCAAACTCTCATCATCTAATTGGCTACATCACCTTTTGAAAAAACTAAATACCGCATCATTCTCTTGAGAAAAAATGACGCCACACCTTACCATTCAAATAGACTTGGGCAACGCCCCACCATCTGAAAGAACTGGAATATGCGTAGCCTCTAGCGTAATTCTTTGGCAAGCAGGTAGGGTGGCTAAATGTATAGTACATAATTATACATGTGCCATTGTAAAAATAGGGTACCAGTAGTTTTCTTTTGGCAATATGATGTCTAAAATTCAAAAATACGTTTTGCTAAGTCATGGTCTTCTCAGTTCAACAACTGCTGGGAGTATGCAGGGGGAGACTGAACTGTGAGAGTGTCAGTTGCAAATATTTTTCCATAGCAACAGTGCATAGCAACAGGTTTCCCTTGGTTGCACGCACATTCTGTAGCAGGGGACTGTTTGGCATGCAGGGCACACAGTCTTGGTTATCTACCTCATTTTCCAGGCCTTGTGCTTGTCAGCATTGAGCCAGTTCTTATCTTCCCTGGCACGGCCAGTCTCCTCACACACACAGGATTCCAGTCTCCTCGGACACACACTTCACCTGCAGGAAATAAACCACCCAAACGAACCCATCAATCTTTCCTCCTGACACCACATTTCTGCTACTCATCCCTCAGAACAGAGTGCTGGAGGTGTTATTTCTTCATGATGAAAATAAGGTGAGAGGATAGAATGTTCCACACTTGATTGAGCCTCCTTGACAGAGAGTAATGATGCAACTAGGAATTTTGAGACAAGCCAAAAAAAAAAAAAAAAAAAAAGGTTTGGGATTGATTTAGGAACAGCTAGATTTCTCAAAGGACCCAATTAAAGTTTACCATTACAGTGGGTGTAGTGGCATGAATAAGTTCAAGTATTTTTGTGTAGGTCAGCTTTCTGATGTACAACCCCAATTCCAAATTAGTTGGGACAAAGTGTAAATTGTGAAAAAAATCAAAACGCAGTGACTTTCAAATCACACCAGCCAGTATTTTATTCACAATAGAACAGAGATAACAAAGCAAATGTTAAAACTGAGAAATTTTACAATTTTATCCACAAAATGAGCTCATTTCAAATTTGATGGCTGCTACAGGTCTCAAAAAAGTTGGGACAGGGCCTGTTTACCATAGTGTAGCATCCCTCTTCTTTTTAACACAGAGTGGGCGCCTGGGCATTGAGGAGACAAGTTTCTTGAGTTTAGCCATTGGAATTTGATCCCACTCTTGTTTAAGACAGGCTTCCAGCTGCTGGAGAGTTTTGGGTCTCCTTTGACGGACTTTTCGTTTAATTATGTGCCAAATGTTCTCAATTGGGGAAAGATCAGGACTGCAGGCAGGCCAGTTCAGCACACAGACTCTCCTACTACGAAGCCATGCTGTTGTAATAGCTGCAGTATGCGGTTTTGCATTGTCCTGCTGAAATACACAAGACCTTCCCTGGAATAGATGTCATCTGGAGGGGAGCATCTGTTGCTCTAAAACCTTTATACACCTTTCAGCATTCATGGTGCTTTTTAAAACATGCAAGTGTCCCTCACCATATGCACTAATGCATCCCCATACCATCAGAGATGCTGCCTTTTGAACTGAACGCTGATGATAGGAGGAGTGGTCTTTCTCCTCTTTAGCCCGGAGGACACGACGCCAAGATTTCCAACAAGAATGTCAAATTTGGACTTGTCTGACCACAGGACACTTTTCCACTTTGCTACAGTCCATTTTAAATGAGCCTTGGCCCACAGAACATGGCGGCACTTCTGGATCATGCTCAACAATGGCTTCCTTTTTGCATGATAGAGTTTTAGGTGGCATCTGTGGATGGCACGGCGGACTGTGTTTACAGACAATGGGTTCTTAAAGTATTCCTGGTCCCATTTAGTAATGTCAATGACAGAATCACGCCGGTGAGCGATGCAGTGGCGTCTTAGGGCCTGAAAATCACGGCCATCCAGTAAAGGTCTTCGGCCTTGTCCCTTATGCACAGAGATTTTTCCAGTTTCTCTGAATCTTTTGATGATGTTATGCACTGTCAATGATGAGACCTTCAAAGCCTTTGCAATTTGACGTTGAGGAACATTGTTTTTAAAGTATTGCACAATTTTTTTACGCAAACCTTCACAGGTTGGAGAGCCTCGGGCCATCTTTACTTCTGAGAGACTCAGCCTCTCTAGGACATCTCTTTTATAGCCAATCATGTTACACACCTGATGCCAGTTAACTTAATTTCGAGCTAAATGTTCTTTCAGCTGATTCTCTTATATATTAATTGCTTTTTCATCTCTTCTTTGCCTGTGTCCCAACTTTTCTGAGACCTGTTGCAGCCAGAAAATTTGAAATAAGCTCATTTTGTGGATAAAAATGTAAAATGTCTCAGTTTCAACATTTGAAATGTTATCTATGTTCTATTGTAAAAAACATATTGGCTCATGTGATCTGACAGTCATTGCATTTTGATTTTATTCACAATTTACACTTTGTCCCAACTATTTCGGAATTGGGGTTGTAAAACAGTTAGTTTTGCATCTAAATATCTCTGCCCTTTCTATCTCGACGCCATTCAGTAGGTGAGCTACATTTGTCACTGTCTCACCAAATACTAATTTTGATATAGCTTGGTTATGGCATTACTCTGTTCTGGGTAGGCCGCAATACTTAGCATACAAATCAAAAATCACAAAAAGGAAAAAATATATCTTAATTCAATCTTAAAGTATCCCAACTTAAAACATTTTGTTCCGTCAGTCTTTTTTCTCTTTTACTTTTGTGGCTGTGCCGCTAAAATTGAGAGCTCAGAATAAATCCTTTTGCTGAGTATTTCAAATCAACTTAACATGACGATTAAAATGCAAACTTATGAATTAGGCTAGCATCTTTAATTTTGAATTATTTGAAGTTCTGAACTAATAACCATGAGAACAGTGTGAGTTGGTAGACTTTGTGTCCTTTGCCTCTAGGCAGCAGGTGATAGCCAGTTGCTCTGTGAATGTGGCTGTGTTAGATTGTGTGTTCGGATAGCATAAAGCAAGGACAAAACCATATAGTCTGCAGAAAGTTCTGTTAAAAGAATAGTTAACAACAGTATACAGAAATGCTATTGTCTTTGCTGTCTGCCGCTAAAATAATAACAGCTGGATAGGTGACAAGCAAAATTAACATTCGGCTCATCAGGAAACTAACACATCCTTTCCCCACTCAAGTAAACATTTGTTCTAATTAAGTAACTGTCTGTGTAGTCTTCCGTAGCAAGGAACAATTGATTGTAGACAAAGTTAAAAATTCCCTTCTGCAATTTGTTTAGTGTTAAAAGAAAAGGCAATACAATAGATGTTAAAACCATACTCTGTCAGAAAGAGATGACCTGGAGTTGCAAAACTGATCAGCTACTTATTTCAGGCTCCTTTCCCCACCGACTTATGAGGATGAGAAATGCCATAGTGAGGGAGATAGTGTATGTCTCCATCTTGGCTGCTTGCAGCTGCTAGCAGAACATAGAAAGGGACTCACTGTAACTCCTGTGTGGGAAGAGGATATGTCACAGAGACTCGTGACAGCTGTCTGTTTGTGTGAACATTTCTGCATCATGATGATTTTTTTTTTTTTTTATTGTGGTTATGGCTACTCAGGTCTGCTTGTACAGTTTGTTTTAGTAAAAGCTCTGTATCGTCCTATAACCACATAAGATATCTTTTAATGCTGCAAAACTCTCCATCTGTTCCCAATTAAGAATTGCACAATTAATAAAATAAATCATAGGCTAAATTCCAATACATTGCCAGTAATGATTAAGATGGGAAAATGACAAAGTAGACAGCTACAATATGAGATTGTATGGATGGAAATAATCTGAATGATTACAAAGAAATAAAATGTAAACTTTTTCTGAATTCAATCAACCATTGTAGCATTTTTTTAATCAGTCATATTTGCAAACACAAATCTGTACTGTTTCTTGAAGACACCAAGAATGTAATAACTTTCCCAGTTATCCTACACAGTGCTTAGTTATCAAGCAATTCATTTAATTGTTTCATAGCTAATCAAGCCAAGTGAATGGGGTCAGGTTGACTGTAATGACACCTTAAGAGGAGTGGATTGTGCCAACCCTGGCATATTTCTGATGACACGTCCTCTCCACTCGGCATTCACAAAGTTTGTCATTCTTGTCTTTTCCACTTGCAAGCGTGCTCCAGCCAACTTACATTACACCGAGAACTAATGTTAATGTGACAGACGAAGGGTCCTGTCACTAGAAATGCCTCCTGATAAGTACTTGCTCTGGCTATCTTTCCAACAAGCCTGGCTCTTTGGCGATGTGGTCAGTGTGTTTGACTCTTACCTTGGAGTCTGGGGTTCAATTCACTGCCCAGGCCTTCCTTTGGCCTGCCACATTAACATGATTTGAAAGAAGTGATGCTGATCGTGCTGAAACAGTGAGGTTGTTTTGTTGCTAAAATGGCGAGCGAAATTTTCCGGTTAGCCTGCTTAAGTTTGCTACGACTGCAAGAAAACGAAAACCACTGCAAAACCTTCTGCGTGACTTATGAACTGACATACCTTACATTCTGGAACCAGCCATTTGAGACTTAATCAGCTGAGTCGCTGGTGACAACATCAGCCAGCTTGAGTCGAGCTGAGACAAGGTCGTTCCAACATTTCCCTGGAACATTCTGAAAAGTGAATGTGCTTTTCCGAGTGTATGATGTCATAATCCATGCTAACGGCTCTCATAGGGTCCCACTGTATTTTTTGAAATCTGCATAAAACCTGAACTATGATTTCTCTAAAATTATAAAAGTTATCCAAAAGTTGTTTCGCACCAATAAACTACCCCTTGTGCTGACCTGTTCAAAGGGAAATAAGTTCCTTGGTGACAGTATGAAGGAGTTGGAAGACTTCAAAAAGCACCAGCATTCTCATGAACTACCATTTTGAAGATAAAAGTTTTAAAAAGTAGTTTCTTATAAAATATGAAAGATATAAAAAATTAAAAAGTATAAAAAATTGAAAAAAGAATGACATTAAAAATAAATAAATACAGCTCCGGCATGCCAATGTGTCCAATTTGGGACCATACATCTTTTGCCAATTTTTCAGCAGTGCCTGTCCACAAACTGTGATGGTTCTGCCCTGCAGTCCCTCCCCCTCCTCTGTCTTCGCCTCCACTTCAACCAGCCACACCTGTATTTAAGAGCTTGCATTCTGGTTTTTTAGCTTCGTATGTGTTGCTGCTGCTCCCCTGTCTCTTTGTCATTTTTAAAAAGTATATTTATTAAATGTCTTCTATTTTTCTTACCAGCCTGTGCGAGTGGGTCCCTTTTTCAGCCTTTGGGTACATGGTCCCAGTGCCCGCCGGATTGCTTGTTGCATCCGGCGGGACTAAACCTTGACACAAACTGTCAGCAGGGTCACACTGCATGGAACTGATCAGTTGGGAGGACCAATCAATGGAATTCTGCACAGCAGTGTTCATGAGCTGTAGCGCGGGCAATGCTATGATTTTAAGGATATGGTACCATTTCCAAATGAACTCCAGATTAAATTTAGTTGCACCATACACAATGATGAAGAACAGGCCCATGCTCAAAAAGTGGGTTCTGAAATCTGTATGTTGTCTTTTTCGGCTTTCAGCAAATGCAAACATTTCACTTAAAATATAATTTTTGTGATGAATTTCTCTGGTCTGTGTGCTGATGATATCTTCGGTCAGGGTGGCACGGTGGCGTAGTGGTTAGCACTGTTGCCTCACAGCAAAAAAGTTGTGGGTTTGAACCCGACCTGGGGCCTTTCTGTGCGGAGTTTGCATGTTCTCCCCGTGTTCGCATGGGTTTCCTCTGGGTACTCCGGTTTCCCCCACCCACAAAAACATGCATTATAAGAACACTCCTACTAGTACCCCTGACCAAGCAACCGGCTTTAGAACTGGAGTTGGTCCCTGGTGCGGTGGCCCTAAGACGACATCATTGGAAAACAACAGCACAGTTCACGTACCTCAATCCGAGGACAACATGTCTCGATTACAGGAAAACTTGTTTCAATCAGAGGAAAACATGTCTCGATCTGAGGAAAACATATCTCAATCTGAGGAAAACTTGTTTCGAACCGAGGAAAACATGTTTCGATCAGAGGAAAACTTCTTTCGAACCGAGGAAAACTTGTTTCGATCCGAGGAAAACATATCTCAATCAGAGGAAAACTTCTCCCAATCCGAGTAAAACATGTCTCAATCTGAGGAAAACATGTTTCGATCCGAGGAAAACTTGTTTCGATCAGAAGAAAACTTCTATTTAATGGCTAGTTAGCTAGCTAACCACAATTATCTTCGTGGGCACCGCCATGTTTGTTTACTCGAGTCTAACCCGGAACCGGAAGTTGCTTTCAAACCTGGTGAATAAAGCTGGGCACAACCACTGATCTATATAAATAAAAAAAAAGCGGAAATAACTTCCGTAATTTGGTTTGAATATGATTTGTATTTATTTATTTTTTCACTTAATAGTTGACATTTTGTGCAGAAATGTGAGATTTTGGTGAACTGCTGTTACTCCAGATGACGACCAACTGCATGTCACTGTATGAGTGTTTCACTTAATGCAAAAGAAAAAAGGTAGATATTACTGCCATTAATGTAGAAATTGCCATTAGAATTGGTATTTTGGGGTGAATATAAAAGGAGAAAATTCAAGTGGGGACCATAATACATCTGTTATTCAAAATGTTTATGGAAATTAATGGTCCCAAACCATACTGCATACACTGTAGTAAAAGCGTATTGAATAAAAAGAATGCATGGGTGAATCATCAAATAAATAGCCATCGAAGTATGTACTTGGCACCTGGACAAAACTAAATGGGGGCGTGTCTGAGGGCCTGTAATGGTTAAAATGTAAAAAGTTTGTGAAAAATGGCACTTGCATACAACAATGCATGTATTCCAGTACAGGATATCTGCATTTGAAGAGACTCCATATTGGAAATATTACAACCCCAATTCCGAAATAGTTGGGACAAAGTGTAAATTGTGAATAAAATCAAAATGCAATGACTTTCAGATCACACGAGCCAATATGTTATTTACAATAGAACATAAATAACATTCCAAATGTTGAAACTGAGACACTTTGCATTTTTATCCACAAAATGAGCTTATTTCAAATTTTCTGGGTCCAACAGGTCTCAAAAAAGTTGGGACACAGGCAAAAAAGGGCTGAAAAAGCAATTAATATATAAGAAAATCAGCTGAAAGAACATTTAGCAAGCAA
The DNA here is from genome assembly GCA_029692085.1 of Gymnothorax javanicus. Classification (NCBI taxonomy): domain Eukaryota; kingdom Metazoa; phylum Chordata; class Actinopteri; order Anguilliformes; family Muraenidae; genus Gymnothorax; species Gymnothorax javanicus. Next base: position 36,256,843 of record CM056210.1, on the reverse strand, counting down.
TTAAGTTAACTCTCAGAAGTAAAGATGGCCAGAGGCTCTCCAACCTGTGAAGGTTTGCGTAAAAAAATTGTGGACTACTTTAAAAACAACGTTCCTCAACGTCATATTGCAAAGGCTTTGAAGGTCTCATCATCCACAGTGCATAACATCATCAAAAGATTCAGAGAAACTGGAAAAATCTCTGTGCATAAGGGACAAAGCCTAAGACCTTTACTGGATGGCCGTGATTTTCAGGCCCTCAGGCGCCACTGCATCACTCACCGGCATGATTCTGTCATTGGCATTAGTAAATGGGCCAAGGAATACTTTAAGAAACCACTGTCAGTAAACACAGTCCGCTGTGCCATCCACAGATGCCACCTAAAACTCTATCATGCAAAAAGGAAGCCATTGTTGAGCATGATCCAGAAGCGCCGCTGTGTTCTGTGGGCCAAGGCTCATTTAAAATGGACTGTAGCAAAGTGGCAAAGTTTCCTGTGGTCAGACGAGTCCAAATTTGACATTCTTGTTGGAAATCATGGGCGTCGTGTCCTCCGGGCTAAAGAGGAGAAAGACCACCCCTCCTGTTATCAGCGTTCAGTTCCAAAGCCAGCATCTCTGATGGTATGGGGATGCATTAGTGCATATGGTGAGGGACACTTGCATGTTTTAAAAAGCACCATGAATGCTGAAAGGTATATCAAGGTTTTAGAGTAACATATGCTCCCCTCCAGGCGACATCTATTCCAGGGAAGGCCTTGTGTATTTCAGCAGAACAATGCAAAATCACATACTGCAGGTATTACAACAGCATGGCTTCATAGTAGAAGAGTCCGTGTGCTGAGCTGGCCTGCCTGCAGTCCTGATCTTTCACCAATTGAGAACATTTGGTGCATAATTTAATGAAAAGTCCATCAAAGGAGACCCAAAACTCTCCAGCAGCTGGAAGCCTGTATTAAACAAGAGTAGGATCAAATTCCAATGGCTAAACTCAAGAAACTTGTCTCCTCAATGCCCAGATGCCTCCACTTTGTGTTAAAAAGAAGCGGGGATGCTACACCATGGTCAACAGGCTCCTGTCCCAACTTTTTTGAGACCTGTAGCAGCCATCAAATTTGTAATGAGCTCATTTTGTGGATAAAATTGTAAAATTTCTCAGTTTCAACATTTGCTATGTTATCTCTGGAAAGTCATTGCATCTTGATTTTATTCACAATTAACACTTTGTCCCAACTATTTCGGAATTGGGGTTGTAAATAAATGGCTATCAAAGTTGATACTGTGCGAATGCAGACAATTGAATGGGACGGGGCATATTTGAGGGCTTATAATTCCTGCAAATCAAAAGGTTTGTGGAAAGCAACACTTGCACACTATAATACATGTATGCTAGTATAAGCTCACAGAATATGAAGAGATTCTGTGGTGGAGTCCTAAATATAAAAGCGAAGTGGACTCTATGTGTGTGCATACACTGTGTGTGTGCATACACGCACACAGAGTCCACTTCACTTTTATATTGTACTAGCGTGTTGCCCGTGGGGATCCACGGGTTCTAGAAGTGGTCGTGTCTATGTTTGGGAGAGTTGACTTTAACCCTTTCACAACCGCTTACTGGGAATAAGACAACCTTGCTTACCGTAAATTTTTGTGCTATCACAGCATGATATTGCATGTGGATTTTCACCCCCTTTTTCGAACTAAAAACGCCAGAAATGGACAATTTTATGTCAGAAAACATGTTCAAAATACATTTACCTTTCCATTGACACATATCTTTGCTTAGTTTTTCCAAAAGTAAAAACAAAAAATGAGGATAAAAACTGTATTTCGGTTTGTCAAGACGAGACGATATCTCCTCTATGGGATTTCTGTACAAAGGAGATACACGCGCATTTCTGTACAAACAGAGATACACGTGCATTTGTGTACAAACGGAGATGCACGTGCTGCAGCACGCACTGCCTGTAATATCCTGTATAAAATAAAATAAAACTGTGCATAACCGGAGGATTGGGAACTACGGGAAGCCTGATGACATCACTGACGTGTTGTGCGATACCAGACTCGTCCAAAGGGGTGTTTTGTCGCAGAGCTTTGACTGTTTTTGCGAGGGACTTTCTCTAGTCGCAAAATAGCGACAATGGTAAGTGATGCGGGATCGGCGCTGTCGCGGAAATGCGACAATGGTAATGAAAGGGTTAACACATAAGATAATTGTTAAATTCATGCTATAAATTTATAGACAGGAAAAAATTTGTCTTCTGAATCATTAAATTTATTATTTCACATGATGATTTGACATATGTTACTGATTAATCATGAAATTTATTGTTTTATGTATTTTTTTTCACTGATTGTACATGTTTTTTGGGATTCATGACTCTTGTGGATGAATTGGCTTGGTCATGTGATGTCATGCTGTTATGGAAACACCATAGCAACGTGATGACATCATAATGGTGCATTGTTCACTTTGGTCTCATGACTGAGTCATTTCCAGGCCATTTTTCATTCTAGCATTGAGGTAGCAATGTGATTCTGAGTCATTTCTAGCAAAAACCACTTATTTCTCAAAAAATATTGGTCCTATCAACTTGCCGTTTTCGTGAGGGTCTTCCTTAACCCAAAATACATAATTATGCTAAATGACAAACATCGGCTCCACACGGGATTCCACTGATTGGCCGGACACACACGCATACACGCACGCACACACACAGAGTCCACTTCGCTTTTATATTTATGATTCCACCACAGAATCTTTTCATATTCTATGGGCATATACTAGGATCCTTGTATTATAGTGCGTAGGTGGTGCTTTTCACAGACTTTTTGATTTGCAGGAATTATAAGCCCCCCCATTCAATTGTCTGCATTCGCACGTTGCACTGTACCAACTTTGATGGGCATTTATTTAAGAATTCCACCGCAGAATCTCTTCATAGATCCGTGGATCCCCACGGGCAACATGCTAATATAATATAAAAGCGAAGTGGACTCTGTGTGCGTGTATGCACACACACACACACACACACACACACACACACAGTGTCTGCACACACACAGCGTCCACTTCGCTTTTATATTTATGATTCCACCACAGAATCTCTTCATATTCTGTGAGCTTATACTAGTATGCATGTATTGTTGTATGCAAGTGCCATTTTTCATGAACTTTTTCAATTTTAACCATTACAGGCCCTCAGACACGCCCCCATTTAGTTTTGTCCAGTTGCCAAGTACATACTTTGATGGCTGTTTATTTGATGTTTCACCCATGCATTCTCTTTTTATTCAATACGTTTTTACTACAGAGTACGCAGTATGTTTTGGGACCACTAATTTCCACAAACATTTTGAATAACAGAAGTATTATGGTCCCCACTTTAATTTTCTCCTTTAATGTCCACCTCAAAATACCAATTCTAATGGCAATTTCTAAATTAATGGCAGTAATATCTACCTTTTTTCTTTTGCTTTAAGTAAAACGTTGGTACAGTGACATGCAATTGTTAGTCATCTGGAGTAACAGCAGTTCACCAAAATCTCACATTTCAATCTGCACAAAATGTCAACTATTAAGTGAAAAAAGGACTATTAAAAATCATACTCAAACCAAATTATGGAAGTTGTTTCCAATTTTTTTCTGAACAAAATACTCGCATTCGTCATTGAATAAGCCGTGTTATTTCTTTTTTCAAGCTGATCTTGACAGCAATTGTATCACGTGTCTTTACTACCGCGCTGTCCGCTTTATTTGCGCATCAAATTTTTAGCGGCGGTAGTTTGACCGTCGTTTTCCGAACTGGTGATAGCTTAACCGCAGTCCTAGCTATCAAGATGAAGTGACATCGAAATCTATGATGCTATAGCTAGCATGCCAATGTATTCAACATCCTAACTTTCCTCATTTCAGGAGGAGATTCATAGCAACTATTACTGGGCATCATTATTATCTCTTCAATTATGAAAATCTGTAGTGCCCAGCTTTATTCACCAGGTTTGAAAGCAACTTCTGGTTCCGGGTTAGACTCAAGTAAACAAACATGGCTGTGCCCACGAAGATAATTGTGGCTAGCTAGCTAACTAGCCATTAAATAGAAGTTTTCCTCTGATCTAAACAAGTTTTCCTCCGCTCGAAGCAAGTTCTTCTTTGATCAAAACATGTTTTCCTCAGATTGAGATACATTTTCCTCAGATTGAGACTTGTTTTCCTCGGATTGAGAGAAGTTTTCCTCTGATTGAGATATGTTTTCCTCCAATTGAGAGAAGCTTTCCTCTGATCGAAACAAGTTTTCCTCGGATCAAAACAAGTTTTCCTCTGATTGAAACAAGTTTTCCTCGGATCGAAACAAGTATTCCTCTGATCGAAACAAGTTTTCCTCTGATTGAGATATGTTTTTCTTGGATTGCGAGAAGTTTTCCTCTGATCGAGACGTTTTCCTCTGATTGGGATATGTTTTTCATGGATTGAGAGAAGTTTTCCTCTGATCGAGACATGTTTTCCTCAGATTGAGAGAAGTTTTCCTCGGATTAAAACATGTTTTCCTCTGATCGAGACGTGTTTTTCTCGGATTGAGATATGTTTTCCTCAGATCGAGACATGTTATCCTAGGATTGAGATATGTTTTCCTCAGATCGAGACATGTTTTCCTCAGATTGGAGACATATTTTCCTCGGATTAAAACATGTTTTCCTCTGATCGAGACGTGTTTTTCTCGGATTGAGATATGTTTTCCTCAGATCGAGACGTGTTATCCTAGGATTGAGATATGTTTTCCTCAGATCGAGACATGTTTTCTTCGGATTGAGAGAAGTTTTCCTCTGATCGAAACAAGTTTTCCTCTGATGGAGACATGTTTTCCTAGGATTATAGGAACCGTGCGGTTGGTTATGATGTCGTCAGGGGGGCGCTGCTCTGTAGCTGCCCACTGCTCCTAACTATAGGAGGGATTAAATGCAGAGGACAAATTACCCCACGGGGTTCAATAAAGTGTATCTTATCTTATCTATCTTCAGTCAGAGTTCCTGAATCTTTGGGAACTGTATCTGCCTTAGATTTATAAAATAAATGTTGATGCATAAATTTTGTCTTGCAGCAGTTTGTGCCAGGGTGTGTGTTGCCGTGTGCATTCAGGCGTGATGATCCTCAGGCCCTTGTTAACACACTGTGAGAGACTATGTTTGGTGTAGCATCATAATATGCAGTACAGATGGGTCAGTTCTATTGTCAGACAGCATGAAACAGCATGGTCAGTTAACCTCCTTGCTTCCCTGTCGCACTGATTTGACATTTGACATTAGGCCTGCAATGATTTTTTTTTTTTTTTCTCGATTTAATGTCTCTTCATGTACCGATTTGTTAAGTTATCGTTCTATTTTGAGGTATACTTTGTGAACAAATCAGGATCACTTTGCAGTTCAGCATCTTACAAGCACAGTGGTCCACTTGGATTGTGGCGGCACACCTTTGGCTCCAGTATGTTCAGCAGTGCAGTGCAAACAGGTAATTAACAGTGATGGTTCATGTGTTTCCAGAAATGGTGTTAATATCAGTTGATGGAGGAAGCTTCCAGCTAATGGCTATACTTCTCCGTGGGGATATTTGCAGCCTCTCAACAGCCTCTTTTCCAACTGCCTCTCCAAAACAGCACATATTTCTAAACGCTAGCAAACCGGTGTTTTTGCCATTTTTTAGCCAGTAGCTATCAAATACATAGGTCTGTGTACTTTTTACTTTTTGGCTGGGTACTATGCTAATTGCTTTTGTGTTGACAGGTTGATATTTTGACCGCAGAGGTGCAGAGAGTAAGAAACCAGGCTAATGTCCTTCCCTGGAAGCCGCGGTTTGTCCTTAGCTGCAGGCTAAGCCCGCAAACAAAAATGACTGCTTGCTACCCACTGGTGATCCATCTTCAACTGAGCTGTCAGCCCCTTGCGCTGTGCAAATTAAGGCTGTATAGCAGTCTGTTAAAGGACATTTGAGGTGAGGCAGTCCAGAGATAGATCAGGTCTAAAAAAGATTGCAAAGTGACTGACTAATAGCCCTGCAATGGGCAGATTGCTATAGTGATGATCAATGAAACAATCGTGAACTATCCGTGACTTGCTGAAAACTGAGTTATCCTGCTTCGGTCCTTAACATTAGTGAATCTGCATGAAATAGTAAATAGATCATTTTTTTTTTCTCATGGCTGCACGGTACTTCGCAGCAGTACATTTTTCCTGGAGTACATAGATGATCACTTGCTTACGAGTGAAATGCCTGCATGACATACATTAAGAAGTTACTCTGTGTACTCTCTTTATTTATAGATGAAATGACACAGGGAGGACAGAGGAGCCTCCATAATCTCACTCCCTCTTAAGCAAGCCTTAAAATAGAGCGAGTGAACCTCATGTTTAGACAAGTCATTCGGTCGGCCTGCCTGAAAAGGAGACAGTATCGTACGAGCAATATTGGTTGAGTAAATTAGGTATCCTGGCTACGTATCCTGATCAATAAATGAAATAAATAGCTATTGCTGAGTATTAACTACATTTGTTTGTTTTTCTCACTGTCACTCTCTCACTGATTCTGGCATACTCTCATTTTACTCCTCTTGCTTTCTTGGGAATTCTTCTTCTTGCATGCTTTTAATAGTACCTCATTTGAAGAGATTTTTCCTCCACAGGGTTGAAATATAATCATTATTGCAAAAAGCAAAAGGCCAGACGAAAAATAACTATTTAGATTGTCTCGGGACATTGCTAATAAGCATGTGATACCATTATGCAGTTTCATAAATATCAAAAATATACTGATATATTCCTTAAATATGTGGATGCTCACATTTTTATCGCAAGTATTAACCCATATATATATATATATATACATATGTGTGTGTGCGTGTGCGTGTATGTGTCTATGTATGTATGTATGTATGAATATATATGGACATCTGCCTTTGTACCATGTGAATTCATCTGAATTTTAGGGAGCGTGAAATATCAATGGAAAGACATGGAAGGGGAGAGAGGAAGATGGAGGGGTGTTAATTACACAAGGATACAGATGACTACATGGAGGAAACGAGAGAGAGGAAAAAACCATGAGAGAGAGAGAGAGAGAGAGAGGGAAGGAGATAAAGAATGGGCGGGGGGGCACCGAGAGAGATCTCCTCTGCCCTGTATGCATTAACCTTGAAACACAGCCTGTTTCAAAGATACACCCTGTGGGCCAGGTTAGAACAAGCCCACAGAATCCTGAGAATCCCTGTAATCCTTATGAATCAGGCAATCAATGGCTTTCCCCATTCAGTTATATTTGCCCCTCTGTGTGTGCTACCTATGGACTGGGGCAAGCAGAGCTTTTGTTTACAAAACACTTTCAATTTAATAGAGTCAGTGACATTTACAGACTGAAGACATAAGGATAAACATGTTTAACAGAGTAATATCTTAGGCACAGAATGATACTTCAACCAATCTTAAATTTTATGGTATTTTGGTCACACTTTAGATGAAGTGCTGCTCATAAAGGCTTTTAGCATGTATAATGCCTTCATAAATGACATAATGTCTTCATAAATCATACATAAGCAAATGTAATCTGGCATAACACATCCATTGCTGAATATGCCAGATGTGACAATGACAATGTCCTTAGCTGACAATGTCATCCTTTATAGCATTTAGCCTCTATGATTGACATGAAGTTATATCACATCTGGCATCATTGCTGAATAAGGATGTGTTATTTCACCTTTACAAAAGCATGATATTTGCGTATGTATGATTTATGAAGACATTATGTCTCATTTATGAAGGCATTATACATGCTGAATAAAGCCTTTATGAGCAACACTTAATCTAAAGTGTGACCGCTATTTTTTATGAATATTCTAACTGGCTGTGTGTGTGTATGCATGGATGTATGCGAATACATGTACACTGTGTGTATAGTTTTCTGTGCACGTGTTTGTGCTTTTGGGTTAGTCTGTGTATGAGTGTCTTTTCTGAGGTAGTATGACTTGTAGTGATTTCATTATTTCAACAGGAGGCAGAGTCACTCTTGAGTCAGGCATCTGTACTAATCATTGGCCAGGACTACAAAGCACTCAGGGGACCTGCAGCATTGTGTCAACTATACTGCCTGGCCAAGAAAAAAGTCACTGTCAAGATTTAAATTAGCCAAGAAAAAAATGTCACTGTTAAGATTTAAACTTGGGAGCTCATTATTGAATCATTATTGCAATAATTAATATGTTTCAGCTGGCAACAATTCCTTAAACCCTGACTGATGCTGTGAGTACCTTCTCATTTCTTAAATTACCATGTCTGAAACTGAAACTCTAACCAGTTAAGACATTTTCTCTCATGTTTTTGAACAAATAAGACAACTTTGGAGTATTTGATCAAAATTTTTCCTGTATTTTTTCACAATGATTATCAAGGTAAATAAAACGTATTGACCTCCTGCTTACTTGCTTTAGGGGGCATACATTATCATATAGACCCAATAAGAGTTTGCTTGTTTGCTTGATATACTGTATTGTCATTGTTTGGCAATTACTTGTGGTTCCAGCTGGCAGATTATATCCATCCATCTATCCAAAATATAATCCGCTCATTTCTGGTCAGGGCCAAGGAGAGGCTGGAGCATATGCCAACATCCAATGAGCAAAAAGACAGGAATACCCTTCTGGACAGGTGGCCAGTCCACTGAAGGGATCGTGGAATTTCTCCATATTCACGTCTCAAATTTCAAATGCAACTCCCTCGACCTTGACGAAAAGCTACACTGTAAACATACACCTGAAAACATTTTGGAGGGAGTAAAATAACGGAACTACACGAGGCCCAATTTGAGGAAACCTTCGGCGAGATCAGAAGGTCTGGAGCACTGCAGCAGCAGGTCATTAATCAGTGTGTAGCAGCAATTCAGGCTTGTTCAGTGGGGGATAAAGAGGGGGCTGTGACTTACCCAGTGTTCGCCTGGTGCCTAAATCACCAAGGACACAAGTCTGAAAATAGCGCCGGGGCCGGCCAAGCCTCAGCGCAGCGTCAGGGAGATAAACACTCATGTCTGAGGCGTTGTGTGAACACAGCTGGGAAAGCCAAAAAGAGAAGAGTACCACTCTTCGTTATTTATTTATTTTCTTTACCTTATAACTGCATGTCATCCCCTTTCCTAGCTGTATCTCTTCATTTGTTGACCAGCATTTGCCCTGTACATGATTTTTACATAATTCAATGTTGGGTATTTGGGAAGTGCTTAGAACATACAGTTTGAGGAGAATTTAGTACACACTCCCACCCAGGATGACTCACACTGCCTACCTCTTTCATAGTGCATAATCCCGTTATACAGTCGGATATTTATTGCAGCGATTGAAGGAACTTACCTTTGCTCAAGCGAACAACAACCTTTTCCCTCAGAAAAAAAATCTAAACCACAAGCCCAGATTCTTCACCATAACACAGCTCTGTCACCCAAGATTAATATTATTATTGTTATTACCTTAGGGCTGTACTGCAAAGCAAGATAAATGGGTTAAAAAGGTATTCTGCACCTAAGGCCAGGGTTTTAAATGCCATGAGGGTGGCTCTCCTTCAACCTACCATGGTAACCTATGGTTTCTCTGATTGTTAGTTTAGAGTTTGTCAAGAAAGCCTGGCTGATGTTGAACTTGCTTATAGTACACTCCTCTGGTCAGGGTCGCAAGGATGCCAAAGGCTATCCTAGCATGCAGTGGATAACAGGCAGAAGCAAACCCAGGACAGCGTCAATGCATCACTGGGGTTCGACACCATTCACTCACATACTGTACTCGATCCTGTGGCCAAAATAGAGTCTATAATTAGCCTGACATGCATGTGTTTGGACTGTGGGAGGAGTGCCTGTAGGAAACCCTCGTGAACACGGGGACTATATCCAAACTCGACACCTCACGATCTCAGGCTGGATCCGGGCCGACAAACAGAGCTACTCACTGCACCGTCGAGCCACCGTGTTATTATGTTTTTATTTTTTTTATTTATTTATTTATTTTTACCCCTGCGTGTTTGAAATAAGATCCTGGCAGGCTGTCAACTATTCCTGCTCCAGGGTCTTCCCAGTTACTTGATCTCCAGTTTGTCCTAGATGTTGACTCTACAATGAACACATTATTCCAGCAACTAGCTTGGCCCGAGCTGATGTACGTATAGCATCCCTGGGCTTGGCAAACCAAGCTCAGTGGCAGGAGATTTGATTCAACTATCAATCCTGGACACTGGGAAGGGCCTTTGACAGAGAGCTTTTATGTAATGCATTTTTCATATCTGCTTATTTTTAAATGTATTCATGCATTATTCATTTCACTGTTTTACCACAAACCATTTGCGGGTAAGTAATGGTCAAACATGGTGAAAAGTCAGCATAGTGCATCAACAGCCGAGACAGTTCTGAACCCTTGAGGTGGGAGAGGAGAAATGTGGGTCGAGAGATTCCATGAACAGCTGCAAGAGTTCTGAGCTGGAAGCACAAGAGCGGAAGCTTTTGAACCGTCAGGTATGGAAGACAGTTCAGTTGAGGGAACACGGTAGTGTTTTGAGTTATACAAAATAGGCTCTGTGATAACAGACAATTTGTTACTAGTTAACATTCGTCTTGCATACCTTGCACAAAACTGCATGCATGTATCAGAGCTAGAAAACCACTTGAGGGAGAGAAATGGACTGATATACATCCATAAAATTGATGACATCATATGTACAGGAATCCCAAACTAAAACCATAGAAGTCCATGGTTTCCGGAGCTTTCTGGTATGCTCCTGCAGGACAATATACCAATATAAAGTGTTGAGTAGATAGGGAGTCTATAAACCTTCTGACACTGAATGTCAATTGAAAGGAAATCACCAACAGAAATTTAGGCCATGGCTCTCCTTGACTAGAGGCCAAGAACTATGGGAATAGATGCTTCTGCAGTAAAGCATAAAAATAAAATGTTGATTGAAATGTAGTTTTTGTGGTTTTTCAGGAAAGCAGCAAGAGATTCCGCATTCAAAACAAGAGGGGGCGGTCATTCATTAAGGGCCACGAGGGATGACTGCCAGTCTTTTGGGACAATCGGTTAGCAATTAGAGGACCAGCAGAGAGGACTGCTTGGACCATGTGTTGTATTCACTCTCTGAAACAGAATGCCAATACCACTCACTTACTCTGCCTGTTGGTGCCAATTCCTCGACATCAGCCTGGCTTTCCTTCACTGCTCTTGTTGCCAAGGGCCAGGGCCATTTTGGCTCTTTCATTTCCCTCACACAATGGCAAGACACCAGGTCTGCACGCGCTGCCCACGGCTTGCTCTGGCAGCTGACTGTGAATTAAAGAGGCTTCAGAATGGGAAAAGAGAGGATAATGTGACCATAAAGAGGAAAGGAGTCCAATGAGGAGAGTAACTAAAATTGCATTACGAGATTGCCACATTTATCAGGACCGCCGACTCGATGCAGACTTCTGGTCTATAGTTTTTAGACTATGCTTTGGCTCCTCACATCCCGAAACCCTCAATCATATGTATTTAATACTTGTTGCGTTATTACAGTTATTGAATAGTAGGACAATTACCACTCTTACAAAATACATTTCATTGTGTAACATGCTACAGTAAAGTAGTATATATGTTATACAGTCTGTAAAAATATATATTTTATATCAAAGTTAGAAGCTACTGCAACATGCAATTGGAAATATTGAGTATGCAAAATTGTGAATCAAAAATTCTAATTGTAATTTTTATTCTAATCAGAGTTTCCAGACGCTACAGGCTCTCAAATGCACAATTCTGAAACCCTTCGCTAAAATATTCAAAATCACTTATTAAAACTTAACCAAAAAATTTTCTTTCAGTTCCTCCCACTTCATTTTCATTAAAAACATTGTTTAGACCTTGTGCAGAGTAAAACTTCCAGTGTTTTCAGATATGGCTATGCTTTGTGCTGTAGATACACAAGCTTTTGACCCCACAGTCCAACTGTTCAGAAATGTCACTCCTGCGGATATTTGATAATCCCCTACCTGCACTATCTCAGAGTCAGTGCCAGTGATATTTCATGGCTTTCAATGATCCCTTTGAAATCTAAAACTGGAAATGCTTGAAATTATAAGCTATATTTATTTTCATATAATCACTTTTGCAATTAAGTATTTGGCACATTCTGTGTATCTTGCTAGCTTGTAATTAAGACTGCATTTGTTCAATTCTCAACTTCAAATGAATTCTCCAATATGTACACTGCACAGATCAGACCTCAAAAATCATAAAATTGACAACATGAGAGACAGCAACACTTTTTGCCTGAAAAATGCATGACACAAAATATGAATGTTTGTATCAATTACAGAAAAAGTAAAACAATCAATTCCAGTGCAGTTTTTGGTCAGGCAGAAAGAGCAGGTATGTAGGTAATTCACCCAACTGAGACCAGTTCATTTCAGCAACAAAATCAAAATAACAGTCTTATATAAATACCAAACTCTAAGTGCACTACAAGTTTGATCGCCTGCTGAAATTTGTCATCATGGAACACCATAAACGACTGAAAATTTTGTTTGATGATAACAATCAGCATATGTGAATGGCTGTTGTTTCCTTGTGGAAAATTTCCATGATAATGCATTAAACATTTGATGATGTCTTAGACGGTCATTTAAAGGAAAAAGAAACCTGAAGATAGTTAGCCTCAGTCGTAAGAGCTCTATTTAGCAGGATGTATGCTGAGTATGCTGCTTGTGTTTTGGGAATTAATGGTGTATGTGATCAAGCTTTCTTTTGTTTGTTTGTCCTTAATTCAACACTATTAAATCACTGCACAGCAGGAATTGAGACTTAGCCTGGAACTTGTTGGATAGGGTAGGAAATTGGGATCGCTATGGGAGGTGGTTTCCTCGACCTTAGAGTGTACTGAAGCAGGGCATGCTGGGTGGAGTATCACTTGAGTTTTGGGAACCAGGCCCAAGCAGCTGAAGAATACAGGTCTGGCAAAGCCTTCTTCAAGAGCAGGGGTACTTCATTATATTGTAGTAATTGAGCAGATGATCTAATCTAGACATGCAAAAAAGCATTAGCGCATCCACCTTGGAAATAGCCAGACTTGGCTATAAACATCCCCAGACTATTGAGTGCAAATGTGATTTAACACTTCCAACCCAGAAAAGGATTCAAATTGTAATGGAATTGGAAATACAGAGAAACATCCATTAATATAAGAAAACAGTGATTTATTCATGAGATTCAGCATGAAGTGGTGGGACCTCTGTCTGCACTGCAATATAGCCAATGACTGTACTGTCCGTGCTTCTGTGGGAAGCTGGTACCACAACTAAAAGCATCATTACAGACAGACATTATGACAAGGGTATGGACATTACACTAGGAATGAACAGCTGACCACCCACAGGGAGCAGAATTTTAAGATCTCTTTTGATGATCCAATAAAGCGCTGTATCAGCAAGGTGACATTGGGGCTGGAAATTGTCCAAAAATGGGTCAAATCACAAACATGAAGTACACCATCGAGACTGTGAAAACCTGAGAGGCTTGGCTGGCTAGACACTTTAGGGAGGAGGAAACTGTTTGTTGCAGTTCACCTTCACTCAGTCTCAGTGCCATGGCCAAGGATGACCTGATATCCATCACATGCTATATAATTTGCACATAATTAGCACAGTTGTTTGCTTTTTTGGAGTGCAGTCAAAAGAGAGAGTGTGTGAGTGTGAGAGAGTGAGAGAGAGAGAGAGAGACGCGTAGCACATTGAGTCAGCCCTGCAGAAAGAGTGGGAAGCTCTGGGAATAACTGCATGCTTTTTCAGTTTGTTTCCACAGGGAATAGATTTCAGCTCTTTTCACAGGCTGCATTTTCATCCATGCACTCCCATTGACCGTTTAGACAGCCTTGTTACCTTACATACCCTGCACCTATGGCTGTTCAGTACTTCCTCCTGGGGGCCTGGTTCTTTGATAACGTGGTGAGCATAGGCTAACTGGATGTTTTTAAACATTGTATCTGTAATGATTAGGGGTATAAAGTCCAGGGTTCAGAAAGTAAAAATCCTCCCCAGAACTTTATTCCAACCACCTGGATTTACTTCGAACAGAAGATAGGGCCAATATGAGTGATCAGCTCATTCTGTGGGAGGGAGAAAAACCTGGCAGGACTTTTACTTTCTGACCCCTGGATTTTACATCATAATAATACACATGAATGTTCATTCCTGTTCATTCTTGTGGACACTTTTTGGTGTCACAGGGTTTCTACAACTCTCTACAAATGTTTCTCGCTTCTTTTAAAGGTTAGGAGATATTACATCTTTCTTTATAAAGTATTACGGAGGCATTAATGGACATGCCAAACACATTACAAATGTTCCAAATAAATAACGTACCACAAATGTTTTATGCGTCATGTCATGAAAGTATTTTTCAATTAACTGCAGGAGGGTCTTCATCGTATAATTAAAATGTAATTAATGCATTATGTCATCACTTGGGACAGAGCAATGGACATAACTTGTGAAGCACAGACAGGAGAATAATGCAGAGCTAAGACATGCCTAGTACATACATGAGCAGCAATAAAATTTAAAAAAAAAAAAAAAAACTTACGTAACAGTTACATTAGCTGTTAATGGATGTTGCTGTTAGACTGCATTAGGCAATGGTCGAAGGCCGCCCCCATTCAGCTTTTGTGGCGGCAATAAAGACTTTGTGGTGCACCAGAAAGGTGAAAAAGAGGTTCCCCTTCATCTCTTACTCATTACCCGACTCTTTCGGGGAAAAAAAAAAATCATTGACCTATGATTCCCAGCCGGTCGACAACAGAACCAGTTTTGTACTCAACTGTCAGAGCAGCTAGCTGTAAAAGAAAATTGTGGACCCCAGATTAATTCCACCTGACTTGCCTGCCCATGTAGTATAATAAGGCTATGATAATGGCGCCTTTGTCCGCCATGGGTTTCCTTAGCCATCATTACCAGCTGTGAGAGATGGGAACCAGTGCCCTGTGTGATCTCATGGGGTGTGAAGCATTTAGAATACCACTTGAGTCCCTCTTCATTACTCTGTTCCCACAATGAATCGACTTCGTAAATGACTATGACTGCCCTGCAACATACAAAAAAAAAACCACACACACACACACACACACACAGACAAGTTTGTTTAGCTATACTTGTCCTGACTTCCATTCATTCTGTACAGCTTTTCCCAAACCCTATAACAATGATTGAATAATGCTTAACCCTAACGCTATCCATAACCCAAACTGAAACCATAACCCTAACTTTAACCAATTTGCCACAACCCACATGTCTGCTTAATTGGTTTTTCCCCTGTTCCAGCAGTCTTGTGGGTTGTTCCTGGTAATTGATAGATTGGCTCATTGTTCCGTATAAGTACAATCAGCTGTAGCCACTGATTATCCTGGGTATATAGGCTGTTGGTTTTGTCTCAGTCAAGGCTGGATCATCTTAGTAGAAGAGCTAACCTCTTACTCTAAATTCTAGTTTTCCTTCCTGGTGTCTCTTCCAGTAAACCAAAGTACTGGTGAGCAAATTATTAGGTACAGCAGGTTCTCCTAGCCTTTTTTCATTTCTCCCCATCCTCCCTATTATATACATACTCTAAGGGCTCATCGTCGATCATGCAATTGGCTCCCCCTCCGCACAGTTTGTAACATCGATCAGCCGTAATCCTCAGTGATGTCCACCCAAAATGTCCTCCCATCCCCAAATTTCCTCACTCCTGTCGTTTAAGTGACTTGGAGCTTTTCCACCATAAAAACATGCAAACATCCGTTAATAAACCAATAAAATGAAAATAGTGAATTGAATTAGAAAATGGGTATAATATGACCCCTTTAAACATATAAGACTGAATATTTATATTACATAATTATAATATTTACATAAATATAATATTACATATTTATAATTACATAAAAACTTTATTATATATATATATATTTTTTTTTTTGCCCCCTTTCTTTTACCCCACCCTGAACACAGCTGAACTGTGGACGAGGATGTCGTGGCACATAATTCCTCCGACTCACATGATGACTCGCCCTCGCTTATTTACGCTATGCAGTTGCACTGCCAACTACATACAGCTAAAGCCGTCGGAGGATCACGTAGTCATCATGCAATTTTGCTCGTACAGCTACATGTGCCTGGCCAACCAGAAGTAGTCGCTACAGAGTGATGAAGGGAGCTTAACCCCTTTTATCTCCGGCAAGGCTGCACCAATTGTTGTCTTGACCATGCAGACCTCTGGCAATAACCGGTAATGGTGTGGCAGGGATTTGAAAACCCGACCACAGAGCTTGCAGACGAAGGTCTTGGCCGCAAGCCATTCAAAGGCTCCTGTCATTCACTGATTTCGGGGGTATACCATTAGCGAATTTAAAGTTATTAAAATTACTTAAGCCATTTTGATGTAGTGCAGTCCTCTAAAAATGTACTGTTTGGGAATTAGCACCTAATGACTCCATGTTGAAGAGGCTGCACATCAGGAAATTCATATGTTAATGTATATTTCTACACATAACATACCAGCTACCAGCTTCTCACCAGCCATTTTACACTGCCCACCGGCTTGCCTGGTGACTCAGAAGGAACAGACAATTTATGATCTGTGATGCAGTACACCCAGTTCACCCTGAGATTTGTTTAAAATTGGTTCCTGCACAAACTGCACTATAAATTATAAACCACATACAGACTTTATGGCCCCGTAATGTAACGCCAAACTTCAAGAAGGACAGGGCATGGATTTAGTGGCAAGTAAATTAAAAAGCTCATCTTGGCCCTAAGTGTCTCCAGCATTATAGATAATATGATTATGATATTATATAACTAAATTGGCCGGCGCTTTCATTCTTATATTTTCCATTATTTTCTGCTGACTTTTTCATGAGGGACGCACAGTGCTGAACAGTGGTACAAAATGTGCTCTCATGCTCCAATGCCCCTTTCATTTGGTTTCGAAGCCAAGGTCGCCGGGAAAAATCGGCCTTACATATATGCTGACGCACCTGAGCTAAAAACATCCACATTTGTGGTGTGCTAGATGAAACCTGGCACCTCGCTGGGGAGAACTCCTTTGGAACTCAACAAGAAATACATGGGATTAGGATGAGCATCTGCTACAAGGTGCTACTACATGGCTCAGTCCCCCATTGATTACTGGTTTCAGTGGTGACTAAAAGAATGCCATTCTGAGTCAGAGCAGAACATTCTGGTGGCTTGAGAAAATGACATGACAGCGGGTAGATCCCAGTTTCATTTTTTTTTTTTTTCCGAACAAGTCAGCTGTTCTGTAGGGGTGAAAGCCAACGAATGTTCATGTTTGAAAGCTTACAAGCTTAAACAGTTTATGAAGCATATTTGGGATCAAAATTGTGTCTGGCAAGTTCCCCATAACACAAGAAACAAAAACACCAGGGGAAACACGTATTAGCAAAGCTAGCTAATTCAGCAAATGTATCTAAATGCATATGAAAATGCTGGACAGGCATGGTGGCTTCTGATTATGGCTAGCTTTCGCGCAAGAAAATAGACTCCTGGCGACTTTGAGTGTGGAGCGACTTCTGGAGCTCCATTTACGGGATTGTCCATTCATATAAGGTTTAGCTGAGATTGCTGAATTTTCACAAGCAGTAGTGTCAAAATGACTTATGATAGGCCTTCAAAGGAAGGGAATTATCACCTAAGGTTTAATATGGATTCAACATGCAAGGCAAAACAGTACATGTAGATGAGTTTACGGCAAAATTCAATATGGAGTAAAAGTTACCAGTTAAATCCAAAAGGACAGTTGCTCTCACAGCAGTTGTGTTAATGAACTTTACACATGTTCTCATGTCTTCATTTGCCAACTATTTCCCTGCACTCACAGTAGCTTCACAGAGATGTTTATGGTGCTATGTCTGACTAAGAAATATAGCCTCCAGTCCACCTGTGGCCATATCGGGGAAAAAAAAAAAAAAAAACTGCACAGTGATTTTGTTAACAAGCTTACTGTACATACAGGCAGCCAAATGGATGAGTTGCTGTAGAGACTGTAATATTCCAGCAATTTTCATGCAGTGATCTTTCTTTTGTCACAAAAATGCCAACCTGCAGGGCAGGGTGGTTGACTGGCTGAATTCATGATAGGCCCAGGCCTTTTGAACGGGTAATTATACACCCTCTGTTCAAGGTGCCTGAGCTGAGATTATAGAAGAGGATAAAAGAACTGAAAGAACTCAAAAAGAATGCAATTCTGTATTCCTGAAAATTCTAGTCAAAGAACACTGACAGAAACATCTAATGTAAAAAATAAAACTCAGCAACCTCAATGTTACAGTGACCTTTTCTCCACACTGATGGTGTTTTTCTTTCAGACCTATTTCTTACACGTCAAAGCAGTTAGAAAAGAACACACTGTGGCCCCTCAACAAAGTAATTCTATACTGATTCCTTATAGCAGCAAAGAGATGTTAATATTTACAATGAACCACACACCATAGGGGTGCACAAAGGTTGTGTTTTCTTTTGTATCAGTCAGTTTTCCCATATTAGTTAACAGGCACACAAACACACATGCGCGCGCACACACACACACACACACACACACACACACACATACACACTCTCTCAAACACACAGACACAAATTCAAAGATACAAACATGAACTCACACGAACATGCAGTACACCGACAAAAGCAAATATTCCATCATAAACACTAACAGTATAAGAACACTCGCACGCAATCAGACACACAAAGGCGCACACCCACACACAAAATGAAAATGCCAAAATTTACAAGTGTGAACACAGACACACACAAGCGCACACGTGCTCTCATCCTCAATGCCAACGTATCCACACAAACATTCATGTTCAGGCCCCGGCCTACAGATGATTGATCAAAACAACTAAGAGAGGCCTACGTCCTTGCGCGCTCCTTGGAGCGAATGCCCTTTCAGAAGGACACACCCCCACCCCCACTCCACAAAGCATATCAGCCACTGTTTTCCCAGCTGGCTCAAAGAGCGTGCTCAGATTGCACTGGGTGGGGTCCCAGTGCTCAAGCCTATTCCTGCTTTCTTTCATTTGAATTCACTGCCCCGGTGCAGAAGGCAAGCCCCCACTTGCAGATACGATGTCATTCAAACTGCCTACAAATAACAAACACGCCCGCCTTAATTCAACTTTCTCACGTGCGTCTTCCGAAGATTTACGGATGGATCAGTATATTTCCTTCTTACCCCCAAATGAAACAAGTCCTTACGCATTTCCGACCTCATGTCACAATTCTGCCTGACTGATTTTCAAAAATGATTCTTGGCATCAGAAAATTTTAGCAGTCTGCAAATAGGTGTTAAGGCCAAGAGACTTCTCAGATACCTGCATAAAAATTGGCATAATCTGAGTTCCCCATGTACTGTTAGTGTTATTCTGGGATCAATAAAATAATTCTTGTCCAGAGAGTAACATTATAGTCCGCCAATCCAATGAAAAGCAGCTATCATATGTCATGTGTTTTAGTTGTCTGAAGTTAGCTAGCTGATGTTAGCAAGTTTTTTATACAGATGAACGAACAAGCTCAAAAAAACCAAAATCGTTTTTGCCTTGCACACTTTGTAGATTTTGCTGCTTCAAACAGCTAGCTGAAGGTACTTGCTGTCTTTGTGCGAAGCACGGTTGTAAACCCTTTGCGGTTTCTCGACATCATAGCAAAGCTGCTGTGCATTGGTGGACCACAATGTTACTGTTGAACAAATATCATTTTTTGATCTCGGAACAACACTTAAACAGACATATCAGACTGTGCTAAAGATTGGGTTACTGATTGCTGGAATGATTTTATTGATTGTGGAAAACAACTGCTGTGATTCAAGGGTTATTCCGATGCAAACAGTGCCTTGTTCCAGTATTGATATCTGAGAGGCAAAAAGATTCTTGCCCAGAAAACATCAAAATGAATTTTTTTTTGTCTCTCAGTCCATGCCAACACTCATTTCATTTTGTGTTGTTCATAAAACCACAGGTTTTATTGCTTTCTTGTTGTCAAATCCTCAGCTGGGCAACCCTTAGAATGAAGATGTAATTTTGTGAACTCTGTGCATCGCACATTCCCTGGGACAGCTCTTGTGCACATCTCTCAATATGTCTGTTCAGCCATATGTGTCTTTTGCATTGTCTGGAACAGGCATGTTGGATCTTGTCCCCCTGCAATTGTCATGAGTGGGCTTTTTTTTTCCACACAATGCTGTTCTGGAGACCCCCTGGGATGCTCTATATTTCACCTGCCTGACACAAAATGTACTACTCCCCGTTAACCTAGAACCAAGGACAATGACTCAGCACCCTCTGTGCCTGTATGTGGAATAATAGGCCTGTGTGGCAACCAACTTAAATCACATACAAACGGAGGGCTCTAAATAGAGATCGATTATTTGAATAATCTGGGCTAAATCTGTGTTGACGTGCAAAAATCCAAGATCGGTTGCGTAAATAGGGTACGCCAGTGATATCACTGCTAGAAGGTAAAAGGAAGCCAACAAATTTTATAAAACTGTGCGTAGGTTTCCTAGTAAAATCCAGCTTTGCCGAACTCCAAAAAAATCAAACGTCGTTTTCCAACCGCTCACCTTCCCACTCGAAGTGAACGTGGCAGCCGAGCATTCTATCCACGATGATTAAAATGCATTGCATATTTTGTATTGTGAACACTAATCTTCAAGTATCAGTTGTTTCATAATTAAAATAAGTGGTATTAAAGCCCCTCTGAACAGTGGATGCATTTGCAGATATCATATACAATTCATTAGATCCGCTATGAAGATTACATTGGCAAGTTAGGGTCTAATATACAGCCCAATGCATTCATCCGACTGTGCATTTTTTATGCAGTTTGGCTTGGCCTCTGTCCAAAGAATGACTAAAAGACATGTCACCACTTACATACTCTGTGAATAGCTTGGCCTTTGAAGACTAATCCTCTTGCCAGAACAGCAAAATGTATTCACTACTGACTCCTGAAAATATACATGACGCAAACAATGAGGTCTACAAGCCTGCAAGGACACTGTCACTGCATGAAAGGGATTCCAGCATGGTTCCCATTATAGGTACTGTATGTAAATTTGCATAAAGCAGACAGCCCATAAGCTATTATTGCCTATAGCCTCATACTCTTTATTTTCAGTTCCAATGTGCTGAGGTACAGGGCTAAACAAATTGAGCAATTATACAACAGACTCTACTGTACATTAAAACGCTGCTCTTCATTAAAACCGATTAATGCAGAGGAATATGCTTTTTTGCATCTCTGAAAATTCTCTCTAGGTTCTAACCCCCCTTTTCTGTTACTTTTTTTGAGTGGTAGTGCCAAAACCTATTCTTTATGTTCAAGGCTTACCAAAAAAAATAAAAAAAAAAACAACAGGCCATGCTACCATAAGAAAAAAAAAGTAAAATGCAGCAATAATTGTGATTAAGACCTTTTTATGCTGGCTTCAATGCAGGTTGCAAGTGACTAAAATAGGGATCATAAAAATAATGTTCTCTTCAGAATATGGGAGCTACAGCAATGCAATCTGAATTTCACTTTTGTAGAGGTGGTATTACATGGATCCCAAAATTATACAAGCACAACATTTATACTGTGGGATATTACAATAACTTAAATCTTCAAGACAAAGTGCCATGTTTAGGAACCAGTACTCCAGGGGTTTTTACAACACTTTTAGTTACCCTGATTTCCATACCTTAATGTGCTAATGTTTGTGTTTGAGAAACTACTCCCCTTATGTTAACCGCAGTAGAAGCTAAAAATATATCTCTGTCAGCTGCAAACTGTTACTAGCAGTATTAACAAATAGATTCAATGATAGTTTGGCTTCTAGGCTCTGACCCTGACACACCTTGCGGGCAACGGAGAGTGACCATCTTAAAATCACTTGGCTACTTTCATCAGCCTCTAACTATGCTGATTTTAAAACAACTGATTTAGTCGCTACCTATTAAACCACACAGTGAATATGGAAAGATAACGTATGCAGGCTAAGCAACTATGAGGAGGGTAGTTGCGTTTACAAATAAGCGCGACATGCAGACGCCATGCAAGTTTAACTACACTTGGAATTCAGTCTCTAATGTTAAGAATGGTCCTTTGCCAGCATTTGTATAATAGCAGCCATTAGCTAACATTCCATTCATTGTGAATGTCTGAGCTATTCTTCCGCAACTGAATTTCATTAAAAATGGTCACCCATTCTTTCTTTTCCTATCCACGTGTCTTGTACATCGCATCTTGCTAAACTAGCAATGGTTTCTAAATACACATTCAATTAAGAAGCTAGCAAGCTATTCAATTACACAATGATTATGGAAAGGTAATGCATGTGTGTGCGGAGGTAATAAAGCTAAGCTATTTCTTTCTGACCATTTTTAAGTAATGCACATTTTAAAACCAGTACTGAATTTTTAGAAAAGCCAGTTTACAAGATTGAAAGAAAGATAGTCTAACTTGCACTGCACTTATACTGTCTGGACTTTGGAGGAAATAGCAATTTGTGAAACATTTACTGTGTAGTGGACACTGACATGGTAGACTATGATTACAGCCGTAATTATTGTGAAGTATAACAAGGGTGTCCCCATATATCCACATATATGCAAATTAATATATTATTAATTGCATTGCGTATAAACATTCAGTAATGTTTTTTTCTTGCATGAAGAAAGAAAGAAAGAAAGAATTTTGCCAATTGGTATTTAGGCTACTCTTGCCCTCATGCCCCCTGGGACTGTTGTACTTTCTGTGGACCTCCCAAACTCCCAGTGGGGTGTTTCTTTCACTGAAAGTTGCCAGCTACGTCCAAAAGCCTGAGGGCCCAGGAGACCTCTGCGGCAAACAGCTATGCTTGGCCCTACGCCACAAGACAGCAGTCACCATAAATAAACAGTGTTGAGAGCAGCTGGCCACTAGCCTGGGGGATCGGGTCCAAACCGGAATGGACACCCTCCTGTGTCTGGCAGCAGGAGGTGTTCAGAGGGCGCAAGGGCCACAGCTGTAGGAGAGAGCGGGCCCCATTGGCCCCACGCTTTACCCGGGCCCCGCCAAGGCTCCCACAGAGTGACGTGCGGTGTGTATAACTGTGGAAGCCGGCTACCCCAGTGCTGCTGAGGACAGCAAAGAAGCAAGGAGTAAAAGTCACTAAGACAGTAAGCACGTAAAGAGGCAAGCAAATAATAATAATTATAATAATAATAACATTTTCTGGGACAAACGGCTTTTTGCAATTCTTCCGATCAAATGTAGTGTATATAGAGTTTGGTAATTAAATTCTTATTTGGATTCAGATTCAGTGACTGATTTTTCCCTCATTGGCATTTAAAGGTCAGCATCCTGTCTAAGATGCAAAATGTGCAGTGCATTTGACCTGATATTATTCATCCAAATCCATTCTTGAAAGACAGCAGAGAGGATAACTATTTGATTTGCTTTATAGTCCTAAATCCATCCAGACTACTCCAATACTCTGGTTACCATTGACTCACCTTGAAAACTAGAAAGAGCCACTGCTTTAAATTCTCCGGCAGCCAGACACGTAGGAAGCAGTTTGACATTGAGGGGGACTGAATCTGCACGGGGTGGGCGGGTCCCAAAATTCGCTGACTGCCTCATCAAGTCTATAGGCCATTCAAAAATAGGTGTAATAACTCATTATTGAATTCTGAAACAATTTTAAAAATGTTTAAAATCTGCAACAGTCTCCATCACTGTAGGCTGTCCATCATTGTATCACTATCACAGATGTCATCTACTGACATTCATTATGCACTGACTGGCTACTTTCAGCACCAACGGCGCACAAAGAAATAATGAGTTGGATACAGTTTTTACTGACAGTTCAAAGAGCAAATGTTAATACAGAACAGCTTAGCCCCCAGATGTTCACGACCGTAATGATCTGATATCAGAAACGTACCCCCCTTAGGAAGCAAGACATTTGTTCATTCTTTATAGTCAAGAATGTAAGTGCAGGGTTCCCATCAAGCTTTTAAAAAGCTACGAGTATAGCTTTTGAGCATGGACAACCTTAATAAAAGTATTATGGGGAGGCCGTTAATCTCTTGGCAGGGATGTGTAGTTTGCGAGAATAGTTTAGATTAGAAGTTTGTACTTTACGGGTGTTTTTTTTTTTTTTTTGGTGGGGGTGTCAACATTGGGGGTGTCACGTCCCCCGCGATCCCCCGCTTCCTGTGTGCATGCCAGCAGCCATAACAGATGAAAATGAAATTGAAATGCTATACTCAGAAGCTCTCAAGAGTTGTAGCCCACAGGTAAATGGTCAAATTCTGAATCTAATAAATACAACATATTATACTGAAGTGGAATTTTAGCCAGCTTTGGTCAACCATATGCCCGCCATAAAGTGGAACAGATTTTGAAACTAGAGTGATGTCTTGGCGCAGTGAGGGCACAGTGTACAAAAGGCAAGAGCAACATGCACAAATACACTTAGGTGAATGGAAAATTGGGTATTGTTATGGATAGCTCACAAAATGCCCTGAGTTACTAAATGAGACCCTGATTAGCTCAGTAGGTACACTGTAAACCCTGAACTCAAATGTTTTGTGGAAATCGATTACCTCAAAAAAATTGAGTTTGCCAACTTGTATTCACAGCACTTAAAAAAAAAAAAAAAAAAAAACTTTACTGTATTTTTTTTAAGTTTCTTCCACACAATGCAATTAAGTTTGCCCGCACAATTTTTTTGAGGTAATCAGTTTCCACAAAACATTTGAGCTCACCACCGCACTATCAGGGTTTACAGAGTACATGGGCTGCCCATGCTTGCATGATGGGCCCGAAGGCCTGGATCAAGACATACCAGCCTTGTTCATGGGATTTTCAGCTGAAAATAATCAACAGCATTTAAAATCCAAGATATCAGGTGAGATGAGATAATGTTGCCACCTTATAGGACTGATCAATAAATGCTGAAAAATAGCACTCAAATTAGACATAATTTCTTGTGTAACTGTTGATTTAACGGCTCTGCATAACTGGCCCGACTCACACAAGCTACCTGAGATGATAAGAGAAGCACCACAGATTTACAAAATTATCAATGGTAAATCAATTTTGACTGGGTTTAAATGAGTGCAATGAGACCTTATACACACTATTAGAGGTAAGAGTGCTCTGGTTGCTCACTGTTTTGCAGTTGTTTCCACAAGTGTTACAGCAGTATTTAACTGGTGTTCCATAGATCCCTTCTTCCTTCACATAAATCCATCAGGCTCCAATATTGACAATGAACTGTTGAACTGAAGAGTTTACTTAGTTTGTAGGTTTTGCAGGATACAAATACTTTGAAATTAAATGTTAAGGTGGACACAATTCAGTTTGTCCAAAAAGTTCTTAACATGTTCACTGAGACCAAGTTATTGTTTTCAAATGTGAAATACAACAAGAAATGCACACTTGCTTTGTAATATAACTTTATTCCATATTAATGCATATATATACTTCATCGAAAAAAAAACTAATGTTAGAAAATCAAACAAATTAAGCAACAGATTAAAATACACAACGTGTCTACAAAATAACACACAAATAACACGCAAACTATTTGAATAAGCAGTAATCCATGCTCAGATCCTCTTTCCACTTAATATACATTTCTGTTACATCAAAAGGAGCAAGAAGAAATTATCACAGGTTGCTGCTCATTTTGAAGAGCTGGAGAAGAGCTTCAAGTTTCCCATTGAGTCTCGCTGTGGAGAATTAGGTTGTAGGAGTCACTGTCATTGAGATTGACTCCAGTATTCTAGAAGAGACACAAAACTGATCTACAGCCCTTTAGAAATTTTCAAATTGACAGTCAAAATCAGTCATTCTGCATAAGATGTACTTCCATTGTCGATCTCTGCAATAGAGAAAATAAATATAAGCATTAATTAATTATTATTATTATTATTATTATAGATCCTTCATCTGTTCAGCCAGGTGGACATTCAGCCAAACTAAATTAAAACCAGGTCTTTGTACAAGTAATTGGGCGATGTTCCCAGCCCAGATGCCTCACTGCCATTATGCAGACACTGCCTTTGTGAGCAGTTTCATTTGTAGAATACCAATATCCCACCATAGACAGTAATCCATCTTTTTCTTTACCTGTCAGTTTTCACTCTCCTATGTGAAAATTCTGCCATCGTGATATATTAGCGTGGTTCCCCAGTATCATCACTGTGCTTATCCTAGTAATGATTTGGATTGCGCATCTCTACAGGGAACATGTTACTTTATTTGTACCCGTAGGTAGATTTGCTTTGCAGCCAGTGGGGTGGTAATCATCCACAAACATTCAACACTCACAGCATATTTAACATAAAAACACGTGCTATTGAAACATACGAAGACATGATAAAAGTGATAAAATAGGAAAATGATAAAAGTGCTCAATGGTTCCACGAATCAGATCATATAAAAAGAGGAAAAATACTGATGTTATCTCCTCATACTTGTCCTTTAAGTATGTCTTTGATTTTTTTGCATCCTCAAATAAGAATGGAGCAGTTTTCACCAGCTGCAAAGCAAGCCAGTAGTGTAGCAGACCTGCTGCCACAATTTTATGGTGCACTGTACTCAGGGTTGAGCAAAAACGTGTACAGCTTACAAAGTACGAAATTTGTAGGGCAAGAACAGCCATCAAAGAAGCCATAAACAGGTTATGAGTGCCTCCAACTGTCACTGAAAAGTCACTGTCACTGATATGCCATAAGAGCAAGAAAGGTAGGTATTTCCATGTCTCTCAAGACATAGGTCCTGGTATTCACCAACCCAACCCTGATCTGCATTACATAGATGTTTACTGACCTGAGAACTGCACTGAAGGTGGTTTGAGCCCCTCTCATGAAATAGCCGTAACTCGGAACGACCATCTCCCCCTCTTCTCTGTAGTGCTGGGGAGTGTCGATGGTCTTCCTGCCAGACAGATAAGAATCACTGAGTATTCTGATACACAAATAGCCAAAATCTGAATCAGTATTTCCCACTACTGATGACGGGAGGTCTCTGATGCACAAACGGTCAATATTACTGAGACAGATTAAACCGTGTCCAAGACTCAAGTTCAGTTTTGAATGGAAAATCATTGAAGAAAACTCGGTTAAATCCAAGGTCAGCATCTGTACAGCAGCCCAATACTCATGCTCACATCAGTATTGATCAAGTTATTTTTGTCACAAAGGTGCTAAACCCTACTGTGTGTTATTTCTGCGTAGATAAACACATTATGCTTCATAAATACCAGCAGGAATACGGGCATCTGCGGCTGTATCGACAGCAGTAAAATTGCCATTCACGGTCCAGGAGCCCAGGGAAGTACCAGCTCTGAATTCCTGCCACCAGCCCATTGTTGGAGCATGTGGAAGTCCTGCAAAGGAGCACAAGGGTAACCACAGAGAAGTTTGTTTTGCAATAATTTTATTCTAATTTTTGGCCGCCAACAGTCTAACAAAGCTCATTCCTTCTAATTAGCTCAACATACTCTGAAGGATAAGAAATTATGGATAAGACCCCAGAAAAAAAACCACCCAGGACCATCTGGCGTTCTAAACCGAAGCAATCGGTTGAAATTTGTGGCCTGTGGAACATCATCAAGAAAATATCTACGGATGCTGCGGCAGCGGGGACAATGACCATGAATCCATAGTAGCCATCAAATTCATCCAGGGGCTACAGTTGTCTTCATGCTGAGTCATTTTTGGTGATGATAACCCTTAAGGTTACCATCAACTGCTACCCTGGGCTCATGCACCCTCTCCTAACCTGAACAGAAATACTGTCTAACTTAGCAGTGTTTCATTTTATTAGAGTGGCTCATATTTCCCCTTTTCTGGGATGTCAAGGTCAAGAATCAAAGTTTGAGGAAAAAATAACTGCTTCTCTTTTTCTCCCTCATGTTGAGAGCACAACCCCCAGCAAGAAGCCAGTCCCGGCTTTCAACACCAGGTAATTCTTTCTTGAGATTGTACTCCTTTATCACAGTGACCTTTCTGGGAGGTGAAAATAAAGAAGGATGTCTGGTCACTGCTCCCCAGGAGGTGCACGTATAGTAACAGACTACTAGGCTGATCTCTGTGGATTAAAATGAATGGGGAATAAACAGGCAGATAACACCTCTGGGTTTGGCAAACATCCACAGCAAAGCTGATTATCCCTGATGTCCACATGGATAAGAAGTGTCTGTCCTGCTCTGAATTGGCTCATTGGAAAATCCCATAATGAGCCAGATTGAATGGGAGGAATCCTCTGCCAAGAGCCACCACAGTGATGCAGCATTCTCACCCCTTATTGGAACGGACCATACTGCAATACATGGAATAAAATATATTACAAACCCTGCAGTCCTTCACAGTTTTCTATGAGGAGCAAATACCTAGAACATTGTCATTTTTCCACAATAAATTGTTAAGGACATATGGCTATGAAATATATGCAGTATATACATTACGTTTAAACACAGTATGTAATCATTTGTTTAAGAACAACAGCATCAGGCACAATCTGATACCACCGTTTACGTGTTGTTCCTGAATCAACAAAGTAATGCTCGTCGAGGAGTAACATCATAGTTCACCAATGAATAGTTATCTGTCTTGGTTGTCAAAAGTTAGATAGCTAATGTGAGCAAGCTTTTTATGCAGATGAGCAGGAACTTGCAGAAATGAATGTTTATCATGAACACCTTAAATAGTTTTTCCTTTTTGAATTATATATAATTTTCACATCACTTTCTCTGTTAAATCATCTTCTGGGATTTTGCTGGTTTGAACTCCTTGCCAAAGGTCCTTGGTTGCTGCATGTGGTGCGCAGCTGTAAAACCTTTGTTTCATGACGTCATCTTAGTAGAGCTGCATTCGGGGCCTTTAATGTTACTCCTAGACAAGCATTATTTTGTTGTTCCCAGAGCAATACCTTCATGGAGATGTCAGATTAGGCTGACATCAGCACTACAAATGCTCACAATATGTCTGCTTTAGTCATAATTAGAGTTACTAGATAGACAGAGTGGCGACATGAAGGTTCCGGCAAAACTGGGCCATGTGACATATGGAGCCATTTTGACTCCATCACGTTATTGAGCACCATCTCAAAGTGAAGGAGTGCATTGTGAATGACCTCACAATTTTGAAGCTAAGTACTCAAAATTTGTTGATATAACGGTTTGCTGCAAATACAGGTGGAGCAATAAGTTGGAGAAAGGCCACAAATTGTACAAAGGGAGAAAATATGGGCTATTTGAGTGCCAACCACTTATTGGTAATTAAAAAATAAATAAATAAATAAATAAATAAATAAATAAATAAATAAATAAATAAAATAAAACATAACACATACAGCTTTGTGGTGGAATTATTTTGCCATCATCGTTGACATTGTTCAGAATGTTTTCAAAGTGAGTGACAGGAGCATTACTTAGCAACCACAGAAAAGACGCATCCAGCACTTTTTTTACAACGCTGACATCAAAAATTAAGAACAGAAGCACCACTGATACAATCCTTTTGAAGTAATTAGCCTCTTACTTTTCACTAGAAAAGGTCAATATCCATAAACAGTTGTTCATCAGTAACCTTAAACCCTGGAATTGATTCTCACCTAAAAGATGAACCATTGATTAAATTACATTGCATTACATTTATTTAGCAGATGCTTTTATCCAAAGCAACTTACAGTACTACACATTAAATAGAAAGACATGCAGCAAAGTTTTGAAAGCAGCTGACCGAAGACAAAATTTTATGGATGTATTTAACAATATATCTGAACATGTGACCAGATGAAGAACGTTGAGAACCATGATGATACACAGCGGCAAGAAAAGATGGAGAAAAATCACCCCTTGATTGACTCAATGACTTGGATGGTGATTATTTTTGGCATGTAATGTGGAAAAGAACATGGCAATTCAACGCAGCATAGTTCATTGGGTTTCCCAATAAGCGAACTTTCAACCGGAGTTTTAAATAATGACCAAACAAGAAAAGAAGCACCTAGCAGTAGCACAGTCTCTATTCCAAATGGATCAGTCAGTTCAGTGGGAAATAATGCAGCTTACCCCAGTCTCTGCTGTTTCCGGTCCATGTCAAGCGCTCAGTAGGGGACTAATTAGAACTTAAGCACTATGTCTGCATTTGTGTGCCCCCAGTGTTTGCCTTTTGGTCGTGAAGCATAGCGATCAAGGAAAATAATTAAAGCCAGTACTTTTCTTTCGGGATCGGTGAAGAGGGGCCTTTGATGGCAATGAGTTATTGCACCAGTCAGTGAAGTGGGGGATCATCAAAGCCAGAGCGCAATAACAATGCGCACACCAATACAGCAAGCAGCAATCAGGCTGTTGTTGATGCAAGTAGCTACTGGAATTCAAATTAATGGGAATTTGCCATTCACACATTGTGCTGGATGTGCCCACGCGTCTCCACTCTATAAACAAGTGTTTTTTTTTTTTTTTTAATTAAAGCAGACAAAAGATTCAGTGTTACAACTTTACTGATTTGATGTTATGCATCGCAATAAGAACAGCCGGACAATCCCGATTTTTGTTTGAGTTTTGTTTGTTTGTATATTAATTTGCCTATTGACACAATTTTCATTGCGGCCTCATCAATCGTCACATTTGAAAACACATTCTTGTTCATTTTGCGTATCTCCAAATGGCACCATCCACGCATGAGCATACTCGTGTGAGTGCATCATATTACCGCTGGAGAGAAATTGATCGCACAGCAGCAAAGGGGCACATACTGTGTAATGCATGTCACATATTAATTCGTTCTTCCATTTTTCTTATAATTTGAAATACACACCATCTTTATGATAACCTCATACAACGCATGCAAGCAATTTGCTCTCCTTTCAAAGATATGATGCCGGCTATTGACTCCTGAGGGTCCACGCACTGAGCTCCAATAAACTTCAGATGCTTTGCACACAGCTTGAGCCTGCAGACTGTTAGCACCCAGCTGATAAGCAAGGATAGCTGTGTGATACAGTACACCCTAAATCCTGTTCCTGGGGGTGCACCACGGCTAATTATACATCAATCCACAGGGCTCCCGGTTGCAGTCAGAGTGCTTATGACAGAAATTACCGACATTTAGAGCTTAATGTTATATCTGACTATTAAAAAAAATGAGGCATTGATATTCAAATGATTTTCTGATGTCTGTTTCTAAATAAAGCAAATGATTCAATTAAAATATGTCTTTGATGTTGGTTTCTTCATTTACTAAATTCTGCACTTTAACAACGCAAATAAAATGCATAAAACTAGCACATCATATTCAAAGTAAAGCCATGATATGGAACTTTAAAATAAGGAGTCTTATCCTCTGCAAAACCCTTTAAGTGGAACATGACTACTAACCTACATGTATGGTATTCATCAATCATATTTCAAGATGAAAGCATTGTGTTATTGTGCTGACTATAGAATTTACATAACTTTATGTTAAGTTTGATCGTATGTGTTCAAGGTAGCCAGGGAGCCTGGGAGACCAAATTCTTTAACAATTTTCTTGATGGTTTGACACAAAAATACACACTGCAGAGCCATGACAAAGTTGAAAATGAGAGATTTCTCTGTGAATATGCTGTAAAATTTCAACCTGAGGCAAGACAAATTCTTTAACATACTGGGCCAACCCATTTTTGAAAATGGACTTTGAGCTTCCTCGTCATTTAGAAAATAAACACTGCTTCAGTTAAAAATCAAGATATGACAACTTCTTTGCAGGTTTTGGAAATTTAAAGAAATTGAAGAGGAACCATCATCTGTGATTCATTTATCTGGGTCTCCATTAAACCATCATCATCAATCCTGAGGATACCAATGTTTACATTGAATTATTGTGGGATGGTACATGCTATACATAGGGTTTGCTTATATGAGCAATCCATGTGCATAGAAATGTAGATCTCAGTTTTCTGCACATGCTGACTACCTCAATTCAATTTGCCAAAAAGTCTTGGGATGGCCCGGTATGGTTCTTAGGGGCTCAATTATACATGCTTATACATAGGGTGTATAAGCATAAGCATGTGCTGTGGAGAATATACCGCGTTGGCCGAAACATTGAGCTTCTTTGGCCAAAGCTTGTTTGAATGGTCCATGTTTCCTGAAGTCCAAGTTCCTTCACCTTAAAACTGTGGCAATTCTTCATCTAAACAAGCCAAAAGGTATATCATTAAGATCTTCTAACAGCCTCGTATCAGGACTGTGTCACAATTCTCGTGTGTCATCAATCGGCTCCTCCCTGTTCCAGCAGTCTGCGTGTATTTTTGCAGTTTCATCATATGGTGCGCCTGCTCGCCGTTCCCCAGGAGGTGGTCTCCGACCGCGGTCTGCAGTTCACCAGCAGCTGCTGGAAGGCCTTTGGCACCCCAGTGAGCACCACCCCCCCGCCTGTCCTCAGGATTCCACCCAGCAACCAACAGCCAGGTGGCGAGGCTTAACCAGAAACTGGGTAAAACCCTGCACTGCCTGATGGAAGGTAATCTCGCCTGATGTTCCCATCTTCTTCCCCAGGCTGAAGGGGCTTACAATTCCTTTGCCCGTTGCTGGTCTTGGCATGTCGTCTTTCCAGTGTTGTCTGGATTACCAACCACTTCTATTCCAGGCAGAAGAGAGGGAAGCAGCAGTTCCTTCAGCTGAGCTCCTGGTTCGTCGTGCCCGCTGGGGATGGAAGAGAGATTGTGCAGGTCTACTTAAGCTCGTCTCAGCCTTGCAGAAGCAGGGCAACCGCCATCGCCATCCAGCTCCTGCCGACCAAGGGGGACAGACGGTGTGGCTTGGAATGAAGGACATCCCTCTCCAGGAAATGTCAAAGAAGCTCACCCCGTGGTTTATCAGCCCATTCACCATAATACAAGTATTATCATCATCCGCTGTCAGGTTCCTCCACCCCCCACCCCACCCCTCTTTGTAGAATTCACCCAGTGTTACATGTGTCTAGAATTTAACCTGTGTTCCCTTCTCGTTGCAGGCCTCCCTCCCAGCCTCCCCCGCAGCTCAGTGATGGTGTCACCATCTACGCCATGCAGTGCATCCTGGACATTTGGCAGAGGGGGTGCAGCCACCAGATCTTGACGGACTATGAGGGTTTCAGGCCTGCGCAGCGTTTCTGGGTGCCTGAGCGCCACATCCTCAACCCCTCCGTGGTCCGTGACTTCCTGTGTCGGGTGTGTGTGTGTGTGGGGGGGGGACGGGCTGGGGGGTGGGGGTGTGCTGTCTCCGCCCTCGTGTGTCATTAATTGGCTCCCGCCCTGTTCCAGAAGTCCACGTGTGTTTTTGCAGTTTCTTTAATTTAATTAAACAATTAAACCTTCCATTCATTTATTGTCTTGTTTGTTCCCCTGCTCGCAGGTGTTATCATTTGTATGCCTCACCCCTTTTGCAAATGTCCTGTCCATATAAGTTCATTGTGGTGTCACTGTGGTTGTTGGATTGTCATGGTCAGGATAGTTTGTTCCCGACTTTTTTCGCATAATAGCCCGCACTGAAATGCTGTTGTGATAAGTTAAAGCTATTAGCTATTTGAGTGAAATCAATGGTCAAAAAGTTATACTGTATTATTCTGAACCATTATTTTAGTGCAATATTAAAATAAATCCCGGGTAAAATGACAGCTGTTGTCAATTGATACTGTCAAAATGAAATAGTGTTATACTTTGACTATATGATCCTCAGTACTTTAAGACAACAATTACTACAAAAATGATTTAGTATCAATTCAATATAAACTCTGAGAAAAATAGAACATTTTAATCAATTAATACACCAAACTGTTGATGGGTATATGATTTACTTGTGTACACATTTGTATACATAGTGTGGATCACCTCAGCACTAGTCACAAAAATAAGTCAACAATAAGGACATTCCATGTACTTTGCAATCATATGTACTGCATTCTGGACGGATTAACACTGTATATGCTATGACTCTAGCACACGCAGATATTGGCGTACTCCACTGCCCAACCCTCCAGATTTGTTGCCACGTATTGACAGATGGTTATGTTTTAATATATGCTAACAAGCCAGTGGTATTTTCAAGCTGTCCGTTGAAAATTTCTCTGGAATCAATGGTAAATTTACACATTGTGTGGCAAACTTTATAGTCTATTTTGTTTTATTCATCAAAGGTTAGGGTGAGACCAAGAGAGCAAAAGAGCTAGAGAGATAGAAAAACATCACATCCTACCATTCCATCCCAGATCGACTGATGTCATCCCACCAGCACTCGGTGATGTCACCTAAGCCTTGAGGGGTAGGCTGGCAGTCAAAAGACCAGAGGCGGTCAGACCCCTCCTCTGGGCCACCGTAGTAGCTGCGAAGAGCCACCATCAGCTCGCCATGCGGGCATTGGAAGTTGAAGCCCTGCCGGTATTGGTTGACCCAGGGCCCCTCCGGTATGAATCTCTGCTGGGCTGATACCCCAGCCAACAGAGGTAGAGCCCAAAGCAGGATTATGGGATGCATCCTGGAGGAAGCGCAGCAGGCTGAACGACTGAGATCTGTGCTTTTCTCTGGCTCAGTTATAGGCAGGTCTACTGACATGGGGTTGCCAGATGTTTTATATGCGATTCAGGTCCAGAGCCAATATGTCATTCAGAACCATGGAGGCAGAACTGGTTTATAGGGATAGTAGTTCATTTCATGATGACATCTGGTAAGAATTTAAATTGTTTTAATTTTTAAGTATGTTTTTGATTGACCCAGATTTTTTTTCCCTTTCTTTGCCCAGAAGAATATTTTACTTGCTTTCTGAAGTCTCCCCTCAAACACCAAACATGAATATGAGTGTGTGAATGGACATGGACACAGTACAATTAGCAGAGAGTCATGAATGCACCAGTCCAGGTTTTTGCAGCATCAATTTCTAGGATGTGAAGTGGATTCTGTAAAAACTTTAGATGTTCTGTTTGATGTGCCATCTCGAAAATTTAAGTTTATGAAATGTGAGAAGGCATGTTTTTAGCTCAAAAGAGCTCATTTAAAATTTTTGCATCAAATGTTGAAACAAAAACTTTTTTACAGTATAGAAGTAGTTGGTGCGTGAAATTGTGCTCACAAAGTGCATGTCAGACCTGTCTGGGATCTTCTCAGTAATAAATCTGTTTGTTGTTTAAAACAAAAATGATGAATAAGGTTTTGCAATGAATTTAATAGGATTTCTGCCAGTAATTAACACACATGTATAAGCCTTTGGCTGACATTCTACCATGGGATAACAGCACTTACGGAGAACATCTCGAGTCCTCTCAAGGAGATCCTTAAGTCTTGAAAAGAAGGCAATGTTGAGGAATATCTGTTTCTGTCCCAATTAATAACCCATTTTTGATATTGCCATCAATTTGATGGACTGTATTTGGTATCAGTTCAAAGCTTGAGAAAGTGGTCCATTGTTCCGCCACCATGACAAAATGTAAGGATGACAGACATGCCAGCAATTGAACATAAAAAGTTGGCTAAAAGTTGGCTTGTTTACGACTGGTACGGCTCAAAATGTTCAGTTTTCAATTGAATATGGGGCAATATTTGTACATTTTAGATAGTTGACAATTCTGATGAATATATTTATATTTTTAGTTTCCTGAAATAGTTGCAGAATGCGACACGCTTCATTAGCTTAGCCTGCAAGAAAAAAAATTTGGTTGCCATCACTTGTCAGCTATCAAATATTGCTAGCTGACTGTTATCAGCAATATTGCCATGCTTAAAAGTATTAAGTGGTCACCCACAACCATCCGCAATCTGCTGGCGAGCAGTTGAGCAGAGGCAATGAAGATGAACAGTTATTGTAAATAGCTCAATAAATACTGCTAAATAATAGGACCTGTTTCTATTGGACTGCTGTTAAGCCATTTTGTAAAACCTTGGCAGACTGCCAATTGCCCAATAGGAGTTTGCATACTGGATACTGACAAGATTACGGGGAATTTCTCATACAGTGGTCAAGAAGTAATTTTAACACTTCCTGCTGGTCATGGCTATAATGTTGACGGTCAAAACTGGTAAGAGTGGTTAAACAGATTGAAGCTGTTGGTGGCCAAACTGGTGGAATAGCTGACCATAGAACTGTGATCTGGAGAACAGTCTTATACAGTTTGACCAAGCTTTTTTGAAATGGAATTATCACCAAGAATAATAAGGGTTCATATGACTAATATAAAGTACATGAAATGGTTTCCAAAAATTTAAAAACTGTACTTCGTCTTTACTTGAGCTATCTGTGTCATGTTAAATTTTGTTTGAAAATCTGAAACAGTTTAGTGTGACAAATAAGCTTAAATAGCAGAAATTAGGAAAGGGGGAAATATTGTCTTTCACTGCACTGTATTTCTCAGTATTGAGCCTGAAAAAGAAATGGTCTACCAACAGGATAAACTAGCGTGACAAAGCGTGAGACACCACAGCATTTCTTTTAAAGGATGGTGATGCTCTTCGTTGAATAGACTGCTTCCGCCTGAACTAGAATTATTCTGAGCAGAGGAAATAGACTGAGCATTTTAATCTGTATGAGTGATTTTGATTGTGTAGGAAAATTACCATCTTCAAAAGGCCTAAAAATATACAATCCAAGAATAGGTTGCGAGTCGCAAGTGAGTCCTGTTTAAAAAAAGACTGGGGTGGGATATTATAAATAATATATCTTGCACATCCAGTTTGTTTTTGGAAATTATAATGTGGGATTCTCATACAGAATTCATTGTAAAGATGACTGTACTCTCCAAAAGCCATTTGAACAAACCATGCGAATACATGCTGAAATATATGGGATAACCAGAAAAATGCAGTAGAACAACCACAGAGGCCAATTCTGTGGCTTGATATGCAGTATGATAAACTCTCTAGCATGCCTTTCAGACATCTTTTATTAAGTTTTTTCTGCCAAAATCTTTCCATGTCCAGGAGATACCTCCTATCTTTATTCAGAAATGAAAGAGAAAAAGTTAAAATATTTCTGGAATGAAAGAAATTACAATTAATTTCAAACAAGTCCATCCATCCATCCATCCATCCATCCATCCATCCATCCATCCATCCATCCATCCATCCATAAGGCCTCTTGCTTGCTAGGGTTGCAGGGGAGCTTGAGCTAATCCCAGCCAAGTACTGGTGAAAGTCAGGGACACAACCTGGAAAGCACACTAATCCATCTCAGGGTAGACACACCATTCACTCACACACTCATACCTGTGGGCAATACAGAGTCTCCAATTAGGCTGACATGCATGTGTTTGGACTGTGTGAGGAAACCAAAGTACCCAGAGAAAACCCACACAAACACGGGGAGAACAGCAAACAAGTCTTATCTGGCAAATGTGGAGGCAAAATTCAGCTCAGATGTTTTTTTTCCCTGTGCATGCAATTATTACAGAAACCAAAACATTTTTTTTAGGTCAGTCTAAATGACTAATTTTGTTACAATGCTTCTCTAGTTGTGAGATTTCTGGGAATATATTTTAAAGTACACCACACACTTGTCTCCATTTGATTCTTTTAAACTCCCTTGCAAAAAACACGTGGCACAAAAATCACCATTTTGAAGTGCAGGAATGTTTCGGCTGCCTCTGTGGCACACCACAAACAAAAACAAGCAGCCATTTTCCGATGATGGTTTCGTTCCCCTGAGTCTGTCATGCATCAAATATGCCATCAGCTCCAGATAGAAAAACTTCCTTTCCATTACAGTCCATTGTTGCCACAGACAAACTCGCTTATTTATTTTTGCAATTCTCTGCACAGTTTTATATCTAATCTTGGTTTTCACCGTAAACGTCGCAGTCTTTACCAAACATTGACATCCCCCGTGATTGTGCCCCTCAGACTGTGATTAATGATAACAGTAGATTGTTTCTTGAGACTAATCATGCTCTACACTCTGCTCTATACATTTAAGATTGATTTAAACTATGATTGGTTTACTGTGCAGATACTGAGTTACCTCAGGAAGATTTTCAGACCCCTGATGCCTACCCTTCCAGGAACCACCCACCACAAACACCAGGACAGGTGAGTAAGACCAAGCAGAGTTTTATTGTATTTCTTTTATTAGTTTATTTGTCAGGGACCATGTACAGAAACATTAAACACAGAGTAGAGATGCTCTGTACCAGATTATAGCGTTCTCGCTAATTTCCATCTGCAGTCTCTGTAGCTTTACAAAATAACTCAGATACCAGTTTACACTTCTGTGCTTCCCTCCGCTCAACCCAGAAGCTTCCCGCCATCACCTCCTCACATGCAAGGAAAGCGCACAGATAAGGAAACCTTTCCCCAAAAGCCATAAACTACAGTCAATACCTTCCACATCTTGTCAAATGAGGGATATTCAGTGCTCAAAGGCTGGCCCAGGCCTGCTTTGCCCAAAAGGGTGGAGGGGGTCTACACTCAATCTAGACTGCTGAAGCGAAGGAGGCTCCATGCACAACAGCATGGCATGGCATGTCTGTCTCCCACAGGAACCTCCCTGGTTCAGCCTCCTGGCGGCACTGCAGGCATTCCTCTCAGGCTTTGCCACTTGGTGGATCTGGGCTTTGGTGTTGCACACCAGAGTGAGGCGGCAACCAAACTTTCACTTCTGTTTACAGCTCCTTGCTGGATATGTCCCTTCCCTGGTGTGGTCTCTACATAAGAGGGTACAGAGGGGTCTTTAGCTCTGCTTCTCCGCTTCAGCTACTCACACTTGGTTATGACAGGTCCTGTTAACGTCACCCTGTTCAACCATTGCTGCTAGGTAAGCCTGCCGTCTATACTCACAGGCAAACACGTTCACACCTAAGTATATTGACAAAGAAAAATAAAATATCACAGAAAATTTAACCTCAGATGGCTAGGTTCAGACCCCATAAAACAAAACCCAAAGAAAAGCAACCAGCAAAAACCATTGAATAAAACAAACCATATGAAAAACCTCCTTTAATGGAGGTCCTTCTCCCAAAGCATCTTACATTTGTTGCCATCTAACCTAATAGCAAAACAGGAGCAGGTATGCTACCCCATTGCCAGGCACTGATCACTGCTGAGCATAGTTATTCAACATTACAATTAGACCAGGCATGTGTGACCAATGCCTACAAGCAAACAACGCCAGTGAGTCACTCAATCACGAATCTGTCAGGAAACTCCCGACAGTTACATTTCTTGAAGTCAACAGAGGGCAGTTTTAAGATTGACAACCATCAGCTGTAATGGGCCATGACAGCATATGACACCTCATAAAACTGTCATAATAAGTGCAGCGAATTTTGAAACTCAAAATATATATTTTTTTCAAAACTCAAACAAGAATGGAGCAAAGTATATGAGCGTTTCCAGTAAAACCATTTTGCGCTCTTGCTGTTTGCCTAAGTATTGCATGACTGGTGCTGTGGCTGCAGGAAGGATACACTTAATCTGTTTCTGGCTAAGCTTGACTGGATCCTTGAGCAGGGAATCTAAGTATTGACAATGCCAAGCATCCATATCCAAACTGTAATGCTGAGTGCCTGAGGAGATTGTGGGGTTATGGTTCTGTCTTTGGTCTGCATTTTATATAGCCTTG
Organism: Gymnothorax javanicus; assembly: GCA_029692085.1. Taxonomy (NCBI): domain Eukaryota; kingdom Metazoa; phylum Chordata; class Actinopteri; order Anguilliformes; family Muraenidae; genus Gymnothorax; species Gymnothorax javanicus. Next base: position 36,217,217 of record CM056210.1, on the reverse strand, counting down.
TCAGTTGTGGGCTGTTCTATCCTGTTAAGTGCACCACTGTACCAATATTATGAGTGGCATTAAGGGGCCTTTCAATGCTAGGAAACTAGAGCGCATTACACTCATACTTTGTACATGCATTCACATGTTTTTCCTTTCAAAAAATACTCATAGTGGAAAAATGACAACATCAAGGAAAGTCATGTTTGCAGATTTCTGACAGAAGCTTATCAATGTAGCTTGCATATTGTACAGTGATTTCCAAATTTTGTCCTAACAATCTTGGTCACTGGGCAATCATTGTCCATACTTGCTATATACTCGGTGTATGGTATTTTTCTGCACCACAGATTTTTTGACTGTTGTTTAATAACAAGAGGAGAAACTTCAATTTGACTTTCATGTGTATTTTAAATTGTTACAAATGGGTGAAAAATTAAAGAAAAAACTGAGATGAAATTTTTGTGATTTGGTGGACTACTACAAGCCGCCAGAAGACTGCTGGATCCAAATCTCCTTTCTGTTTGAGATTGGCGTTTCTGGGACTGCCCTCCCTTAGTTTGTTTCCAATCTCGCGGTTTGTATATACTAGGTGTCCCAGATGGGATCTGTCTTCCCAGCCTCTCCCTTCAGATGTCCCCCAGGGATCTGTCCTCGGACCCCTGTGGTTTTCGATTTACATTAAGTCTCTTAGCTCTGTTATCTTACACAATAGTTCCTCTTGCCACTGTTATGCTGATGACACCCAATTTTTCCTCTCTTTTCCTCCTTCTGACAAAGGTCTAAGGCAAAATATCGGTGTGCCTGGCCAATATTTCAGTGTTGATGGCTTGACATCATCTAAAGTTCAGCCCAGAGAGGACAGAGCTTCTTTTCATCCCCCATCAAAAATCCCTTCCACAACAGCTTGCCATCACCATTGACGGCACTGTATTAGCCGCTACTTGCTCTCAAAAGAACCTGGGGGTTGTTTTAGACAACTAACAAGACTTCAAGAAGCACGCTACAGCAACAACACAGTCCTGAAGATTCCCTCTGTACAACATCAGAAACATTCAACCTTACCTGACTGCCTACTCAGCTCTGTTCCTGATCCAAGCCACCATGATCCCCTGCCTGGACTACTGCAAATTCTTGCCTGCTGGTCTACCATCCAGTGCCCTTCAACCCCTGGAGTTCATCCAAAATGCAGCTGGTTGTCTGATCTTTATCCTCCCCAAGTTCTCCCATGTGACTCCCTTGCTGAAATCCCTGCACTGGCTGCCAGTTGCAGCCAGGGTCAGATTCAAAGTCAGGACTCTGGTTTATGCAGCAGCAAACAAGACAGCCCCTTCCTACCAACAAGAGGTCATCACTCCATACATACCAGCTGAGCCACATAGTTCTGCAGCCTGCCCTTGGTCTGAATGGCAACTGCTCATCCAGATCACTTGGCTCTTCCCACCTTGCTCCCCAGTGGTGGAATGACCTACCCACCTCCCTACAAACTGCTCAGTCTCTTCAGATCTTCCGTCATGACCTAAAGACTCATCTGTTTAGACAATACCTGACCTAGAGCCCCCCTCGCCTGAACAATTAAAAAACTTACTCTATAGTGTTTGTTTATATCTCCTTTTTTTCTGCTTGCTAATCGCCAACCTTCTAGTCTACACTTTACTTGTTCATTACTTAAGGTGACTAATGCTCTATATGGATCGTAAATGTCTGTTCTGTTGCGTTACGGTGTCAATGACATATTTCTATGTATTTGCTATATGTCGAGTTGGATTAAAGTGTCTGCCGAATAAATGTAATGTAATGTGTAGAAGAGCTTCATTGTGCCTTTGCATACACTCAACAAGTTTCCAAAACTCAATGCGAGAAATGAAACACCAGTCTTCCAAAAAAGACATTTCGCAATTTTGTGTTTTAATTATGGTGGTGGAGAATGCTGTCTGACACATCGAAAATCTTGCACAGATTGAAGCTTATTGAGATCTGGTGACTGTCAAGGCCACAGCTTGTTATTCACTTTGTTTTCATGCTCATCAAACCAGTGAATAGCCTTCTGAGTCCAGTGTATGAGGGCAGTCCACTCTTATCAGGATATAAATGTTTCGTCCAATATAACTTGCTATTGATTTGCAGTCTGCCTAAACTAAGTGAGGAAAATGAGCACTACAGCATAACAGGGTCAGAGAACCTCTAAGTTTCGTTAGGTTGGCTTGGTTTTCTTCTAATTTATCACCCATCTCCATCACCATGACTAGGATGATGGTCATCAGTCAAGCTCTTTAAACAAATTTTTTAAGTAAGCAATCTTTCTGTCTCACTGATGTGCAATATGACGCATTGTTTCCATCAAAACAATGAACGTAAGAAATTTCCCAGCCCAGCACATAGAAGAAATAAGTGCTCAGGGCAGGTTCCTGGGTTCCGGAAACCCCCCCACCCTGCCCTGAGCACGTACCTTCAAAATAAGCAAAAAAAAAAAAATCCTCACAGGACTACCCAGCCGCACAGCTGTTAAAAAAAAAATTTATCCATCCTTGCAGATGTAGCGACGAACTGTAGCGATAGTGGATGCAGTCTCACAGCTGAGTCAGCATTCAATGTTGGGGCACCTATTTCTCCAGAGGGGAAATCACTGGTGCTACCTTATTCTTGCATGATCTAATAAAAATCATGCTCTCTTTGATCTCAAGGTTTGAAATTTTGTTGCTGATTTTTGATGAGGCTTTTACATTTAGGATATTTTCTCAGTTGCATGGGTGAAGACATATGATCTTGGTGTAGATTTACTGTTAAGCTGAATCGGTACTTAGTTTAAAAGGCATTCCTGTTGGTTATTAGAGACATTTTAACATTATCTATTTTGGTTGAAATTGGATGTAGAATGCCTGGAAATGGCTTGTTTTTTTGCCTCAGAAATAGCTAAAATGCTGGATTCCTTTTTTCGGGGCCGTCCTCTGAGCCCCCATAGGGCGCTGCCCCAGAAATGATCCTGCCAGGGGCCTATGCAGTCCCCTGGACCCCCGATCCTAAGAACCCCCCCACAACTCATTTGATCCGGCCCTGAGTGCTCCTTTACTCTAGTGCACATATAAACAAACCTTCAGCACTTCCTATTCTGTTCAGTATCTTCTTTATTTTAGTCTGTTAGACCTCCTCTCTGTGTTCTCCAGTGGAAAATTTCTGGAACATTTTTGTCATTGAACAGAATCAATGAACAAATGGTCAGTCAGTTCTGTAATGGTACAACTAACTTTGGATAAATAGTTGAGCAGTCAGTTGCAATTAGAGGTTACATTTTCCTTATTCATGCTGGTTACGGTTGCCTCACAGCAAGAACATGGGTACGAATCCGGCCTGGGGCCTTTCTGTGTGGAGTTTACGTTCTTTTCTCCAGGCATTTCGGTTTCCTCCCTCAGTCCAAAGATATGCATGCTGAGCTAATGGAAGACTCTAAATTGCCTGTAGGTGTGAGTGTGTGAGTGAATAGTATGCGAATGATGTGTGCACCCTGCGATGGATTGGCGAGCTGTCCAGGGCATGTCCCTGCCTTTCACCCATAGTGAGCTGGGATAGGCTCCAGCTTCCCCGTGACCCCAGTGAGGAGGAAGCAGTGTAGATAGTGGATGGATGTTGTTATACTTATATAGTACTGCGCAAAAGTTTTAGGCACATTTAAGGCAATTTCGTAGGGCAAATATGCTGGCAAAAATGATGAAAGAAAAAGGTTCTAATAACTGAGAAATGTACTAAACAGAGCTGTAAACTGTTATAAACTATATCAAACCAACATTTGGTGTAACTACCTTTTGCCAAAAAATCTGAGACACTGTCCTGCTGTGCTATAGTTTATAAGATGATCGACCTTTTGCTTATTTCAAGCCGAGTGGAAAACTTGCCACCGTTCTCTGCGGACTGACTGTCTCACTTGCATCTGTTCCTCCAAGTGATTGCGGACAGCCGTGATGATGTTGATATCAGGGCTCGGTCAGGACTATATTATCTGTATCAACTGTTTTTAATGAAATACCAACATTTATTTATAAAACTATTTTTTGATTTAACATTCGGAATTTCAAATTTACTTTTTATCTACAGCGACGCAAATGTGGAAAACAAAAAATAAACATCTAAAGCCAGATTGAAGTTTAAAAATGTGGGGTGCCTAAGACTTTTGCACTGTACTGTATGAGGATGCTGATGCCCAGAGGTTATCCATTGATTGCTTTGGCTGACAACAGGTGCTCAATGGCAGATGTCACATACACTGGCTTATGATCTTTCATTGCCACAGAGATAAATTTCCAGGACTGGAAGAGTTCCCACTTGCCATGTTTACTGAGTCCCTTAAGACCTGCTTAATGAAGCAAGAAGTCAATTCATGGAGGCTGTGATACTTGACAACAGGGACTTTGACACTATAAAACGTGCATCTTGGGCCTTTTCGGCACCAGAGAGAGCACACAGGATACCTAAACGGGAAGCAATGAAAAGGATTAAAAATTGATTTGGAATTTTCTGCTCTGCTCAGAAATAAACATCAGCCCCTGAAGACTAATTTGTTCAGCACAAAGAAATTTTTGAATTGAACAGCACATTCAATTTTTGAATCATTTTGTCTCAGTGAACTCATAGTTTTGAATGGGCTCCAATGCTTTTTGGCACAAGAGGCTTAATGAGCTGTAATACCGCCAGGAAACATTGGAGTTTGCCAGCTACTGGGGGAATGTCCTTCCCTGGTCCCTTGGTGAGGACCCATGCTCCCTCAAAGTCCCCTCCAGTTTAAAACAAGAACCAGAACTCAGTACAACATATACCTCCCAGGCCCAAGGGGATATACCACCCTTAGGAGAAATAAAAAGTGCCCAGTAGACAGGAGAAGGGAACCCTGCCACTGAGAGTTATAGCCCTGCATGTTTTAAATGTCTCTCTGCTCAAACACTCCTGATTTTAATGTTTGTAGCTTGTCAAATGCTTGATAACAAGGCAATCATTTGAATCAGGTGTGTTGGAGAAGAAAGACATCTAAAACATGCAGGGTTATGGGTCTTCAGGAGCAGGGTTCCCTACCCCCACAGTAGAGGACATGTCACATAATTACACCTTTTTTTAATGAGTACTTTACACACTGAGGCCTGCTTGCTTCGAATCTATAAGCAAACCCACAGAGCCCTGGTTAATAAGGTTTCACTGATGACATTATGAGGCAAGCCAAAAGGCCACCTGGCTTTGAAAACAAGTGGTTTTGCTCCAGGCTACAACCTCATTAAAGCAATGTATCATGGTCCATTCAGGATTTGCGTGAGGCCTTGTGCAGAGCCGGAGGCGGAGAGGATGCGGTAGCAAAGACTGACAGCAGTGCTCATGGGTGATGGGAAAGGGTGAAAATCCCAGGAAAGTTAACACGCCATGAGACGTCAAGATCAACGACTAACCTCCTTATATCTTTTCAATATTGTCTCCTCTTTTCTATTCAACATTGAGCCTCCATAGTACCTCCACATTGTAGATGTTTTCTGTGCACCATTCTATCACAAAAAACTAAATAACATGGCTCATGAATACAGACTTGGGAAACACTGCACATACCATTTCATGGAACATCAGATTATTTGTGATGTTTACTAGCAAGAGGAAATGGATTCTCAAGTAATTATCTTGATTTGACACACAATAATAATATGCTTGTGTAATTTGATTCTCTTCCCAGGAATATCAGGTTGCACTCATTGCATCTCATTCACATTCGGGGAATAGCTCACATTTGGAAATTATTGATTTTATCCAGCTGTGGCCCTCATTTCCTTTAGTGTCAGTTTAATCGTAGGAAAGTTTACACTGTCTTGCACACAGTCTTTTATGCTGTTTGGTTGCTAATAAAATGGAGATGCAGGGGAAATTTAGCTCCAAAAATCAAAAAAAATATTTTGTGTACAAAGTTATCTTTTTCAAGTCTTATAGTAATAACCATATTGGTAAGATGATTCATGTGGGAAAGAAAATTATTGGCAACACAAAGGACTCATATGTTAGACTGACGAACGACCTATTAACCCATACATATATATATAATATGTGTGTGTGTGTGTGTATGTGTGTGTGTGTGTGTGTGAGGCTCGCGGAATACTATTTTTGCCAGTACTTATCCAGATATCAATTTATACAACTCTATGATGATTTTTAGCCACAATATGTGGTCATTAGCGATGATCATCCCAAGTATCTGATTTCTAATATCTGAAACATCATCAAACACAGCAATCTGGGCTGAGAAAAGTGGCGAAAGTTTATTATCTTCGTATCTGTGCCTTTGTTTTTGCTAGGAAGCACATTGACAATCAAATTTTATAGCTTGGGGTCAAAAATAAGAACTATTTTTGGCCAGAAATACTACCTTTCAAATGAGTTCCAGGAATTCTTTTTTGTTTTTAATTAATCATAAAAGGCTGCAAGTTGTGAAATGGCTTCCATTAGAGATTTGGCACCTGCTCAGTACTGCTTTAAACAGTGTGTTTTCTGAGGACTTTTATGCCTTCTTTCTCCCATGCTTCAATCTAACAGTCAGTGCTCCAACATTCCTTGCTCATTTTTAAACACACTAATATCATTTTTTTTAACAATCTGTTCCTTTATTCAAAATGTTTCATACAATGTTTTATCGCAACTTTGTTGTATTATTTTTTCTTTTATTTTTGAATCAAACTATTTAAAAGTTCAACTCCTGCATTTTTTAAGTTTTAGCATTGTTCCCTCAATGACATACTGAATTGTGAATGAGAAGTTTGAATTAATATTGGTAGAAGTGGAGGATTTCATGCTCAAAATGGGAACACCATGTCTAACTGCCACTTTGCCGGGTCACCCTTAGAAAAAATGAATGTGTTCAAATTCCAAGTGCCCAAAAGCCACCTGTGATTACCCAACATGAGGAGAATACAAACGTGAACTATAGACATAATCCCCCTTTGGCCAATAAGAGTGAAAAAAGATGACCCATGATATTTTGAACTGCATACATTGTTATGACATGAAAATTGCTGTTCAAATTTGATGCAAAATAATTTATACTCAATGAGAAAAAGTGAAAAGTTCAATCCCATGTTAATTTCACATGCTTTGTTTTTGTATAGTTGAAAAAGTCACCCACTGGTGAAAATATTTTAAATCACATGAAAATGTTGAATTCAGGTGAAGAGAAACTATGTTTTTTACAAGGTAAAAGGCAAACTTCAATATGATTTCTTTTTTTTTTTTCTTTGCAAAGGCACTTCGTTATACTTTGAATGAGTGAAATACGTTTTGACTCTGGGAAGTACAGAGGGAAGAGGCTCATTATACTGCTTAGTGTAAACAGAACAAACGCTGCATTGGAGGACTGACTTCCAAACACTGGAAAAGGAAATAAGTCTCTTAACCAAAGACCAGATCCATCATGTTTACAATTTACTGCATCAGCAACAAGGGGCCCAGATAGTAATTTAGGAGAAAAGATCATCTTGTTCTGTGTGAAATGGGCCCTCGCCCCCAATTTTTCATATTATAGGACCACGTCACATACATATTCTGCATCAGCTACCCTGCAAAAAATGTTCTATAGGACTTCTATGGAATTCTATAGTACATCAATGGAGCTCTATAGAACATTTTAGTAGAACAGCATGTTCTACATGATTTTCCGTGTGTTCTATAGGAATTTGCTAGAAACCTATAGAGCACCTCTATGGAAAAGAAAGTCCTATAAGATTATAGCTGTTCTATAAGACCTTCCTATAGAACACCCTAGTTGAAAAACCTGTTCTATAGGACTTTGATGGTCTTTAGGACCTTCTAATAGAACAAAAGCTTAATGGGAAAGACATCTTAAATAAGGGTTAAATAAAAATAAATCTTATGAATCCTCGCAATGCTCTGTCGAAGGGTCAATTTACCTTATGTGTACCTGGGTTCTAGAAGTGAGAAACCGGACTAATGGCATGAAAATGTGCAATATGCAGTGATATCCACGTAGCAAGGAAATTGTGTCCCTTTTAACTTTAAGGTGTGCTTAAGCACATGGGGTACCAGGCACATACCAACTCATTCATTCTCTGATCAGACAATTGATTGACTGACTGACCACACAACTTAGCAGTATTTCAGTTACGGTATATGAAGACCTCTTTCCATTTCCTCGGCAGCAATTCAAAAATATATATGTTAGGCGTTACAACTTTATTATGCTATAATGGAAAACTTGTGTTCCCCTTTTGCTTACGAAGACAGAATTACGTTGAAAGTTTGACCTTTTGAACTTTTCCCTTAATTTTAAAAATTCAATCAAATTATGCCTTTCCATTCACATGCATGTGATTGCAGATTTTATACAGATTTAGAATTGAGCCCCTAAGAGCCATACTGGGCCAACCCATGTTGGGGAACTTTTGAGAAAATGGGACTCAAAGTTGCCAGCTTCCTGCGTCATTTAGAGTATCTGGGAACTAGAAACACTGCTTCTGTTAAAAACTCAAGATATGTACAGTTACGTAGTGCACTTCTTATACAGGTTTTGGATGCCCTTCTGTTTCATTTAAAGTGAAACCTACCTCCTTCTGAAGAGGAACCATCATCTTCTGATTCATTTGGGTCAAACTCTGGGTCTCCATTATCTTCCACTTCACCATCATCATCAATCATAGCAAGCAATTCCTCATCAGTGCGATACCTAGCCGCCATGTTTACATTGAATTATGGAAAAGTTGTGGGATGGTCCACTATGGCTAAGGCAGCGCATTGCATATTTACAGTGGCAGAGAGGACGTTTGCTTATATGAGCAATCCATGTGGGTAGATTGGGTTGGCTCATTTAGGAAATGTAGATCTCAGTTTTCTGCACATGCTGACTACCTCAACTCAATTTCGCCAAAAGTGCGGGATGGCCCGATATGGTTCTTAGGGGCTCAATTAATTTGAATACAATTTGAGGTCTGCTGAGACCTTTTCCCACCATCTTAATACATCTAAAGGTTATTTCTAACCTTGAATGTACAAGCTTCCAAATGGCTCACTTGGTTAAAGCACCGCATTGCGGAGCAGAAGTGTCTGGATTCGAGCCCCGGTCAGAGTAGCACACAAGTGGTCATTGTGCTACAGGGATGCAAGTAGGGAAAGGATTGCTGGGAAATGTCATATAAAATGGTTGCTTTGTTTGTGGTTGCCTTCCAAATTTGAGTGGGACTGAAGGTGCCAAACTGAATAAAAAAGTCATCTGGAGATTTTCTATGGAACTGTTTCCTATAGAATTTTTTTTTCTACAGGACTTGAGGTACTAAAGTTCTATAGAATTCTATTGGATTCCTATAGCACATTCATAGGAATTCCTATAGCACATTTTTTGCAGGGTAGTTACAGTGCTTCACTGAAGTGACATCATATTATATTGAAAGAAATATTCTAACCCAGCACAGAGCAATGCAAAATGAGATAACATCAGGAACAATTTTTGGGTCTAATATATATACACAGATATTAACCTCTTTCACCCGGGATTTGACATTGATATTAACCCTGCTCTCACCTCGCCTTAAAGCGTATAACTTCTCCAAACCCGTTCCCATTTACATTTCCTAATCAGCAACTAAGTGTTAATTTGTTCAGTTGCGAGGATCAATACGTAGAATTACTGTCCATTTCCCTTCAGCTTGCATTATTGTTCATAGAAATAATTCTCAAGCATTTTCCTATGCACATTAATGGTGACATCAAACATTAATGTCTTGCGAAGCTTCTGAAGTCCTGTAACTCTCAAAATGTCACATTTTTTTCTTGGTTCGGTGTCCGATCAGCTTGATACGCCCTAGAAAACGTTTTTGAAAAACTGATTTTGCTGACTAAGGTCTGCGTGATAAGTTAATTTGCAGATATATAAATAAAACTCTATCAACAACCAGTGACATTACCATAATGCAGTTTAACTCTCAATCTGTTTCCGATTAAGAATCAGATATTAAATTGAATTAACTTACTGAGCAAATAGGTTACCAGTAAGCTGCATTGCCACGAATGATTAAGACATAGCTTTGCATGAAAAAGGAATGAAGGCTCAGAATAAATGAAAATTACAACTCTTGTTTCATGAACTTGATATCTCGGGATATATACCGAGGAGAACAAACATTAAAATGACTCACTGATGCAATGAATAATGTTGATAATCTCACAACAACAGCATATGTCAAGGTCTGCCAACAGATCTTAGACAGAAAGGGAACAGTCGGCTCTCCAACATGTTGGCTGTGGGAGAAATGGGAACTGGTTGATTGTGACATGGGCCAAATCGTTATGGCCTGACGAGTGGGTAAGAGCATCTCCGAAGTGGCAAGACTTCTGGGGTGTTCCCAGTCTGTAGATGTGAGTACCCGTTAACAGTTTTCCAAGGAGGGACAAACCATGAACTGATAACAGGGTTTTGGGTGCCCAAGGCTCATCATTACGAGACGATTATGAAGCCTATCCTGTCTGGTCCGAATTAACAGAGGGGCGACCGTGACACGAGTTGCTGAGAATTTCAATAATATTCACCTGAGGAATGTGTCACAACACACCAAGCTTCATATCCTGCTGTGTATTCTACTTTTTATCTTACAGACCAGTTAAAATGCCCACTCAAACCCCAGTCCACCTCAAAAAGCGCCCGCGATGGACACCTAAAGCTGCAGAACTGGACCTTGGAGCAGTTGAAGAAGGTCACCTGGTCCAGTACGTCCCATTTTCTTTTCCAAATGTGCTTCAGCCCGATATATGCGCACCGTTTACTTGGGATAAGATGGCATCAGGATGCACAGAGGGAAGAAAACAAGCTGGTGGAAGGAGTGTGATATTCTGGAAAATGTTCCACTAGGAAACCCTGAGTTTGGGAATTCATGTGACTTCAATATGATGGAGCTGCTTTGGCAGCACAAGGGGGACCTTCACTGTATCAAGCAGGTGGTTTTAGTCTTGTGCCTGATCAGTTAATATACAGAATATATAATATGGCACTTTTTAGTGCTGGGATTCTCTGGCAATACCCATTCAACGCTACAGTCAGGGATTGTTGCCGGAAATTGACTATGCAGACACGGCAAGACTGGCCACTCTGAAGGTATGTATCAGAGAGAGTAATAGTGGAGGAACTTGGTCTTAAGATCGATTGCAAGAATAAATTGGCCCATTAGATGTCCTTCAGGTCGGCGCCATGGTTTTAAACTTGATGTGAGGAGAGAAGTAGGTAGGCAGTGAATGGAGCATATTTGAGAAGATTGGACACAAGTTGTGAATTGGAGTTCTGTATTACCCTCAGGGGTTCAACAACAAAAGTGGAGAAATGGTCAGGAAGGGAACTGAGAGTACCGGTCCTTGAAACAAAGCATACGTGATCGAATGTGGTAACAGTTTACTTGGGTATTCAGCTACTGATAGTTAATAGAGTATTATAGTATAGTATAAATAGAGTGTAATGTTTCAATGATAATTAAGTATAAGTTAAATGTTAGTTGAACATTAGGATGTTCAACACATAATACAATTTTTTGTATTGTTTTGCAATTTTTTGTGCTGTTTGTTGAATACTTGTATATGCACGAACATTTATACAGCATAGGTTTAGTGAGTAGTTCGAGTTCAACTAAATTATACTGAGAATATGTAGATATGCAGATGAATTATCACATATACTCTGTTGATGATCTGTTGAACATCTACAGCCAAAGTGAAACAGTTGAATTGTAGTATATCATCTAATATGCCATTGAGCCAATATTAAAAATAATTTATGAACTATCTGTTGCTGAATAGCCATGTAAAGTGGAAGGATGTGGATGGATGTGGATGTGGATGTGGATGTGGATGGCAACAACCAAAAGGTTGTTGCCATGCAGAAAAAAAATTGTGGGTTTGAATTCGGCCTGGGGCCTGTCTGTGTGGACTTTGCATGTTCACCCTCCTTCCTCTGCGTACTCCTGTTTCCTCCCATAATCAAGGACATGCATGTCAGACATACATTGGAGTCTGTAAATTGGTTTGAGTATATGAGTGAATGTTTTCAGATTCCTGTATGTGTTCAGAAGAGTATAATGGGTGAAACAATATCGCAGTAAAAGAGCTGAAAGCATTGTTAAACAATAAATTTTGAAAAAAAATCGCTGGTCACACTTTATTTGAAGTGTTGCTCATCAAGGCTTTATACAGCGTGCATAATGCCTTCATAATTGAGACATAATGTCTTCATAAATCATACATAAGCAAATGTCATGCTTTGTAAAGAGTGAAATAACACATCCTTCCTCAGTATGTGATGCCAGATGTGATATAACTGATGATGTCACTTAGCTAGTGGCTAAATGCGATAAAGGGTGACATTGTCAGCTAAGTGACATTGTCATTGTCACATCTGGCATCACATGTTAAATAAGGATGTGTTATTTCACCCTTTACAAAGCATGACATTTGCTTATGTATGATTTATGAAGACATTATGTGTCATTAATGAAGGCATTAGACATGCTGTATAAAGCCTTTATGAGCAACACTTCAAATAAAGTGTGACCAAATCTCTCAAGGTCATCCAGTCCAACACAAGGTCGTATGCTTCAACATTACGGGCAGCGTCTAAGCTTTCCATGTAATGACTTTCTTGTGCAATATCCATCAGTAGGTGGGTGACTAACCTGTTTTTGGGTCCATTCTCCAAATGCCTGCAATACTTTTGGAGGATTATTTCAGGATATTTTCAGCAAATTCCTCTTCTATTAGGCCTGAGATGAACGCTACGCTTTCAGGGCAGTGAATGGAAAATAATCGGGATGTGTGTGGTGAGCAGGGGGTGGGGGTGGGAATAGGGGTGGGGAGAATTGCAGTGCAGTATCGATCTTGCTGGATGGCCCAGACAGGCTTTCTGCACAGTAAGTGGAACACGCACTGCACTCACTCTCCAGGTCCATGTCATGGCTGCAGCATCCAAATACAAACAAATACCCAATTTGGGGGCGGTGAGAGGCCATGCAAGGTACGTTGCAAAATGACAACAAAACCAAAATACCTTTGATGATGTTCGAGAGAATGATTTTCCCTGCAACTATGTCATTCTTTACCAGCCAAATGGTCAGAATATATATTAGTCGGTTTTATGTAGTATATTTCTGTGATTTCAATGTACCAAACACAATGAACATATTATGAACACTAAAGTAAGTTAAAAAGATGAATTGAGTTGTCAAGTACCAACTGCATACAATGACCTACACAGATTTTGCTGAGTGGTTACTTGTTTTAAGTAGGAAAAAATGCTATCAATTTTACCATGGATAGCTGATGACAACTATGTTTGTAAAGCCTACCTACTATATGTGTGCAGTAATGAAAGTATTACAGCAACAATTTTTCCCGTACATTCAAAGACAAATATGAATTGTAAGTTTTAAATGTAGCGTGGAAACTACTGTCCCAAAACATCTGACCTCAATAGAAATGTGCGGTTTAAACATTTAACCCCACTGTGCATTTTTTTATTTTTGCAAAATGATACACAATATATATTTCAATATGCGGACATATGGAGCGCCAGCATGCATTACCATGTAGAAGTAGCCTAATGCCTGAAATAATAAAAAAGTTCTGTATTTTTCACATTCAATGCATATGAAAGTTGCATTAATTTTTAGAGGGGATGCGCCCCCTTTACAAGTTTGTCATATTTTTTAACTAACACTTTAATCAGCCTCTAATTGTAGTAAAAAGAAAATCTTCAGTCTTTTCAATGTTAAATTTCAACTTTAATAACATCAAATGCAATCACTGTTATTGAAGAAAAAGAGAGTTGTTGAACATCACCATTCAGGTTGGTTGCCATCTGAAAATTTGAAAATGGAGGGATACGTGGGCATCTGGGTATCAATTTACACCTCTCTCTTTACTGCTATTTCGCTGGCATTCTCCCAGTACAAACACAAGTGCAAAGATCTGGGATTAATGTTCTGTATTGTTCCAGGAGTGAGAAAGTATAGTCCAAAGAGACAGCTCTAGCGCAAGAAGATCAGACTTGATTGACCCCCTGTTCATGGTCCAATTTGATATAAACGTTGACAAACACGAGTAAAACAGGTCAAGTGCGCATAAAACTAAAATGAACAGAAAGCTCGGATCTTGCAAGCTTTCCAAAACCAAGCAAACAAAAAGATGTGCCCAAAGTCAGCTGTAATAAACTGCTGCAAGGGTCTGGGTGAAATTATGAGTTAGAAACGGAAAGGAAATCTGTGAGCATTCCTCGTAGGTAAAGTTCCACTATTTTTTAGTGCCACTTACAAAACGATCTTTCATCCTTTTGCAAGAAACGGCACATCTGACTCGGCAAAACTGATGGCACATAATGTGAAACAAATGACTCAAAGTTTCCAGTCAATAGCACTGAAGTTATTGCAAAGAGGAGCACTTACCACAGTCTGGACTGCATCTAATGGCTTTCCACTTGACAAATTTACAAGGATGAGGATGGGGATTTGAAGCTATTGAAAGAATATACATGTCTAAGGAACAGATTATACTATTTTGATTCAATCAAGTGACTCCAATCAAATCTAAGTAGAATAACCAATTTTTTTATTCAGTTGCCATAATTTGAACAATTACCCATATTTTGCTGAATGTTGTGAAATATTGATGATACTGCGAAGGAGATGTTTGACTCCAGCATGCAGCAGAGTAAAATAAAGTCAATATAATGGGGGTGCAGGAATCCAGTGGAATGCTTTGCTACCCCATTTTACATTGCATTTATTAGAACAAATAAGACAATAAACTTACTGGCATTTAAGGGTTAACCTTCTCTAACCCGCTGAGTGCTATTACCAGAGAGCCACCCACACAAAAACAGAAGTGCCTAAATAGTGTGTGGCTACCCTCCTGCTCAGAGCACGTGGCTCACAATGCTGTGGGAGATTCAGTGAGAAAGCATTGCTGGTACTGACGTCCACGAAAGCCCCCTTCCAGTTCAGTGACTACGTCCAGAGTGAGGTACGGTCAGCAGCTTGTCGGATTAATCAGGGTTGCAAAATTCACAGCACTATGATTTAAGCTCTTCAGTTACCAGTTGGCATGAATGAGATGTCTTAATACAGTCAGGTTTCCCCTATTGTTCATGAAGGTGCCATTTTGGGAGCAAAAAAAAAAAAAAAAAAACAAACTCAATTTTGTAGATCAGCAGAGAACTGTCAGAGGATCACTTTTGCATTTCAACTCAGACAGGATAAATATCAGAGAAACCACTAATGAGGTCAGCACTCATTCTCTGACATGTTTATGAAAGGCATTGCTGTGTCACAATAAGGGTGTGGGCGCTGGACTGGCCAGCCTGCAGTTACAGCTTGTCCCCAATAGAGAATGAGCGGAGCATTTTGAAATACAAAATGCAACAAAGACCCTGCAATATCCCCTCTCACTTTGACATATTCCATTAGTTACATAATTATTTTAAATTAGGTTCTCCCTGACACTGCTTCCACACCAGAAAAGCTTGGATGTTCCTGTTATTTATGTCACACATGCATTAAAGGGCAGAGGTATGATTTGACATATGTCTCATGATTTGAATCAATCAGGTGTCACTTTGAAGATTCAGGCATACTTCAGCAGGTCGATGATTGACAGCTCATTGTATCATACCCCACTACTAAGAAACCTTACTTTCTCATCACGAGAGTTATCCCTTGTTTGACTTTTGGCTCAGACACTTTTATATCCCTAGATTCAGTCCTTACCGGCCCATTGGCTCAAACAATTTTATATCTGCTAGTTCAACTCTTGAGAATGTTTCACAGCCAGTGAAACAATCCCAGCGGGGAATTACAGTGACCTAAGCTTTGTCACACTTGAACCTGAGTGATATTTAAAGGTCAATACAAGCCCTGCCTCTGTGATATCACTCTGATATTTCCCTGGGCCCAATTTCAGCCTGGCTACATGAGCTCAGGAAAGCTGCAGAAATGCAGATGAGGGGTTCGTGAGAAAACGGCAGACATGATTGCATCAGAAATTCAAACAAAACAATGACGAGTTAAAAGAATGAGGAGTGGAAATGGTTGAGTCTGAAAACAGTAAAGCACGTCTTTGCCATTTGCCACAACGTAGCGTGCTGCTCCGTGAGCCGAAAGGCAGGCTGTGGACAATAGAAGCTGATTGTGTGTGATAATGTGAATTGATGCCAACGGGGCGAAAGCTAATCCTGGGGCGGCGAGGAACACGGCAATCAGCTAGCTCTCTGCATTGCATGGGCGTCCGCTGGGCCTGGGGAAACCTGGGCTATCAAGCACGTCAGAGACTGTTAGATTCAACCGAGCTCAGATCGTGTAGCAATGAGATACCATCTATCTCCTTCACTGGTGCCAAGCACATGAACTCCGCATGTAAATGCCACCTCTCTCTACAAGGCGTAGTGGCTTAAGGCTGAGGAGGTACAGCTGAATTCCCATCCACGTTCAAGGCAGCCTGGTCACACAGAGGGGGCATACATTTTGTGGCTCTAGGCAGAAGCCGCATATGCCAAAAAATAAAGAAAGCAACACTAATGAGTGTGAAATGTACACAGACTACAGAATTAGCTGCAACATATCACATATCTGACACAGCGAAGGGCCAGGCTAGTTGTGTATCATTGCAGACTGGGTTGAGTCAGATCCTCTTTTAAATATCCCAGGATTAATGTGGATAAGCCTATTGTAGGCTTCTCCACACAACAAGATAATATGTTTAGGCCACTGAGCTAAATTACATGCAATGAGGAAAACCCAGTGCAATGTGTGCGCTCACCTGCGTAACGTTATGTTCATCTCTGCAGACACTGGGGGAATGCCAGCGATAAAAGTATTCACATGCATCCATTATGCACACTACTTCTCCCTCACCAGGACCACGGGGGGAGCTGGAGCCCATCCCAGCCGATTATGGGCGAAAGGCAGGGACACACCCAAAACAACTGGCCAATCCATTGCAGAAAAATATTATTACACCGCAGCTAATAGCTTTTGGGTCTTACTTCCCTGTAAATCACGCGTATGAAGACCACAATGGAAAAATGATCAGAGTCACATTTTCACGTTGTGGAGAAATGATGAATTAAAAATTCAAAACGATCTTAGAAACAAAGCACCGAAAAAATATGCAAAAATATAAAATATGTAAAATATTATAATGACACATAACATTATATATTATTATAAATATTATAATAATATATAATATATAAAATATACAAAAATGCAAAATTTGGACTCCTTTGTGGTCTTCATATACAATGAATACAAAATAACCAGAGAAAGTTATTTGAGTCTGTACACATCTATGTCTTGTGTTGAGTATATTTTAATAACCCATGAACTTTTGACATGATCAACATCAACCACAGGTGGTTCCGTATATTGGATATAACTATTCTTATAGGTCATATATAGGTCTCATACCCTTGCATCTGTGTTCATAGTTTACCTTCTGAATTTCTCAAGCCCGTTCCAGCACCTGATTCCTCTCTCCCCTTGTTATTTTAGTACATTTGCATTCCTCTTTGGGTATCTTTGCAAAGAGAAAGCATTATTTTCTTTTTTGGGGGCTATTGTTGAGATTTCATAGGCTACTTTTTCAGTCAATATTTGATTTTTATTTTAACTCACTCATTTTCTTTTCACTCATGATGTCACACTATTAATGCAGATATTAACTGAATACAATTGCTCGTGTTTATTAAGTGTTATTTACTGCAAAAATGATTAGTGAATTTCAGTGGAACCCTGTTATTTGTGTCACTGGTTCATAAAGTACTGTTCATACACCTTCCAGTAAAAACCTTCCTTCCTCTCCTGTGACCTGCATTTAAAAAATAGATTAAAAAATAATAATAATAATTTTAAAAAAAACTTTTGGAAACTCATCACTTCCGTAATTGGATTTTCAGAGGCTCTTTTCATACTTACGGGGGTGAAATTGCCCTTCGCCCCTGCATATTTCTGACCTTGACTTTGCCAGATTGTTAAATGTGCTCTTGTGTTCAGATCATCTCTCCAGCATCTTCGCTCATGCCCTGATTCTCCAAGTTCCTGCTTTCGCCCTGTGCCTTGTCTCTGGTCACCCTTGTCTTTTGTCTTTGCCTGCCAAAGCCTTATGATCCCCCACCTCCATGCCCTCATTCCCACTCGGCTCGACTCTTTGGCTTTGACCCTGGACCTGACTCCCGACTTTGCCCTGCCTGCCCTGCACCTGCCCCTCAGCATCCTGTCTGTCACCGCTTGGCGATTGCTTACCCTCTGACTGCCTACACACTGACACTTTCTCGCCTGCCCTGTATTGCCCTGTCGCCAGTGATAAACTCGCTAATAAAGCTTGCGTCTTCCAACTCTTGGGTTCTGTGATTGGTTCCATCCGCCCATCCCTGACGATATATCCATATTGGCCCATCAATGTTGGGCCAAAATAAACATCAATGTCCATCTCTTTCAATATTTAAGACATAGTATGGTGCTCTTCTACCATTGTTCCTGGGAGATGGAATGACCCACACTGTTCAATCACAGAAATAGAATCAATGGTTAATTCTCAAAAAACAGCTCAACATATTTTTCAGATTTCATCAAAGAAATACTAGATGGAACTGCTTTCAGTTACATTTTACAATCCAAACTGACCCACCAGCTGGACAATGAATGGATGTTTCAACTCAAATTTGACATTACTGGAAATATTTCTTGCCACACCTGCAGGACTTTTAAGATTAAGGCTGTTTTTTAGCCCATTTCCCCCAGTTTTCTGCTAAATGTCTAAGCTGTAAGCATACATACAATCCTAATAAACAATAACAGATACTAACACTCGGTAAATGTATTTCTTTGGTATAAATTGCTTACAGCTCAGTTTGATGTCTCACTAACACATCTTGGTTGAATGCAGCTGGGTCTGAATAAGTACAGAAATGGCGGAACATAAAGATGTTATTATGCTAGTCAGGTAAGACTGAACGCCCTCTAATCCACCTGGGTGACAATTATGGACATTCATTAATTTGACATCATTAATCCCACAGCAGAAAATTTTCAAGAGAAATTACCTTCAGAAATGTCTTGGCTCGTAAGTAGTACTGAAATTACCTTCAGCAGTAGAGGGAATGATTTGTGGGAACCAGTTGAGACTAGCTAAAGATTAATGACCCAGTTTGACCTCAACCATGTGAGGCAGCAATAGCGGGTTTTCAAATTGAATTTTCACATCCTTCCCACTGAAATCTTCTGAGAAATAAACTTATATTTAACAGCAAACAGACTGGGCTTCAGCTACTCTATTGGTCACCCTTTAAACTTATTCACAAGCAATAGTGATGCAACAGTCCATCTATTCATTTTTTATACATGTAAAAAGTTCACCTTGTTCACTGTCTGTCAAACAGAAGAGAACAAATTTCCCAAACAGACAAGTGTAAGCAAATTGGACAGGGCACTTTTCAGCCTGTGTTGCTCTAACATGCCTGGATTGAGCTTATGGGACTACAATGTAATGAACAACTTCAGAGAATGTAGAAAGTGAACAACACTTAACTGTTACGACACCCATCTATGTACCCATGTACCCATCTATTTTTACACTGTGTATTTGAAACTACTCTCATTTTTGTGATAACCTTATTAAAATAAACATAACTGAACTCATTCCCTATGGAATACTTTGATATAAAATTGTTGCGTTTGTACGGAATACATTTCCCGAAAATTACACAGTATAAAGTATTGAAGTACAGGTGGCCCATGACCGCGATCGTCAACTGATTTCGTGTTTTCATCGGACTGCGAATGGTCATCCACGCCGCTGGCACTGGCTTACTGTAGGGAATGGTAGAATTCGCCACGCCGTTGGCAGCGGCTTGCCGGAGGGAATGAGTTAAAGATAGAAGTTTTAATTTTAAATTGTTGACAAGCACATGTTGAACGCATGGCTGGCGGTGAACAATCTTATCAAACAAGTATCTGAGACATTGGCACAACAGGTTTGTCCTGTGGGTCTTTGTACACTCAAGCACAGCTTCCCAGAAGAGCCCTCCCACCAATATACTGTGTCAGTAGTGAACACACTCTGTCAGGAATCAGAGTGAACCTTTACCATCCTTCACGGGGAAATTTCATGGCTTTCAGGTCACTGCTTATAAAGAAAGAGATTAGTGAAATTCAAGATACATGATAGAAATAGTTTAGCGGTTCACCAGAAATTCAATAGTATTATTAAAATATGTTTACTTTGTACAAAAAAAAAAAAAAACTTCTAATTGCACTGGAAAAAAAAAAATAATCTAAATACAATTATCATACTTAGGAAAGCACTCCAGTCTAATCACACTCATGCAGGAGCAAAGGCTTCCACATCTCAACCAGCTACACAGCAGATAGTATTCCGCAGTCCCTCATATAAATAAGTCCCTTTCTGAAATAATTGGGAGGATTTGAAAAACTAAAATAAAAGAAAATGATTTTTAAATCATCCTTGACTTGAGTAAAATCTAAAGCAGAGCAAAGATGCAAAGACATAACATTTAATATTTTTAGTTCTCATATATATATATACTGTATATACACGTAACCTTTCCTCTCTGTTAGAAGCACCCCCTCTCCTGACACGCATTAAAATTGCTTTTCGTATTTAATCTAAAGTCACAAATCACCTTTGACTCACTAAAGAACAAACAGGAGACACCTTACACATATATTTGTGAGGTAATTTGCATCAACCATTTATGGGTAGTTGTGGGAAGGAACAGGGCATGATCTGAGGCTCATTCACGTGCGCACACTGCCAAATCAGTTGTGATTTTAAAAGGCAAAATTGTGCATATGCACAGTTTCATCAATCCAGTTTTTTCTTTGGCAAGCGCAATTTCCTGATTTTCACACCACTATAACACTGCAGAATTTTTGAACAGAGCTTGGCAAACTTTAATAAATAAGACCCCAGGAGTGCATCTGTAGCCCTTCAAGAAGGATAAAGACATGAAGACAACCTCTGTTTCCAACTCCCATGGATTACAATGCGAGCTGTTCAATGACGCAAAATACAAACCAATGGAGGCTCACATGTTTGGGACTCGTGGCACCAGAGAATGCACATTGTGTGCTTTTTTTTTTCTGTTCCAGAGGCTGTGTATTAGGTTGTCCACTGGAAATAGAGTACAAACTGAGTTTAAACTCTATGTGCCAACTTGAGGGAAAAAAATAAATAAAAAATCATTTCTGGAGAGGCAATTTGTTTGGCGCAAAGAAATTTTAGATTTTAACAGCACTGTCCAAAATAGATGAGAAAATTTACTGATTTAAATGAACTTCAATGGGGAAATTAGCGTCTTAATACCCGAGACTTAATATATCATAATACTGCTGGTAACCACCGAACTTTGTGTGCAAATAAGGGTAAACCAATCCCAAGTCTCCTGTTGTAGCCCTATTGTAGAGGGACAGATGAATGTAAGGACAAGTTAACATCACCAGCCAAACAAATCCAAACCTGATAAAGTGCATCCTAACAGTGACCTGAGACTTGAGACCATACAGGAAGCATACAGACACGCACAATGCACACGCACTCAAACACGCACTCACACACACTCCCAAATACAAAACGCCGCACAAATCAGACTAACTGACAGACCACTGAACCAAAACTCTGACTGAGAATCAATCCCTTGTGCGTACACTCGGCTCCAAACATGTCAAGACAGTCAGAGCATTCAAAAGGCACAAACAGCTTAAATGGCCTATTTTTAAAAATAAATGTGTTTTCTGACTACTCCCTTTTCTCCCTCATCAAACCCCCACCCTGCCTGAAGCTCAACAATGCGCCATCTATGTCACACGTTTGGACTTTGGTAACAAGAAATTTATTCAATAATACCAGACTGGCTTGAATCTCTCCTTGGCAGGAGACTACCTAAAAGAATCCCCAGCAAGTCCCAGCGAAAGCACCAGAGCTTATTTAACATAGCCACTAACGAAGCCAAATCCTCAGAGCCAAAATCTTCCCAGGCTTCACTGTTGAGCGCACTTCCTCATTACGACATCTCACAGCAACGCAAGCCCGCGCCAGACTGACTGGTTGCCACACTCGCTGCTTGACAACACAGGTGTGTCCCAACGCGTTAACGGCAGTCTGTGGCGCACAGCATAATATGAAATGCATGCAAACACACAGCTTGCCTCCACAAGACGCAATAACAGCGCCATTCACAGAGCAGGAGACTTTCCCTTAGGCTGGCTCCAAATGTGTGGGAACTGGCAGCAGGTGCCCCAGTGCACGAAGGTGCCAGTCCTGTGAATATAATCTGCACAAGATCTTTAAAAGGTGTATAACTCTCGTGAGTCTAATCAGTAGGATGGGCCAAGAAAAAAAAAATTGAACTTTACTTTGCGTTGAAAGTTTCACTTCCAATGCTGAATAAAATGCGTCACCACTCAGAAATTTGCTGTAAATGAAATTAACAGATTCACAGTTTTGTAGCACACATTGTAAATATATATATATATATATATATATATATAAATTAACACGATTCACAGTTTTGTAGCACACATTGTGTGTGTGTATATATATATATATATATATATATATTTTTTTTTTTTTTTTTTTTTAATGAGCATCTGAATAGTGCAAACAATTCCATGCTGATAAATAAAGAAACCCCTCTTTATCTCTCACTCTCTATCAGAGCAGTCCTTATTTCTGGCATTGAGGTGTTGTAAACAAAGGTGTGATTCCAAGAATGGGCCCAGACTTAATGGGTGTCACCTTTGTAATCATTATGCACTCAAATGAAAGTTTGGCTTGCGGGCAAAATGAATAAACTGGATCAATTATTGGAGCTTTTTCCAAACAACAAGCTGAGCATCAGAGATTTTTTTTAATTGTCTCAACCGTCTTAAATTTATCTTAATAGTTTATTAAATTTTACTGAAAACATCTCAATATAAGTGACTATGCCAATTTTCAGGAAATGTGCTTGCAGTTTGAAATTATTTACCATGCATGTCGATTGCCATCATCCAAGAAATGTTGTTCCAGACATTAAACAAAAATAGAAATAAAAAAATAAATAAAAACAGAAAGGGCCTTCTCAAGCTTGGTACCTATTACACAGATATTAATGATGGTGCTGCTAGGAATATCAACACCCTTTTAAATTCTCATTTAAAGGGTATTTTCCCCTCAACTAAATTTATAATAGACAAAAACGAAAATCTTAGCTGCAGCAAATAGGTAGGTGAATTTGGCTGGGAAGGAACAAGTTGGGGAAAGGAACTAAATATTTCTGCCTCACCTAACAGCAGTTGCCTTTTGTTTTGCTCTCTCTGCTTTCGTAATTACTCTCACCTACCCCTGCTGTTTACCAATGACTTTTCAAATTAAATAAAATGAGAGTGAGTATATTCAGTGACTAGGATTACGTCATCTCTCCATGCTGTCACATACCATGTAATTGTTGATATGCTTGAGATGCAACAGCCACAGTGCATGCCAAATTCCCTATAGAATGTATTGTGAAATACCGAACCTCCTAGTGGATTGGGCAACTTACAGTTGGGTTCATAAATATTTGGGCAGAGACACAATTTTCATATTTTCAGTTTTGTGCGCCACCGCAATGGATTTTTTTTTTTTTTGAAAATAAACAATCAAGATGTGTGTTAAGTGCAGAATTTCCAGATTTTTTTTTTTCCAAAATTCGTCCTCCAGCTTTTGTCAACTGTCTCATCACCAGTAGATAAAAGAGAATCAGCTCAATTAGCAGCCATGAATGCCCACACGTAACCACTCTTTGTCACAACCCTTGTATGAATCTCTAATGTGTCTCTTTGTAATTCAGCAGCATGCATGTCTATTAGGTGTATGAATGTTGTGATTGCTGTACGTCTTGTTCATGCCTCCTCTCCCGGCTGAATCTATTTACTCTCTCTTTTCCTAATGAGCGAGTGACAGGTATTTGAGCCCTCCAGTGCATGTGCTTTGTGTTGGATTGTAAAGTTGCGTTCGCTCTGCAATCCTGGTCATATGTATATTAAACTTCTTCATCTTCATCTTGAAGCAACTAGTGTTTTAGAGGCAGCCAGAGCTTCTTTTATTACTTTGTTGTCATCAGTTAATTTGAACAAGCTTCCAATCCTAAATCAAGGTCCAGGATTTGGACCGAGTTCAAGCTAGCTTGATTCAGTCCTGTTCATCAACTCCAATTTTCAAGAAGAAGCTTCCAATCCTAATTAGGATCCAGGACTGGGACCACGTTCTTGTTAACCCTTGCAAGTTCACTCTCTTTCACAAGTTTGCCAAGGAACAAGCTTCCTACCCTGAGCTGGGGCCAGAACTGGGACCAAATTCCCCTCAACCATGAAACCTCCTCTTTGTGAACAGTCCAGTGCTGGCAAGCGCTTCAACATCTGGTAGCACACCAGAAGCCACCGGCCGGTGACAACGGCCCAAGCATTGTCTATTATTATACCTGTGCTGAACCGTCTCTCTTCCTCTCCGGGGTTTATTCCCCGTGTATCTTCTCCAGGTCCCATCCCTGTTGTTACCCTACTGCTGCTAATAAATGACCAGTTATATTGCAAGTCAGTCTCCACACTTGATTCCTGACAAGGGCCATTACAACTTTTCACAGATGAGGTGGTATGTCTCAGATGATGAGCAGTTCTTTGCCTTCTTCATATCTTCCTTTTTCTATCTTTCTGGTGTAAGTTGACAATTGTCTCATTTGTCCATATGATGTTGTTCCAGGATGTTTTTTTATTCTCTTTGGGTAAATGTTATGTTTTTTTAACCTAACACATTACATCATAAAAGAAACCCACAACATTTACTCTGGTGAAGTCTTCTCTTGACTGCTTGCTTTGGCACTGATATGCCTACCTCCTACAGAATGTTCTTGATTTAGTCACCTGTCAAAAGGAGATTTTTCTGCATCAGGAGAAGAAATCATGTGTCATTCA
Organism: Gymnothorax javanicus; assembly: GCA_029692085.1. Lineage (NCBI taxonomy): Eukaryota > Metazoa > Chordata > Actinopteri > Anguilliformes > Muraenidae > Gymnothorax > Gymnothorax javanicus. The sequence continues at coordinate 36,192,240 of CM056210.1, read as the reverse complement.
CCACAGTTGTTATCTGCAGTTTTCATAGTCTTTTTTCATTCCTGAGGTCATCAGTGCTTTCTCTTTTTAAGAATATACTAGAAAGTTCACTTGGCTGCATCTGATGTTTTCTCTTGCTCTCTGGAGGGTTTTTTTTCCTTCTTTTTTTAGCCCGATGCTGGCTCGCTTTAGTGGCGTTGACAACTGTTTGGATTTCATATTGAGAGTGAACAGCAACAGATTCCATATGAAAATATAACTCTTGAAATCAACTTTTATGTTCACTTTTAAAAAAAATTATTAAAGGTCCCCTATTATGTCACCAAGTGCATAGCTAATTAGTTATTACAAGCCATTTCAAAATCTTTTCCCTCTTGACATCACATAGGGAAGTAACCAACCAGATGGAAGAAGAACTGATCACCTCAGCCAAGCAGTCAATCAGATTTCATTATTCTGGGTGGTCACTCCCCCTTGAGATGTCAGGTAGGGGAGACTTTGAACGGGCTCATAATGGCTAATTAGCTGTGCACCTGGTGGCATAATAGGGGACCTTTAAGGAATAAAACACACCTGCCCATCTAATTGTCCATAAACTTTTGGCCCCATAAAAAGGGAAACCTTCTAAAAAATTCTGTAATTCCGACACTCTCTACCCAATTTCCTCTTTGCTAACCCTCAAACTGAAGCAGGATGTCCTCACTTTGAGCTCTTAATTATAATCAAATTTCAACCTCAATATTCTATGGTCGACAGCTAAAATAATGAAATTGTTGATGTCCAAATATTTAGGCATCTGACTGTATGACCTAAGTACACAGTTACTAAACATAGGGGATTTTTGACCTCATCAGTGTCAATGCTGGTCCATGTGTCTTTGTGAGAGTTTGATGGCGCTAACAAAGAAGTGATCAAGCCTAAAGGAAACAACTTAAGGTTTATATTTTTTCCCCAAATAAATTATATGTGTAAATGTCATAGAAATACAGTAGTTTATGTTCTGATAGAATTCTAAAGAGCATCCTTCGTCTGGTATTTTGTTTGTTTCAGATTATGGGAGCTACACGTACATCCAGTTTACAGGGCCCAAATGGACTATAGCTTCAAAGGAAACCACAAACAGAAAATAAAGAAAAATGAGAGAAAGAAGTGAGCTTGCTCCAGACTAGAGATCTCAGTTCTAGAAATTGCATTCAATGTCACAGACACCTGACCCCACCCTTAGCTAAAATTCAAATAAATTTGCATGTTACCCGCGCAGAGTACAGATAAACCTGCTTGAAAGCCAGCACTTAAAAAAAAAAAAATACTTCTCAAGAATGCTATTTATAATATTTATACGTGTTTTAAGCAGTAAAATGAACGGATCAGAGAACTGGCACAATTTGGACTGTCTTCTGATTATTCCCAGAGACAGAGAACAAGCGTCCAAATCAGTATTTGGGCTAACCTACAGAGCACCAATGTCGATATTTTCTCTACCAGCCATTGAAGTTGGAGACTTGTCATCTCTTCAACAGCTTCAATCAGGACGACACAGTCTCGTGCATTCTGGGAGTACTGAATAAATTCATACGTAAAACATGTTCACATGTTGCCACTACATTTCGCGATCCATTTCCTCGAATTACTCTATCAACAGACACGCCCTAGCTTGCCACTTATAACCACGTGATAGTACTGTTTAACAGGCGTCAGTTGCCTTGCGGCTTTATCACTAGGTTCGTCTGAGCAGGACAAATCGGAGTTTTGTTGCACAGTCTGCTTTCGCCTACTTCCTGAAACCCGCATGGCCTGAACGCAGCCATGCGGTGAAGTCTGTTGTAATCCAAACAGACCGCCAGGGAGTGTTCGAAGTATTGAAAACAATCTTAATATGCCTTGCAATGATTTCCACTGAGCGCCAAAGAAATTAAACTCATGAAGCTGGGAGGAAAATAAGCGGACGTAGCCAAAGTTTCCGAAATATTCTTACATTCCCCTCACCCCAATATCATAGCCAACATCATTGTGAATTGTGCACCCGTTTTTCGCTCTCAGTTTACAGTCACAGGCCTCGAATAATACTAAAACCTTCAAATTCATGAAAAAAATGATTTAATTCAAATTATGCTGTACTACACGAATCAGTTCGATGGTAAAATGAAAAAGGGTATATTACGCGAACATAGTCTTCAAATAGTTCATCGTGGAATACAGGTTGACGCCTCCCTCACTTTACCAAGCTCCATGCGTGTCTATGGTTCTGACGTCTCCACTACTACAATTTTATTGACACCGCTGTTTATTGTGGTAATTTATTTGACAGCAAGTGCTCACTGCATTTTTAATTGTAGGGTACCATTTGTTTCAGGACAGACATGAAGCTGGGTCATATTAATTTAATCGCTTATGTGCGTGTATGATCTTCCTTTCAGTCTTACAGCTTGTCTCTGCAGCCAGAAGAACCTTCAATTTCTAGTTATAACAGCCATAATACATTAGGTTTGTCTGGCGAGCCACGACTCGAGCACACATCTCAGACGGGCGGAGCTATCTGCCCTTTTTCTTCAATACACGAATGCATACGTAAAAAGAATTCCTGTTTGTGATTTGTCAACCTCAGCCCTCCCTCACTGTAGGTAACTTATTAAAAGAGTTTGCGGGCGGAGCCCTACGCTGAGAGGGATATATTGTGTTAGGTACATTATAGCGAGCCGGGCGAAAGACTGTCCTTTTTGATTTTGGAGCAAAACGGGCTTGCCCTTAGCGTCGTACTTAGGGCTGCTTAACGGGGACAAACTGCGGAAAGGGAACCGAAAAACGTCAAAATGCCCGCTGCTACGAAAGACAATGACGGCGGTTGGAAGAAGTTTCTGTGGAATTCGGAAAAAAAAGAATTTTTGGGGCGTACCGGGGGCAGTTGGGGTATGTATGCTATTTAAAAACCAAATATAATTAACACATTTGATGAAGATTGTGATTTTATTGCGGGGGTCTGTCGGCCATACAGACGCCATGCGCAAAGACATGCGAACACGAGGGATTCGTGTCTCTTACCCCCATTTCCTGAAGAGGAAATGCAGCACCTGTTTGATTGGGATTCTTCTAACAGTTGCGTTTGGTTCTTTTTTAACGCATCTACGATAGTTTCCCCACGTTTTAACCCCTGTTGCGCAACATCTGGGCGTTCATGAAAATCCTTGGTCGGCTAATACGGAAATGTTTGAGTTGGGTACACTAGCCAGCACTAGCCAGATCTTCGGGCAATCTCCGTAAAATACGCCGTCGGATTCGCCCCGCGAGTACGGGGTGTCAAGATCGCTTAAAATTGCCCTGCTGCATCTAACGAACATTGTCGTGACTGAGCTATTTTGATTGATGTCCTTTATGAAAGAGGTCATTTTGAAGGACATTGGATGTGGTTATTATTTAAAAGGAGGGGTGTCGATGGTCCTCCTCATGATATTGTTACCCGGTGTAGGCCACTGTAATGTGTTGGCTTTTCTATAATTTAACTCGCATGAAGATCTGATGGAAATATCAGATGGGAATGATGTTTCGATTTAATACCAGGCAAAAAAAGGTCAGCTGTGTGTAGGGTATTGATCGTGGAGGATGCCTTTCCTCTCCAACGTAAAGGGTTAAAAATGCATCAATAGTCCAAGGTGAGTCAAGGTGATGGGGCCTGTTCGTTTGGATCCACGAGAGAAGACATTGTACGCAGTTCTGGTATTGTGGCTGCTAAAGAGGATCGGGTGTAGATGAAGCTTGTAATGGCAATTGATTAACTTGTGCCCCCTCCCTCAATCCGATCTGGCTGGCTGAATTTATTCATCTGCAATGTCACCTTGATGGGCTAATATCTATCATGATAGGCGTTCCGGAGGATAAGTTGCATGTTATTTCTATTATTGAGATAAACATTTTTGGTTGCTTATATTTTACTAACGTCGCTTGACAATATTAAAAGGTGTGAAACGGTTTACGTAGCTATAGACGTAGTCTATACCCGGTCGGTGTTCGGTCTACTGCGGACAAAATAAGTTTAGAATCCCCACTGTGATGGATGCATGGTCATTCCATGCTTGCTGTAGTGAAACAAAAAACATAACTGAAATGTAGACGAGTCACTTGGCCTTCTAGATCAGATGACAGTCGTCTGTTGGCAGCCAAAAGCTTCTTTATTAGACTTTGGTTCTCTACAATTCGATCACTTTCACCAGGCACAATGGTAGAGCACGCAATATAACCAGCAGTTCATGCGACGGTAGCCAAGTCTTGACACATTGTAACGAAGATGCACTCTTGAATCCCTGTCGGACACATCTTGAGTTACTTAAGCGAAACCGGATGACTGAATCCCTGGCCTTTGAAAACGTCCAATTTGTTACTGAGCGAGATCATCTTCCTATTTCATGAGCTAGGTCTACTTGTTGCTTTAACTGCTCCAATATAGTTTGAAGCTAACGCTGGTCGGCTTCACGTCTAAGTACAGTGGTCGTTTTTGTCTTGCTGTTTGATCCTCCGAATTAACTTGGATTTTAGCTAACCTATGGTCTATTTTAAGAATGCCTTCTAGCAATGGAAATTCACGGCAAGGGCATGCGCGCGTTTTCATTTGGTGCGCGGCTCGGTTTACTGCAAGGCGGTCGCACGAGAACTAGCTCTGTGCTGGCTAAGTTAAAAATGCCATGGCAGAATTTAACGCATATTTTAAAACCTAGTCAACATAACTTCATTGTGGTCCAATGTTACATCTGTAACGGGCTCAACTGTCTCTCACTTCGACGGCACCGAACCTACCATAACGGCTCGTGCATGTCACCGATTCTGCTGCTCTTGTGTTATGTAATGGGGAGGAGCTCCATCCGAGATGTGAGAGAGCAGAGCGTGGATTTACGGCGGGCTATTGTTTTTGATTGGCTAATTATCAGCCAAGAGGCATTTGAACTGCATACTGGCTATGGGTCGACGTAGGGAAAAGGAGATCATCCTCTATCTCAGTTTCCTGGGACAATCCACGTTAGATTGGCTACACACGCTTTTTGCTAGAAACTTCCATACAGCACTGTTCACTTATGAAATGATGTGGGGCATATTTTCAGCATTTGAACACTAATATGCCAATACAGGTTTGAATCTCTGAAAATCAAGCTCAGGCACCCGCTGGTTTAGTAAGCTGTGTGTGTTCACACGGACAAGCTTACGCGTACATGGACAGTCATCCATCTACTCATCATCCAGTCCATATACACGTTCCCAAGAGTATTAAGACTATATTTGAAGGGGGTGTAAACTTGGTGCATGCTTGTGACCCTAATTAATTTTGAAATTATTGTGGTTGTATAGGTGTTGGTCTAGCATGCTGAGCAATTGACTCATTTACTACATTTCACATTTTTTATGGGAATTGAGTTCATGTGCTGTTTTTATTGCTTATTAATTATTTTTTTATTGCATTTTCCCATCATTGAGTGTGCTCTTGTGGTCAATATGTAGATATAGTGACAGAATGGGGTACTTTTTGAGGATCAAGGCTCAGCCTTGTGTGGAGTTGTGCTGTAGCACTGTGAATTGAATCTGACAACACTGAACATTGTTTCAGATATTTGGTTACTGGTGACATGGGCCTGCTGTAGCCTTAGTGGTGCCCCAGCTTTCCCCAGTTAAGTAAACAAGGGATTTTGTAAATAAATGTTGAGAAATCCAGTGAGCTTTGCTGCAGTAGATTTTGTGAACAGCATGTTCATTGTTTGTAAGGATTTTGTACCTTACCCAGTTATTACCTCTGCTAACAAGTTGGATGGGGGTTATGTATTTACCTCTGTTTGCCTAACTGTTCATTTGGTAGCAAAGGATAATGGAAAAAATGGAAACTGATTTTGATGAAACTTTGTGGGAAGGTTATATATGAGGGTAGGAAGAGGTGCAGGTAAAGATCAAAGGTCAATACTGCAGAAAAGGTTAATAAAATAATAATTATTTAAAAAATAATGGTGAAAGCAGAGGTATTCACTCCACCCGGTGCCCTTATAGAATCTTTTTTTTTTTTTTTTTTTATATATAGGAATGGTGGTGCATAATGGTGCTGAAGAACTGGCCTGTTTATTGATTTATTTTTATTTTATATTTTTTTTTTTTGCTGTACTCAGTTGTCTATTTAAGCAATGATCTATCAAATTACTTCTCTAGGTTTGCAGTCAATGGTATAATGACGGCATCATTGTTATAGTTGCTTGCTTAGTCTTTGAAGACGGGAAGGTAAATGGTCATATACCACTGGTGGTGTAAAGCAATATGCAGTGTTCCTCTAGTCTAATGGAGCTGTTTGCTTTTCAGCTGACGACAGTCTCACCTACTGGTCACATGTCACTGTCTGTAGTCAGTCTCTGTCTCCATGGAGTAGGCCTACATCCTGTTTGGAAATAAGTGCACTGTGGTGCTTGCTAAATCCTGTGGCTCATGGTTTTTATTGTTCCTGTTTTGGCATGGAACTTCTCGAAAATAATGTGACGAGCAGAGATGACTTCACTGAAATCATTTGTTCTGGCCAGGAAGACAACGGTTTCTCTCATGGCATGTACAGTGTGAGAAGATTTCAGCAAAATAAATAAATAAAATGAAAAAAAAAAAAGGTAATCAAGCAAGAAGAACACGCTGGAATGTATTTCGGACTTGATGAGTGCATCCGCGTCATTTTGGAATGGTTAAGCAGATGCATTAACTTCCTCCTATGGAGTTTTTTTTTTTTTTTTAATATTTTGTTTTGGATTTGAATATAGAATGTGTAAATACAGTCTATCCTATTATGACATCTTCTTCTCTCTTGAGAGGGTAGCCTTATACCATTTTCGAGGACCTGAGCTCATGGTTTGGATTGCTTGTTAAATTTCCAGGTGGGGTTCTGCCCTTGTATACTTGTGCCAAATGCTCAACCAGAATCCGTTTAGTCTATAGCTTAATTACTACATTACTACACAGTATGGAAAATCTCTGGCCAGTATCAATGACTCATGGACCCATGTGGCAGCTGACTTTCTGAAGATGATGTCTAGTAATATAGACTAGTTTAATCAATTTTGAAGTAAAATATGGTTAAAACTGCATTGGCCCTGTACTTTTGTTTGGTAATGGGTTGTATTTTATGAAAATGGGGCAGATTGTTTTCTTGAGCTGTATTAAGACTTCTGTACACAATTTAAATGCGTGGCTTCTGACATTTCACAGTACATTTCAACAGTGGAGAAAAAGTGGAATAACTGGCGTTATCCTTTCTGAGACTCGCGTACGAAGAGGCATTACTGAAATAACACCCATTACTAGCTTGCGCTGTCGCTCGGTTCGCGTTCGCGTTTGCATTCGTCGCGTTTGCGTCTGCGTCGGCATTCCCACTTCGTTTCCGGAGCGTAACTCGAAAATCGTTTGCATGATCTTCCTGTCTGTCCGGATGAGATCAAGTAAAACGAGTAAAAACACATTCTAGTTTAAATTCTAACCTCATCACTTGAATATTGCTTCAGAAATTTAGTTTTGGCTAATGTTTTTCCCATCTTCAGCTGTCCACTTTTGGTATTAATTCATTAATAAATGGGTGGACAGGACACTGCTTTTTGAGACGGATTCTTTTTTCACTTAATGTACAGCATCAGTGGCTCATGACCTGTATTCCTGATAGACTTAAGCATGGAATAGCATTGGCAATGATTGTTTGGCCGTTATTTAACCAGGGAAGATCCATTGAGAATGTTCTTCTCTTCTCTTAGGGTGGCCTGGGGAAAATGCCATGAATGGTTGCGAACAGGGCCTGAAACGTGGATGAAGTCCTTGGAGTGATTTTTGGAGTTATAGGCATTGACCCAATGGCAGAATTTTTTTTTTCCCGTTCTTGATCTATTTGGATGCAAATGAGGTCTATGATGAAAAAAAATTGTTTTACTTGGCCAATTCCAACGCAGCACTATATATTTTTTTACTGGGTCTGAACTTCTAAACCATTTGATGTTTCTCAACAGATATAGATACATCTAGTAGTGAAGATGTGCCTTTTCATACTTCCGCCTGTCTGTCCTTCTGTCGCTCCACTGTGTTTTGTTGCCAGGCAAGATATCAGCCATCCGGCAGCGGGGGATCTGAGTATTTCATGCTTGTTGTTCATCCCGTCGAGGTGAATGAGGATGGATGCTTCTTTTGATCTTTTCAATGTTGGGTTTGGCTGTGCATGGTCAACCTGATGAAGCTGGAGAATGGTTTAGAGGAGCATGTAGTTATTCGGGCCTGCCCTATTGTCTGAAACCCTTCCTTCTCAAGTGTTTCTTTTCTTTGTGCTATTAACTTCTGACCAAGGAGACTGCCTGGACCTTCGGCTTGTTGCCTCTTACCGGTGATCTCTGGAGATTTGGCTAGATTGTCCGATTTCCTTTGCTTCCGGTATCTTGCTGCAACATTTTCAGTTAGCAGATTGAGGAATTTATTGTCTATAGTTGTGGCCCTGGTAGTTTGACTTTATCAAAACGCACAGCGCAAACCTCTTCTTGCCTTGTGGAAACCTGGAAAAGTTGTGCACTTTACACCAGTATGGGAACCAGTATTTTGTTACTAGCCAGTGCAGACCTGCACATTGCAGTATAAATAGGTTGGAGTAGTGACTGCAGAGTTGTTTGCCTTTCATTCTGAGATTGGAATGAGAAACCGCAAATGGATTGGTGCTCTGGGAAAGGAAAAGTAATAACTTTGAATTCTGAGCCAGCTTTTGTTTGTATTTTTGTAATTCACGTGGAAAAATACACTTCCTGCAAGCAAAGGCAGGTCATGTTTACGAGTTTGTAGCAAAAGGTTCAGCTTGTATGGAGCAACCGCGGAAGCCCAGAAGTATAGCAGTTTTATTGCAGTCATAGGCACTAGGAACAAATGGAATAATTTTTGTCCTTTTACTTTTTGCTGTCTTTTTAAACCGTTTTGTCCTCTGGGCTTAATTTAGGTTGAATGGCTGATTATTATTATATTTAATCCTTATTTACCCAGCCTTTGTTAATGCTGCACACATTCCATCTTACAGAAATGCCCTCTTAAGTAAGCTAGAATACCTGTCTTTGGTCATGTTAATTTGTGTACTGCTAGCTGAGTTTTTTTTTTATATGGCAGATCACTTACAGATAGGTATGAGATGCATCTTTTGGAAGGGTAGTCACTGCAGTTGGCTGTACTGTGAAGTGAGGTATCTTGAGCCTAAAGCCAGGATTTTCTATGTCAAGAAAGTGGCTCTCTTAACCTGTCTCTGTGCCTTTCTGGAATCTTTAATTGAGTGCAGGGTTTTTCAAGCCAGCTCAGGCAATGTTAAAAAGCCTGGCTAATGTTGAACTGGCTTTGTAGAACACACCTTTGGGCAGTTATTTATATTATCGCATTTAAAATGGGTACTTCTGGATGGATAAATGGCTGAAAATCATTAATTATGCAACCTGTTACACTGAATCCAGAAAATGCTTGTAGTATTGGCTTCTCACACACACCCAAAAAAAAATCCTTTATTCAGATAAAAGTGGAAGCAGCTGAACTCAACCATGAACAATGTTTACATTGCTATTGATATTATCGGCCAGGCTAATTGGCGCCTATGCTGGCCAAGCTGTTTTCATTTTCGTCCCAGTTTCTAAGACTGTCCTTTGTGTCTTTATCTTTATTGGTCTGTTTTTGGGTGGTGGCTGGGTTTGGTTGGGGTGTGCGGCACCTGTGGAAGCCAAATGGAGAAGGCCATTATTTATGCGTGCCAGTCCAACACCTCTACTGAGTGCCCCACCTGAAACTGCCTTTATGCATAGTGGGTGGACTTAGGAGTTTTGGGAGGGGGAGGGGGAGCATGTGAAGGATGTCCTCTGTTTCACTCGGAAGTTTCTGACTGACAGGAAATGTGAGATTGCTTGTGCTTTCCCCTCATTTTACTTCACAGCAGGACTTTTTTTTTTTTTTTTTTTTTTTTTTTTTTTTTGGCTGGTTACAGTGGAGGAGTAGCTTTGCTGTCAGTTAACCAAAACCCTCTTAATCTACCCTTACCTTGCAGCAAAAATCTTCCTGTTCTACGTGATCTTCTATGGCTGCCTGGCAGGGATATTCATTGGCACAATTCAGGCTCTGCTGCTTACTCTCAATGAGTATAAACCAACATACCAGGACAGAGTGGCCCCTCCAGGTAAGAATGCTGGGATACCAATTGTACAGTTGTTCAGAGAGATGTGTGGGAGCATGAATGCGTGAGTCTGGTGGTGGGAGGTATTTGTAATAAGTTTAGTTTTTTTTTTTTTGATTGGCAGAAACTGGGAATTACCTCAGCAGCTATTTTGAGGCATCTTGGCTTTATTTAAGCATAGGTCTTGACTTGTCTCACTTTTAGCAATAAGCTCTGGAAATCTATTTTAGTTGGGTAGCCGGGGAGTTCCACACACTTGCTCAGTAAGTGTCATTAGTCATGTGCCGGCCGCAACACTTAACCCCTTAAGCGGAAATTCCCGTGAACGTCAGAGTTTAGGTGGGATTATTTTGATATTGTTGGACAATGTCACGTACATATTCTGCATATGCTGGTTACAGCGCTTCATTGAAGCACACCAGGCTTTCATGGAGTGAAATTTTAAAACCCAGAATGCTATGTTTTTATTGCTGCAGAACTGCATAAAATCTAAAATATCAAGATCTTGTGCATCATTTATTCATATTTCCATGTAATTCAGCAGGACGTACAGTATTTGGGATCTTGGTGCACCTGGGGATCTCCCAGAAATTGGAAGTGGGCTAAATTTCTACTGGTTTCAATGAAGCTGCTGCATTTTCTGAATCCACATATGGGAAGTTGAAGAAGTTAATGCTGCTGACTGAAGGTAAAAATATAGATATCCTACCTTTTAGTGGCTTTTTTGCCATGTTGAAATACAAATTGAAATGTGGCTAGCCCAGAGGGTTTTGCACAATAAGTATACAGGAGACATCTTGGGCTGAATGAGTGCTATGTCAAAAGATGGCTCTTGATGCGGCAAAAAGATGCCATCACAATCTGTAACTGCGTTAAAATAAATGGCATAAATGGGACAACTCCAAAAACCTTGATTTTATGTAGTTGCAAAGAAGGCTGACACGCATAAGCCTTCTGTGCACTGAGCAGTGTGTTTTTGGTCAAGTCGCATGACAGTACGTAAGACCAAAAACAGTCAGCAAAAATGTTCATAAATGCAGCTATTCATTCAATTTTTGGTTTTTGCTCCCCGGTGAATCTCTGGAAATGGCACTTGCAGTACTCTTTCCCACCAAACTGCGTGAATGATTTTTGAAAATGTATTACTTTAATATACTCTATGCATTTTCCCATATTTTGTTGTACCAACACATGACCATTTCAAAAAATTATAAAAATGGCCACATGGGTTTGTTGGTGGATCAGTGATTTTTTTTTTTTTTTTTTTTCCCTGCGGTGGAAATACTGTAGTTCTTTATCAAGTAATTGTTGTTCATTTGTGCAAATTCCACACTCTGCTCCTGATAAGCAATTGATTGGGTGCTGATTGGATTATTTATGGCCGTGTGGAGATCACTGATGCTTGTTGGGGGTCGACAGAATACAAAATGGATTGACCCAAAATGGTCATCACTTCACTCATTTTTAATGGACTCATTTTTTGTTTCTGTTTCGGTTTTTAATTGAAATCTGCTGACATTGAATGCTAGACGAGAATTTTAACATTAAATGGGCATATTTGGAGCTTGGGGAGTTACTGTTGCTACTGCTACAAATTCTTTGTCTGCATTTTTGGGCTTTTGGACTACAGTATGGCAATGGTTGATTCATTTACAACTTCATGTGCCATGTTAAATTTCTGAATGAAATCTATTTCCTTACAGCATACTAGTTGAATGATTTCAGATGTGTTGCTTAAAATTGATGGTTTTTTACATTTAAACTTGATGATTCTCCTCAACTTCACCCAGATGCCTTTGTTTTCATTTCAAATTTACATGCTTTGTATTTGCCTCTGTAGTTTGGTTTGTTTGCATTTGCATTTTGAAGCTGCTAGTGTTGATTTGAAATTTAGCATGGGTTGAATTTGTATGCAGGACATTAAAGTGTACCATTAGCCACGTTCATGTGCAGACTTTTTCATTCAGAATAAAATCATTCTGATTCATGATTGTCCATGAACAATGTACTTGAACGCTACATAAACTGATTGGATAGCCAACCTTTTTGTATATCTTTTATCTGCAATTGTATTTTGAAAAGTTAAAAGCTGGCCAGGGCTGCACCACTTTGTCTTTTGTTGAAATGCTGCACATGATTGTATTTTAAATGCCACACAAAATTATGGATAAAAGAAACAAAACCATATTTAATTATTTCATGATGAAGTGAGCAATGAGGTTGCATGGTCAGTGAGAGCTGTTCAGCACAGCAAACCAGAATGAGAATAAGTGGTCATGTGACCACCTAAGAGTGTAGCACTCTGTTCAAAGATTTTCTAAATTTCTATTGACATTGTGAAGCCTTCTTTTAGAATAATTCAAAGTGAAAAAATAAATTTGGCATAAACCGTCTCACACACATTACATTAATTTGTTGAAAGATTTGATAATTTCTGTAGAAGTGCTGCCCCCAAAAGTGATTGCAATGAACAGCCTTAATTTAAATTTTTGCTGGCGCCCCCCAACCCACCTCTTAACTCCCGATTCTCATGGGGAAACGACTCAATTCTATCTTCTCTGGAGAAGTAATGCCATAGGGAGGACAATTATGATAACACCATTTATTTGGTTTAATGGCCTGGAATATTTTTATACCTTGCCACAAAATGGATGGGGATGTAGAAATGAGTGTTGTTCTTCCATCTGTCTGTGTGTCTGTCCATCACGCTTCTTTTCTGGGCCAGAACTCCTAAACCGTTCCATGTTTCTCAACGAAATTTAACCCTTTGGCCTTCAAGCATGTTTCACATAGATAGTGAAGCTATCTCCATGTTTAGAGAGCTCTCCTGTTGTCAAGGGTGAAGCGTTAAGAAATGTTTAACAATCAAAGAAAATTTTTAGATAAGAATTCCATAAAGAATTTTATGAAATACATATTTAAAAGGCTCAAAACCGGCATTGGGATCCATATTTCTTATTGTTAATTATGATCGAATTCAGCCCTTCTGCCTCAATCTACGTCACTTCCAGTTTGTCGTTTTTAGACACGGGAGTGTAATTCTCTCACAAAAATGGCTCCAAAAGTAACTGTAATGTGTGTATATATGTATATATTTTTTGGAAAATTGAGTTTCTAAATAATTTTACTAAACATTGATTCACTCGGGCTCCAACCTGCAATGTACACTTTAAGAATTCAAGCATGTTGTAGGTAATTTCACGATTTTATTCACCTCATTTTTGAAGCCCTGTAGCTCTGACACTATAAGTCCATTCATCTTACAGTAATTAAAAAGTTTGTAGGGAATTGTTCATAGTATCAGATGGTGCCAATTATGTTGGTATGATACCCACCGTTTTGGGGTAAAAAGCATGAAAATGTTTACGAAGCGCAACAGAACCCTCAACATCAGAACCCTCCGACCGATCGCCAGAATCATCGTTCTTTTCATTGTCACTCGGTTCAGAGCCGAAATCTTCATCCCCTGAGTCCTCATCGGCAAATAATTCCTCAAGTACTTGGTCCACATTCATCCTGAATTCACAAAAAAATCAGCACTTTTCAAGCGAAAATTGTGCGGTAAATTTCTACTGGAACACCATGTGTATTTGGTACCAAACGATTGCTCTGTGCGCCGTCTATCATTAGAGAAGCAAATGAAGGGTTTGCGCGCCACAGGCATAGAGAAATCGCAGAATTTCAATGCATTAGTATTGTCTCGACCCAGGGTCGAGACCGAATTCTGGAGGTAGTATTTCCGACCAACTTCTGAATGGTGCAGTTCTTGTCTCGACCTAGGGTCGAGACCGACTGTCTAAGGGTTAATACTTGGTTACATCTAATTGTGTTGATGTGAATTTTTATTCCCCACCAGGCGAAAGCCCAAAAGGGAGATTATGTTGTGGCGCAGTTCTTCTGCTGTAGCGTAAGGCACTTGGCTGGTGAAATGAACTCCTCCTACCGTTATCATAGGACATCCCTGGAACTTTGCACAAATGCTGCAGATTGACTGATGATACGCATATCGCAGTTGCGACTCTGGTGGGGGATGTTGCGCTCATGGAGGTAATGTAATAGAACTGGAGAGAGCGAGGAAGTCCCACCCCTATTACTTTCAATGGGAGATGCTAGGCTAGCTACTTCAGCCCAGGAAGTATGGATTTGACCGACGCCATCTATAAAAATGGCGTTCCATGGGTGCTTATTTCCGGCACCATTTCATAAGATTGCCAATCTGATCACACAGCACAAATGGCCAAGAAAATGTGTCGTCTGTGTGGATTGGCGAATGTGTTAGAGGGGAAATGACGAGCAACGCGCTGTTAATCCGAACGCCGCGACGCACTATACACTCATTGGCTGAACTGCTGCAGTCAGAGCAACAGCTGGACAACCAAACTCGTGCACGAGCTGTCATCAAGCTCTAAGTAGCAGTTCTTATTTTACAGGCCCGCTTGAAAACATCCAACAGTTGCGTCAGACAAAGAGCAAAATAATGAAGGATTACCGAGTACATTTTCTTTTGTTTTCACTTTATTTGGCAAGAAAAAAATGCACTTTTCAATTGGTGTCTATGCAGTTCGCGCGGCTTTGGCCACAAAATTGCATCCTTGGGAAACGCGGAAGCAGGAAGCTAACATGCTAACTGGCTGAAGCAAAGGTACTTCCTCGTTCTCTCTGGTTCTATTATATATCTCTATGGTTGTGCTCTCAGAGCGCTCTTGTCATACTTTCATCCGTCCACCTGTCTGTCTGTCTGTCCCTCTGCTGTGTTTTGTTTCCTGATCTGATATCAGCCTGTGGCAGGAGATTGAGTATTTCATGCTTGTTTATTTAATTTCACTGAACCAATAAGTATGTGGATACTACAGCTTTAGACCTGTCTGGTCCCACTTCATTTGACTTCTCCCAAACTTGTTTAGACTGCTTGTCGTTTTTGCACTCATCCAATCATTTGGCCATGTTGAATTTGTTTAAAATTTTAAGCAAGAAGCTTGCTCCCACGCACTCAACCATGTATGCGTCATGACGCCATTACTGCATGTAATAAGCATGTGCTGACAGATCTGAGTGCAAAAGGCATTCCAATCCAGCATTTATATGGTCATCAGACAGATTATCAAATGGACAAAACGGCCTCATTCGATCAGTTTAGATTTTGTCGGATTGGGGTATTTCATTCAGATCGAGGTGCTTGCATGAGGATTTTCATTCTGATTGAGTAGCTCACGTGAATTTTGAGTTCAGTTGCATGAGGTTGAAGTTTTGTCAATAGCAACTATGCGTTCGGGCATTTGTAAAACGCGTCATTTTTATGTGAATTATGAAAGGTGTTTCTAGACATTCTTTCTCTAAAATGTGTAACCACTGGATTATCCTCAAAGAGGAAAAGCACGCTATGCTTCATATGCTCTGTGTAATAACTTCATTTTTAATGGAACTTTGGTATCAGGAATGTAAGGCCTGCTTATTGTGACTTGTCTTCAGGAAAAGGCTTACGATTCGCCAGCTTCACCGAAGATTGTGCCCAAGTTTGGGTTAATTAAAGCTCATTCCATTGTTTCTCTAGGACTTTCTGACCTTAATGGAGTCTTTGATGCTTTACCCTTTGACTGTTATTTTAGAGCTACTGCTATGCTCAAGAACCATTATGAGGTTCCTGGTGGGCTGTCTCATTTGTGCCCCTTGCGTAAATGTGTGCATGGACACTGTAAAGAAATGCATACATTCACGACATTTGCATGCTCACATCGCAACATACAGCACATGTGATGTATTCATATGTGTTTTAATAGTGCATAAGTGAGAAGGTGTAGATGTGGGAATTTAAGTGGGCCTTTTTTGAAAATACAAAAAAATTTAAATGAAGAAATCATAATCATATTTTGAAAATGGCAGTTCCCACATTGCCCATTGTCCATTGTAATGAGCGGTTGGCCTTTGTCTTGGCTTGCTTGCCTGGTACCAGACTCCCTTTGTGTGGCACACACTGTCTGCTGCCTGGCTGATAGCTGATATTATTATTAGCATTTGTAATGGCTTGGCTATGATAATGACAGTTTCAAACTGGCCAATTTTCAATCTCCTCCCACACTTCATACTGTAAGTGTGAGTGCAGTATGACAATGTTGATCAGAGCTACCAGGGAAACCACATGAACAGTTTGTCAAGTATGCTGAGCTTTGTTTTCATTGGTGGTTTTGAAAAAGAAAGGAGCTGGCTCCAGCTTTAAGCTCCACCCTCTCACAATGTCTGCTAAAAGTTTCCATTGTGAGAGAGAGAACCATGTGAGCTGGGGGAGTTCTACCCGCCTGAGCCAGAAGTGAGGAAGTCAATGTATGCTGCTGTTTTCGTCCGATTAACAACCCCACACGTTTCTGAACCATTTTACACCCTCATTAAAAATTGTTTAATGTTATAAAATATGCTTCCGGTAATTTTAATAACTTTTGAATGATTAAAAGAAGGGGTAGCCTGATATTGGATTAAAAACAATAACCGAATGGCAGGAAATTTGATCCGTTGCTGCTTTTGTGTGCGTGCGTTTCATTGAGGAAACATTTTTCTTTTCTTCTCTGCTTTGGCTCCTCCTATTTGGTGTAGTCTGTATGCCAGACCGGCCCCTGTCTGTTTGTTTCTGTGGAAAATTACTGCCACATGGCACACACCCCTAATATACATAAGCCCTCCAAGGCCTTGAGTACAAACTGACGGGTAGCCTTTCAACATGCACCTAGTCTTGTAAAGAAGTACTTAGTGTCTCTGTTGCTGTGTGCCTGGAACATACAGTGCTTTGCGAAAGTATTCACCTCTGTCTCGTTTGTTTCTATTTTACATATTTGTCACTGTTAAATGTTTCAGATCAAATTGATTTTACTATTGGGTGAATGTAATCGGAGTAAATGCAAAATGCAGTTTATAAATGATCATTTCAATATTTCAAGGAACAAATCAATCCAACTATACCTGGCCGGATGTGGTTGCCTGGAATCCATACATATCAAGTGCTGGTGGCTCCCAAAGGTCACACTCTGATATGTCTGGCCTCAGTCGGTAGGCCAGCGTTTGACTTTCAAATATTCGCACAGAATCCATGCAAGGTCTGTGATTGGCTCACAGTCGCAAGGTTGCCCCACCCCTTTAGATAGACTTGCATCCTGAATGAATTGATTCCAATGGGGAGAAGTCAACGTGAGCAGAGATTATCACCGATTATTTTGCCCCATTATCACAGAATTAAATACTGGACTTACATTTCACGGGCTGCCTATCTTCCAAACATTCTGGTGCTGCAATGGCATTTTTAAGACCAACAGATCAGGAGAAAATGAACTTTGTTCGAGACCTGTGTCTCTCTCAGCAGCGGTCACGGAACATCTGGCAATACAGAAATACAGTATGGACTGCAGCAAACTACGAATTAAACTTTCAAACTGAAATAATGCTTGTGTTTATATGTTCAGTGATACTGTTATTGCCATCAATGTTTAATGGTTTTTAAAGGGAAAAGGAATATATTCGATCGCTATGATCTTGTACTGGATTGATATCTGATATTAAACAAGCGGAGAAAAGCGGCAAAATAAGCGTTGGCCATCCATGTTAAAAATGCCGAAACGTTGTGCAGCAATAGGTTGCAATAATAGGAACAAGCTATCCATCTTCTCTGTTCTGAATAAAGTAGACAGGCAAGGATTAGCAAATTAGCAACTGTCCTATTACATACCAGCTTCAAAGGCTTAACCTAGCTGATGCCCTTCAAGCTATAGCTAATGCCAATTACAGTGAAATACGTTACGTAATTTGAGTATTATTTAGTTTAGCCTTTTTTTATACCGGGGAATCCCACTGAAATAAACAAAATGCAGATATGGCCAAATATTATCCTGTTCAAAACCTAACAACCACTCCAAGAGTAAACGCAAGCAGGCCACATTCTAATTTTTAAGCTCATGTCAAATAACATTCACGAATGCCGTAGCTAGCCAGCTAACTCACGAAGGTTATGAGTACAGCCGTTAGTTGTGTTGTAAAATTCCTGATGTAGCAAAGTAAAAGGAAATATACATGCGACATGCAGATATAAGACGGATACTTGTATATCCCAACGTTTAATTGCTCGCCTACTTGGCTACCACTTCTGACAACAAGACGTGACAGATAACCCGGTCAGCATTCAGGCGCCGCGCGATTGGTGGTTCTCGCCAAAAGGTCACCCAATCAGCCATGAGCAGAAAATATTAATATTTATATATCCAGTTCATTAGTGACCTAAGGGCTAAACGCTGGCCTATACGACTGAGGCCAGACTATATCACTGAGTGACCAGCATTTGATATAGATGGATTCCAGGCAACGAATGTGGGGGGAAATTTAATTGACGGTTTGATTCAATTTCACAAGTCACCTGGGCATGATTGCTGCTTGCTCAGTTGAGTCTAAACATCACTGAATAGAACCTGTCTTCTGATTGGCAAAATGTATATGTGATAAGCAAAAATAGACAAAAAGTAACAAATTATAGTACAATCTTCAGAAAATTTGAGAAACAGACATTGACATCTCAGTCTTTAAAGGGTTACAAAGTCATTTCTAAATCTCTCGGACTCCATCGAACTAGGGTGAGGGCCACTATCTACAAATGGAGAAAACTTGGCATGGTGGTGAACTTTCTCAGTAATGGCTGGCCTCAGGATATTCCTTTTAAGAGTGCATAGATTACTCATCCAGGAGGTCACAAAAGAACATTGACAAACTGCTAAAGACCTGCGGGCCTCACTTGCCTCAGTTAAGGTTAGGGTTCATGATTACAGAATAAGAAGGATACTGGGCAAAAATGGCATTCATGGGAGAGCTGCAAGCTGAAAAGCCCTGCTGACCATAAAGAATACAGAAACTTGTTTTTAATTTGCAAAAAAAAAAAAAAAAAAAAAACCTTCATGACCCTCAAGATCTTTGGTATACTATTCTGTGGACTAAGGAGTCCAAAAATGGAGCTTTTTTGGAAGACCTGGATCCACTTACATCTGACAAAGCCAACCCAGCATTCCACAAAAAGAACATCATACCAGCAGTCAAGGATGCTGTGGTAGTGTGATGGTCCGGGGCTGCTTTGCTGCTTCATAACCTGGGCGACTTGCCATAATTTATAGAACCACAAATTATGCTCTCTGTCGGGAAAATCCTGAAGGAGAATGCTCGGCTTTAAGTCCTTAAGTGGCAGCGCAGTTGGGTTATGCTGCAGGACAATGATCCAAAGCCCACAAGCAAGTCCACCTCTGAATAGCTCAAAAGAATTGTTTTGGAATGGCCTAGTCAAAGTCCTGTCTTGAATCTTATTAAGACGCTGTACTGTATAGCATGACCTTAAATAGGCAGTTTGTGCTCAAAATTGCTCAAGTGTGGCTGAATTAAAAGAATTCTGCAAAGAAGAGTGAGCCAAAATTCTTCCGCAATGATGTAGAGGGCTCATTGCCGGTTATTTCAAACATTTGATTGCAATTGTTGTTGACAAGGGTTGGACAATTAGGTTTAGAGGGGCAATCATTTTATTCATTTTTTTATTTATTTATCCCCCCCCTCCCAAGAACTCAGGAACGGGGCAAATACTTTTCTACAACACTGTAGTATGAAAGGACAACTGAATGATGAATGGAAAGTTTGGTATAATTGGTCTTGGTTAAAAAAAATTCTCCTATCAAGGTGGACTGAATCAATGAATAAATAAACATGATCAGTTTTATATTGATGCTTAATTGCTTTTAGAATTGGATGACGGGGCTATGAAAGTCTTTTTATTTATTATTTATTATATATAATTTTTTTAACTGACTAACCATGTTGAAGCACACATGCATGAGGCTTGAAGAGTTGCATATGTTGCGGGTTCTGCTTGTGTGGTTGTAGCAGTGCCAAAATGGCAGACAGAACTCTTGCTTCAGTGGGCACATTCGTTCCATTAACTGAAAATCTGCTTGGCCACCATAAGATGTCTAGAGATTTTGCTTTTCAAACTGAGGAGTCGTTAAATTTATGATGGGAAAGACGCTGGATGATGATTAGGTGGACTGCCAGTTGTGAGCACGCAGAGCGCTCCCCAGCTGTGGCGTTTTGAATATCTGAGTGACCATGAAACTAGCAATGCGCTTCAGTGTTCTGAGGAATAAAGGATCAATGCGCCCTTTGGTAGTGAGGGTTTGTATAGTCTTTGAAAGGAAGAAGTCATTTATCCCTTCAGTGTTTGGCCTGGGAAAAACTAGCTTGCTAACTAACTGGTCCAAAGTAGCAGCAAGTGATGAATGGCTCTATCAGTCGGAGTTTAACCTGATGGCTCTCTGCTCGATGCACAGTAACCAAAGGCATTCAGTTGCTACAAAAATATAGATCGTTGCTAATTCTATTAGTACATCTGTTAATTGAATTTCAGGCTTCTGATTTTGATGCTGCATGTAGGTCTAGATGCATTGCTTTTCTAAAAACAACATAGAATTTCCGGTAGCCCACCGATGGCTCGCTTGAGAGGTAATGAGGATATATTTGCCAGCTTATCTGCTTTCTGAATTCACGATTGTTCACATTCAGTTGCTAGCTTGCTTAATAAATCGTTATTAGTGCGACATATCTGGACAATATCCTGTGGTCACCCTGGTAAACGTGGGCTAAATAAGACTCCCCCACAGGGGAGAAATGCAACCTCAAATGGCTTTTCTTTCCCTGCGGTAGTCAGTGATGCCATAAGGTTACTGCAGAATGCCTCGACTCTATTTTCTTGATGCTTTTATAGTGGTTGCAAAAGAGATCCATTATAAGGTTGCGCTAATTTCCTGATGCAAATGCATACTTGGAAATACAGACTGAACACTCAACACATTAAACTTTTTCAACTTCCTCCCTTAATTTGGTTCAAAGTTAGTCTTTTTCTATGTTGTAGGACTATGTCACACATACTCTTATCTGCTGGTTGCAGTGCTTTACAGAAGCTACATCACAAATACTGAGACAAATATTCAAATCCAGGTTATGTTTTTCGGGCCACAGCATTACATCAAACAGAGAATATCTAGATCATGTACATCATTTTATACTCATTTCCTTGTAATTCAGTAGGACATATTTGGGACTGTTGAAAACCTTGGGATCTCCACTAGAATTTAAAATGGGCCTGAAATTCCACAGGTTCGAATGCAGCTGCTGAATGTTCTGAACCCATATATGAGTCCATAGTGTTTATGGGAATAATGAGGTTTGTGGATATTGTGAGGAACATGGCCATTTTAAGCAAAGAAATAATTGTTTTGTTTTTTTTTTTTTTTAACATTAATTTAATTGAATGTACAATTAAATAATTGAATGTCTGATGACCACAACAATTAATGGATGGAAATAGAATATGCTCCACTTAAGAAAAAATCTCAATCTGAGCTTAACTATGATTTTCATGTTTTCCACAACAGCTGAATTGTGGTTCAAAAAATAGCAGTTTAAATACCCAGCTTTTGCTACATCAGGGTGTGGCTAAATCGGGCTAATCGTGTCTTATTTAGGCTATAGATTGATACGAGCGTAACAGCACAATTTGCATACTAATCTTAAAGCTTTTCCTTCTTAAGGTTTCACTTGTCTGCTGTAATGGTCACTTGGGAAGAGAAATTCTTAATACCACAACATGATGTTCAGTTTGAAATTAAGAGTACATTTTTACATATAACGCATGATCTTATGTATAAAATTCATGTGATGAATTTGACATGGTAAGTTTTTCAGTGTATTTGGCAGATAACTGTTCATTTCTTTTCTTGACTGTTTATCTTATTCTGATTTCTCCCCCCCTCTCAGGTTT
The DNA here is from genome assembly GCA_029692085.1 of Gymnothorax javanicus. Lineage (NCBI taxonomy): Eukaryota > Metazoa > Chordata > Actinopteri > Anguilliformes > Muraenidae > Gymnothorax > Gymnothorax javanicus. The sequence continues at coordinate 36,170,275 of CM056210.1, read as the reverse complement.
AACGCATACTCCGCGCTCAGAAAAATCGGAGCTCTCTTTCAACTTGCACGATAACAAGACCTATATGAAGTACGTGAAGGCTATGCATGCCTTCCTGGGTGCATATAATGACACTCAACAGCTGGACAAGATGATTTTTGAAGATTGCGGAGGTAAGCATCTCCTTTGTCTGTCTAGTTTCTGTGGCCACATTGGGGGGGGGATTGGGGTGGTTTTTTGTGTGTGCAGCGGAGAGGTTTTTGGGGGGATGTGGGTGCTTTTTCTGTTGCCAAGAGTATTGGATCCTCTGCTAATGGCAAGAGCTACTATTGTTTCTCTCAAGGAACTTTTTTTTTTTTTCCCTTTTCGCTATTTGATGACTCCACTAAAGATGAAAATTTTTATCTGTGAAACGTGCTGAAAGGAGAATAGCTATGGCAGGATGCGTGAAAAGGAATGGACTTTCTCAAAGACGTCACTCTTTAGTTAAACTCTAGGCCAGTGCTTCCCAAACCTCTCCTGGTGTACCCCTTGTCCTGCATGCTTTAGATCTCTCCCTGCTCCAGCACAGGTGATTCAAATGATCAGGTCATAATTAACCCCAGAAGCTGCTTGATAATAAGTGAATCATTTGAAAAAAAAAAAAAAAAAAAATTAAATCATGCAGTACAAGGGATATGCCAGGAGAGGTTTGAGAAACACCACTGTAGGCCTTGGGACCTAATTTTTTTCATAGGAATTATTGGCAAATGACCTTGATTGATGAAACGGCAGGCAAAGAGTGATTCATTTGATCTGTTTATACCCAGGTCATTTGTACCATATCTCAAAAGTTTATTCTCCCTATAAAGAGTCACCTGAAAGCATGAGGTCTCAGCAGCTTGCATTATTTCAAAAACTAGTGTGTCCGCCCTTCATCTTGATCACGGCCTCAAGACTTTCTGGCATGAAATGTACCAAATTCTTCAGAGCAGAAGGCTTAATCTTGTCCGATTCCTTTTGTTGCTCTTGAGTTGAGCTGTTCATGGTGGTGGGCGATGGGCTACTCTGCTGTATAGGATTCCCCAGCAGTTTCCAATCGGGCTGAGATAAGGGGAGTTGGGTAACCGTTCCTCCCTCTGTAGGAATCCAGAAGGGTGGTTGGGACGCCACTGCTGGGTTGGCCGAACAGTGTGAGCCGGGGCACCATCTTGAACAAACACCGATTCCAACCGCCTATTGAACATTTCACTGGTGGTTATGGGCCCAGACTTCTTTATTCCGAAAACTGGAGGCAGTGACTGCTGCGGGATGTTGTCCAAATAGTACTGTGTATTAATTATGGTCACCTGACACACTTTGCCCAGTTCAGAGAGGCCTGAAGTTGACATGCGCTCCCCCCCACACACACACACGCACACACCATGGTATGGATACTAGCCTTCGCGTGTTCAGATGGCCAATCTTTTTCAAGACTGTCGGAGTAAATTCAATCATTCTGACTATTTGAGGTGGGAAATGGGTACTGGGGGCATCACAGAAAATCCTGTTCTCCCAGTCTAATTGGGTTAAGTGTAACATACTTCTTTGCAAAAGCCCGTCTCTCACCGTTCTGTAAACTGGAAAGTCGTGGAAGTATACGCCTTGCGTGCCCTTTCCAGATTTGCTCTTGGCTGTGATGATTCCACTTGCGAGAACTTTCAATAACTGAGTCAAGTAGTAGTAGTCAATACACTAGTCAAGTAGGAAATTTATTGACTAGAAGATAAAATGGATGAAGAACCCCAAAACACCTGGTTGACACATTTGAGAAATTGACATGCAAATATGTGGACCACTGGGGAGAATGAACATATGAGACAGTGGATTCTTGAGGATTTAAGGGCATTGTCCTGTGCTTCAGTGTTTTTGAAAATGTAGCAGTCCCCTAAAAATGCTGTATGTTTTACCTGACTTCTTGACTAGCATTTTCTTGACTCAAAAATGTGGAATATCTAATTGAAAACTGACTGAATTGAAATAAATTTGATCTGTGCTTGATTTTTGGCCAGTCTAAGCACCACCATCAGGTGAAATGACTCTTCATTTAGAATTTATTTTAGTTTACCTATAAGCAGCAGTTGGTGCCCTGGAAAGGATCTCTATGAATTGCTTGACAAGCGTATGCTCTGTGCATCCCAAAGGTGAAACGTATAGAGGATGGAGACTAGTTTACAGCTGATACATGTGAATGCCCAGGTTTTATTTGGCAAAAAAATTGTGGAAGTTTATGGCTCTGCTGTGGGTTTCAGAAGGCAATTGATTCAATGTCATATTTCCATTATTCATTTAGACACTCCATGCAAAAAGGGAATGGGTATTGAAAAGTTTGGTGTCCCCGTCCATTTAGCATGGTTAACTGCTGGCAGTGAGTCCTTATAAGGGATGGAAACCATCCCTGATGGTTGCAAATCAACTGACTGATTTTTTTTTTTTCTTTTTTTTTTTTCTTTTTTGTTTGCTTCTGGGAAAAAATGTGACTCAGACTATTGAGAATCCTGTGTAGCCTCTGAGGTAGTTCAAACTGTAGAGTAATTTTGTTGGAAGTGGATGGAAACTTTAGTACATCCATCTCGGTGCAAGTGATTATTGGACTCTGAACTTTGTATGGCTTCACATATCTAGCATCTTGCACCATGCTGTGGTAACCAAGGACACTTTCATTATTGTATTAAGGACTGGTTTTTTATGATTTATTGTATTCATGTCTGCTTTTGGGTGAAACAAGTGTTTTAGCTGCAGATCAGTGAGCGTCAAACTAAATTTCTACTATCAGTGTCCCAGAATGAGTTGCCTCATGTTCACATTCCTGTTCTGCCCAAACTCACTGTGTTTCCTATAGCTTTCGATATGTTTGCCAGCAGAGATCTTGAATTTTACTGAGGCATGAGACTATGCAGTCACACAATGTGATACTCAAACAGTGTCATACTTAAAGGCATTCAGAGAACAAATTTCCTAAAAAAAAAAAAAAAAACAGTGCAGACTCATACAAAACTACTCCCTCTCAGTCATTGCTTATGACCCACTAGAACTCTGTGGCAGTGTATCTCCTTGCCTGTATTATCTTATTTTTCTGTTTATTCTACGTTTCGGGGTGTCCGCCTTTGGGCAGTAGTTGTGCAGCCCCCAGCCAGTAATGGCTTGCAGGATGTGAGGATGGGTCATAGCGCTGCACTGCAATGTAGTGCTTCTGGTATTTTTTAGCTGAAGAGTAGTCAACTTTGAATGTTGTGTTTACCAGCTGCAACTGACACATCCTACTGTGTCTTTCAGTAAAATATGGCTTTTGTCTGGACATTCAGACATTTCCTCCTCAAATAAGTGGCCGGGGCTTCATGATTGGGGGTTTTTTTTTTTTTCTTCTTCTTTTTTTCTTTTTGGTGTTATGGTATGAAGTTCCTTGAAAAAATGATCACCTTTAGCTTTCATTTTAATATAGGAATGCACTTAAAGGAACAATTGTATGTGGTTCCTTATTCACTGACTGGCCCATTTTGCTGAGCGTATGGACTGAAGTACGGTTTGGTGCATTGCTGGATTTTATCTGTGTGTTTCAGAGACTCCCAGGACATACACGGACAGGGGGCCCCTGGATAATTCCCAGGGGGGCAAGAAGGTCTGCATGTTCAAGAGGTCTTGGTTGGACAAGTGCTCTGGCCTGGAGGACCAGTACTTTGGGTTTTCTCAAGGGAAACCTTGCTTGATCGTCAAGCTGAACAGGATCATCAATTTTCGACCAAAAGTAAGAGGTTTTTTTTTTTTTTTTTTTTTTGTATCTATTAGAGCTCCAGGTTATTTAACAATTCAGCCATCAGACATAAGTAATCCAGTATTTTTGGCGCATGGTTCCCCACACTCCTTGAATCCTCAAATGTGGATTCCACAAGCCCTCAAAATTCTTGAGCAATACTTGATGGATTTTGATGAGAAATTTTAGTGATATAATGGATGAAACATTTCAATTTCTACGTTAGGTGCGTAAGTATTTGGACACTGTCAACTTTAATGTTATTTTACCTGTCAACCATGGAATACTGTAGTTGAAATTGAGTAATCAATGTAAGGCCTTTGCTTTTTTTTTCCCCTCAACATTGAGTGATTCTGTAATTCTTTCCTCTTCTTGATTATGGAAAAAAAAAAAAATGGTATTAATTGAAATAATTTAATCTAACTTGTTTGAGATGCATTTCATGAGGCCAGAATGTTAAGCAGATGAACAAAAATTGTTCTGTGTCGTAATTATCTGATTTGTTTTTGTGCTATGAAGGGGGGGGGGGGGAGCTTGATTAACATCCTCTGAGTGCAGTGATTCTATCATTTTTGCTTGGGGTTGTGCTTTCTTAGCAACCAGGTGCATATCTGAAAGAGACCAAAATTTTCTTATTTTTAAAGCATTTAAAATGAGGGGGGAAAAATGTATTGCAAGAGCATTTTGCCCATGTATGACAGTCTACCCTAAAAACAATCATATCACTGGAAGGAGCCTGTTTTTAATTTGTGAATGCACAAACTATGAAGTTGGTACCTTGAACCAAGCTATATTCATTACGGCATTGAACAAGGGACCATTTTCATTGGTTATAGTCATGCCAAACCATGTGCAGGTTAGCAGGGTGTCAGGTGACCCTAGTTTCATTTAGGATTTGGGTGGGAATCGTCCAGAAGTGATGGAACAAAGTGCTGTGTCATCAGGAGCAGAGTACAGCGGCTAGGCATGCACCTGGGCGTAACGACGTGTCCGACTTTGTGCTTAAAATTATGGCCAAGTTAATGTTAGGACTTGTGCATTAGTAAGACTTGTCTACTTTAGGCGTGAGTCCGAAGGTCAGATTTGCCTCTATGGTAACGGCTAAGAACGGGGAAAAATTAATGATCATGGAGACAAGGAAAAACAATGAGTGCGTTGACATGGACATGAGTATCCCTGTTATTATTGGGTTTTCTTAGGCATCTGGTTTTTGTCTTAGTGCATGTAGACGCTATATTCTTATTTCAGAAACCTAGATGACCCATTTTCTCTGTTTTGAGAAACCCGAATAACGTAGCTGGAGTACTCCTTGAGTAAATGAGACATTGTTACCAGCATCTTGTCTGGTTTTCTTGCCTCTGCCGATTACCTATGCAGGTGTTGTTTCAGTCAAGTGACGCGGCTAATTGCATTGTCAATCATACCTCAATGGAACATAACATTTTTTTGACTGTGCTTCTGTAAACTCCAAACTGGTTAGCAACCGAACGATATTTGTCACAACTGCTCAGTTTGGTTTCTTGTATCAGTAATCGAACTCTTGCACGTACTTCTGTTTCCTCCGGTCTCATATACGTAGCCAGTGAAACGATGCCCTACTCGTGCGGAGGTTGTCTCTCCTCTCAGAATCGCTTAACTCCATTATTACGAACCTGTCCCACTAGTTACAGCCGTGCATCTTCAACAGCTGCGCTCTGGTCGTATGTGGTCTGCAGTCAAAGTGAATGTTTAATGTTTCCTGTAGCTCTTGTCTCCCATTCCTGGCGATGAGGTGGAGAAGCCAAATTCGCTACCTGATGTTAGTGCGTAATAGAGTAGAGGCTGCTGTGCCAAAGTGTTTAATTTTTAATTCCTTAAGTGAAATTAATTTCAGGTCAACAAAGGAAAATCAGATTAATATTTTCAGAGTTGCCAGATTGTGTTTTCAACATTACAGGTAGCTACGCAAATAGAATGCAGTGGTAAACAGTAACCAGGATACTTGTATTTATGATGTGTACGGACTGTTGATATAGACAACCAGATTTTTCTGTGTTCCATGTAAACGCCATATCTGGCATACGATCACAACCATATACCTCATAACCGGGATACGGTCACACTTTAGATGAAGTGTTGCTCATTAAGGCTTTATACAGCGTGCATAATGCCTTCATAAATGAGACATAATGTCTTCATAAATCATACATAAGCAAATCTCATGCTTTGTAAAGGGTGAAATAACTCATCCTTATTCAGCATGTGATGCCAGATGTCATATAACTGACAATGTCACTTAGCCAGTGGCTAAATATTATAAAGGGTGACATTGTCAGCTAAGTGCCATTGTCACTGTAACCTCTGGCATCACATGCTGAATAAGGATGTGATATTCCACCCTTTAAAAAGCATGAAATTTGCTTATGTATGGTTTATAAAGACATTATGTCTCATTTATGAAGGCATTATACATGCTGTATAAAGCCCTCATGAGCAACACTTCATCTAAAGCGTGCCCCCGGGATACTCATGTCCATGTAAACGCATTCAATGATGGCAAAGAGTCTTACTTCATTTACAACAAAAGATGAGAAAGTCATCTGTGATTGTGTAAACCTACTTGATATCTACTCAGGCAGTGGGCTGAGGGAGATGGATTGTTTAATTTTTTTTTTTTTTTTTGGGCAGGCAAGCCCTGTTTATATTGCCCAGCTATCGTATGTAGCTACACTACAGGCCAGAAGTTTGGAAGCAAGGCCAATACAGGTCAAAAATTTTGAAGCAACTTCAAGTTTCTGTTCTCAATGCCTTTCTTAAAAATCTGTATGAAATCTATGGATTTTGGGATGTATTTACTGCATGATTAGACTTTTCTTTCATTGATATGCACCATTTTCCTCTATTTACCTTTAGGTACTGTATACATTGATGTTACCAGACCATTGCTGAATAAATGTTAACAAAAGAAAGGAGGGGCTTAGTTTTTGGGTTGAGAAGATTTGCAAGAGTCACAACTTCAGTGAGAAAGTAAAAAACAAATCACAGTTTGCATTATTCACTTTATGTCATGGTTTACAGCCCACCGGATGCCAACGGCATTCCAGCGGGCACTAGGACCATGGGCCTAGTAATATGGGCCTGATAATTTGAATAAAAACGTATTCTGATAAGTGACTCTTTATATAATAATCATGTTTATTTTGTTGCAAAGTATGCCAATGAAACTATGATCTTTTTTTGTATAAATTTGACCTTGCTTCCGAACTTTTGGCCTGTAGTTTACGTTAGGCATATTATCAGACAGAAGCATGATGCTGTCCCCCTGCCCTGCAGTTTCTGCAGTTTTTAACCTGCCTGTTCCGAAGGAACATGGTGCAGCAACTGTAGTCAGTCTGTCAACTTTTCCTTTAAACTACTTCTCAAGTTGTACTCTGCAGATTTGGATCAGACTTGGTACTGACCAAGCGTTGCTTTTCTGCTCGATTCGGAATCCAATATGGCCTCCCTGGCCTCGGATTGTCAGGTACATTTTTGACCATTAGTCAGATTTGTATCAGACGTGATCTATTCATTTGTCTCATAGCCCTAAGTGTTGAATGATTTTTTTGGCTCTATTTAAAATCCAATATACCTTTCCTGGTTACTGATTAACTCACACATTTTTGACTGCCTCTCCAGTTCTTCAGGTCAGACATGGTGTATATATTTGTCTCATGGCCCTGATCAAGTTTTTTTTTTTTTTTTTTTGGGCTCAATTCATAATCCAGGATGGCCGACCTGGTCACAGATTGGCCAATGCATTTTCAACTACTTCTCAATTTCTACAAGGCAGATTTGGATCACTCTTGGTACAAAAATTCCTCTCATAGCCCTGACCAAGTGCTGTTTTTTGGCCTTTTTCAAAATCCAACGGTTGGGGGTCACATTCAACTTCCTCTGAAATTCTAGTGATCAGATTTTGATAAAACATGGCACACATATGTCTCATGCCCCGGCTTATTGTTATTTTCGGGTTGATGCGGGATCCACTGGATACATTTGAATCAATCTTGCTAAAAATGTTCACCTCTATGACCAAGTATCATTTGTTGGGTCAATGTAGAGTCCATTACAGTTGTCCCAGTGAGTGTGTTTATATAACATTAGAGAAAATTGATTTATTGTGTTAGTCAGACTAAAACCGGACTTCTAAAATACATGTTAATGTTGGTCCGACTGGAATCGTACTTTGGAAGTCGAATTTTTCATAGACAGACTAAAACACCCAGATAATGCAGTTGATTGTCACATTATTCCTCCATGTATACGCTGGAATCGAACCAAACTGGACAATGTGTTCTGCGCATACTTCACAATGCACCATGCAGGGCTTTGACCCGAAAGACTTGTGGACTTGTAAACACCGACTGATTTGCAACAACTCAGTCACGCCTTGGGGGCTCATTAATCCGCATAATTTATCAAATGACTTGCGCGACATCCGAAAATTTTCCTTCCACTCGACATCGGAAAACTCAAAACGACTCTCTCCCACTAGTCTTTACTCCTGGCCTGCCTCCAACATGCACGGGAAGCCCGGGGGTGCGTTTACCGAAAGCACAGATGCTAACTTACTTAATTGGAATCACCGACTGTGAGTGGACGAACTTTGTAAATTGCTAACTTAGTTAGGGACTGCCCTTTTGGGAAATGCACCCCGGGGTGGTAGAGGGTGCACAAAGTGGAGCATAGCCGAGGTCACGCTGTAGGAGCACTCCAGGAGCATATGGCGTTGCCGCCTGCCTTCAACGTATATCATAAGCATCAGGGATAGTGAGAATCTCAACTGTATGAAATAAAAAAAAAATATATATATTTTCAGCAACTTCTTAAGTGGCAGTGGGTACATTTGGATCAAAACTTGCCATAAGTGTTCAAAATCTTGGTCCAGAGGAAGTTGAAATTTTTTTTTTTTTTTTTTAGTGCTTGGATTCAAAATTAATTTAGTATGGAACGCTGAAGACTGACTCGCTAATCCATATTTTCTTGTATTACGGTGACTTAACACCAAGTTAATAGTGCGTTTACCACTTCATCTGATTGTTTATGGTTTAACCCTCTGTTAACCAAGTACCTTTCCAACTGTGTAAAAATCATTTCCCTAGGCAAATATGTTGATTATGGGCCAATATTTGGAAAAATAGTTAAAAAAAAAAAAAAAAAAAATTCGACCCTTTGGCCCATTTTTTTCCAAAATGTAGCAGATCTGCTACATTGGGTAATAATGCGAATGGAAAAATTAAAGTGACGGACCATTCAAGTTATTCTCAAATGTTTATTTGGGAATAAGAAACAAAACCAGCAGGGTGTCCAGGCTGTTAACCCTTTCACTTTATGTAGCAGATATGCTACGGTGGTTAATAGAGGGTTAATATCGCTTCAGTACTTGCTGCAGATGATAACTTGACTATGTCGGCATGTTGTACAGTATATTGATGCTTACTTTATAGTACTGCACAACTGAAAAGATTTGTTACGATGTCAAACTGGGTGAGTAACACTAGCCCCATGGGCCTCTTGTTGTGTTGGTGTTGCTTAATTTAGCTGTGAGAATGTTTCTGTGCACTGTGTACAACTATTAAGTTTTCTTACTACTTTATCAGTATTACTGATTTTGCTTTTCTTTGGGTTGGGATTATTCGTATTCATTGCTAGCTTGTTTGGATTAAAAAGTTGGTCTACTTTTGGATTTAAATTTGTTGCTTGGCAACAGTCATCACTTCACACGTGTTCACATGGACAAGCATTGTGAGACGAGGCACACCTATGACCAAGGTCTGTCTGGCTTTGTGCAAGCGGAGTAATTTCAAATCACAAATTCAGATGCAGCAAAGACCAGCATAATAGAAAAAGACCTATTACCTCTGCCCAGCTGCTCTCTGCTCCAGAAGTCTGTCTTGCAGATGCAGTTCCTGGGAAATATGCTGCATGTGTGTATGACCAAAAGTGGGATATAGGCAACATTCATGCAACATAGGAGGGGGGACAAGATGCACAAGTTACATTTATGCTTTCTCATGGTCCCTCTAAGACTTTCAGTTGGCCATGGAGAGAAGGTATCTGTTGGGCCCTCTTGTGCATAAGATCATTGATGTTGCCCTAACACAAACTGGGGCGCGTTTCCCAAAATTACATAGTTCGTCCATTCATTGTCAATGGGCCCAACTATGTAAGTTAGCGTCTGTGATTTCGGGAAATGCACCCCTGGCCGGCAGTATACACCTCCTCTGGATAAGGAAAAGGACATCATTGCATTGTTCAAACTCTTGACGTAGACCATTTCTTCAAAGCTTTTAATTTCCTGACCTTTTTCTTAGTAAAATTGTGGTACTGGTCATAGTAACATGGTATGTTTAATACCTTAGTACCTTCAGTCAGACTAATTTATTATCTAAATATTTTCTACATTTACTTATTAAAACATGCTCTTTCCAGTAGAACGATTATTTTTAGGTAAACTTTGTCATACATGAGCAATATGCACTTGAAATATAGGCGTGAAATCATTTTTAAATGCCTCATATCAGGAATTTTGATTTCTTTCGGACATGCACCTATTTGCAAGAAAGTACTAAACCATGAGTTTTATTTATAGAAAGTTTAAAAAAATCTCATGTGGTTCAGTGTGAAGGTACCTAAGCTCAGAATAACTTCTTTTGCTACATAAATAAAATCAGAATGCAATGATATGCAAATCATTTAATCCTTATATTGAATTGAAAATGGTAATAAGACAACGTATCAAATGATGAAACTAAGAAATTGTATTTTCTTTAAATATCTGTTCATTTTGAATTAGGGCTGCAGTAAACAATTATTTTAGTAATTGAGTATTCTATCGAATATTCTAAAGATTAATCGAGTAATCTAATAAGTAACAGTGCATGCTTGGTCAATTATTTTATTAAATCACCTTTGTTTTATTCAAGAGCAATAGTAATATTTGAAAGAGAAAATAAGACTGGTCTCTAAGTGAAAAGCCAATTGTTTACTTTTTTGAGTATGTATTATTTATAAAGTTGTGCTTTATTTTTTATCTTGCTCAGATGCTGTTTTTTTACTTGCTTCTTATTTTTGCTTTTTAATTGGTGCTTATCTCACTTTTAAAATAAGCTAAAGCCGTGGTGTTTCAGGTGGAAAATATTTATTCATTTATCATTTTTCCTTTTATTAAAAATTTAAAATGGGTCAATGGACCCCTAAAAACAACAACATGGAAAGGTTCATATTTAATGATACGTCCAAATTCAAACAAAAGGAGTGCCTGACACGCTGCAGGTCATCAGAAGCAAAGGGCAGAAAGAGACGAGAGTGTGTGTGACTAGCCTAATTACAACACGAATGAAGCCCATACTTCAACAGATTGACTGCAGGGTTTTATCTTCTGTGGCTTATTAATTTCTGGAACAAAACTTCGCTTATATAGGGATACACAGCCACCAAACTGCTTTACGTCTTTTGCCAGTCATTAAATATTGACTTAACCAACTTGCGGTCTTTAATAGCCTTAATCACGACTAGATAAAACATTAGCTAATGTAAAATGCAACTGCTAACGTTTGTTACCTTGTTGTGTCCGTTTCAGTCTATGATCTGAATGCATAGACTGGATGTTTTCCGTTCAAGTGCTGCAACATTGACGAAGTGCTTTTGAGGCAAACTAATTCCGTTTTACAGTAGAGGCACTGCACTATATCTTCTTTTCATCGTGTAGAGATCCCACACTTTGGACATTTTCTGTCTTTTTCGCTGGGATGTCTGTCGTTTTGCCTCGCAATTTTCTTCTCTCATCCTCCGTGATCCTTGTAGTTCGCGCTCGTGCCTCATACCATTCACGTTACAGCTACCTTATTGATGCGCAAATAAGCACAACGCCTGTAAGTGCATATGCACCTATAGTCGAGTACAGGCGCACATGCCTATAATTGAGATCAAAACCATTTTCACATACAGGCACTTCCCAGACAATTTTGAATTACAGTTGAACAAACTGGATTTCAATTTAAGTCGGGTATCAGTTGCTGTGCTCCACAGCGCCTTTAGGGGAGTGCATTTCTATTGGAAGATGATGAGCACAGATGCTGTTGGCAGCCGACAAAACTTAAAAATACAAAATATTGTGCACGTGGGGATCACATGATGTATATTTGTACGAACTTACCTGGGATACATCCACTCAAGATTTACTTTTTTTGCCGAACAGCTAAGGGTCACTATAAGTCTCTCAGACTTTTGAAACAATATACAACTGTGAGAAATGTACTAAGCCATTTTTAATATCTGCGTGCGCCTTTTAGTGAATACTGAGGCACGCCTTATTCAAACAGGCGCATGCGCCTCTGTGTTAGACAACTTTTTTTCTTTTTCTTCCCCCAATGATACGAAAATATGCATCATTTAGCTTATTAGGCTATGCGCTTATATGCGCATCAATACGGTACAGCGGAAACCAAGGTACTGTGCCACAGAATTAAGCGTCCGTCTTAAGTGTTGTGTTCTGTACTTAAACAAATAATGTCTCGAGGCATTTTAGTAATCGAATTACTCGATTCATTCGAGCAATCGTTTCGGCCCTATTTTGAATTAAATGCCAGCTAAATGTTTCAAAAAAGTTGGGACAAGGCGATGAAACATCAAGATTTTTTTTTTTTTTTTGTCCGCTGCGTGATGAGCCTCTGTTTTTGGTCGGAAGTGGTTTACACTTGCAGCTTTCTGATGGATGTCATTTTACTCTGTCTCAGTCAGGTTTACTAGTCCTCTCCATCTTTTACTAGACAGCCTTTTCTTTTCTTCAATTTACAGCGCCAATATCTGTATCTCATATCTTTCGTTTTTTTACATGGCCAGTATATCCAGTGAAGACACATGTGTAACACATCTCTGGTTAAAATTGATGTTAAATTCAAAGAGCAGTATTTGGACAGAGTGCAAAAATGTAAATATCTGGTACATCATTCGCATTAATTCTATTAATTGTGGACACATTATTCAGTTTGTCGGCACCTTTGGGTATGGAATAGGTTGCACCTTAGTTCAGATGTGGTTCTCAAGTCTTATGCAGACTGCCTTATATTTCATAAAAATGCCAAATATGGCTTGAGTGACCTTGCATAAACGACTCTTCCCTGATGTCATACAATTTGCATGGAGAACACCCCCTGAAATATAACTACGCCCTAGATATTCATCTCTCTGCTCAGATGTGAATAGTGTTGGCAGAAAATTACCATTTAGTTTTTTCAGCTGGATGGAAATGGGAATAGACACAACAATCAGTCTGTGGGCATATCCTCTAACATAGCTCTTGCAGAAAAATGGGTACCATGAGTTTTTCATTTGGATTTTGTGTACAGTTGGCAAAGGTTATGATATTCCACAAAGTCATTCCTTCTCACGACAAAAGATGCATTTAGTTCATTCATTTCAGTTCATTCACACAAAACCATTAAAATAATGGCACAATCTTAAATAACTAATGAAGATGTGAAATGGCACAGCCTGATAAGCTGACAGGGGCTTAAGAACAGTGGACCAAACATTAAGCAGATGATACTTAAAATCTGTTTACTAGCACAGTGTCTAAATTCAAGAAGTGCATTTATTACACAGTGACATTTTTAGAGTTACAAGACACCTTCGACTAAGTTAAACTCTTGAAATGCTGAACTAAAACCGCATAACATTTTATGTGAGCAAAATTGTTTATGTTCTCAAAATTTGTTTCTAGGTACCAGAAAATGATTCCCTCCCATCAGATGTCCAGTCCAGACTGCAACCTAATGTCATCCCAATTAACTGCATGAACAAGGTATGCCACATCAGCATTGATATTGCTCAGCCACTCATGTGGTAATGACTTGGTCCCCAATAACATTGATGCTTGCATGTAAAAAAAATATCCAGGCTCCCCAACTCTTGGCCTGGAGATTTGATTTCCCCATAATGGATTACATATGACGCCTATATGTATATCAATGGACCTTTTCCCTAGCCTCCTCATTGGTCGTCATTGGTAGTCATTATGGGGGAAGGGAGGGGGGAGTCTATGAGGAAAAGGGTTAATGGAACACGTATTAGTTAAATGTACTGTGGAAAAAAGCGCATCCTGTCACTCTCCTGTACTAGGATTGGAGGCCTACTGTCGGTCATTCTACTGCTTACATTTGAATAAACATGGGCTCAAATGGTGTCTTGGTATTAAGTGTTTCCCTCCAACCTCCATTTAGAAAGAAGAGGATGCAGCCCATGTTAAAGAAATCAAGTACTATGGTGTGGGAGAGGGGTTCCCCCTGCAGTACTACCCCTATTATGGCAAACATGTGCACGATAAGTACCTCCAGCCTCTGGTGGCTGTCCAGTTTACCAACATAACATGGGACACTGAAGTGCGCATTGAGTGCAGAGTCTTTGGAGCCAATATTGGTTACAGTGAGAAGGACCGCTACCAGGGACGCTTTGACGTTAAAATCTCCATCAACTCATGACCTCAGTCTTCAGTTCAAGCACTTTTGCTGCCACCCCTTGCCTACCCCTCCCATTTCAAAAAATAATGAAAAGAATTTAGATGAATTTTAAGTAAAATGCGCACACAGCTAGTCCTGAACAAATTGTCATAACATATGGGACCTACACTTAATCTGTATGCTTCTCCACTAGCTTTTCTGCATATAACTAGGGATAGAATGTAAATTACAGACAGAGTAGCAATAGCATAATGTATTTATTCTACTGTAAATGAGAATACTCCTTGAGCCATGGGACATTGTCATACATTACTGTAAGTTATAATTCCACTACTGACATGTAGCAAGCAGTGTTTCTGTCCCCTAAGTATTGCTGCCTTGTGTGGTTTATATATATTTTTGGAGTGTACAGTACAGTAGTCGAAAAAAAAAAATGGTCCTATCTAAGCCATGTTGTAATTTCTGTTTTCTTCTGTGAGCAAGCTTTAGCGGTCCAAGGTGTATATATGTATTCTAACTAACTGAAAAATACTGGCATGGTACTCTTCCCACCCCATCCCCCACCCCCACCCCCCCATCTTTCCAGTTTGTGTGAGAGGCTGGCTGCACTCCGTTGAATCCATTAGCTTTTCTGTGTATCTTAAGTCTATGATTGTGGGGAGAATACATTTTTACATCACTTTTTTTTAAATCACTTTTAAATGTGAGAAATGGGGTTTGTTACTTTTTTTGATGCTTTTTTTTTCTCTTTTGCTTTAGTGTAATGTAGAGTTTTGTGTCTTCGGCCTGGAAAACTGTTACCCTCCATGGTTAGCAGTGCTAACTCAGTGCTTTTTTTTTTTTTTTTTTTTTTTTTTTTTGAAATACAGTTGTTTTGCTGGAGACATCACACAATGTGGTGTAACTTTATAATGAATGTTTTAGCCATTTACATGGTGGAAGAATTTTATATTTATGCAGTTGTACATTTTTTGTCTGCAGGAAAAAGTGTAATGTATAAATACAATACCAAAGTCACTGGTTAAGTTAAGTAGAATTCTATCAAAATCAATTCAGTACCCCATGTAATATGATATTTTGTTGGTGTTGAAAGTGCAAAGGTCAATGTTGAACATCCGTAAATTTCAGGCGTCTGTCTACTTGTCATCTTCTTAATCCGGGTGAGACTTAAACAAAAATAAAATGAATGAGTAGAAAATCCAGTTGTTTGTTATTTTTCTTCCATTTAATTTTTGCAAACATATAATAACTTATGATGGTATTGTCAACAAATTTCCATGTATGTCTCAGTAGTGGGCTGATACAGTATACACCTTCACAATGTGTTGCAATTTCAACAGCCTGGCTGTGTGAAGCATTTTACAATGTTTTTTCTTTTTTTTTCTGTCTAACATGTATGTTACTGTTACTGCAGATTGTAGCCTGCTTTCATAAAACTAGAATGGTGAGATTTTGTTAATGATCAGGATTCATCTAAGGTTTAAAGGGTGCTGAAATGTAAAAATGGCTGTATATGCTATGATTAATAGAATTTCAGTATGTGAATTTTGGAACTTAATAGACCACTCCCAAGGTGGGTAAAAATGGCCATTTTTTTCCATTCCAGATGTTCTCAGTAGATTCAGTTTACATAAGCCCTACTTCTTAAAACAAGCTTTCTGGCCATCCTTAAATTTGCCCAGATGGCCACCAGAAATCCAAAATGGCCATCAAATTACCTAAAATGCTACCTGCTGAGGTTGCCTTAGCCTAATTTTCAGGTATTTTCCTCAAATTTGGGGATTTAAATGTGAAGAAATATTACGTCGTTGTTTGGAAATCATAATGACCCTTTTGCATCATGTAAATCCAATATGGCCGCCAAGGCAATCCCCCATATTATGTCATCATTTAATGATGCAATAGTTGCCAAGCAAAAATTGTTGAAGCCAATTTTGTGATTTACTTGTCACCAAACCTAGACTGAAATAATTGAAGAAATGGGAGAAAATTGCTTGAAGTTGAAACTGCCATTGTCTGTGTGGCTCATTTGCCACATAATCACACGTTCATGCTCGCTAACAGTTTATGAAATGTTTAGACGCTCAAGTCCCTCTCGGATAAGCAGAACGTGTCCCCTAAACTCAAATCTCTTTATTATGTTGTAAACAAGTACCTCATTCAGGAGGTCCTTATGGAATCGCCGCAGTAGCAGTTAGGGGTCAGATTGACTCTTTAGCTCAATGCCTGAAGTGGCAAAAGCAAGACTTATTGTTGGTCTCAGTTTCTTTCAAATGTTTTTCTATAATTCTCATAACATTGGTTCTATAGTTTTAAGTATACTTAAATTTAAGTGGTTGGAACAAGTTTTTTTTTTTTTTTTTTCCTTCTCTGTTATTGGCCCATTATGGATCAGTATTTTCCCCATTTCTGCCACTAATCTATCTTGTTTGCTTTTAGATCAATCATAAATGTAATGGCAAAATAATATTGTAATGGTGTTGCCGCATGATATGGAATATCTGTGTTATGCTTTTTTATACTTCAATTGTTGCGTTTAACATTTTCTTCTCAGACAAACTTCCTATTTTGTTCTCTGCCTCTCTCTCTCCTTACTCTTGCATTACCATGTTGGGGGAGTTTAGAAATTACAGTATTTACCATCTAGTTTACTTCTCCGTTAATTGAGATCTATTGGTGAGCGTCACGTTATCTCAGCCAGGGAACTCTTGAATCAGGAACCATGTATTCACTGTACACATGCAGAAACCAAACTTTAATTACAGGACAACATAAAATCTCATGGCAATGACTATTCATCTTTTATTTTCATATATTGTTCTTGATTCATAAAATTTTATCTTCTTGATCCATTAAAAAAAAAACTTGGGCATGGGGAATATTTATTTGTCCAAAAAAGTTATTTTTTAAGGATTTGTAAGTGACCCACTTCTGACACTTGAAACATAGCGACGAGAGGACTACGGTACACTGATTCGTGGCATTCTATTCGTGCTATGCTAGCGACATTGAATCCTATCACGCTGTCTCTCATTCTGTTGGCTCCTGTTGACGTGCCTCTTTGGTTTGCTCCAGTGGTGGCCCATATGCCCTCGCCCTGAAATCAGGCTGGTCACTTTGGTGTCTGAGAATTCTTTGACAGAGAAAAATGAGAGATCTCTCAGGCAGTGACGTGACGGGCCTCTCCCACACAAAACGAAACAATGCTTGTATTTGATTTCATTCACTTTGTCTTGTTTCTCTTGCCTCTCTGACTTCCTTCCCTCCTAAACACTTGGTTCCATCGTGGCTTTATCCCACAGATTAAATCACAAGATGACTGGGGCTGTGTTTCTGCCTTTAAACCGACACACACTAAGGTCACTTTGTCTATTGTGTCAACCATGACCTGAGAGTCTGGCCAACAAAACAGGATATACTAATGAATGGCTTTTGATTGAGACTCAGTGTCCTGTTCAGGTTTTATTTTAAAATTTAGCATCCCAAATGTTATAAGTAACCTTTATTCAGGCAAGACCCTTACGTAAAATTTAACCATTTATCACAGAACAACATGCATTTGTATTCGGCGGTTACTCTGCTTAAGTGATGCTCCAAAACAATCTGCGCAAGCATGACACAGACAGAAACCTGAGCTTGCGAAATCCCTCGACAGAGCATGAGATTTGTGACATTTTAGTGAAGGAACAAAATATGAACAAATGCTGCTTATTTTGGAGAGTGCTGCTTATGAAGGAGGAGGCTGGGAAAGTGGGGGAAATGAGAGGCAGATCTGTTGTAGTCCAGAGAAGGATCGATGTGGAGAGTATGGAGCAAACAAGGTGAATGAACTTGGTTATAAAATCTTACAAACTGGGTGGGAGATGCTGAAGTTGAGAGTGATTAGACAGAAAAGGGGCTTGTGACTAGGACTGTCTTCTGTGCAAACCAGAATTAACGCTAAAGCTCCATTTTTTATATATATATGAAACTTTCGTCGGCAAAATGACATCAAATTAAGTTGTTTTCTGAAAAACGATGGAATTTGATTTCAAAAGAATGTATTTTCTCCACAGATCTGAATATTTGTATTTCTACTTTTTTGCTGTGGTGAATTCTGAGGTCGTTGTAATTAAAAAGTTATCCTAATAATTTTTCACTTTACACTGCTATGAATATTGAATTCTTTTGCAAAAAGTGATAAGTGACAAACATGCAAAATAGAAGAACTGAGGAAGACTTTGCATGCATAACTTTGCATACAATTGGCTGTTTAAATGTTTATTTTGGAAATTAACTGAGACATTGTTTTGGAATTGAAGTAGGATGGATTTTTGGAATTAACAGAAACGGTATTTGATTCAATTAAATTTTTTTTTTTGCACAATGCCTTTCTTCTGTCTGTTATAAAGACACTGTATGATTTAGCAAAAGGGAGCTTTGCTTAAAACAGGCAAAATTGATGATAAGACATGGAGGAATTGCGGAAAAATATAAATTTTTGCATGAGAATGACACTTGCCAGGAACCACATAGACGGAGGAAAAGGCAATATTAGGTTGAATGAAGGATTTTGGAACAAGATCGGGTTTCATTCAATGTTGGGAGCAAGGCTGTGAAGGTTTGCACTCAGCGAGACTGTGACAGGAGGTGCGTTACAATACATCAACTCTGCTAGACAAAGCAAAAGCTATATACATGAACCACACACACAAAGAGCATGGCACGTGATGGGTTGCACTTTGGCATAAGGGCTAGAAGTGTTGCTATTGTTGTTTAGAGACCTGTCATTAATCATTTGTTCTAGTGAGCCTGGTTTTTTGGCTCTGCTCACTCCAAAGATTTGTTTGTTTTGCACTCTCATTCAGTCATACCTCCAAAAAACTGAAAAGTGGCTCAATCTGCGATATGATCGCCTCTTGACTCATCAGTTCATCGGTTGTGCTAACTTCTGTGAAGAACAAGACCATGCGCAGTCATTTCAGTCAGCTCTCGGCTCATTGATTCATCGTTCCTTCCTACTTCCGAAAGGACTGACAAGTAGCTTTGATGTCATAAGTTACGGCCACTGGTGGGTGTAGATAGTTGCACTCCCTGGTCAAGAGATTCATCCCGTTTTTTTGCCATTATTTATCTGACTGGGCCCACTAAATGGTTACGTAAATGTGGTCGCAGCAGTTTCAGCAAATAGAAAGTTGCTGACTTTATGTATGGATAACTGAAAAAATGAAAAAATCCTCATCTAGAGGTGACTCAGTTCTTCTTCAAAGATTTGCCTTAAAAAGACAAATAGTTTTTGAAAGATGCACCAATATTGTTGTTGTTGAGGAAGTGTATCTGGATGGTGGACAGTTGTGTTTCTTGAGAGGAAGTAACATTTGACTGGAATAGTTTTCCGTCTGTGGCGATAACGGGGAATACCTTCACTAAATCGGATTGTTCTGGCACTGGGTGATAATCCACGGAGAGATGTCAGAAGGATTCGGGGAGCGCATGCTGGGATGAGTTGGTAAGCAGCAAATGCTGGCTGGAGCTGTTGCGGATGTCGCTTCAGCGTGAGCCCAGTTGACATGCTGAGTTATTGAGAGCTCTTGGTGGTCCTCCGTTTTGGAGTATGAATATAAAGTATACCTGTGGAAGAGAAGATAAGTTAAAAATGTTGAAGAAATCCTTTGGTTTGATTGGAGTGTTTGTTTCATAACAAATTTTGGCATCTTGAGGGATCAAGGGAACTCAATATTAATCACATTTAATGGTCATGTAAAATATTTGGATTAGACATGGATTGCATGAGCCATTTTATGAACCTGTCCCATTGATTGCATGAAACTGGAGACAATATAGGAGCGTTTGAGATCAGGATTTCATTTGCTTTGTGGCCATTTAACATACTATTGGCGCTTTATGCTAGCTGTCCTGTCAGTTCCCTCTCATACTGGGGAAAAAAAAACATCTCTGTAAGCGGACAAAGCCCTTGAACCCTACCATTACTGCATCTTTCAATTAACAGCCCTGCTCAACTCCGAGACTGCGAGTAGTACGGTAAGTGGGCCTACATACCAAGAATAAAAGAAAGTTATACAAACTGCTTATTAGCTAAGACATTAATAAGATGTATTATCTTGCAACAATGGCATATCTCAAGGTGACAGATCTTCAACGGAAAGCAAACAGTCAGTTCTTCTTGACATGTTGGATGTGGGAGAAATGGGACCATAGCAACTTTGAACCAGTGTGGGCTGAGCAATATCTGGGCCTGTGTCCACTCTTGGGAAAAAAATTGACTGTTCACTTTAAAAGTCATTTCTATATTAACCCTTAGAGTGCAAAATGCAGCTATTGTTGCTCAATGATGTAGGACAGGGCTGCCCAACCCTGTTCCTGGAGAGCTACCATCCTGAAGGTTATCACTCCTACCAAAGCAAACTACACCTGCTTTCCCAGTTACAGATCTTGACGAGCTGCTAATGAGCTGAATCAGGTGTGTTGAATTAGGGCTGGAGCAGAAACCTACAGGATGGTAGCTCTCCAGGAACAGGGTTTGGCAGCCCTGATGTAGGATATCGAAATCAAAGCTGTTGAAAACATATCATGTGGCAACTTGTTTAAAAGAGCTCCCACAGGGGAGGTCCGAATTGATTTCCATTGGCAGGTTCTTCAATTGCACTCAAAGATGCTTAAGGCAGTAGAACTATTTGTAATTCCTTGAAATGTTATATACTCGAGTCAATAACTTGCTCCACCATAGTAACAAGGGTCATTCAGATGCTAAGCCACAAGCAGGCAGCTGCCCCCTTTTCACAATTATTACTGTAAGATGAACACTTCTCATGCAAATCTGCATTATTTTCTATCATAAACACATTTTTGGTAAATGTACATTTTTTTTTTTTAACTCATTCCCTACGGCAAGCCGCTGCCAACAACGCGACAAATTCTACCATTCCCTACGGTAAGCCGGTGCCAGCGGAGTGGATGACCATTCACAGTCCGATGAAAACACGAAATCAGTTGACGATCGTGGTCATGGGCCACCTGTACTTCAATACTTTATATTGTGTAATTTTCGGGAAAAGTATTCCGCACAAACACGACAATTTTATACAACGTGTAAAACTATTCCGTAGGGAATGAGTTTAAGCCACAAGGGTAGACATCGAACTTTGTGGTTCAGCATTGGAAATACACAGACCCTATCTAGGAGATTAAACTATATGCCAGTGAAATTCACTAAATTTTGGTAATTACCAAGGACTATCTCCAGTTTTATTTTCCCGGATCATCTATCTAAAATCATCATATAGTACTGCATGGCATGCTAACCTTTAATGTTAAAAAACTTATCCAAGTGTTAATATTTGGGAAAAAATAAAAAAATCTATTGAGCAGCAAGTTATAATGAGACAAAATTTCACATCTAGTTTTCTCCATGCTGTTAAAGTGGAGATAGGCCCTGTTGATCCTCAGCCCATGACATGTTAAATCATTATGGCCAGACGAAAGGGTCAGAGCATCTCCACAGTGACAAGGATGCTACCGAGCTCCCATTCAGCAATGGTGAGCACCTATCTATAGATGGGCCAAGGAGCAATGAAAGAAATCTTGTCTGGTCCGACTCGACAGAAGGGCTACTGTTGCAAAAATCAGAAAAAAAATTAATGACACTTTTGTGAGAAAGGTGTCACAAAACACAATGTATTGCATGCTGTGGCTGTGTGTAGCAATAAAACTAATCATTCTAACCCTGGTTCACTGCAGAAAGCACCTCCAATGAGCTTGTGATTTTCAGTCTACAGCAGTCTAATATTCAAATTAGCATTTAGCACTTTCAGGTTTCTTGTAATATTTCTTCAATCAGTTCTATTCCTGTCCATGGATAAAATCTAAGCAAGTAAGGCATAGCCTCCTCCAATGAAATTGGTCACTTTCAACAATGTCTGGAGAAAGCTATCTGTAAATCCTACCGTGTCCTATTGCATTGTCCGTGTTAATGCAAAGGAAGTTCAGGGAAGTGAAAACAAGGTGATCACATTTTTACAAAATTGTGTCATATCCTGATGAGGTAATACTGGACTAGTTGCTACAAAGAGCTCATACAGTGGTAACTTGTTTGAGATCAATCATCTAATAAGTTGATCAGTAAGCAACCTTGGAGTACAGTCACTCTTTAGGGTCACAAAACAGGAATTTGAGGTTAGCTGTATAACTGGGCTGAGAGCAACCCAGAAAGATACTAACTCTCCAGTCAATGTTCCAGATTTGTGAGGGTTCTAAGTTTTAATTCCGGCAGTAATGTCAATTGTGGAGTAATCCTATAGAGCTCTGTTTGCTAGATGAGCGTTCTTACATTTTGAAATGCTGATACTTGGAGGGATGCCATGTCAGCCATTTTCAGATTACTCCTCCATGTCATTAAACCTGACAGATCAACACAACAATCAACATTTCATTCTCCTCGCTCCTCAAAGATTTCTTTTTCCTCACTTCAACTCAGCCAGCATTTCCAACTAACATTGAGAGCTAAACCAGGCAAATAATTCCAAGAAAAAAAGCTCAAAGCAGGGGACAGTGTTAATTTAATACACACACTCGGCAGGCATCACAGCTACACAGAATGTTGCACAATTGTTGTGGGAGTCCCAGAGATGCTCGACAACAGATGGTACTTTTCTCTTGGCAGAAAAGATTTTTTTTTTTTATAAATATGATTGATGCCCAAACCCCCTCCCATAAGTGTCTGTTCAAATCCGTCCTTCTGTTACTGTTTAAAGATAAACTATTTCCAATTGGTGAGGCCAGTTTATTAAAAGTTTTCCCTCGCATCGTGAGATGTAGTGGTAGTAGTAATAGTAGTAGTGGTAGTGGTAATGATAGCAGCAGCAGTAGTGGTAGTAAGAGTAGTAGTAGCCTAGTAGTAGTAGTAATTAGCGTTGTTCTTGTTTTAGTATCATTCTGAGTTTCAAAGTCATACTACTAGACGTACAAATTTTACTTCGGCCCTGCCTTGTTGTTATCAGAATTTGAAAAGGGGAATATTGAGAAATGGGTACAGGGAACCCCCTGGTCCCTTTTTTTAAAAAAAATGTTTTGCTAGGAGTACTGAAACCACTCAGGAAGCCAATATTTGCAAAATAAAGGAAATTAGCAAGGGTGTAAGTACTCTTTCACTGTGGAGTAAATTTAGTATTATTTTGCTGTACGTACCAACAATCAAAGGTTAATAGTGAGAGAGTCGCTGCACCAGAGTCCTCTCGGGGGTCTCGGTAAAAGGCTAAAGACAATCGATAAAAAGAGCTGGAAATGAGCACATAAGATATGTGAATGAGGGTCTCAAAACATTTCCATATTTTGATAGGCAACCATGAAACACCAAAGCAAAACTTTAAAAAATGTAGTCACGCAGAGGGGTCATATTTTACTTCTGGAATATTCCATTTCCCTCAGTGGTATATAGCTTTTTCTGAGAGTATAACGTCTACAAAGTTATTAAGTCCAAAGTCCATGCTAAAAGTAGTAATTTTCCTTGACACGAAACATTGCTTCTGAACCACCAGAAATGCTTTGTTTTGTTGTCCAGGCTTTTCAACCATTACTTGTTTTTGTCACCAGGTAACATATTTGCATAATGCCCATCTGACGGCTAGTTTGGCACACCCTCAAACAAACCTAGGAAGCGTGGAGGTGGAGAAGAGTTTGGTGAGTGCGTATTGCTGTGTTGAGAAGGTGCTGTTTTCTTCAGTGCAAAGGCAAATTCCCTTTGTATGAACAACGTACTTCCAGAGGAAGACCAAGTGAAGAATCAAAGGGTTAAATTTCATTTTTACCACAATTCCTCAGCAGAACTACCCCAAACTTTGTGTTCTTTTCATTTTACTGAGCCCTGCTTCCTGAATTCTGGTTGGCCAATCACAACAGACTGAGCTTTAAGGGATGGGGCCTTTAAGAGACGAGGAGGCAAAGCAGCCCATTTCTGGCAGACTGAGCATAAAGTGCTGCATACACAGCCTGTATGGCTGTAACTTCGTGCTTTTTGACAAAGATGTAAATGTTTGTAACTAGACCACGTAAATGAGTTTCCATTCATTACTGATACCGCTTCTTTCTCACTAGGGTTGTGGGGGAACTGGAGCCTGTCCTTAACAGACAATGGGCAAAAGACAGCAGGGACATACCATGCATAGCTCACCAATGGGAAATAATATGATACATTTTGTTATAGTCACTTAATAGAGTCACAACCCTGTTTTCATTTTGTATGTGGCCTCATTAGCTTTTTTCACTTCTTTTTCCATCATTCCTGCATCAATGCAAAAAATGAATGGGTTTTTAAAAGTCAGAGAAAAAATAAGGTCCATGAGTGAGAGTGTCACTAGAGATGGCAAGCGTTCTGTTTTGTGAGATAACATACAAATTTCCTCACAACTATGTGAAATTAAAATACTCTGTGTTCATTAAATGCTAGTGTTTAGATATTATATGCATTTTCCTTGCAAACACATGAATAAAACACAAATAAAAGTGAATTTTGCTAAAGATGTGCTACCATGAACAATCAGTGAACTGCAAGCTGATGCCTAACTTGGTCGTCATACTCAAAGTTTAAACGAGCTGATGATCTGAGACGTGTATGGTTCGTTCTATATTGCTTCAGCCTTCGCATGTCAATAACAACATTGACCTTTTAGAGTTTCCAATACTTTTGTTTTTGAAAAGGTTTGGAGTACTGAGCCACATTATCACAATAAACAAAGGGTAACACATCCAAGCATGAGTTTAATCATGGACCATATTTTTGCTATTTTTACCATTCATTCATTCATTTTTTGCATAGACACTTGACCAACGGAACAGAAAGTTTTAAAAAACTAAGCTGCATGCCTATTTATGTCAGATTGTGACTCTCCATTGAAATAGCATTTATTTGTATATCACCACATACAAGGTGTTTATGGAGCGTTACAGTTAACTTTTCTGACTTTGAATGATAGCATGTCTTTTTGCTGTTTGGTTGCATATGCGTGTGAAAAATGCTAGTTATTTTCACAGAATATTTTAAGTGTCTGAAAGCAATTGTCGGTGACGACATAAACCATAAAAGACAGATTTGTCGATTCACACTTAATTGGAGACCTGTATTTATATAACTGACCCCTCCAAAAGCTTGCTGTTTCCATGGATAAGAGACAAATGGATTATATTTCTTTCTCTCATTCCCTACCCCTTGTCCTCTCCCTTTCTCTCTCAGTCTATTGCATTATGACATTTTGCAGATTCGCTTACTCAGAAAGACTTAGAACTTGGCATTGACTCGCATGAACTCAGCCTACACTAGAGACCATCTGGGATCGCACCAGCGGTGGCAGCCATGCTGATACTGTTTTCCGTGTAGCAGTAATCGTTGTAATGTGTTCTGTGAGTGCGTACTCAGATCACACCAAACTTAGCCT
The DNA here is from genome assembly GCA_029692085.1 of Gymnothorax javanicus. Classification (NCBI taxonomy): domain Eukaryota; kingdom Metazoa; phylum Chordata; class Actinopteri; order Anguilliformes; family Muraenidae; genus Gymnothorax; species Gymnothorax javanicus. The sequence continues at coordinate 36,144,620 of CM056210.1, read as the reverse complement.
TCCTTTTTATCCCAGCTACCCACCTTTATTGGTTCATGACTGCATCTTAGAAGGTTGTGATGCCACCGTGCTGTCAAGAATTGCCTGCAATCAGACACACCCACATACATATAAACACCAAAAAAATTGAAAACAACACCCATCAACTGAAAACAATATTATCATCGCTATCGCAATCGCAGCTGATAATAATTATATTTCTTGCGAAATCGTGATTCTCGAGGACAGAGTTGTGTAACTTTCATCCCGCCTCCAAGCCAAACTCACAGGTCACCAGCACAATTTAGTAACCACTGAACAACACTAGTGCACACCATCTTGTTCAGAAGAAAACCAAGAATTTTACTTGGTTCATTTTTTAATGGTTAAATATTGACATTAAATAATACCTTAATGGGATTTAACCTACTATAAACCTCAGAGAAATGCCAAGAAAGCCATGGTTTTTGGTGCATACTCTACATGGCACTGGCAAGTTAATTTTTTTTTTTTACAGTTGCATTTATTTGCAGTGTTTACCCCACAAGACGCATCTTAAATATATGCCATACACCCAAAAACACATACCATTTATTATATTTCACAAAGAGAAGGGGAAATTAGACAATAGTGGAAAATAAGCATGACTAAGAACCAGTAGGCCCATTTTATCTAGATGATTTGGTGTCAGATTACTCCCTCAACTATGCACTGTGCCACGGCAGTTTCTATAGCAACATCCAATGACGGGAAACTACTGACAGCTCTGACCTTCTGTCACTCAGAGAAAAATGAACACACAAGAATCACAATAGTTAGTCACAGAATTGATGGACAGGAGGCAAAGCAAAAGCAGGTTCCACCAAAACTCACTGACAGACAGATCTCTGTAGAGCAGAATCACTGCGTCAAACACACCCAGGGAGCAGATGTGTGAAAAAGTACCTCTAACAGAAGGAATAAAAGTTCATTCACTGTTTTCTTTCCTTTAGTCATGACATTTTGGTATAGTTTGTTTTAAATCACATGATCCCGATGATGCATGAAAGCCAGATTGGGGACAGGAAGTGAAGAACGCTGGTTGTGAATCATTGGCCTCTGTTTCTTTAGATTTTAGCCAGATATGTGTAGTTAAGTAGCTGAATGATAGTAGTCTTATCTTTCACATAGTGGTCACAGCATACATGAGCCTTGTCTGACTCTGCTCTTCCAGACATTAAACTGAGGTTTTTAATCCATGTCTGCCGCCATGTCTCCGTGAGCTTTTTAAATTTCTCGCCTTTACTTGTCACTACCTTCGGGACTCAAAAGTACCCATTGTTTTTCTCTCGATGGGATTGTTTGGCACAGTTGTAAACAGCACAAAACTTTTGTGCTGTTTGATAGCATTTCTATATACAGAAATCACTTCCTGACCCCATCTGCAGACCCCCCTGTGATGTGACATCATCTGCAAACAACCTATACTGTACATTAGTACATCTCTCACTAACCTGTCCTGTCTTGACGCATCAAGAGCAAGGCCTGCCTTCCTCGCTTATATTATTTCGCTCCATTATATTTTTGATGACCAAATTCACTATAGTCCGAGAAACACGGTGATGCAGTTGGTAGTGGGCTGCATAGCAGTGAGAAGGTCATGGGTTAGAATCTGACTGGGGCCTTTCTGTGTGGAGCCTCTGTGTTCTCTCTGCAGTCAAGTGTTTTTCTTCTAGGTTCCTAGTTTACTCTAACAGTCCAAAGACAAGCAAGTCTAATTGTGGATTCTGAATTACCCATAGTGAGTGAAAGGTGACTCTATTCTGCCCTGATAGGATGGTCTATGACAAAAAAATATATATATTGCAACTCTGCAATATCATATCACACTGCCACTGCAAGTGATAAAAAAAATAATTCTAACTGCAAGGTATTATCATGTAGTTGATTCAAATACGTATATTGCTGGGAAACGTTGTTGCAGTATTTTTCCATTTCCATAAGCGGAAAATTAAAAGGAGTTCTAAGACAGCCTGGAATTCACACCTGTTGCCAGAAGGTTTATGGCAATTTGAGAAGAGCATGAGTTGATTTAAACAAGCGCAGCTCTGTGCACCAGACTGGGAGGGAAAAATTAGGCAAAACCTGCGCTGTGATGAAAGATCAGCTTGGCATCTCTGACCAATGGCAGCTCATTGTAATCACATTAGTCACCCGCTGACCTTCACACAGAGAGCTGAATTTCATTTTAAGAAGCCCCACAGACTGCTATAGCTGATTTTGACAAAGAAACTGTCCGTTTTTGTAGTCGCCAGATGACCTTGATAGTTGCTTCAAAGTTTAGACTCCCATTTTGCTTAGGACGTCCATATAGTTGCACACATGCACAGTTCAGTGCAGTGAAAAAGTATTTGCTCCCTTCCTGATGACTTCTACGTCTCCCTATTTGTCATGCTTAAATATTTTATATCATCCAAGTACTTCCAATCTCACATGAGAAACACAAAACTGTAGCTTTTAAATGATCATTTAATTTATTGATGATAAAGAGTCATTCAAAACCTATATCACCTATGTGGAAAAAAGAAAAAAAACATTGCCCCCCAAAACTAAAAATTGGTCATACCACACTTGCTGGCAACAACTGCATTCAAAGATTTCAGGAAACTGGCAACAAGTATTTTACATCACTGTGGAGGAAATCTACTTTGATGAATTGTTTAAATTCGGCCACAATCACATCACAAGAATACAACCTGGATAATAATAAAGACATTCTAATACTACTTCCACAAACAGTGACATCACCAGTATGGTAGGGTCTATTAAGCACCAAAAGCACTCAATGATTTCCCAAAGAAATTCTAAATAAACCACCAAGAAATATAAAGAGTGTAAGAGGACTTCAGCTTTTTGAAATATGTATCGATTGTTTGATAATAATTTTATTTGGACAAATATGTAATTTGTACTTGCAAGTAGTCGAAAATTTTGACTCATTGCTGGCGAATTCGAAGCTGTGGTACCCCAACAACGATAAAACAGATGCAAACGCTTTAATGAAGATTGAACCAAGAAGAGATTTAATGCTCAATTGTTACTTCAGAGATGATTCTTTTATTTTCTGTGTTCATCGAACGACAAAGCTGCACTTACAGTTTTGCTCCCCATAGCAGCAGCCACGACTACACTTCCCGACAGTTCTTCAAAAGACTTCTGCCTGACTGCTGTGGGCCATAGTGTGTTCAAGTTTGAAGGGCATTTCAGTGTAAAAATGCAAATATTAAGACTTTCAAAGGTTATTTGGAAGCCAAGTTCTGTCTAATTTGCCGATGGTAATTAAATCTCCAATTCATTTATAAATTTATATAGTTTGAAACTTGCCTCCAGTTTCACAGAGCAGGACAATCCTAATGTTTCAGAGTTATGCTATGCATATCTCTCAGGCTCTCTCTCTCTCTCTCTCTGAGCTGCTGATTATCTTAAATCTGTGCCCTGTGCTTTGCATACAAAACAAACAAACAATAAAAATACCGTTTTTCTGAGTACTTTGTTTCATTAAACATTAAACTGGTTGAAAAGCATAAGATGGGGCAGTAACCTGGGTTAGATTCTTTATAGAAATCTGGTTTGGCCTGGTGAAACAACTTAACATTCAGAAAGAAATTCGAATTTTAATGTGGCCAACCCATGATCCAGATTTCAAACCAGGTATAAATGATGGAGGTTTCACTCAATGGGTGAGAAAAGGACTCTCCACATTATGTCTACTAGTCGAAAACCAGGAATTAATAGACTTCAAGACTATATCTGATAAATCCGGCCTTACTCGACAGGATTTCTATAGGTACCTCCAACTCCGGCACTACTTTGATAAGAACATTAAAGGACGTATACAGAAAAATATATCAGGTATTACCAAAATGTTAATCAAAGCCTATAATACAAAACTGTCCAGAAAGATCATTGGCGAACTAAATAGACATATGACTGAATTAAGAGGTCATTCAACAAACTATATTAAGGCAAAATGGGAAAAAGAATTGGGAATTGTAATTACCTCTGAAGACTGGACAAATATAATTAACACACAAATCACCACTACAGCTTCACAACTGTGGAGAGATGTATCTGATTTTTCATAACACCAAAACAAAAGTCCAAACAGACAGGACTACAACCTATATGCTGGAGACAATGCGGACACAGTATGGCAGATCATGCACTCGTATTCTGGAGCTGTCATATTCTTAAATCCTTCTGGGAAGGAGTTCAAAGTATTATCAGTGAAGTCTTGCAGTATAATTTTAATATCACCTGTCTATCATTTTACCTGGGAAATATGGACACAGAATTACCAAAAAAAGACAGATACCTCCTAAAAATCTTCATGGCTGCCAGCAAAAAAGCCATAACAAGAAGATGGCTCAACACAGAACCTCCCACGGTTAATCAGTGGGAAGCCATAATTAGAGACATCCAAATAATGGAACTATTGACGTTTAGTCTCAGACTACGAAGGGAAAAAGGTGATGCCCTCTGGGAAAAATGGAGCACCTACATCACAAGAAGAGGTGATAACCAGCCTTAATGCTTTATATATTTTGGTTTAGAAAAACATTGACCATATTGCTGTAATGTATGTGATAAATGACCTACTCGCAACCCTACGGTTCCCTCATGTTTTGTTCCTATGAGTGTTCATATGTGTGCAATTGTGTAAATATGAATATGCTTATGATTATTTGGACATATGGGTGTAAGTGAACATGCGCACACGAGCGATCAGGTGCACAGACATATATGTGCATATACCTTTTGCTTTTCTTTTTTCCTTTTTTTGTTGTTTTTGTGTCAATAAGGGCACTACATGGTTAGCATGTGAAATATTTAGCCACATCATATGGTATCCATACCCACTTTTGTTCATTTCACTGATGCTGCCCATGTTTTGTACAAAAAAAGTGAAAAAAAATAAAAAAAAAAAAAAAAAAGATGGGGTAGTAATCATGACCCAGATGCCCAGTTCAGAAAGCTTATAAAGGGGATAACCATGCCGTCAGCTGCAGCTCATGGAGCAGTGCAGTGCCCTTCCTAGTAACCAATAGCTGCCATTAATGATGTAACACTCCCCTGGTTGTCCAAAGATCAAAGCAACACAGTCCAATGGGATTGTCCGCTGAGAGGCTGCTGCCATGGTTACCACAGGTCTGTCTAGTTCTTTTTCATATGCTTGCATCGCATACGGCCTGAGCAGTCTCAGTTCAAAGCCCTACTCTGTCTGAAAACACAACGCATCCTATTGTGCCGAAAATTTCTTGCTTTTAGGATCTTATTTGTGAATATGTTTATGTAAAGGGGCTGAAAATTGATGCAACATTATTTAGAGGAGTTTCATAAACAAGGATGAGAGGGATCATCTGTGTCCACGTGCCTTCATTCTCTTCTTCAATCTCAAAAATGCAAACAATAACCAATTAAATAAGTGGGATTATTATTTTTGCATATCAATGATGAAAGGTGTATTACTGAGTTTCTTCAAGTTTTATTTTCAAGTTTAATCACTTTAAAAGTAGAATAACAGTGCTTCTATATAATTCTTTTGCACAGCTTGATATAAATGTGCAAATGCTTTGTGGAAACAGAAACCCAAAATATTATGAAATAACGCAGATTAACCCATTGTTGCATATGAACAAATGCCTCCAGTATGTTAAAATTGGATATCAAGTGTACTTTTGGGAAAATTTGATGGGATTTGGTGCAATATTATTTTTGGGAGGGGTACAAGAAGGTGGTCAGTCTGCTTTTATTTTGTTTTCAGGGTGTCTATGAGCGTAGATGGCATAAACCCCACTTAAAATATGTCCAAAATATTGGACAAAATGCAACAAAGGGTTAACAAAAAGTAGCAGGGAAAAAATGAAATAAATAAATAAAATAAATAGAAATTATCAGCAAAAACACCTGCTGAACATTCCTGCTTTGGGTTTAAAATCATGTCTTCAAATTTCCAAACCTTTAATTGGTTGTAGACAGGGTGTGGTAGAGAAGGGTTTCACCAAGCTTCCCTCTTGGAAGATGAAAATATAAAAACTAACAGAGTTCAGGAAAAGGACGCTTATCAGGATTTGAGATGTTAATCTCAGAACTTTATAAACATCGGCTTTGGAAAAGTTTAAGGCATGGCGACAAGGAGCTGCCCATTTTGAATTGCATGTCCTCTCAATGTTTGCTTAATGTTCTAATCTGTGCTGGCCTTACTGCTTGCTCACTTGCCATTGAATCTCTTGTTTGTTTTACAGGGCGATACAGATAATCTTCAGTGTGTGTTTTTCTTTTTTTTCCCCCACATCAATAGTTACTATTGGAAATAAATGTCAACTGTAACTCTCCCTTGTGCCTTCTTCTGGGTTCCATAAAACACGCTATGTCCTTTCACACATTAGAATACTGTCTCCCATGATAAATTCAAATTAAATTCAGTGACCCAGTGCCTTCCACAGAAACAGCATCCAGCAGCAACATGGCCCTTCACTGAAAGTGAGCAGCTTGCCCACTGTTGGGGATTTTGCCACCGCTCACAATAGTGTTTTGTTTTCTTGACCAGCATCTGATGCATCACGAGACCGGCAGCTACCTTGTGACCTTGCAACAGAGCCGCTTGGGGACAGTGGGCCCAGGTTACAGCCGGGGCTGCTATGAGAGGGAAAATGGCCGACGCATTGATCTGTTTTCATGTCACCATGGCATAAAGTGACAACTGACCTGAATTAAAGGAGCCAAAAAGGAATCTCTCATGAGGAAAGCCACACAGAGTGATCCTCTGAGTTTAAGAATTTTTCTGATTCTCGCAAAGAATGGTTTGCTTGTCCGGCAATATATACTGAACAACAATGTCAGAATATGTTTCCCATGGTCACAAAAAAGATGTTACTGTAAGAGCAGCAAATTGTTAGCCTGCATCAAACATATAAAGAAAACAAATTAGGAGATTGCTGGAATCACTGGAATTTGGCTAAGAACTGACCAATGCATTATTTAAACCGGGAAGGCTAATGATGATTCATCAACTTTGTGGAAAAAAATAGGTTGGAAAAAAAATCACGAATGACCGTGATCGAAGATCACTTGGTGAAGTCTCATCATTAATGCCCCCGTCACACTTATTCAAAATCAGCAGGAATCAAGCAGAACCAGCCGGAATGAAGAATTTGCGCAACAATGGGGCGGGAATTTCAAATTGATCAAAATTCTTACAGCTTTGAAAGAATGCCGTTCGAATACTTAGAATGCGCTTCGAACCCGCCTCAAATGATTCTTGCACATTCTGGGTTTATTAGCTCTCGAATGCAGCTTGAATGTAATTGGAACGCAGTAGGAATATTTAGAATGCTGTTAGAATGCAGTCAGAATATTTAGAATACATTTTGAATGCCATATGAGTGCGGTTCAATTGCTGCCTGAACACCACCCAAAGTCTGGTTGGAAGGTGCCTCGAATGCTATACAAATTCACCTCAAATGCAGTCAGAACGCTCCCGGAATGGCCGCCGAATATGGTTGGAAGGTCCAAGAATTCAAACAGAATGCAGCCCGAATACTCAGAATGTACTTGGAATGTACTTAGAATGTAACACGAGTGTCCCATATGCGTTGATTGAGTAATTGCTGACTACAGCAGGGGAACGTAAATATGCTACTAAAACTGACGCCGAATGCTTGAGTTAAAAGGTATGCGTTATTAAACTGGCCTCACCTGATAATGTTGAGAGTTTTCAGAGTTTCTGTAATGGTAATTTAAATGAATGATTGAAAACAGGTCATGACCAATCATTATTTTTAAGGGATGGGTTTCAGCCGCCCCTATCGCCAGTTCACCAGCCACCACTGATTCCAGCAGCAATCGAAAGATTCCAACGGCATTCGAAGTGCATTCCAGCTGAATTGTGTTAATATCGAAATAGATTCCTGCAGCAATTGAGATGCATTCGAGGTGCATTCTGGCTCATTCGAGGCGCATTCAGGACATTCTGGCATGATTTGACGTGGCTTGTCGTTTCGATTCTCCCTCGAATGCAATCAGAATGTTTTGAATGCTGTTGGAATGCCGGAAGAATATTTATAATGCAGTCAGAGCGCAGTTAGAATACACTTACAATGCCGTTCAATATTTCTCCACTTTGAATGCACCTGGAAAGTTTTGAGCATGAGCAAAACATTCAGGCCGGCCACAAGAGCGGCCCTGAATATTTGGAATGCACTCAGAATGCAGTTAGAATTTTTAGAAAGCACTTAGAATATCCTGGAATATAAAAAGAATTTTCATTCCGACGGCATTCCGTCTCATTCCGCCTCTAGTGTGACTAGGGTTTAAAAGATCAACAGTAGAACTCATCACTTTGTCTAATTGCAGAACAGATAAGAGCATTCCGACATGTACAAAGTGACAAGAACCTACAGGATTGGGGCTACTTATGTGACTACAAGAGAGCCACTTGCTAGTGAGGTTAATTGGGAAAAAATGTGTTAAATTTCCCCGGGAGCATAAAGATTGGATTGCAGAGCAATAGAAAATCGGTTGTGGTCTTATGAGTCCTGATTTATTGTATTCCAGAGCTATAGGTACATCAGGGTGAGAGAGGAAGCCCGTGGAATGATGCACCCGTCATGCATAGTGCCCTCAGTGCAAGCCTCTGGAGGCAGTATTATGATCTGGGGTTGCTTCAGTTGGTCAGGTCTAGGCTACATAGAAGAACATGAAAGAAATAGAAGAACAACATGATTTTACTGAAAATTTGAGAAGGTCAGATTGCATGTAATTGTTGTTATACAATTGTTAGAATAACAGAAGATGATTTATGTCCCCAGCGGTCATTGCAGCAAAGCTTGATGGGATTAAAGCTTTTTAGATAGTACTGTTTCATGTGTGCACAGTGTCCTTCATTATTGACAGGAAGCAGCCATTAGGAGCAGGAAATTTGTGGCTGTTTTTTGTGCCTAAGCTCTACCACCACATGTATTGTAAACATGATTTTAATGCAGCTCATTCAGCATTTCTTGTTTCACTTTGTGCTTTTCAGCCATTGCTATAATGTCTTATTTCACCTTATTTTTTATACCTTGTATCAATTTTTTGTTTTACACCAACGGAAAACCTGTTATATTATTGTTTTGAAGAAAAAAAAAGTCTTCTTAATTTGTCATCTAAAGAAATTGGACAGGTATAGTACATTGTAGCTGACAGCTTCATAAATTGAACTATTGCACAGTGGTATATAATCAAAACGAAAGCAGTACTTGTATAGGCCTTCCAGTTAGCTTCTCGATATTTGCAGGTTTATGGTGCTGTGTATCATGATTATCTGACGAATTTATTTAAATTATTATCCTGGCATTGTTTTGCCAACACATATTTGGATTGAACTCCTCCTGGATAAAACCATCTCCTATATTTTTCCACACTGCCAGAGATATGCTATAAAATTGCATGTAAGACTGCTTGATCAGACTAAAGCACTGACTGTGAATTTTATGGGAGCACTATGGCATCTGAGAAGGTAATCTGAATGTAAATGATCTGATCCTTAGCCAGTTTTTCAGTGAGGAGTTTTTAACTGTCCCCAAGCACCACCCCACAAACACACACACACACACACACACACACACACATGCGCGCGCACACACACACACACACACACACACACACACACACACACACACACACACACACACACATATACACACCATGCTTGGAGCACCACACATTTCTTTCATTGTACATCATGCTCACCATTGAAAATGAATCACATTTCAAAATATGCACTAGTTAATTCAAAATATCTGTTGTCTGGGCACATTTTGTTTAAATCCAGCAGGGGGATAGTCAGTAGTTCTCTCTGTCCAGAAATTTGTGCTTTGAAGCGTAACCAACTCATCAATCAATTTCAGCAGCTCATTACAGCCTATTGGCAGTGGTTTTGTCATGAAGGAAATTAATGTTTTTTTTTTTTTTTTTGAGACCTGACATTGCACAAATTTATTCATGAAAGAGCAAGCAATATGTACACTCACTATGCTGTAACAAACAACACGTTATCAAGCTCAGGATGTTTAAAATCTTTTGTTAACTTGGTAAACAAACACTAATCAGCTTCCTGGCAGGTGTGTCACAGAGCATGGCTGCCAACAAAAATAAACAAACCCAAGCCCCATTGAAAAGAAACCAAGACCAACTAGTGACATTATAACCAACATAGCATATCAGAAGTGTAATCCTCCATTGTAAATACTGTTTGTGTTTAGGAACAGAAGTTCCTGCCAAATCGATTATCACCGTCAACTACTTTGACCATCATTATGCTCAAATATTGTATAACATTTTCAAACCAGGGAGTGACATCTGTTTACGAGTCAAGTGGCCTCTTGTAATTTCGCATCTCTCATTTCTGCAGTGGATTCGCAGCATTTTCAGGGTGTCTTCCCACCTTTTGTCCAATACATGCTGGGATAAACTCCAGCACCTCCCACGGCCCTGATCAAGAATTCACGGGTTACATAATGGATGGAAGAGGACAGAATCTGTGAAAACTGAAAAACTGACATCAGTGATTCTCGCTAAAGGTACCAAATGGAATCATTTTGATCATTAACAAAAAAAAAAAAATTAAAAGGAAGTCCTTTCAGACTTTTACACGGAAAAGAAAAATATCCTGCGTATTTTATCAACAATAACGATCAAGCGCTGTCACGTTTTTGTACTGAAAGTTCAGTATGGCTGAAATGTCAAATTCATGGTGAAACAAACTGATTTGGAGCATTACATAAAGTGTGCAAGTTTCGGGTATAATAATATTATATATTTTTTAAAAAAGTTAGAAGAGCCATTGGATTCATATACCCATCTTGGAGAATTGAACAGACTGGACAAAACTATTATTATCAACTGGATAATAAATAAAACTATTATTAACTGGATTAAAACTATCGAGCTCCATGAAATGGTGAGGTAAGGACGGAGTAGAACTGGTTCAGGACAGCAGGACAGCCGCAGCCTTTGACCGCACAGTGAGGGACAGGGCTTCAGTAGTCCATGGACTTAGTGCACAGCTGGAAAGGATCTCTGGAAAAAGAGACAAAAAGGGAGTTGCCTGTATCTATCCTCTAAAAATAAACAAATGAAAACATTAAATTTTTATATTCAGTACTAGTCTAGACATGACCACATTTTTAAAACAAGCAGAGATTAGAAAAAAGAAAGTAAACACCTCACAAACGGCTCTAAAGCTTAAAATGTATAAAAATGAACATTGTTTGTAATCATTCTTTCTCAGCATACTCATGTAATTCTTCTCTTTGAGGGCAGTCACATGATTCTGAGAGTTCACACCAGCATGACATCAGACGTTCCCACAGCTCCGCTACATTTTTGGGTTGTTTTTCATTGACCATTCTCTCCACTAAGTCCCAAACTAGCTAAATTAACCTTTTTGAAAGCGGAGTTTGTTGATCTTCTTATTTTTCCAGTCATAGATTTTTTTTTTATCAATCCTAAAATTCTGGGCTCTACCTATGAAATAAAGTCTGCTTTAAACCTAGGACTTTGTATGCCTTACCTGAAGCTCTTTGAGGTTATTACTGAGGTTTAACCACTGAAATTTCACCAAAGACAGAGCAGTAAAACATGAGAAAAGTATGCCCAGACCTTTGACTGGTACTGTGCATTTCATGATGATACATTTCATGCAGAGACCGCTGAATTGCAGGGTTAGCAGTGATTAATGAGAACAGAAAGGTCACAGAGTACAATGTTGGCAGTGTGTTGCAGACATAGACAGATTTCCAAAGGGCAGTCTTCAGGTAGAGCTGTGCTGCACTGTTTCTGGGTTCTTACTGCCGGTGCTATTGTCTATTGAAAGGATTTGACCTTGGGATCTGGCCAATGAAATTTCCTGTGTGTGTGCGCGCGCGCGTGCGCGCGCGTGTGTGTGTGTGTGTGTGTGTGCTTGTATCTGCATGTGTAAGTGTAAAACTCAGATGCTTTTGCCAGGATCTGCAAGCTTATCATAGGCTGAAAAGCAAAACTGATTGAACCACAAAGGATTTAGGATGCCTGTCGTTGTGTAATTTTTTCAGATGTTGCAATATTTTAGGGAAGGAAGCAGTTCTGATCGCCCTCTATAAAGTAAAACTAACATTGGTCACCGATGACTGAATTCAAACTATACGCTATTAAGAGAAAAGTCTTACTTGAATTGCTTATCAAAGAAATTTTACAATTTGAAATGGCCTAAGGAACAAATGAAGCTTAGTGGGAAGCCGTCTTTTGTTGATCATTAGTTTAGAGTGAAAGCTGATCAATCAAAGCAGGTATGGTAAACAATAAAGCCGAAGCTATAGTAGAGTGCACACCCTTATCTAATAACGTTTGAGAGTGCACTGAAGCACTTAACGCACTGATTTCTCCGCAGTGGATTAAGATGCATTACCAGCGTGTGCTTATGCAACATCACTTATGCCAATGCACTGCTACCATAACCACACCCCTCTGGCATGCCAATGGTTCAGGATCCATTTCATTGGTTGCTACCAGAGCCATTCAGTGAGATGGCAGAGAGCATCTGAACCCTAACCGTAACCCTAACCTAAAACAATCCTGAGCCATTGTCACAATTAAGGGGCGAAGTCTTGGAATGAGTGCATTGGGGAAGATCTGGTCACTGTGCTTGGCTATTGGCTCATACTGGAGGCCCCGAAACAACAGAGAATGGCTGGGAGATAGAACAGACCTCCTGACACATAATCCCTGCATACCGTCTAAGTGTAACAGTCCTAAACATCAACATCAGTCTCGTCTGAAGAACCTTGCGAGTTATGTTGAAAGTGTTTAAATACGGGAAAGAACTTGCGCAGAGGAAAATAATTTCCCCATGTAAAAATCCCTGAAAATGGCTCCATTCTACAAAAATCCAGGCCTGAACAAAACCTGGACAGCAGCTTAGTCATCGAGCACTTTCAGAAACAAAGCAAGGGAAAGGGCTTGGCCATTTGGCTTTTGGTGGGGAGGTTGCTGCAATAGAGAGGTCTTTTGTTTTTTGAAGCGTACAGCAGAAACTCATTGTTGCTTGCACTACAGAAGCTCAGGTTGTGGGCAGGCCAGGAAACAAATGAAAAGATGAGAAAAAATAAACAATTACCGCGATTGAACAGTGCCTGTTGCTGCATTCTATTACTTTCTAAATAAGATTATCATTTTACTTGGTAATTGTCTTCAACAATGCAAAAGGATTTCCAACATGCTGATGTATACACTCTACATTTATGGTGAGTAAGAAGCCATATGATGTATTTAAATTTGCTGCAATAAAAACGTATCTGCAATACAGTATCATATATTTCACTACATGCATATATGGGACTTGTGATGGGGATCATGCAGAGAAAGGGGAACAATTTTTTAAATTATGGAGCAGAATTTTATGAAAATACCCTCAAAGGAGTACTGAAAGTTTGTCTTATCTGTCTATACTTTCCATTTCATTCAAAATTCAATTAAGACCCTTATGAAACATAACTATAGTTCCAAGCTAGTTATTCTATAGTGTAGTATTACTGTAGTGATACCATAGCTATTCAAACTACAGCAATACAGTTGTGCGGACCATAGTAATATCATGGTACTGTTTACTGTGGTAATACTAATACTATGGTCATGCAAAAAATACTATAGTATGTAATGGAAAAAAAAAAAAAAAGCCACTAGATGGCAGTATTGACAATTTTTTTTTGTTAAGCCCAGTCTGGAGCTAGGTTGGGCATGTCCTGGGCATGCCTCAGAGGGGGCTGGAAAAGAGTATATAAGGAGAAAAATTGAGAGAGTGAAGGGTAGTTGGAGAAATTGCAAGGAGAAATTGTGGAAGGATACATTTGACCAGACCTGTCACTCTTTTCAAGACCTGTGAAGCTTTTTGTGGATTTTTGCCTGTGTTGGAGCATTTTCCTGTCCCAGGACATCGCAACATAGCAGCCCATCTCAATTACCAAGGGACTGTTACTATCTTTTTTTTATTTCAATTTTGGTCAGTAGGGTAGAGTGTAGATTAGTTCTAAGTGTTTGTTTAATTAAATCTGTTGAAGTTTAAGAATTTTGTCTGTCATCCCTTGCTGTCCGTGACGTCATAACAAATTGACGCCATAACAAATTGGGGCCATAACAAATATTACTAAGAAATAACTATAGGATATCTTCATAAGGGAATGTGAGATATATACAATTTAAATGTCAGTTTTCTATGTTTGTCAATGTGGTTTTAGCAAAGTGCCCACACACTATTGGCTGCATAGCATATGTTTCGTCACACAGGTATTCAGGAAGGACTTTCAGACTGCAGAGGGGGAGGGAAAGTTGAAGAAATGGCATGAAGTAAATCCACAAGGCAAACGGAAGTGGGTTTGTTGCCTTCAGCTAGCTGATATGCCTACGTAAGTGTTTCTTTGCAAGCATCATGAACTCAGGCCCAATGTAGCACAAGACTATTCTAATTCTGCTCCTGAAATACTCTGAAATGAAATATTTATGAAAACTTGAAGTGATTTTAAGTGATCAAATACTCATACATTTGAAGCTCTAAGGTATTATATAACCTACTCTTGAGATTATCAAGACACAATTCTTGACGGCTGTGAACCTTGACGGCTGGTTTAATCCAGTAGGGAGGAATGAAAACTACGGCTGGTTTTCGACCATTTACCTCAGAATCAGCTTTAAAGTCAGCCTGACCAATCAGTTACAGGAGGGGCTCAGGTAAGTATCCAGCAGAAAATAGAACCAGATTCACTAATGCATCTATCGTGAATACATGCTTTGCCCAATGACATTAAAGATGGATCTTTATCCAAACCTTGAGCCATGAACACATAACTGCCGACAGAGAAAAGCAAAGGAATTATTGTATTTGAATCACTACCCTTTTGAAATGACATCAGGCCTGATGATACAGAAGGATGGTAGGTGGAATCTAAGTGAACACAAAAAGTTCTCAGAAAGTTGCTGGAATGTTTTGTTAATCTTGTTAACCAAAGAAACACAGTAGCGTCTTTGAACAAAGGCCTCTGTCACTGTATGTCTCCTATTTTTTTCAAACATGCCAAGCTGGGTGATGTTATATAGAGGTGATATCCAGTGCTACTGCTTCATGACATCATATCCTTAGCTGGCCTGGTTTTTTTCAGCTGGTCAACATTCAAATCTATGCCTGAAATTAAAGGTATACTGAATAGGATTTTCCTAAAAAAAGAATGCATTGACTCATACAGAAAATTCCTCTCAAACATCAGTGATGACACATGAGAACATGGGCGTGTCAGTATCTCAAGAGACCCTGCCATCTGCCTGTATTTTGTTGTTTTACTTTGCAGGGGGTGTCTCTCAGAGTCACCATTTGGGTAGTGTACGCGTAGCCCCCAGCCAAAAACAGAGCACAGGAGACCCAAGATCCCAAGAGGAAGCTATGAAATTGGCAGACACTCAGCTGAAACAAAAAGGAAATATAGTTAGATGAGACAAAATGCAGAAAAAGCACATTACAAACCAAAAGTAAATCTAGTTTTGACCTGCTAACTAACACTAAGAGCGATGCAGAATTAGCCTATTTTCTATTGTACAGGCAAGTGCTGCTGGCTAGCTTTGTTGGCTTGCTAAAATGTCTGTTTTTCCTTTTTCCTTTAGAGCAAATGTTTTCTTCCAAAAATTGTAGCTAGCTAGCTAGGTTTAACTGTACATGCAACCAGTATACATACACACCAAGTCCTACTACCTACCATTTCAAATAACTTAGCATGTTTTTGCATGATGGGAAAATGTTTGAGGTATATAGTGCTAAGTTTGGTTTGAGAATCATTTTCTGTCTTTCCTATGGCATATGCTACAATTGGAAAACAATAAAGCTTGTGAGTAGCTAGTGAGATCAATGAGCAGATAACTTATATATAATAGCTGTCAATAGGAAACATTACTTTTGGAAGTGTATTTTTTATAATGATGCAGAACTGATTTGCAAACATTGTCATATGCAGCATTGGTCTAGAACCACAATACAGAGTAATTTTGAGTTAACTGACTAAAATTACATTTGAACTAACAACAATTTATACAGGATCATAGTGTATATCTAGCTTGGTGAAGAGGTTGAATTATGAAATGGGGGGGGGGGGGGGTATGATTATGGTGAGCTTCAGCTGTTGAGGAGGTCCCAAGTTTGAATTTAATTATAGCAACCCTTCTCATTATGTGTAATAAGGTGGGTATTAAACAAAGTGAGCATGGATTTAATGCTCAGTTTGTTAAAGTTTTGGGTCTAGTAGTACACATTAGTGCCGGGAAAGGGAAGCATGTGTGGTGGAGATGAATGCATTGATTTTTTTCATGATGTCATCATAGTCAAAGAATCGTGTCCAAAATTCATGGTCAGGCACCATGAAAGGAGAAACAACTTCATACAGTTTGTCCTTCACTTGGAGGTAAGTGAAAAGATCTGAAAATGTGAATCACTGCATCTTAATGCCATAGGCTACCACATAGTAAACCTCAACCTCAGTACTCTGAGCAACAATAGTAATTGCCCAAAACACCGAAGACACTAAGTGAGAATTTATTAAGAAAAACTGCCAACTGACTTTTTCTGACACACAAAGCACAAACTCAAAATTCTGCTTAGGGTCCCTCTGCACCCATAGATGGAAGGAACAGCCATGAGGTGAAATTCACAAAGACTCAATTGTCTCTCCAACCTTCCCATTCTTCAGAATTTATGTTTAAAGATAAATTATAGTCACATAGTAAAACTGAGTTTGCACTTCATGTCCAAGCGTGGCTTTGCAAGTCTTTAAAAGAATTCAATCAGATAGGATGAGTAAATACATTTAAGAACTAAAAGCAACTTGGAAGGCTCTTTTTTCTGAAAACCATACTTGTAAAATGCATACAAACAACCAAGTAAAATAACTAAAAACCACAAAGCTACAGAACATCCTGCCAGTTGAAAATAGGCCTGTGTTTCACAATTCCATGACCTTCAAAATGTCTTCCTGGGTATCCATGGTGACAGTCCAGCAGGGTCAACTCTGGAGGGAAGACAAAGGCAGGACATGCTGCTGAAGCTATTATGAGGCCGTGTATGGCATGCTTTGAGTGATATAACTTTTCTGCAGGGTTGCAGCCTATACAGAGATACAGTATTAAACCAGCTCAAGCACAGAGCCACTCTCTCAGTCATGATATTCATCATTATGGACATTTATTCTACATCAATGTGCGAATGTTTCTCAGTTCATCAGACGCTGAATTGATTTGCAGTGAGACTGTCCTTTTTATTATCATTTATTTAACCTTGAGAGTTGTGGCTGAGGATTTTTATTAAATTTGATTAATAAATATGCTATTTTTTTTCTTTAAAAAATAATACTAAATACTTTTCACAACAATTTTTAAAAACATACTGTATATATTGATGAAAAAATTTGTAGAATAATTACCCATATATTGTGCTACATTGTGCTGCAGTATGTTAATTATGTTTTTGTCTCAATAAGCAAAAATGTTGTTGCGCCCAGTTAGCAAGCAAAACTCAGTGCTGCAGTGTTAGAGTTGGGAATGTTAGGCAAAAAGAGAACATGCTCATCACGTACCATAAAAAAAAACTCAAACTAACCTGTAAAGGCTTTGATTTATAGTTAGTTTATTGCATTAATATAAGGGAATACTTTGCCTCTGAAACATAGGGGTTCCTATAGGGGAGACTTCCAGGCAGCAGTAGGCCCCTCCCCCACTATTGTGACAGTACGAGAACACACACACACACACACACACACACACACCCACACCGGTGACAGAGTGAGAATGCCGGGCACTGATAAGCAGATGCCAGCTGCCAGGCCAGACAGTCTTCTCTTGCAGGACAGTCATGACTCATCCCTGCAGATATAACGGTAAGTGTAAGGGAGCACTCCAGTGTGCTCGGGAAATGGTGTGCGCCTGCGAGCGCATGTGTGTGTATGTGTGTGTGCGCGCATACGAATGTGCTTGCATCTGATTTTCACTCTCTCACTCCCCATTTCACACACTGACATTCCCTTTCTTTCTTTCTCTCTCTCTCTCTCCCTACCTGTGCTCTTTCTGAAAAATGGTTGCATAAAATACTTTTAAATGTCAAGGCTTTCCCAGCCTTTTATAACGATTTGCCTCTTTTCTCTTCTTCGTCTACCTTTCACTTATTGTGGCACTGAAGCTGCCTTGACTGATTACCCTGCAAAGCTGTCACTCTATAGCAATGCCCACCATTAGCTGTATAAATGGCACACAGACAATGGAAAGGGAGTTTGCTACGGCCGCTGAGGGGAAGCAGCAGATTACCATTAACCACCCCCCAACACACACACACACACACACACACACCCCACCCCAGTGGGTATTATGGCCAGCATGAGAGAGCTGGGAATCAATAGGGAGAGCCTTGCAGTCACGAGGCTTTACATCATTATGCGACGGTGGGGGAGGGTGGAAAACAATCGAGCACTAACACAGGAAAATTATTTTCCTTTCTTCTTTGGCCCAAACTCTCCCCGCGCACACATTCCCATTTCCCTCCAGAAGGAGGAATGACTAGCTTTTTTTTTGTTATCACCACTGGCAGGAAGGAAATATCTCAAGGTCACAGTTGTTTCTGCGTGGCTGTTCATTTCACAAAGGCCCAGTGACTATAATAGGTGACATTGACGTGTACTTACCGCTCAAAGCCTGGGGACATTTTCTTGGTGCAAGAAAAAAAAAAAAAAAAACAGATTGGGTAATCCAGTTAATTGACCAGCACAAAAACAGATGGAGAGCTGAACACAACTTTTGAAATGAGGAAATTACAGTAGCCGCCAAGACTAATAAATTTTTGTTTTGTCTATTTTATGCCCATTGCTTCCTCATTAAACTACCGGTAAAATCATTTGTAAATTAGGGGGTACCAAACAAAGCCCCAGGTCTGCTTTAATCAGTGATTATTTTGTACGTCAGAATCCACAGGCTGAGTTGAAGGAAGACATTAATGTAGAGTGACTGATGTTATTCACCCCTTGGGTGACACTACAGCCAATTACGAACTGGGCTGTGCCTTAGGGGCAACTGAACATTAGGGGAGTTTTTTTTTTCTTCTACAAGACCCAGGATAGAGATGATTGCAAGACGGTTGTACCTCTGAGCAAGACGGTGTCATTGCATCGCTTTCAAAAAATGCCATTTTGTACTGACATGGAAATGTACTCCACTTAACCCTCTATAAGGAATGTGATTCAACCTATATGTCTTTTTTGCCTGAAACCATTTCAGTACAAGATAATAAAGGGCTATGCTGAGACAAACCTTACAGAGGCCAAATAGTTTATATTCACAAACTTATACATTGTTATAAACTGACTGAATTGAACAGTTCAATAAACACATTTTTTCCTGGTTATTTTGACTGAAAGTGGAGTCCTGCGCACATTTAACTGTCGTTTACACTTTACATATGTGGAACTCTGTTGTAAACCTATTGTAAAATTACAGTTAAAATATCTGGTAAAAAAGGTGCCAGTTTATAACAGTTTAGGGACTCTGCAGATACTCTTTTCAAGAGCGGAGCTGATAACATCCAACAGGATCTACAAAAAGCAGCCTCTCCATACACAAATAGACTTGACAATTGATGCATACAGTGCTACATTATTGCACCTGCTATGACCTGATGGCACAATTAAGCTCTCGATGAATGACATTTGAAAAGCAGAAGATCGGGCAAGATGAAATGTAAACAGGTGTGTTTTCAGTCATATGCATACAGAGCTCACACATTACTGCTGCCACACAGCCTCTTACACGCAGAGGTGACGCTGGCAGCTGGGGTCACGAAGCAGCAAATTGCTTGCCTGGGGCGCAGTGACTCACTGTTTAATTTTTCAGATTGATTTTTGAGCTGCTGTACGCCCCCTCATCCAGAAAATGCTTGCAAACTTCAAGGGAAAAAAATAATCAACGCCAAATTGAAAAATGGTCTTATTAATTCATGAGGTCGTCTTGCGCCAATTTGCTGCATACAGAAATGATGAATACTGTAATACGTTTAATTGATATGTATCATCGTAATCATTTGCGACTTTCAAATTTTGCTGAATTTTAAAAGTGTAAGATGTAGACCTCATTATATTTTACTCAATATTCATCAACATATCATCATCATCATAACCTCTGCCAAGGAGCTTATGTTTTCACTCCATTTTTGTTTGTCTGTTTCTTTCTTTGTCTGTCTGTCTGTCTGTTAATAGAATAAATCAAAAAGTTATGAACGGGTTGGCACAAAATTTGGTAGGATGATAGGTGGTGGTCCAAGGAGGAGTTGAATTAATTTTGGAAGGGATCCAGAATATATTCTGACACCAAAGGAATAGATATATGGCTCGGCACAGGGCAGAGGTATGCACTCTACCAAGTGCCCTCTGGTATTACTATTATTATTATTATTATTATTACACTGTATTACAGTACAATCTATTGCCATACTTCAATTTTCATTAAACACCACTTCAAGTCAGTACTCTGTCATCTGTTACAAATGAAGATTATTACATCGCTGCAAGGAGGAAATGTTTCAACATTGTTTGTTTGATCATTCATTCGTCAGTTAACAGAATATCTCAAAAATTTCCAGATAGATGTTAATGAAATTTTGAGTGTTAATTCCTCCAATGCTAAGGAGGATGTGATCAAATTTTGCAGAAGATCCGGCTCATATTCTCGATCCAGGATCCGAAAGAATTTCTATGCACAAAAAGACAGCACTGTCGCGCACCGCTGTCACATGACACTAACTCCCACATCAGCCATCAGATTAATCCTTTGAAAGAATACTTTAGGCCAGGTGAAATGCAAATCCGACTTCGTCTGCCAACAAATTTCGCAATGGCGGAGGTCACATGGTCTCCAAGTGCCCTCTAGGTGAAAATACTTCACTGCAGACTGTTGACTTTAAAGCCCCACTACTTGCATCATGGTCCACTTACTGCTTATCACTTTAACACAGATGATCCCTATCTAAGCAAATTACCTGAAAGGGCCCCCTCTCAGCCCACCATAGTGGTGACAATAAACATTGTGACAGACAGACAGCTGAACTGACCTTTCCTCACTCACAGACATTTGAAATGGAGGAAAAGCAAGCAAAATGGACAATGCAACCATATTGTGCCGAAACAGTTTAATGATTGGCAATTTCTCTCCAGCAAATCTCTCTGGCAGAGTTACAATTTTGTTTGGCATAAAAAGAGACACAATTGAATGCAGATGAATTCACCATCATTTTGGGAGGAAAAGCATTGAAGTGAAGTACATTTATTTTCTTTACCCTGGAATCACATGCCAAGAAGCATCTATTAAGTATAATTGTGATACATAGGTTCCATTTCAGTCATCAATGAAGTGAAATGTGTTTGCACGTGTGTTTGCTTGTGCGTGCGCTCGCGTGTGTTTACCTGTGTGTATCTGTTCCTGTGAGTGACTGTGTGTGTTTGTGTTTTTTGTGTGCATGAGTTTGTGCGTGCGTTTGTGCGGGTGTGATCACGCATGTATGTTTGCGCGCGAATGCAAACATTTGGATTTGTGTCTATGCTTGCAGGTGACTGTGTGTGTGTGTCTGCGCCTGACTGTGCACGCGTGTGTGCTCCCCATCCTTTCGAAAACCTGTGCAGACTTTCTTATTTTTTCTCATGAAGGCAAAAAAATGGATTTTCAGCAGTCTTGTCAGCATTAATGTGATGTTTTACCGAAAATGTCCTGTTTTATAACTTTATATTTATGTAATACTTGCAATACTTTTTTTTTTTCCTTTCTTTCATTATGAGGCATATGTGACTGTCTGTATGTATGTGTGTGTGGTTGTGTGTGTGTGTGTGTGTTGATGCTAATGGTTGATAAATCTGATTTTGTATTTCTGCTCACCTGCTCAGGGACTGCAGATGGAAAATAGCTGGTAGCTAAATTTGGTGCAAGCATTTCTTCTCTTTGTTCAGAATAATGTATTTTGCACATGGTCCCTGTTACAAATAAACTTAATAAATAAAAAGAAAATTAAAAAAAAAAAACATTTTCGTGAGACGTTAAACGATGTGAGGAGTCCACGATGGTCAGAACCAGGGTTTGCGAGTGCGTCTCTGCACACCTGACTAGAAGCAGCTTGTTTGGTCAGTAGGAGGCTACCAAGAGGCAGCAGTAGTCTGTGAGTCTGCTTTGGTCGTGACTCGACAGATAACTCCCAAAAGAGGGCATCAAAGGAGGCGCACAGCGCACTGCAAAGTACGTGCACAAACACACACCGGGCGCACACACTCCAGATCCCTCTCACATCAGTAACTCCCTTATCTTGCCTGATAGGGGCTGCTCACTATTCTTAGCCTTGAACCCTCAGCGCGCGTACATTCACTTTATATATTTGGAGCCGTGTACGTCAGTCCGCAGAGACCAATTATGTTCATGGGAGCTTGGATGCTACGTTTAACCCTTCATCAGTCTTTTTCCTTTTTTGCTGTACAAACTGGAGCCAAGATGGCGGCCGATCTGATTAATTGGGATTGCTTTTCCATTGCATGAAACACAACCAGAGCTTAGCAAGGTTTCATGAAAGAAGAAAGAAAACAATTAAAACTCTAAGAAATGTTACAATCAAATACAGATATGCACAAAGGTGCAAAGATTTTTCCAGAAATTCTCAAAGGAAAGGTTCATGTCACCGCTGTCATGCAAACAGCTATTTGATGTATCCAAAAAGCAGAAGTGAATCTACAATCATTGTTTTGAGCAAGGCAAATGCTGTCAAAACGGATGGCAGAAGGGTTTATTCCTGAAAGGACAGCATTCTTCCCATAGGTAAAGTTCATAATTTGGCCTAATCAATATGCCACAGGAAAGAAAATCAACAGGAGGACTATTTTGAACTACTCTGGCTCCAGTAATGGTCACAGCAAATTTTGGTCATAGGGTGACCAATTTCACTAACATTCCATCTCTATGCACAAGGTACAATCACAAAAGTGTAACATAACTTCCATGGCATTTGGAAATGTTAAAGCTGACTGGGTTGTGGTGATACAGTAAACATTACAGAGCTACCGCAATCAATAATATCCTCCTCTATGCACCAGGAATATTGAAAGCAGATTTGACATGATTCCCATTAAGGCTGCTTGAGTTATTGCAATTTTTTAAAAATTAATAGTTTGGCCTGGTGGTAGTACTACAGGAAAGGTCATAGGGTGGCCATCATTAGTAGCAGCCCTTTTCTATGCACCCGGAGCGATCACAAGAAGTATGATTTCATTCCCAGCAGAACTGTGTGAGCTATAGCATTTGGCAATTAACAAGCCTACTTTCTGCACCAGAAATAATCACAAGAAATATAAAATGATTCCCATCAAAACTGAGTTAATACCTTTGGAAATATAAAGCTTGACCAGGTGCTACAAGGAAGGTCATAGGGTCAAAGGGTCAAAGGGTCAAAAAAAAAAAAAAAAAAAGAGTTTGTCCTATATGAAACAGGAATGAACAAAAAAACTTTCAGTGTGATTCCCATAAAAACAGTTTGAGTTATCTCACTAATACAAACAATCTGCAGCGACAGGGATATAATTGCTCTCTTTCATTTTGCCAAAAAGAGGTAAAATTCTTCTCATATCCACAATCTTGGACTGATCAAAGTTTGTTTGCGGCAAAAAATGTACAGAAACCTTATTTTTGAATGCCATTTCCAACTCAAGTGTATCATACATGTAGAAAGCAAGCCTTCACTGTTCTATACTCCCCTTAAGCCAGAGGAAAGTCCTCTTGAAGACAGTTGAGGTGAGGCAGACAAGACTAGGTAAGGAATGCGAAAATAACTGGTCAGTTGTCCTCGCATTGTAACACATGCTTTGTTACTTCTATAGAATAATTTTTACTTTTAAATCTTCTTCTAAAATCAAATTGCTTTGTTGAAATAGGATCGGTTTTTCTTCATACTTCCTTGAACACATGCAACATTCCTTCAGTTTCCATATGGGTAAAGGTTCATAGTTAGAGTGATTCTGGTGAGTTTTGGCTTGTCATCAATGGGCATCATTTTGTATTAGGAAAGAAATTTCATCATTTCAGTTTGACTAAGACAGGAGTCTGCTGAGCTGAAAAGGCTGATTCTCTAGTAGCTTTATGAAGAGTGATAAAACAAGAAATGGCGAACAGTCCCTCACTTTTACATCAGGGTGAGCATAAATTCTTGAAATCACTCTCTCTTTCCTGCTTTTCTGATTCCCGCGTTTGTCTGCGAGTCTTCATAATTGCCCTGGTATGACCGTCAGTGCAATATGTGTATACTGCAAAGTCAAATATTTACACCCTTTGTATTGTTTTGTAATGATCCTGCAAGGATTAAACCACCCTGAGGATTGGAAAATAACAATACATAGATCAATCACCCTAATTATGATGATGATGATGATGATGATGATGATTATTATTATTGTTAGTAGTAGTAGTAGTTGTAGTAAAAGTAATAATTACTGTTATTACTATTAGCAGTAGTAGTATTAATCGTAGTGGTGGTATTAAATTATAAGTAGTAGAAAAGACCACAGCTAGTCCACTGTTAATGGTCACCTATTATGTCACCAGGTGCACAACCAGTTAGTCATTACAAACCATTACAAAATCTGTTCTTTCTTGATATCTCATTGGGAAGTGACCGCTCAGAGGTAAGAAGAACTAGTCAACTTCAGCCAACCAGTCAATCAGTTCCTTCATTATTCTGGGATGTCAAGGAAGACAGATTTTGAAATGGTTTGTAAAGGCTTATTCCTTTGCACTTGGTGACACAATAGCGGACCTTATAAATACTGATAAAAACTGAAAACATCTACATAGAATGGTGTGGTGGTATAATGTGGACAATATTGACAACGATTACGTTGATTTTCAATTCAAATACTCAATTGTTATCGAATGATTAACAAGGTACAAAAACACCCATTGAATTCATTACTCAACCCTGGGTTAATGTGCCTTTTCATATCATCTCACTTAGGATGCTGTTTCGTTGACATTAAAATTAAAAGCATTTGTCTTGCTTGACAGTTTTGCTTGAGCAAATTTAGAACGAAGAAGCAAGAAATTTACAATGATACAACTGCTCTATGACAAGTAATTCAGTTCACTCGATTATCTGGCACATTTTCTTTTTGTATCTTTGAACATTGTGCCCCTGTATTAATTCAAGGTTGCAAAAGATCTCACAGTATGACAATGATGCAAAAACCCATGTTTACTATATTATCTTGGTGTTGGGCCAAGAATGTTGACTAATGGACACACCATAGTTATCTGATTTAAAAGCAATCCAGTTCATTGCAGCCAGTTTATTAGATAAGATAGCAGAATAACAAATGGCTTCTGAAAACCATGGTGATTAACATTTTTGCATGACAGCTGGTGCCTGTATACACACAGTCTGTACAGCACTCCCCGAAATTGAATCACCACCACAAACTAGCGATACGACTGTGCCCAACATAAAATACAAGGTTTCTTTCAAAATTTGAAAGAGCAATATACAAAGTAGGGCCTGACTATAATTCATGTGGATTGGCTTGGGGGGTACGGGGATGGGGGTGGGGTCAGAAATATTTCATTGAAGGAAGGAAAAAAACATCTTATTAATAGGATAATTTATGCACCCTTATACAGTCTGAGCTCATTTTTACAGTGCAAATCTGCTAAAAAAAAAAAAAAAAAAAAAAACAGCGTGAGAGAAGACAGATCAGTTGCAAAAGAATTTTGCGGTGAGGTGGAATTAAGAAGAATCGGGGCCCTGTTCTGGTGATCAGGATTTGTCTGGGAATGGGCTTAAGTTGCTTGCATTTGTGTAAGCGCAGAAAGTAGAAACTGGCATTTTAGTGGCAACAGAACTATTATATTGAGCAGCACTTTGGCCAGTTATAATGGCACACTGCCATCTTAGTCAAAATATTCTTGGTTTTCACTTGATGTCATAGGCCTTGCCAAATATGAATAGCCGCCATGTTTATGCACCTCAGTCTGTGAAATTTACTATAGTTGTTGGCCAATTCTTTGGACTTATTGCGTTCTCTGCTCTATTTTTGAGAATTTAAGATTGATTTATATTTGGAAAAGGATAAAATATGATAGAGAGATTCGATTGGAACATTCTCATGCATTCTGATATGCAGCTTCCTTGGAAAGCCACATAAAGGTTCAACATCTTCCTAAAATTTCCATAGTTGCTATGGGGACAATCAATGCCCCAGGCAAGCAGCTAAACCATCAATGTTGGATGCCAATAGAAAGGTACGATTTGTCTATCTACTTGGTCCTACAAACAAGTTTAGTTATTAAACTATGACTGATCAGTTTAAGGACTATGAAACTCAGGAAACGTTCTTAATACAGTTGACTATGGGCTTCCCCCATACGACTTGAGGACTATGAGCACGCTTACTTCCAAGTTTGCTAGAATTTGCTCTGTCTTGCTGGCTGTAATCCATCATATTTTCTGTTCCTTGTTAATTCTTCTCACTCTTCCACTTGATTAGAAATAATCTGTTATAGAACTGAAGCTTACTTTGTGCTTTCCATTTCTGCTCTCACAACTGACCACAATTCAAAGAACTGTCAAGAAGTTCTGAATGTGATGACTCTTTTAATCAGAGCTGTATTAATGATATCACTGTACCTATGTTTTGTTTCTAATATAAATACAATTTAAAGTAATTGCATGATATGAATATCTCAATACATGAATATCATAAAAAACAAAAGGAAATTTATCGGCTTTGTTTGAAAAATGCAAAACCCAGCTACTGAAAATTTTTTTACATAAAAATCATCTGCCTTTTACTAAGCTGATGAAACAAATTCAAAGAATGCCATATTTTTCATTACTGTTTTTGAACTTCCTGGAATAGTAAAAGCATTTGACACTTTACTTTGTCATAAGCTACTGTATGTGTGACCATCCTTCCATCAAACTGTAAGCAATTATTTTTTGCATGGGTTTCACACTAAATGGGTTTTAGACCTCTGTCCAAAATGTAATGTAAAACACAGAGAACACAAGAGATGAAGAGAACGCAAAATACATGTTTTGAAGGATAAAGGGAAAAGTTTATTCAACCCCTAGATCACACGCGAAAAAGTAATTCCCCCCTTAATCACAATAACTGGTTTTGCCTCCATCAGCTGCAATAACTACAACCAAATGCTTCCAGTGACTGGAGATCAGTCTTTTACATCACTGTGGAAGAATTTTGGCATACTCTTCTTGGCAGGATTGCTTTAATTCTATTACTTTTCGAGAATAAACTGCCCATTTAATGTTCTAGCATAGCTATGGAGTTCAAGATTAAAATTTGATGTGGCTACTCAAATCTTAATTTTGTCTCTTTGGAGCCATTCAGATATGGACTAACTCTTGTGCTTTGGATCATTGTCTTTCCTGGAACCCAACTGCACTTGAGCTTCATATTACAGCCTGGTGACTGGATACTTCATTCAGGATTTTCTTTTAGGGAGCAGAATTCATGGTTCTGTCAATTTTGGGAAGTCTCTTTGCCCAAAATCAGCAGAGCACCCCCCAGACCACCTCACTACCACCATCATGTTTGACTGTTGGTGTGATGTTCAATAATGACCTGCTGTGCTGGCTTTAAACCATATATTATGGGACCCATATCTTTTAAAAAGTTCCACTTTTGACTCATCAGTCCATAGAACACTATTCCAAAAGGCTTGGAGGTCATTTATCTGTTTTTCGGAAAATGAATGACAACTTTATGCTCCTATTGGACAATAATGTTTGTTTTGTTTTTTGCAGCAGCAGCAGCAGCAGCACTACCATGGATACAATTTTTGTCCATTCTTTTTCCTAAGGTGAATGCAGACCTTTTTTGAGGTAAGTGAGCCCTGCAGTTCCTCAGACATTCGTCTTGGTTCTTCTGTGACTTCTTTGTGAGGTCATCAATGCAATCACGAAAGAATTTTAATTGGTCAGCTGCTTCTTGGAAGGTTCGTCTCTGTTCCAAGTTTCTAACATTTGGAGATCGATGGCTTTCAAAGTGGTTAGCTCTGAGAGTTTTAGCATAAAACTGATACAGCTTGTTGGTGGGGGTTTGGGTAGTGTCATCGTTTGTGGATGCTCTTCTGCCTCACAGCACAGGTCCCAGAACCTTAGAAATGGCTTTGCAACTCTTTTTTGGGCAACTGCATATCAATAACTTTCTTTCTCATCTCTTTTGGTATTTATTTTGACCTCAGCGTGGTGTGCTGCGTGGTGAGACCTTTAAGCATACTTTGTGGCGTTTATTCAGGCTGTTGTCTTATTCTATGAAACCATTAAGCATGATACATATGCAGAAATACCTGAAATCAGGAGAGGTGCAAATATGGATCCGCATAAAATATCCATTCCGACTGCCAGTTGCAAATGGTGCTATAAAAATGAAGATCAATTTTATTGATTTATAAGTAGAGCCCATAATCTGTGTACACTGGTTTAGCAATGTTTCACACACAGCAAAATCAGCTACTTTCGTTACAAGGATACACTTGCCAAGGGCACAGTGAAGCAAAACACACGGTGTATCACCCAGGATTCAAATTGGCAACCCCCTGGCTCTACGAACGGCATCCTAAAAACAGCACTGTGCTACCACACTTCCTATGCCCTTTTCCAAAATGTCATGGGAGAATTAGAAAAATGGCATGAGGGTTAGTTTTTAATCCGTCTCCCGGAGCTGTTCCTGTTCTCACACCCTGATTCATATGGGCCCAGATATGCAGCAGCAGAGGTAGTATGCGGAACCGCTCATGACGATATCACCCTCCAGCTGTAAGGACAGCCTACAGTGAAACATAATGTCCCCGGCTTGTTTATGTCACCAAACAGCCCTGTTTCCCTTTAATGTACATTTCACCCCACGAGAATATGGTACATGGAACACATCTTTATTGTTTACCTCTGTACACACAGGGGCAAATATGGGCCACATTATAGTATTAAAACTGATGCTGAGTCAACCATTTCGTCAAATGTGCATCTCCACAATTTTACAGTAATGTAATCATTTACTTGAGGGTAACTAATGACAATTAGAAATTTTATGTGTATCCAATCAAAGCTCATACTGAAAAAATCCTGCATTTAAAAATCGGAGGCTACATCTATATTTTTATATTTTGCACCCCCCCCCCCCCTTAAGTGAAACGTAAAACATAGAAATAAAATTAGATTACTCATATAATATATACAAGTACTGCAGAGGCATTACATCCATGACAAATTGTATTCCTTCCATAGAAACGTCACCATGCCTACACTGGATAAGATGTGAAATCCCCAACAACATAAACATTCAGAGTGTAGACGATCGCTATTTTTAAAATCAGCTAAGTGTATTTCCAGGAAGCTTTTCAGAGTACAGAGACAGACGGCGGTCATCTATCATCACGCCTGAGCTATCTGCTGATTACACCTTTACATGTGCTGGCCAATCCCCCAGCCGCACGGACAAAAAGCCAGCTCCCTCGGCCGTATCCGCATGTCACATACCGCCCACTCA
Organism: Gymnothorax javanicus; assembly: GCA_029692085.1. NCBI lineage: Eukaryota > Metazoa > Chordata > Actinopteri > Anguilliformes > Muraenidae > Gymnothorax > Gymnothorax javanicus. The sequence goes on along the minus strand of CM056210.1, from coordinate 36,114,990 downwards.
CCCGCCCTGCTGCTATGTCGTCCTCCAACTGCAGGTAGCGCCGTTGCTAGGAGATAGTGCTCTGGCTGCCCAGCAACAAATGTTACCCCATTCCTGTCGAGAGCAGGACCGCCAGAGCTTGTGATTCTCCGTTAAAGGTGAGCGAGGCTTTGCATTGGCTGGAAAATAGTGCGACTGCCCTTCCGGATGGTTGGACTTGACACTGTATAATGAAGAACTAAGTGACAAAGATTGAGTCAGGGCCACAAGCCTTTATAAGGCCACAAGTTTAATCCTTATTGAGCCATTTATATTCAAAGTTCTCATTTTAAGTCAGGATATGAGCAAAGCCCTCAGGATTGAAAGTTTAATCCTCAAATCATATAAAAAATAGTCATTTATTAATTCTACTAAAGCCTATGGAAACAGATAAAAAATGTATTATTTAAAGAAATTCAAAGGGCATGTATTATGTAATATCATGTTTTGCATAAATTAAGATTGAGGGCTTAGATTGCATTGTCGTAGAAATTACTGTGGTTTGGATGTTTTAGCTAAAAGAAAAAGCCTTTTTTTCTATGTTATTGCATAGATCCATTTTCCATTTTCTGAAGAAAGCCGCAAACCCCAAGGAATCAGGCGAAGATGTGCTACGTCACCACTGCCACATGAATCTAAAGCTCGCTTTTAGCAGCATGGTTAAGAGAAACACATCTCCATTACTAGCCAAAATTTCTGATTCTTCCAGACCTGTTACTTAGCATTTTGAGCCAGATACTAATTCTTAAAGCCCAGAGGACCTGGAGCGGGCGTTAAGCCATATCAGTATGAATCTGGTGTAAGAACCCCATAAGATGCCGACACCTGTCAGGTTGACAGAGAAACATCTGAGCTGGAACTGATTGATTGCGCAAGAAACATGGAGAAGTAAACACTTCATTTGGCCTTGTCGATAATGAACTATTGTAACTGCGTAGGACATTAAAATGACAATAAAAATCTCAAGCAGCCAATTTTCATGCCGGGCATTTCTTCTGGGGTATCCAACAGTATTTGTACCAATGGTCAACAATGTTAAAGTTCTGTTTCATCTTTGTTTTATTTTTAGAGTATTTCAATGCACAAAACTTCCCAATGCCCAGAATTCAATAGCATTAGACTGTCTGGTGCCGTTTTAAAAAATGCACGCACAAAGTGATCTTGGAGGGAACCTGATGCAACATGGATCTAATTTAAAATGCACAATAACATTAATTCGTTATGCACGCCATGTCCTTCAAAATTTGTTGAAGAGCTGTGATTGATGGTCTCTCTTAAAATTGTCAATTAGGAAGAGTTAATTGCATGTCCTTTTTTGCCGATCATGTTTATGAGCAAGTCATTGGTGTATTTTGGGTTTCTAATGGCCCATAACCACACAATTGCCCATTGTTGGTCGGTTGGAAATGAGAGGGAAACAAGGGCGTTGTTGTTGGGCTGTGCATCCAAACACAATACAAAGAGTTGGCATAATTAGCTGGGTATTGGTCGAGTATTAGCTCTCTATTAGTTTCTGTGCTCGCTGCATAACTGTAATAGCCCATGTTGGCCAGCTGTAGTCCTGGAGAGCCACAGAGTGTGATGGATTTTGTTTTCTACAACCACTTTAGACCTGAGGAACCAGGTGAGGCGAGTTCCCTGTGTAATCCTCCGTTTCAATTGACCAATCATGAGCCGTGTAACTGCAAAAAACCAAAGACTTCCCGGCTCTCCAGGACAAGGGCTGGCCACCCCTGGTGAAGGCTATATAGGCCTACGGTGCTTTACATTATGCTAACTCATGCTTACTCGCGTCCTCTTCTCTAATGGTGGAGCTTAAAGCGAGGAAACACAGGCACATCCTAAGCGGAAGCCTTTTATCTTGTGGCGTCATGTGCAAATGCTACATCAGCACATGTGACGCTGTTTTATGGAACGAAGGATTCCTCATCTGGCAGCTTTTGCTTCCTCCATCCTCATTGCACTTCCTCGCATCTTTCTAGCAGATCCTCACTGGCAGGAGCTAAGATACAACAAAGAGACACAAGTGAAGGAAGCGTGGAGACGTTTGCATAATGAAAAGCACCCCTGGTCTGTCTCAGGGAAGCACAACCCTCTGGTAGATTGGGGGGAGAGCCTGAGTAGCTACCCAGCACATTGTATAGAGGTATCTCACAGGGGGATGAGCCTGTATGAACTGCCCTGATATTCGGGTAATTTTGTCTGATGACAGAGTCGAAAATGCAGCAACTGAATCATGGGAGAGGAACCTCATTCAGAAAGGCCAAATGTGGATGCAGGCTTTTGTTCCATATATACTCCCACAGTCCAAAGACATGCATGTCAGGCTAACTGGAGACTATACATTGCGCTTAGACATGAGTGTGTGAGTGAATGGTGTGCGAATAGTGTGTGCATTTTGTGATGGATTGGTGAGCTGTTCAGGGTGTGTCCCTACCTCAGTGCTGCCAACTCTCCCGTATTTTCCGGGAGTTTTAGTGGCATATTCATGTTCCCGTGCCGTAGAAAGCAATTATTCAACCAATGCGTATTAAAAGATTCTCACGCGGAATTGAAGTCCTTGTGCATGGAGGTTTATCAGCTTCACGTGTGTTGCAGTGGATTTTACCACTAGTAATATGGAAAATGATTATAACTCCTGTCTTCTCGCGGTTTTCTTGTTCTCAGGGGTTGGAAGCAAAGCATGTGTTTAATGATTTAAATGATACAAGACCGTGTGAAACATCTTTAATTGCTTCCATCCCCTGAGTAAAGAAACGAGTTAGAAGTCTGGAATCATAATCGGTTTCCATAATACTAGTAGTGAAATCCACCTTAACGTACGTGAATCTGATAAACCTCCTCGAAACAAGGACTTCAATTCTGTGGGCGGACCTCTTTGATATGTGTTAATTGAATAATTGCTGAGTACGCCACAGGAACGTGAATATGCCACTAAAACTCTCGAAAAATTCGGGAGAGTTGGCAGCACTGCTACCTTCTGCTCATCGTCAGCTGGGATAGACTCCAGCTCCCACGTGACCCTAGTGAGGAAGAAGTGGCATAGATAATGGATGGATGGACTATTAAAAATGAAAAATAGGGGAGATTAATGTGTTTATTGTACTTTTCATGGCTCAGCAATAGATTACATAACCTCTAAATTTGCTAACTAAGAGGTTCATCTGTGAGGGTGCTGTGGAATCTGTGCAATCATTTCCTCACTGTTACTTTTACTGCTGCAACTCCTGTATTGGCCATTATTTGTGGATTATACAAAATCCTCAGAAAGTTCTAGTTTATAATAATTCTGAAATCCAGACACAACTCCTGTTTGAATTGTCACCCGTGGGTTTCACGGGACTAACTTCGATTAACATATTTTCTTTGTCTCATTGTCTTTATTTGATCTACTAAAAATATCACAATGCAGGTAAAGAAATGTGCAATTGTCACTTCAATATCAAGTAGGAATGAATACTAATCAGAGAGAGCGAGAGAATACAGACTGACAAATTTTTTAAAGTTTTTCCTGTCTTATAATGCCATCTGTTCTCTTTTAAGTGGTGTGTTGGGTGTATATTAATAGTAATATTCTCTGAAAAGCGTGTAGCTAACACTTTCTAAGTCTAGCAGCAGTGCTGGGCAGCCATTATTGGGCTGAAGGTCTGGAGATTCTGCAGGTAGACTGTGTGGTCACTACTGCCCAGTAAAAAAAACCAGACAATTGATTTATGTACACCCATGTAGGACACAGGAGCTTTCTCAAAAAACATGTATTATGTCATGCAGAAAACCATGCAATGTGAAAAAAATAGATTAAAACATATCTTTTAAAATAAACCTCAAATGTTTAGATATAAATCTGCATGGCATTTTATTTGCAAATAGTTTGTGTCACCCATGAGGCATCAAAATAGAGCTTCTTTAAATTATTATTTTGTACGCAGGGTATCAGAAGGAAATGCTGCATACTTGTCACAACTTAAATAAAAATGAAATGGTTTTGTTGGCATATTTTAAATCTGTACAGAAATGTTTTCCCACTTCCTGAAGCAGTTAGGGTATTAGAGGGCTCATGTAAGGTGCTAATTTTCTGCTAGCTTTGTATATGGAAGTAAAATGATGACTTTCAATCAGATTTCGCGGTCAGTATGTGCCATTCCTCCAGGATGTAATTTTCAGAAGCGCTGTTAATTTAGACGTAACCAAACTAACCATTGGTCAAATGTTAAAAAGCTAGTAATCTGTGACAGAATGACCCACTTGTGCCCTTTCTTTCTGGAAAAAAAAAAAAAAAAAAAAAATCAGTGTGGCATGAAATTCCATTGAGCTAATCTGTTTTTGAACAGGATCAAAGACAAAGCAGACATAACTATTATCGACTAAACAGGCAGCTATTTCCTACGGACATTACAATATATTCTAAAATGTTTTTGATGATGTCGTATCAAACAGTTCAACCAGAGTACATTCCATTCTGGGAATCGAATGATAAGTTAATAAGTATAGTATGTTTGTGTTGTCTCAATAAGCTGACTTATCAGTGATTCCAACAAATGGGAGTGTTGTGTTGACTGATCTTACCAAGTCGAAAAATGAGTTTTGAAACACTTTGCATAGCTGCCAATTCTTATCAACTGGCATAACAGCCAAGATCATTTTTTTTCAAGGCCACAACTTTTTCAGTGTAGTGGGGGAGTGGGGTGAAGTGTGTTTTTGTGGGGCGGGAGAGTGGGGTGCCATGTTCTGGTGGTGAGTGTTCTGCTGCGAAAAGTTTCAGTCAGTTCATCAGTTGGTGTGAAATCTCGGGGATGAACTGAGGTAACCAGTATTCTCTCTCTCTCTCTCTCTCTCTCTTTCTCCCTCTCCCTCTTTCCCTCCCCCTCTCCAAGCCTCCTCCCTCCAAGGGCCTCGTCAGATCGAACGATTGTGCAAACTTCATGGGTCAATAGTCCTGTGGCATGCACAAGGTTTGAGATCAGTTGAGGATTTGGGAAAAATTTGGAGGGAAGGCTCTCTTGCAAATATGCAAAGGCTTGGCATGGTATGCTCACTCATAGGTCAATTACACAGCAAGGACAACCAGAAAAAGAAACTAAGAGAGTAAATATCTTTTGACACAGACATAGTTGTCAAATAATTGAAGGCAAAAAAAAAAAAAAAAAAACACAAGCAGGCAACGGTCTTCTGTTTATGCACATCACCAAAGCGCTAACACAAAAATAATTACTGTCCAAGAAAGAAGGAAAGCAATTAGCTTTTAGCAGCTTTCAGGGAAGAGAGGCATTAGCCAGTTAATTAAACTTTTAAATGACTAAATGGAAAATGGATCACCCATTTCACAAAATAGGAGCTGCATCAGGGGGCATGTATCAAAATTAATAATTTTAATACAAAGATGAGGCAAACACAAACACTCGTGTAAATATAATTGCCTTCTTATCTATTGCGATGCGATAATGCACTCAATCCCCATAGAACTCTGAAATAATCGATGCAAAACGGCTATGAGAAGTAAAAAGGGCCTTTTTTTCTATGCAGCTGAAAGCTTCATGCTTTTAAATTTATAGTCACTGCAGTGGATAATGCCTCTCCCGCTCAAATGGAAAAATACCAATTCCTCTCTCCTTCCTGCAGTCAGGACTTTAATGCCTATTTAAAACAAGCATTTTTTTTTTTTTAAATGGCGTTTGGCATGGTCATGGGATATTTATAAAATATACTGGACAAAGAAAATTAGGGATCACCCCAATTTTCGAATTTGAAATATTTGATAGTTCAAATTATGTTCCATATCATATTTCAATATTAAAAATCAGAGTGATCCCTAACTTTCTTTGTCCAGTATATATAAAATATTTGGGTTAACCGTGAAACATCTCATTAATTGAAGACCAATTTTCCATGTTCAATTAAACTTTTGTTCACAATTCGGTGCATCTGTTACTCAGAGGTCTGAAGTGGTGACCGTTTGCTGCGGATTAAAAACGTTTCTTTGATATGGATCTGAGAAATGTAGCAATGCATTAGAGCATAAAATGTACCAGAAATCATTTGAATATTTGTCAGCATCAACATAATGTTGAGCCAGGCAACAGGCTACTTTTTGTAACATGTACTTTTGCACTTCTAAACTCCAAAACTGGTAGATAATAAAATCATAATTAAATCAATTTTTCAATTAACAAAATAGGTCTAGTATTGGAAATAAAGAAAATGATAGCTTTTGTGCCCATAGCTAGTTCTTCTTTCTACCATTCCACACTCATGGTGATTGTTTTTCAGAAATTGGTTTGATAAATTGGCAGCTAAATTGAATTCATTAGTTTTCAGTGCCATGTCTTTAATTGACATTTGAAGCCCATACTGTGGCACATTTTCCAGCAGGGTTTGTGAATGCAATCGCCAAATAGCAATTTGCTGGCATTATTGGATCAAGCGACTTTGCAGGATGTTCCAAGTTGATGCTGGTTGAACTAATAATGTTGGCATTTCAGAGCATGCTGACAACAGCATTATTGTTTTCCATGTCAAAATATCATCAGTGTAAATTTTATGTGTATAAAGGTATCTGGAACCAAGTTAGATATTTGGAGTTGCATTACTTCTTGTCCAAGCAAGGAGTATATTCTGTCTTTTATAATATTTTAACTTTTGACATTTTGAAATGAAATCAGAGGACCTCTAGATTCAGTTTTCGCTTCCACCTCTCCTCCCCCAGGTGGTTTTGAGGGGGGAAAGGTGCGTTAAATGTCTTCTTCGCAGACATTAGCCTGTTTTAACCCTTTGATGCAGAGAGTGCATACAAATGCCTTGGACCATTTGTTGGGATTTGGTGCAATATTTTGTGTGTGTGTGTGTGTGTGTGTGTGTGTGTGTGGGGGGGGTGCAAGTGTATGGTCTGTCTGTCCATTATTATGGACATTATGCTTGTGGGATGCACGCTGCCATCCAGTATTTTGGACATTATGCATGCGGAGTGACAGAAATAATATGAAGTTGAAGAAACCTGGTCATTGATATGCAGGATGATCTATCTGTATTCTGGACATTGCTTATTCGGGCCATTTACTCGGCATGCATAATGTCCAATATTTTTGATAGAGCATACACTCAGATGTATTCCAACAAATAGACATCCGTTACATAGGTTATGTGTTTTCAGTTTGTGCTATATAATGTATATCCATCCCCCAACAGAAAAAAGTCTGATCAAAACTTGAACAATATAAGACTATTTCTGACTTTCGTCAACTTACCTCTTACTTGTGGATGCAGCCATTGTGATTGTTTGTGGTAAATCATGTGACTAATCGGAGAGGCTCCTATTGAGGAAATTATTATCTGGAAATGTCCAGTAAAATTTACATTTTGTGTGTTCAGGGTATCTATGAACCTAGAGAAAATAAACCCCACTTAACTTATGTCCAAAATACTGGACAACATGCAACAAAGCGTTAATGGTGACCATATGCACCTCTCTATGACCACTAAACTAACAAAATAACCCTTGTAGAATTGATGAAATGAATTGTACATCCTGTCACAGACAATGACTTTATCACAACCATTGTGTGAATTCTCCTTGTTCCTCCTCCCATCCAGCAACCTGCGTGTCTTTTAGATGTATTGTCTCCTTAAATGGTCTTGTTTGCCTCACCCTCCAGGTGTAATGTATTTGTGTTCCCACTCCCGTGTGTGCCCCTTGTGTATATATACTGTACTTTGAGTCATGCAGAGCTTCTGGATAGTCCTTGCTATATGCCCTTAAGCAACCAGTCAGTGATCTTCCTTGTCTGAGAGTTCACTGTCTTTGGAAAATGTTGTAACCTGAAATTACAGTCAAACATGCAAATACTCTTCTTAATCTATTAATAGAAACAAGCTCCCAAACCCATTTCCTGGTCCTGGGATTACGCTCCTGTCAACCTGCCTCTCTGGTTTGTTCCTGTGCCAAGTATATAAGAACACCACCCAAGCCTTTAGCGGTCTCCAGGATTGGGACTATGTTCCTTCTGAACTCTTTGAACCTGCCACCTGACAGTTTTGCTCTGACGAGGGTGATCACCAGTTGGCTTCTGCCCCAGGACACCACTGACTGGGCGTGAACACGCCCCTTACCCACGCCCGTCTACCATCTGAACTGAACTTTCCTCACTCTACTCTGGGCTCCGTCCCACTCTGTCATCACCGTATTTCCGATCAACAAACCCTGTCAATGGATTGTAATTTGTCTCTGCATCCGGTTCCTTGTCTGGATAATAACAGATTTAAATTGACCCCCAATGGCCTGCACAGACCTAGACCTCATCCAACAGAGCACCTTTGGAATGAGATACAATTGCAAGTTCACAGCATGAATGTGAGCCTAGCAAATACAACGAAAACCCCATGATACAATACAATGTAATTGAAGGGTTGATTTCCAGAGGTGCATAAGTCCGTTTTCGTCTTTTCAGAGAAACGAGATTTTAAGAATTTGACAACTTGTGGGGATCATGTTACATGTGTTAAGTTGATGTAAACATGATTAAATATCAGAAAAGATGTCATAAAACATATTAGGAGACCCTCTAGCCTCTGTCTTGATTCTTCGCCCAGATATTTCAAACACCAGTCTGCGTACTTGAATACTTTTAGAAGCAAATGCCTCACAATGACGAAAATTGAACTCTCTAATTTAAAAAATTCACAGCATTAAATTTTATTATTTCAGAGTACTAAAACAGAGCATCTTTTTGAAAACATAACACACCACTTTCTAATGAAAATGAGCTGTAAATATAGTCATACCAGTATACTATAGTCATGGATGTCAAAAAGTTTCTTGAAGAAAATCAATGGAAGATATATACAGTCAAATGGAGGGTAAATGCTGCTGAACAAACATCACAATAAAAACCTATCCAGTATAACAGCTTTGCCTTGGCTCGATGTTGTGAGCTATTGTAAACTAACTGGCTGTGTGCAGTAATTAGAAAGTTCAACCGAAGAGTAAGCAGCTAAAAAAGATTACCTTTTGTCAGACTTCTTTTTTTGCTTGGTTCTAGCCCATGTCTCTCGTTGCCTGGGTCTTTTTTTTTTTTTTTTTTTTTTTTAGGGTTGAGTCCAGACACACACATCCTGGCCTGTAGAGTCAGCCATTTTGGTTAGGTAAGAAAGCTACAGTGGCTGCTATTGGCCAACCAATTTAAGCAATGCTTTGATTGGCTGACTGGACTTGTGTACTTGTAGAGGTCTTAGACTGGACTTCTAGGGGATTTCCAATTCACTGCTTATTATGCCTCGGTGCACATGCGCAAGCGAGGTATATGGTAGTTTGTTTGTGTGTCATTCATTCAGTCATTCAGTCAGTCATTCTGTCTGTTACCGGAATAGCTGCTATGCCGGTCAAAATCAAGTCATAGAATATGGCTCTATGGGTTAAATGCCATGATATCTTGGATTTAAATTTGCCAGATTTTGAGATAGAGCTTTGTTTTCGAGTTATAGCACTATTTGATTACCACGATGGCTGCTGCAAGCGATCAAGACTTCAACGAAGAAAAAGCTCTTCACAGTGGATCACTTTACTACTTGTGAGTTTGATCACAGCAATGGCTACTGCTGATGGCAAAACTTGACAAACGGAGCATAATGCCGACAGTGATTCATGTAGACACACATTGCGCACTGTGTTAAATACAGCACTGTGTGGATTTTCAAACTTACTGCTGCATGAACTTTATAAAACATCACAAATGATTTCTTCCCCCACACAGTAACTGTGCAAATGAACAATTGCTGGGCTTCACTAAGCCTAACAACCGCAGTCTCGCTAAGTGGTCCTACGAAGCTGCTTATCAACTCATTATGTCAACCGGGGCTTTCCCGACCTAGATATCTGCATCTTCACATAATAGAGAGGACGTTTGTAGCATATGACCAATCGTCTACTGGCAGCAGAGCAGCATATTTTACAAATGAAGAGCAAATTATCATATTACAAAAATATGAGGAATACAGGATCATACAGATCAAAGACAATGCTCAAGACAATAGGACACCCACCACCAGTTGGACGGGGGTGTAAATTACATTCTGTCAAAATGATGGACGGCCTTCAAAATGTTCCGTCATTGTTAAAAAAAATCCGTCAATGACGGAAAATTCTGTTAACGCAACCTCTGTCCTGCGTAGAATGAAAGGTGTTTCCCTCCAAAAGCCTATTGTTGTTCCCACAGAGTCTGAATTGCACTAATTATTGGTCAGTGTTAAACAGACCCTGAATAGTGTGAAAGGTGTTTCCCTCCATAACTGCACATTAATGTTCATCAGACTGCCACTGGTGGGTAAATACTTCAGTAAGTCAAGCATAGATGCACAGCTAGAAGTGACGGATCCAAGGGGGGCGCACAGGGCGCGTGCCCTTCCTTTTTATCGCAGTGAAGTGGAAGTATTAAGCGCGTTTTACTATTTAAATGAGCCCAGGCTAAATTCACACACGCACATATATGAATTAATAATCATCCTTGATAGTCTCCTAGTCCATAACATTAATTTATTTGTAGTCCTCACAGTTTATATACCACTTTTGATAGTTCAACTTCACTATTGCGGTTGTAGTGCATTATGGCAAATTTATTTGGATCCAATCCCAGCTGCCATTTTAACGTTTTTTAACTGTTGAATCAACGTCATGGATCATAGTTGAACCACCGTTGAATTATGTTTCGATTTTGAAAGATGAATCAACGTTGATTTATAATTTTTTTTTCAACGTTGGGCATGAGTACCATACACAACCTCCACTTTTTGTTTGTTTTTTTTTTGGCCAGAACGATTTTAAAAGGGGGCACAAGTATTTTTGGGGGGGTTCAGAATGATGGGGGAAAAATTTTAAAAGGAAGGGGTAGATGCTGAGCGAGGAAAAAAATTTTTTGCGGTAACGTTAATTCCAGTTTCTACCACCGTGCTTTTCCCTCGTGACATTCACTCTGTGTACGATCTCTCCAACTTCTTCTGACCTTCTTTTTTTATGTGTTTTCTTTTTTTTCCTCCATCGATGAGGCTGTGAACAAAGGTTTACATGTTAAGTTAGACATTACATTAGTGTCTGCAGCAGGATTCAAAACTGGGAACGTGTGGACAAAGCAATATCAAACACACCATACACTGTGGTCTTAACCACTGCACCAACTGAGATTGTTGCCAGCTCAGTGCATCAGTTTCCATTCATCGCTGAAAGGTGAAAGACAACCAAAGGTATAATTATATAAGAAATAATATATTCATGTATTTTTCTTTCTTTTATTTATTGTTGTCAATGAGGAGACGTCATGTGAATATCCATTTTGATGTGTTTCATGCTGGTGAGTCGGCTGATCCATTGACCCTGGGCAGAATAATTTGAGCAGAACAAACCATTGTTTGTGGCTGAGTTGGGTTAAGGTTAGAGTTAGGGATAGGGATAGGGATAGCATTCCCTATGTGTTATGATTCTGCTGTTGCCTCACCATGTTTTTGTAATCATTCTGATTCCAAGCCATGTTTTCTGAATTAGTCCATGACATGTTCTGTATTTTGCCTGTCTTTCTTATGTCACTTGCCTGCCATTTCCCATATTCTCAGTTTAGATTATCATTCTGGTTTTTGTATTTCTCACGCCATGCATTGCACATTGTCTCCCCTGTCTGGTCTTATGTGATGTGACCGTTTTATTCCCCAGTCTTGTGTGCCACGCTTTCAGGTGATTTCATGGTTTCTGGGTCTCCAAACATTCCTTCCAGTCTCGTTTGCTTCCTTCGCCTTACTATTCTATCTTTACTAACATTACTAACAGTTTATTATTTTAGTTAAATTACTAACACTAACTAACATTGTTTATAGTACTAACTTACTAACAAGCACTAGGGATTGTATAGCTGCACATTACAAATTGTGAGCTCTCTTTTTCGCTCTGCTCTAGTCTCCGCCCCTTGCCTTCACTCAATTTACTTTGCTGTGCTTCAGCGGATTCTCCACACCTAGTTAATCACTGTTCTGCCTCTCACTCTTTGCACTTTAGAACTCCCTAACTGGAGTGGTCTGTTTGTCATAGGTTGTCTGTGTAATCCCTGTCTGCGTTTTGGCTTTCGCCAATTTCATGTGGTTAAGCACTTCCTCTCGTTCACTCCCTTGTTAATTAGTCTGATCCAGCTCACCTGTTCCCTGTTATACCATGTGACTTCCCATATGTGTATTTAAGCAGTCATTTCACAACCAGCTCTTGTCAGAACGTTTTCCCTGTGCTGTGATCATTTATGCCTTGTACTCTTAGTGTTATACTTCTGACTGGAATGTCCTGGATTTTGATTTTGGCTTTACCTTTGATATTCCTGTGCCCGTGTACCGTACCTGCTTTGCCCGACCCTGAGTTTTGTCTTTGCTGCCCTGTTTACGAACTGGAGTACGTCTACTGGATTTTGGCTTTGGCTTCATCTCTGATTCCTGGGCCCGTGTACCGAACCTGCTTTGCCCGACCCTGAGTTTTGTGTTTGCTGTCCTGTGTAAAAAATTGGAACGACTACTGGATTCTGATTTTTGGATTGTGGACTCTGTACAATTTATTTGCCCTGCAGGGTTTCCACCCCAGATCCAATAAAGATCAAGTTTACTGGATATTTTTGGTCTCGCTTCTGGTTCCTGGACGCTACCTCACACTATGAGTTGGGATAAGGTTAGGCACACGGATAGCATTCCCCATGAGCTGGGTTAGGGTTAGGTCAACAGTGTCATGGCTGCCACTTTAAAGCTCGCCGCATGTATAGACGCTCTAGAAATTAAAGTGTAAATTCTTAACTGGATGTGCACTCGACGTTTTTCCACACCCAAATATTTCACTTGGTATCTAAACAAAGGTAAGCCAAAAGTTGTGTGTGGGGTGTTTTTTTTTTTTTTTTTTTTTTTTTTTTTTTCAGAGGTTTTGTGTGGTACTCTTACCCAACGTTGTTTCAATGTTGTTTCAACGTTGAAACCTTGTTCAAATTTCAGTGTTTTGAAATCATTAACCTTTTCTAACCTCTTCAACCATCAGAGTTAAATGTTTCAACGTTGAAACGACAACTGACAGTTTCAACCACATTCCTACGTTGAAGGTCGGTCGTGTGCCGGCTGGGTTACAACCATCAGAGTGAAACATTGTTTCAACATGAAATGACAACTGACATAATTTCAACCATATTTCTAGGTTGAAGGTTGGTCATGTGCCGGCTGGGATTGTGTGTGTGTGTGTGTGTATGCGATAGGAATGACAAACTCTTTTCTTGCAAATAAAAGTGATACATGGACTTAAGAGATGTACAATTGTGTTCTTCCTAAAGTTTAAGAAGGCAGGCTTGCTGGGAAATTTGTTCGACCGATGGCCTTGCTTGTCCCCTGTTGCGGTAAAACGCGTTTCAACGACTGCGTCTTCAGACAAATGTCAGAAAGCAGTGGAAAGGCGGAAAAGCTTAGAGAATAAAGTAAACCGACATTTGAGGCTCAGCCTTTCAAATGCAAAAAAAATGACCAGCTGTTTGGCCATGATCCTCGTAGCAAGCAGTTTAGGGGGACATGGAAACGGTAAGACTGACGTTAAATTAATAGGCTATCGCAAGTATGCGTTCGGTTAAAATTTGCTTGAGCTTACAAAAGGACCCCACTGATGGACCAGTTGTTCATAGCCTACTATTTGTATATTGATTCGTTTTACGGTGCCAAATAAAATTTGTCCTGGAATACCGGAAGACTTTCCAAATTTTCCATTCCAAAACCCCGTCTTGACGTTCAGAATCACCGGTCATTAAACTTGTAACCAGCGAGTACTGCAGTTCTGAAGCTAGTGAGCTATTCTATGCCCTTTAGAGTCTAAGATATGTAGCATTATTTTAAAAAAGGTTGAGTCAATCCAAAAAGTTCAATGGTCTCATTGGAAAAATTCTAAATGGCCCTAAAGTCACATTTCTTCTCATTCATGTAAATATAATAAATCCATAAAATTTATATGTTGAATGTTATGTTTTAATATAGGACAGCATCATTGTATTAAATTTATATCAGGACATCTTTAGGATAAATAGAATCTTTAATACAAATGAGTTTGTTTTTGGACATTACCCACCCAACCACTGCCTCCAGATTAGTAAATTCACTCATGTGCAGAAATTCAACTTAATGTTGACTAGGATTATGTGTATGACAACACTTCCTACTCTAACAACACTTGGGAGTGTTTTGGAAGCATTAAAGCCTCATCTTTTAGAACCATTTTGAAAAGGCAATCACAGCATTGTAATAACTTTTTACAGGCTGTTGGTATCTTTTACTTAAACCTGGTTTAGGGACTGGGGGGGGGATTTGGTGATCTGTTAATATCTGCTAAAATCACAGATGCATATAGCCACTGGGTTTGCATGTTAGATATACACTACAATTATTTTGTTGGAGGCTATTTGGTGTTATATAAACTCAAACTAATAATATCAATGTTTTGTGGGAAATATGATCAAACCCTTTCACTGCTAGTGGTGATTTTGTCAACATTTCTGAAACATCAAAACCTCTGAAAATTGCTCGAACCATAGCACATTGGTATTCACTGGAAAGCTCTCATCAAGCACATTCCAATGAATACCAACACAGTAGGGTTTGGACGATTTCGAAAGATTTTCTCCTCTTTGAAATTTTGAACAAGTCACCAACAGCAGTGAAAGGGTTAAGGTCACAAACTTTGACAGTAAAGTGAAAGTCTTAGGTAAAGGTAAAAGTTGTCACTTAATGTAAAACTGCGTTATAACAGCGCTTTGAAAGTTTTTTTTAGCTTAATTTTTGGAACCTTGGGAGGAAAAACATTGAACAGAGAGGCCAGATTTTTCTCCCAAGATACCAGGAAAACGTGTTTTCAGCACATTAATTTTTGAAATTTTTCTCGGGGAGGTCCCCCAGACCCCTCCTTGCTGCGCCCCCTCTTTCAGCAATTCCTGGATCTGCCCCTGGCTAGGGCACTCTGACATGTCTACACCCAATTTTATAGCTTCATTAAGGGACATACTTGTCACTGCTGTAAGCACCGAGGCATCAGCACCTTCAGTGCTTTCATTTTATATTGTACTTGAGTGCTTATTGGCTAAAATTAGCTTATGGGGCTTATTCCTCATCAATGAAAGAATTGATTTGTAGTGTTATATGATTTTTATTGAATATGGACTTGAGCACTTATGGAAATAACTCCTTAAATTTTAGAAATGATGCATTCGATCCAAAGCCTTTGGCAAACGGTGCTTTATGAGTGTTTGAGTGCCCTTTCCATTACGTTTTCCATGCACAGCAAAGACTCATTAGTCTTTAGCAATAAAGCAGGTTTATTATCACTCATGACAAAGTGCTCTGGAGCGCTCAAATGAGGATATACTGGAATTCAGCATTACTAGACTCCAAAAAAAAAAAATGCAAATATGATTTGGGCAGTCTGTCATCTCAGAAATATTTCCCGTATAGCCCCATTTCTCAGCTCACCTGGGCATTTGTGAATGAGCTTGTAAATTAAAGATGCCAAATTTGATTCCCAGCCAAGGTAAGCCATTGTCCTTGGGCAAGGTAATGAACCTGTATTGCTTCAGTCAATAGCAATCAGGCTTGATGAAACAGAGGCTATGTAAACAAAGCGAACATTTTATGTAAGGTTCTCCCAGCACGAATCTAAGGTAAATGTTGTAGTATAATGGAATATTTGTTCAGTTCTGTATCAGGATATGGCCATAAAATTGTGCTTTCAATGTAAATCTTGTGGAAAACAGCCTACGAGAATGATTCAGATTCGACGACAAGCGTCAATTTCTTCATGAAACGCATATCATTTTTGCACATTACTTATAGATCAATGTTTTACTGAAGTGCCCTCAAAGGCTCAAAGCCACCATTTTCAGACGGTACCTAAACTAGTCATTAAAAACCTGTCAAACCAGACTTGCCATCATAGCTGTCATCGGAGGTGCTCATCTTCCGTACAACTTGCACGATCATAATGTGTAATGAACAGTTCTTGAGATTACTGCATTTGTATTTAAATCAGCAGGCTAACCGTAGTCCGAATTCATATTTCTGTCATCTAACTCACTGTCATCTAACTCACTAAACTGATAACTGCAGTAATTGCAAATAGATACAATAAGAGAATGGTGTCTATGCTCTGACTCTGACACACCCTGCTGAGCTCAAGGAGAAGAGACCAGGAAGTGTCAGGATACCCTCTTCCCCCTCTGGGAGAGATTCAGAGCCCACAGGTGGATGTTGGATTGGAGGTGGGATGTTATCTGGCAGCAGGCGGGAATAATTCAGCCGCACAGAGTGATGCAGAGCCGCAGCAGGCAGAGGCATTTTTGCCACAGATGCAGAGCTGCTTCATAGCCCACCTATACTGGAGGTGCAGAACAGTGTCTCATATGCATAGGTATGTTTGTGGGAATGTGGACGTCTCGAGTTCTCTGCCAGAACAAGCTCCACAAGCTCTGCCCTATTTATACAACAAGCTGCCTATGTTTTTTTTTTTTTTTTTTCATAGATCCACTTTCATAATTTATGAGCAACGATGGTCATAAACAACTGAAAACCGATATCGATTTAATGTGCAGGGGAAAAAAAAATCTCATTCCTCGCTTATTGAGTGTATTTTGTTTAATAAGTGAGCTCATTTCCAGAATACTGATAAGACCGCAAATGCAATAATGTTACATGTGTAACCTTATCCTTTGGATCGTTTTTGTAGAGAATTGTTGAATTAGCATTAGCCTACCCCTACCCCACCTGATTAGTTAAAAGATTGAGTACTAAAGGGCTTAACATTACCGAAGATTGACTTGAAATAGCATAGTCTCAAGAAAAATATGATATGTCGCCAACATGATATTTCTGCTCAGTACAGGTCTGCTGTGTTTTGAAATTTCATCATGGGATTGAAGTTTCAAGTTGTTTATGACAAACTTTATCTTTTAGTCTTATCTGAAATTTACACTCCAGTAAAAATTTTATAAAAATTGACAAAGCAAGCTGCTGGATTGCTCACTTGGTAAAGCATTGCGTTGCAAAGCAGAAGTGGCTATCATGTCATGGGTTCGATCCCTGCCTCGTACCAGCTGGCAGTGGTCGGCAGCTTTTTCACAGTAGCGCACAATTAGCTATTGCACTACAGGGTTGCAAATTGACCTATGGCGAAGCCCCGCCCTCAAATGTGATGAGCCAATCACAGTGCGTATTTTCTTCCCATATACTCAGACATTCTGAGCCTGAGCTTCCATTGAAATGCATTATGGAAACTGTGAATCGTTCGCTTTTATGGGGTTTTAAAATGTTTCTAAGTTTAAAAAAATGGTCAAACGCTGTGCTTGGGGTAAATTTAACTCCGCTACGAGGTATCCCGAGAGGCTGGGTTGATGGGGTGTATTTTATACCCTTACCAAAGCCGCATCATAACGGAGAGAAGTGTCTCCTCTGAATAAAGCTGCTTTCACACCGGACGCGAAACGAATTTTTCGCACAACAGATTACATTCGAAGTCAATGCAAAGACGCTTCGCATTGACTTTGAATGTAATCTGTCGCATGAAAAATTTGTTTCGCATCCGGAGTGAAAACAGCTGAAAGCTTTGTGGAAGACCCCACTATCAGCTTAACGTAGCTACTGAAGGTCAACAAGGATGTCTACATCTGTTTCAAGCAAAGTCAACATCGTGTTTAAGGCAACATCTTGTCACTTCGCTAGAGATTAATGTAAAGTCATCTTTTATATCGTCAAGTTAGCTAACATTAGTAAACTCTATGGCTAACTTCAGTGCTGACGGACATAACCTTGGTGGCTTAACGTGAGCTCCTGGCTGCGTTGTTCACCATGTCACCTTGTTTACTTAGGCATTCAGTCACGTCAGGTTAGATATCTTAAATTCGGTAGCTAGCAATAATAATACGTAAATTAAATTTATTACCCTGCGCTGCACGGACAATGCTGATCCTGTATCTAGCGTGAGAGGGTGACGGAAACGAGACGCGGTTGATCGCGTTTGCACTGAGACCTGAAAATTTTAGTTTCTAATTTAAACTTTTCATTGACCTTCTCCACTCTAAATTCATTAATGTATCCCTCCAATGCATAGTGTAACCCTATTTGCTGACTTCTTGATGATATTTGAGACTTCTATCGCCAAAAATCATCGATAGCATCCTGAAAAATATCTCCGACAGTGATACCAGCCATTAGCGCCTGTTCTAAAATGTTGATTGTTTGTCCGAGTCAGTGGAGGGGGCGGGGCTTAGCCATAGGTCAATTGGGAAGGGACTGCCGGGAAGGGAAAATAATAGTTGCCTTGTTCTTTGCTCAAGCGCCTCCTGTTGGCCAGACGGGCGCTCGTCAGGAAGATTTTAAGCCTGTTCACGCCCGGGTATCCTCCGCCCTCGTTCTGAACTTGCGAAGATTCAACCAGGCTGACAGGCGCGTGCTTCGGAGGAGAGCCGTGAACTGTCTTCACTCTCCTGAATTGGCAGCAAGGGGTCGCATATGAGCAAGCCTTGTACATAGTTCACCAATTGGGCATTCCAGATTCGGGTGGGATTCGAGATGCCAAATTAAAAAAAAAAAAAAAATTACGAAGCAGGCCACAGTATGGTAAATAATCCACGTTACTGTAAGTTCAAATGTATTGTGAACCTATATTCTATTATTTCGATGCATCAATGCAGATTTTAAGATGTTTTTCATGCAGTAATCTTTTAATGAAAATTATGCATAGGTATGAAAATAATTGACTTCCCTGGTTCGTAACCTTGTGCAAACTCCCTTGGAAAATGTTGCAGCTTCAAGTCTGTCTACAGGCTATAAGTAAGGTTCAAGAACATTTCCAAATGGATATTTTACCATTCCTCTATGTAGAGATTTTCAGTATCAATGATATGAGGAGTCGACTTGCAAAACCTGCTAAGTCAAGTTTCGGAAAAAAAAAAAAAAAGAGTTATCTCCCTTAGCCTCTCTTTCAGGCACCTGCGCATGTCCCACTGATAGCTCCTCTTTCAAAACCTACTAAATCATGTTATAAATTGTAACGGAAAAAGCAAAACTCTGTCAAAACCCGCCAAGTCAAAGAGGAAAACTCAAATTCTGCTAAGTCATCAGCCAATCTGGAAACGTGATTCCGTTTTCATTTGCTAGAAGGAACCAATCATAGTCGAGCTTTTACAGCCTGTTCAGCTTTTGTTTTCTCTAACTCTAATTGGTTTGGGCAGTTCAGAAAAGTGTGATGATAGTGATTCCATAAAAGGTGGATTTGAACCCATGTTTATGTTGTCATTGTCATAGCAGATATTCAACCACTGTGCTGTCTTTAGCATTGACTTGCATGTAGAGTGGGTCCTGAGTCAAATAGCTTCACCTATTGAGCAACGGGGCTAGTTTAAATACTGTCAAAACCTGCTAAATTTCCATTCCACTTTCAAAACCTGCTAAATCAAAACTTTGCGTTGCAACATCAGTCATTTCTTTAAAAAAAAATAATGGATTATGTCTGCAAGGCTAATAGTTTCAGTATAAGGAAATTTGGTATCCATGGAAGATCATTTCTATGCCTACCAAAAAATCAGATTTTTCTAAAATATGGACCAACTTGACTTAGAAGGCTTTGCAAGTAGACTCCTCATATCCTTTGATTTGCACTTATAATCCACCACTTACGACTGTGTGTAATGCTGCACATTTGTATTTTTGTCCTGACTTGGAATGAGAAGCATGTGGTAAACCATTCAAAACCTTGAAAAGGTGGCATTTTGAATGTGCAGTTGCCCAGCACCTCTACTATAGCTGCTGACAGCTATATTTGAATTTAACACAGATTGCGAACATGAAAATAGAATGCATTGTCTCATGGGTAGGACTATTGTAGGCTTCTAGGCACAAGGCATGTCAACGACGGGAGCAAATAGTGTGTGTGTGTGTGTGTGTGTGTGTGTGTAAAATAATCATTCTTGTCCTGCGTCCTGTCCTCTCTGGGTCTCTCCCTGCCTCTCTTGCGGTAGCGCTCTCTTCGGGGCCATTGTTGTCCTCCTGTTTGTGTGACTTCCGTGTGGCGACATGATGGCGGGGTTGTGGAAATCCTCAGGGCTATAGGCTGCCTCAGTGGCTTAGGGAGGGGAGGGGCTTCTCCAACGCTCTGGGCACTTGTTACTTATGCAACACCCCCACATTAATTCCAACAAACTTCTCTACACATGCCACGCACACAAACACGCACACCCACACTCATGATCGCACTTGCTCACACATGCACGAGTACACGCAAACACACACACGAGCGCACACACACTCACTTTATCCCAATGTTTTTTTCTTTTCAAAGTCCCTCATAATTTAATCATTTTGATTTTATTTTTATGTATTTTCTCAGTTTATTTTATTATAATCTTCTCTCTATTCTTCCACCTTCCCTCTCAGTGGGAGGGATCTATTTACTGTCCTGAAAGTACGCATGCAAAGTGTTTCTGTAGATATGGGAATATAAGCTCAACTGTGGCATGCTTATTGTGGCTAGATTGTCTTGTTATTACTTTGGTTTTTTTTTTTTCTGTTTGTTTGTTTTTTGGTTATTGCTGTTATTGTTCCTGGTGCACCTCAAAAACAGGATTATTTTATGGACATTTTCAGAATGTATTTTTTTCCCTCTTCTTTTAATCTCTTGTTGTTATTGTTATTTCTCTTTTTATTATTTTCTTCTTTTTCTCTCACCTTTCTGAATTAAATGGGTGATGGTCAAGGAGGAGGGGGGAAAAATATATATATATATATATGAAAATCATCATACATAAAAATCAAACAAAGTCCCTTTATGGTGCAGGTGATCGTAACCACCTTGTTGTCAACCATTTCAAAGTAAGAGTAGCCATGCACTGAGAATAACACATCTTACTGTCTGATGTCATGGTGAAACTCAAGGTTCTGTCTCAACCAGACTGAAAGGCACAAGGGGACAGAAAAATAAATAAATAAATAAATACTGCTTATGTAAGGAGCCAAAAATTTGAGAAGTTTTGTCAAAACAAAGCAGAATATTAAGGTCTGTTTCGACTGAGAAACAAAATGATATGGTCACTCACATTATTTTTGTGAGTGACATTCCACAGTTTGCCTATATTCTTCCATCTGGGGTTACAGAGTGAAAGTGTCGTATGTATGTAGAAGACAACATTACTCCAGATAGCCTAGATACGGTGTGTCACACTGATTTAGACAGAGGGGTGTTCAACTGAAACTCATTGGGCCATATTCCATGCCCAGTTTTACAGCAGCAAAATCACAACCAAAATCCAAACCTGCAGTTTAATTTGACTTTATCATTGAGCCCTGAATTTCAGTGCTCCAGTCATTACTAAGTGTAAAAGACAATTGCTGAACACCACGGTAAGATAAAAAATAAAAATGAAAAAATCCACTTTTGCAATAATGCTTCATCCTTGACATTTCTCCAGCAGTGCGTTTGCATGAGTCTGATCGTGCTTCCCTGATTTCCATTGCATTTTGTTTTTATTATTAAAGACCTATGCAAATATGCCTGTTTTGCTTGTGACAGGTATGCAATGTGTTCTTCCGTCTGAAAACTGAGAGGTTTTACAAAGCACCGCATGATTATGCTTTCCACAGTAATACTTCCAATACCCTTCACAAGGTCAAGTCGGACTGTATTTAAATGAATGACAGGCAGGAGTAGATGGAATAACATGTAGCTCACGACAAATTAGCTGGCAGGCTAGGATCAATGTAGACCGTAAGCAATCAATCAAATAAATATAACAAGTTCATCTTATTACCAAGTATCATGCTCGGAATAAATTAGGGAGTGCAAACTGTTTTGCATTTAACCGTCTTCACAATGCAAAGCGGGCGGCTTTAACGTCAAATCCGATCTTCAAAAGCAACTCTGCAGTTGCCGAACAGAGGCGGAAACCCCTTTGCAAAATGGCAACAGCCCACTCGCGCTTCATCCTGAGTCATAAATGTTTAACGAGCAATCCTTTCGCGGGAACCTGGGAAGTGCATTCTGTGACGTGGGGCCATTAGAGCTGTACAGTTGCCCGGGGCAACTATCAGTGCATGCGCTATCCTCCAGTCTACTGCTGCAGTCCGCGAGCGTCACAGCTCGTGCGCTGGGCTATGCTTTTACATCAGCAGCCATACGCTGGTCTAAAGAGACTCGTTTTCTAATAAAGCAAATTGAAGCTCGTTTCCATTACGGTGCCGTTGTTTTTGAAATGAGACATTGCCGGTTATGGAGATGCAGCAAGTCGTTTACTGTGATGACAGGCTGCCACAAAAGAAAAAAAAAAAAAAAACTGGCAATGAAATTTGGACTTCTGCAACAGAATTGGTCTATGAACTGAGGCGAACAGATTTAGACTAACTCGTTTAAAAAAAGCAGTCTTATTTACATTATTGTCATTCAGATGCGAGGCCAGCATGGCTTTGAGTGGGCTTCGGTACAAACCATTTCACACCCTCTGCTGGGCACAGGGCTCGCTCCCATTATTAATCCGTCACTTGTTTCTGAGAGAGGGTCTATTGTTCGCCACAAGCCCATTATTGCCGCGCGGGTTTGTAAAGGGCCACTCGTTGGTTTCCCGTGGCAGTGCCATCTGTCTCTGGCATATGCGACACTGCCGGGCGGCACACAAAGACTGCCCTCAGCCCGGACACCTGATGGTGGTGCCCCGTCTCGGCAGTGAAAGAGCCCACGATGACTCAGCCGAATTTGCTAGCTAAGCATCTTTCATTTGCACCATGAGCCAAATTATTTTTCGCTGAATGAATAGCTACATAATTATGCTACAATGTTTTTTGGACCTGATCTACGTCTGTACTTCCGCGCGCGCGCGCGTGTGTGTGTGCGTGTGAGTGTACGTGCTTGCGTGCGTGTGTGTTTTCGGTGTACGGCTGCGGGTGCATGTGTTTGTATAAAGCATAAGCTTTATCATTTTTGCGTTGAACGGGTCCTCTATGCCTCAGATCTGTCTCTCTCTAACTTGCTCGTTCGTTCGCTCGCTCCCTCCCTCGTATTGTACCTGTAAGCAGCAGCCAGTAGAATTACTCTACCGGCAGAGATCCCCGTATTGCGGGGGGAGGGCGGGCCCCTGCATCACTCGCAGGGAGAGTGCATGTGAGCAGCACACGTGTGTACGGAAGCAGCGGTGTGTTTAGTATTCAGGTCGGGAGCGTGTGTGGATGCAGAGGGTGAGTCATTCCCATCGGTCTCCCCCCACCAGCGGCCCGATTTATAACCCGCGCGTAGAAATCTCCGCGCCTTCAAGGACCGTCACGACCGCGTGTCATCCTATGAATATATAGCCTCTCTGCTAAATGGCTCACGCTGCCGACATTCTCTGATGTCAGATTACAAGCGCGGTACTGCTGCAGCGATAGATGGAAATGAAATGGACCCACCGTCTTTGCAAACGATAACCTTGATTGGTGAACAGCAAGGGCAATTACCCTTTTTTTTATGTAACCAAACAGTACCCCTTATGACTCAGAGCGAGTGGACCCTCTTTTGCTTAAAGATATTGATCCGAACGATGACGTGAGTCAACCTGGAGGAAGACTTGGTCTTTTTGGGAAATGATGAGACAATGTGCCTTTCCATTTCAAACACTAATCGTTATTTTTCGCTTGAGAATGCATGAGTGTGAGAAAGCGTGGGCATGAGAGAAGGTGTTTATGCTCAGTTTATTTGAAATGATCGGCCTACGTGTTGGTTGATTGGTTTTCTGAGAGCTACTCCATTTTATTTGGATAGCTGTGATTACCAGCAGTTACTCATCTTGCCATTTTACCACTATGCTATTTCCAAGTGGTGTTGCCACATAATAATAATGCAAGAACTGCTTCTGCCCCAACAAAACACACACACACACACACACACACACAAACAAATGAACAACTTTGTATTTCCAGGGAGAATGCTCAACACAGGTGGTGTACAGCAGTTGAACACACATTTTAAACCTCCTTAATTAATGTTCCTAATAGTTGCACTGCGACAAATGTTCCAAAATCTTCTAGAGGGCTGCAGAATTCAATCACTTCGGTGGATCTTTTATGCTGGGAGATCTATGAGGGATAAATTGCTCTGCGTTGTGATTTGGCTCCATAGTTTAAGTTCACTATGCAGAAGATAAATTCTCTGATGTTCAGATCGCTCGCTTTCGTGAATCGGCCATAATTTTAGTGAGATTATGGTGCACGAGATAAATTGAGAAAATCACGAAAGACGCTCGCAGTATATCCCCGTTTGACATGAAGAGGTGTGCACAGTCCTACCATGGAATAGTGGGAATGTGCTGCTGATAATTTGTGCTATGGCCCCTCCATTGCCTTTTGCCAGGCTGCCGCTGCAAATAAGAATTTATAATGACTTGCCCGGTAAAATAAAGGTTAAATAAATTTAATAAAGTCCCGCTGCTATGTGAGTTCCAATTATAAAGGCAGCTTTTGATTGGAAGCGGGATCGATGACTCGAGGGATTACTCAGTTTTGGCGCATTCTCTGGCTCTGAGGTTTTCTGTTTTGTAAATGTGATTGATGACAGGTCACACTTTTGAGGGGTGCAGTTTTACTGGCGGTGATTCTTTCAATGGACTCTGTTAAATGTCCATCCACACATCCATTATCCAACATCCCGCTGAAATGCAGGAACACACCATGGAGAGACTGCCAGGGTTACATGCCATTATCTCACACACTCACAGCAATGTTAGGATTCAGTTCACTTAACGTGCATGTCTTTGGACTGAGGGAGGCAATCAGAGTACACTGAGGAAACATACAAACACAGGCAGACATACTGCAACTACCACCACTATTACTGCTATTACTAACACTACAACTACCACCATTATTACTGCTACAACTACCACCACTACTATTGCTACTACTATTACCACCACTACAATTGTTACTACTAATAATAATAATAATAATAATAATAACAAGTGGTGCCAGGCACAACAAACCCCGCCCCTCACACATACTTTCACCTACTTGTACAAAATTGAATAAGGATCAATTCTGGGTCAGTGCCAATCCCTATACCGAATTTGGGGTCAATCTGGCCATTAGTTTTGCCGCTAGAGTGTTAACAAACAAACAAACAAACAAACAAACACACAAACACAGAAACAAACCGAACCGAAAACAATACCCCTTCCCTCGCCCTTCGGGTGGGGCGGGGTAATAAATATAATAACACAGAGGAAAAGTGTTAATAACATTCTAAACTGCATTAGTTTAGCACACTTCAAGTCAAGGGAATACTTTACATATTCTATGAAAATCTTTCCTTAAATAAGAAATAATCCATCTAAACTACTGTAAATAATCTGAGAACTGACACTGGAGTCATGTGCTTAAAAGCACATATAAAATATAAATAATTTACCAAGTTGTCATTAGCTACTGGTCCTAAGCACAATGCACACAGTGCAGTGATGAGCTAATGGGGGAAATCCTTTTACAAAGACTATTTACAATAACCTGATTACAGTTGGAAGAAGGAGATCAGCCGCGTAATCTGATTTAAAGCGTCCATTACTTTACTCCTCGCTCAGCCAGTCCCGGCTGGATTGACGGGGGCTATTGAAAAAAAAAGTCTACATTGAAAAATAAATCAATCATAACTTAGATTTATTTTTTTAATTACATATTTACTGCCCGCCAAAAAAAAATCTATGACTTGTGCATTTCAAGCAAACCAACCTCAACAGAACATAAGGCATATTCAGCATCTTTGTTTGGGCACCACGAACATACACCATCAAACTGAGTCACCAACCCATTTGCGTAGAATGCAAATAATGCCAGTATTTTCTGTTATGCATGAACCTATTTAGGCTTTATAACTCAGTAGACTGAGACTGTGGAAAATTATTCCAGTGAAGTAAAACATTTGGAAATTCAATTACAGAATTATTTTGGAATTAATTTTTGGAATTTATGGACGCCGGCATCTATATCTGCGCAAAGGGGTTAAAGACAAGGTAAAATGGACGTTGGCAGGGTATTTTACCTTCTTGTATTTGATTTAATTTCGAATGAAAAACAAGGGTTTTGCAGAGTGGGGATACGTAAAGCAGAGGGGTGTGTCCAGAGTTTTGTTCGTTGGCAGTGGCGAACATTCATCCATCTGCTGCAGAAGCAGGTAGGGCCATAGATATAAAACACTAGATGCCGCACGCGCCATCCCGGTCTGTTATGATGTATACGTGTGTACAGTCGCTATATTGGAGTGTTACAAGTCAGCCTGGGCACCCATACAAACACAAGATAAAAAAGTTGAGAAGTCTAGTATTTCCACATTTTATAGCACAATCATCACAGCCAACAGCCAATTATCAAAACATTATAGGCCTATAGACATGACTATTTCTTTGATAATTTTATGATAATTTTGTATACTTACTCATGAAAAGTGACTCGTCTTCATTGTACGCTTATTTATGCATCTAAAAGCTGCACAAAACTGCGGCATCCTAATTTGGATCAAGTTCAGATTTTTCTTCCTCTGGTTACATTTGTGCAAACCGCTGACAGCAACTGCCCCAATATGGCAGCCGTATACACGCATCCTGCCAATCAGCGTGCAGTATCTAGTGTTTTATATCTATGTGTAGGGCACACTCAAAACATTCTGTCATGTCACATCATAGCCTGAGAAATGTTTGAGCTGACATTAGATTTTGTGGGTGGGATTTTTACAAGTGGTTAAGTCACAGCCCACTTCAATGAAACATTGTGAACAGAAAATTTTTTCAATGCAATAATATTCATGGTTGAAACACACTTGATATGACCATCCACACCCACAAAGAGATGGGAAAAGTCAGATTGAATTGTACCATGTACAACCCCAATTCCGAAATAGTTGGGACAAAGTGTAAATTGTGAATAAAATCAAAAGGTAATGACTTTCAATTCACACCAGCCAGTATTTTATTCACAATAGAACAGAAATATAGTGGATCCACTATTTGAATGTTCAAACATACACATTCAGCAAAAACAGAAAAACTTTGAAAAATGCACAAAACTAAAAGTTATTGAACTTGGAAAAATGACAAAACTGAAAGGTATTCCCAGCAAGGACACTGACCTTTCAGTTTTCTTGTTGTTATTTTATTGTTTATACACAGCAAACAAACTGAATAAATATATAAACACATCAAAATTTTTTGTGACTGTATATTGGATTTAAAAGAAGGAGGTTGGGGTAGGCTGACTTGTTGAATATAATTTTTGGCTACGTGTAAATATACAGTCTACTGAATATTCTTTCATAGATTTGGTAAAAAAAAAAAAAAAAAGTAAGCATCTGAGGGGAAAAGGGACATTCTGTTCAGCTGATATGGTTAGTACATTCTCCATTTAGAAATGTGCAATATCAGCAGAACATGGTCGTCACAAAATCACTAAGAATGCCTTAGACTGTTGAGAAATCAATGTTGCAGCTCCACATTGTTACTGAATCCCAACAACAGCCTAAAGATATAGATTTATATTCATGTTGTGATATCCCTGTTTGCATAGAATACAGTCGTACATCTAGAATTACTGCAGCACTGCAAAGGGGAAAGCCCTCTTCCACCTTCATCTGACACGGCAAAATGTCCTTGAGCAGCACTAGTGTAAAAACACTCCTTTTTATTCTACACTGCCTCTATGTGGTCGGAAGACCAAATAACCAAAGGCAGCGTGTTTTAGATGTATGCTATCGAAGAACAGTAGGTAGCTCAGAATGCGACTGCTAGAATTGAATCATTCCATACACCAAAATCTTACATTTACTTATCAATCACTGAATAAAAAGACCTTGTGCCGTAATACTTATCATAATAGTACAATGATTGGTCATGTGGAAGAAAGATCAACTTTCAACACATTTTTTTTTCTCTTTTTTTGTAATATAGTATGCATTTGCAATACTCTACTAATGCAATTTAAACAGAAAAAAAGGAACATGTAACAGAATTGAATGAAATATAAGAAATAAAACCGGCATTCTTCAAAGCATTTAAATTCTGAACTAAAACAGAATATCGCAGTAACTGAACCAATGTTGTCCTCTAGTGGTAGGGATATGGATTAGCATTGTTAATTTATTTATGTATTCTGTTTCGTGCGAGTAAGAGAACGAATAATCATAACCAATTTATAAATTTTAGTCGGTCTCCTAGGAACAAAAACCTTTTCTCATTATTATTTATACGTGTACTTGCGTACAACTGCATTGTAACAGTTTTGTAAGAAGAAATGGTAAGTATGAAATGGCGTACCCCATCTCTCACAGAGGTATACTGTACTTCCATGCCGTTCTGCGTCAGTGTTGGGAATTCACGGTCCAACAGGAGCCATCCCCGATGCTGAATACCTGCCAAGAAAATGTGAAATTAATGTTGAAATACTTATCACACAGCTGGGCACTTCATTTGGACACACCACCCAGCTGCTGTTCTTAGTGAACCAAATGTCCCAGCTCAGGATTTGAGCCTGCACGGGCTGCATGTTATTTAATTGGAAACATTATGCTGCGCATGTTTGTGCCACAGGAGTATGCTAATGATTTAGGAAATGGCCCACTAAGAAGTTACACGCTTGACTCCCAAGTGGAATTCCAGTGCTGCAACGCTGAAGAAATGTTTTCATCTTTCAGCCTTATCATTTTGAGAGAAAAAGGCATTAGATTAGTAGCAACAAAAGTATAGTTTTATTCTGTCCCTGCAATAGATTGACTAATTATCCAAGTGCGTCGTGATGTCTCACCCTTTGAATGCTGGGATAGGCATGTGGCTCCCTTTCATTGTTTACACATTTTTTATGTTGAAATATATGGGAAAAGGCCACAGATTGTTTTACTGTCTTAATGGAGCCTGGGATGGGACAGCAAGGAATAGAATTCACGTGAATTGACAAATGTTATTTTTATTCCCTTTAATGTGCAAGTTAGAGTAAGATGGAATTGCACACGGCCTACTCAAGGGTAATACAAGATTAACTATCATCACTTAAAATGAAAGAAATAAAATTCACCACTACTGATAACAATTTGTAGAAATCTTTATTTGTAAAAAAAAAAAAAAACCAAAAAACAAATCCATACGACAGTCATCATCACATTTACAAGTACCTGGAACATTATGGAAAAGGGATTTTGTACCTGCTCTCACAGGACTGTTATTAAGCATACATATTTTTATAGCACATAGAAGCAAACATGCACTTGAAATTTTATTTGTTGTTCACATCTTTTAAAAACAGACACACTGATTATCAGTACATTTCATAACATTATAACCTTCACATTTTTTTTTTTTTGCAAATTGTAGCTCACTCCTCCGCCCCAGGTATTCCCAAGTTTATATTACTATCCAGCCATGGAGCAGTGCATCTACAATGCGGATGATTATAAACGCACAGCACTTACTGCACGTAGTAAAGGGCCAATATTCTATTTAATTTCATACTGTGCCAAACAGTGCAATACTCTAATATGTTGTAATTGAATATACATTGCGAAGTCTAGTCTGCACTGAGCTGAGGCCTGTACAAATTCAGCCCATAGGTACGCAGTGGCCTGGCTATGCTTTTATTATCTCGCTGCCCTTAATTTCTAAAAATTCCAACTTTATGTGGAACTTCATCATGACATATTTGACATTTTGTGCCGCTGATGATTCCTTAAAACTGTGCCCATGCATGTAGTGCGTCAATCTGCCATTTTCACTCCTACAAAGTAAATTAACCCTTAGAGCGCTGAATAAATTTTCAAGGAATTAAAAATGTAATTATCCTGAGCTGTTGAAAATCTATCATGTGGCAACTTGTTAAAAAAGAGCTCGCCTGCGGGAGCCCTTTTAAACAAGTTGCCACATGATAGGTTTTCAACAGCATCCGATATTGATATCTTACACCATCAGGCAACTATAATTGCCTATAGTACGCTAAGGGTTAATGAAATTGGGTCCCCAAATGCAGCAGAAATGAAGAACTTGCTCTAGCAGAATTGTTGTGCAAAAATGCAGCAAACATCTCAAACACATATCGGTCCTCCTCCAATAAAGTCTGGAGCCCCTGGATTAAATAAATATAAAATGACAAGCATACATCATCACACATGACACTGAAATGCACTAAAAATGCTCCACTTAAAGGCAATTTTATCTAAAGCAACAAAGTCAGCTGTAGCATGCCGTGATGCCCAATGACAGAAATAACGCATGATGTTGAACAGTATACTCTGAGTGCTGCGCAAGATCAACACTATAGTGTTTTGCTCACATTACCACCTGCTGGTACCAGAGATCAAACAATTATCCATCAAGTAAAAGTATAAGGGCTATACAAAGAGATTCTTCACAACCTAGCAAGTTTGTTTGCACATACGAAGCAGATCATTGACACCTGGGAGGAATGTCCCGGTCAATTTATAGAAAATGTGTTTTTTTGTGCGGAAAAGATACTGGGTTACGCTGCTGAGCTTTCAATAACATTAGCTTTCACAATTCCCAAACATTTTAAGCATATGATCCATTTAATTGGGAGAATATAAACTCTTTCACCAAAAACTTCAATTTTTACCAAAGTTCTGGCAAAAATACAGCTCCCTCAAAAATGATTTACAGCCTTCAAGATAAAACGGTATGAGAATACCTTAGCTCAAGCCTTCTCACAAAGTGATTCCCTAACCACATTTTAAAACAGCCAAATTACATCAACTTAAAAAAAAAAAAAAAAAACCTGGAAAATATTATTCGTGTTTCACTTTGCCGACACTTCCAGGGATATCAAAATAGGACAGTCAGCCATCCACATTGTGGTGCCAAGGCAGAAGTAAACAATAATTATATAAATGAAGCTTTTTAAAGTTTGGTGTTGCTGAATTATGGAACACATCTCAAGCTGGATACATCCCTCAAATGACATGACTGAACAAAGGAATCTGTGCAAAATCTAGGAGATCTGGGATCAGAGAGCAGTAAAATTAAATTTTCTGCGTATTCAATTATTTCGATCATATTCATGAAAGTGTGAGGGACCTAGGCTTTGTTGAACAGCAATTTCCCTCGGTGCTGTACAGTACAAATACAGTGCAAATAAAATGTGAACCCTTGACGGTTTTGTGCCAAAATTCCCAATTTATGGAAATGAACCCATTTGCTTTTGATGCAATGCACGAATAAAAAAGAGCATCTAGTAAGCTGACAGATGACAACAGTGAACACTGTCAGAACTCCCTCAGATTTCAATTCCCATGAGCCTCTGTGTTTGACAGGCTTCAGTCGGTCACCTCCCCCTCTGCCTCACTCTCAGGTGACCCTCCGTGCCTGTACTCGTAGGTGTTCGATAGGCGTTTCCAGGCAGAATCTTTGTGGTGACCGGCACTCACTGACCGGCCCAGGCGCTTGGAGGGGGGCTTCTCGTCCGAGTCGTCAGGAGCGCCACTGGAGCCTCGGTCTGACCCCTGGTGGTGTGGGTCATGCCGCAGGTTCTCCAGGTTCAGGGCCCAGGGGCCCAGCTTTTGCCAGTTCACCCGCTGGAAGGCCATAATGCAATGCAGGTTTCCACCCACCTGCCAAGGAATCACAGTAACTTCACCTGTACCATGCCTTTCTCACAGTGTGCAGAACACGTGGAGATCAACCCCACAAGACCTACAAACACATGTACAGATAGCTAAAATGCAGCTACTGTATTCAGACCTGTGGAACGTCGGGCCTATTTGACATTCAAACAGAGACTCTTTGGTTTCTGAGGATCCTAAGTGTGTCCCGCGGAATTACAATGAGATGTGTATAAAATGATACACAAGACCTTGATATTTTCCATTTGATGTAATGCTGTGACCATAAAAACATGGCATCCTGGGTTTGAAGATTTTATTCAACATAAGAGTGACACAGCTTTAGTGAAGCACTACAACTAGTGGACGAAGAATTTCTATGTGACATTGCGGGAGCTCTTTTAAACGGCTTTGATTTTGATATGTTACATCATCGAGTGAAAGTAGCTGCCCATAGCGCTCAAAGGTTAATAACCCGTATTTCTCAAACCATACCCAATCATGCGGAATGTTATTACACTCTGACTGGTTGAATAATTCTGTTTATTTCTCTGACCTGCTGTATAGCTCTCATAGGGGACTGCATGTCCACTGATGAGATATTCCCCTCTCGCTCACAGCACTTGGACAGAAAAATAACTCGTGAGTGACGGGTACCTTTTTGGTTTTTCTGTACTGAATCCCACGCTCCGTGTGACGGATGTCCAAATACTCCGGATTCTGCGTGTTCAGATCAGTCACAATATCTGCCCACCTAAACACAGAAGCTCATTATAACAGCGCTAATACCTCGGAGTACAAAGGTGTTATAATCCAAACCAAGTAATCATTAAGTGCCTGACACTTTACATTGTTTTTGATTCATTTAACTTGTTGATTGGCAGTGAGATCCCCATGAAGTCCCAAAGTCCTTGATTAGCTGCTGAGTAAAAGGAAAACGCTAACTCTTCTGGGATTTTTACGTAACAGGTACTGTAGAAAACAAACAGACGCATAAGCCCTAAGGCGGGTCTTACTTTTTGCAGTGAATGGCGGGGTGTTTCCTGCTTGGTTCACCAATGAGAATCCAGTGTTCCATTTCATTGGTCGGAAGGGGACCCCTTTGAATACACAGCATATACACATCCTTCAATGCGAAAACCTCCAAATATCACACTACAATATTTAACAGAGTTCTAATTCATTTATATTCACTGCATATTTGGAAAATCATTAGTGAAATTAGTCCCAAGAACCCAAAAATACTTTTGATATCAAACACCCCTCTGGGCACTATTTTACATGAATTACAAAAAAATGAAAATTTACCTTATCTGGAACATCTTGTTTGACAATACTACAAGTGTTTTTTTTTTTTTTAAGTTCTGCTCATCCAAATAAAAGTCAGGCCATTGTATTAGCAGTCGAGAGATATGAATTTGCCTCCACTCTCCACTTTTTTTTTTTTTTGCCAAAGCTGGTTTTATTGGACCCTTATTTCTTACACACCACACAAAACAACCACAGCAGGTACTACCTGCAGTGAAACTGGAAAAACACAAACAAAAAAACAGTGAACTAAAATTGAAGAAGAGTCTAAGACAAGGCCGCTGTGGGTCTGTGGAGGGCTTGACGGGGGCGGCAAGTGACTTGGTCCTACCTGTAGGCCTTCGCAGCTTTGAGGGGCGTAGCCTCGAAGCCTACGGGGCAGAAGTAGTGGTTCTGACAGTGGTAGATATAGGCCATGGACTCATCCTTTAAGCCCTGGGTTAGTTTTAGCAAAGCCCCCTCAGCTGCCAGGGAGAAAACAAACACCGCATTGGTAAATCCGGCATCTGCAGTGTTTCCGCGTTCAGACTCAGCTCCCACAGCCTGTGCCCTGCTTTCCTCACTGCAGGATTCATGCAGGTTTAGGGGCTACAAAGAGTTCAAGGTACAGAGTGACTGAAAAAAAGGCACCCAAATAAAAACGTACGTGGTTGCACACAAGCGCATACTTGTAAACACTTAGTATATGGACATCTAGACATGACCACAAGAATACATACTTTTTCTCTTTTTTTTGGAACAATGTTAAAACTCGCTCACCAGTTTCTCCAGCGGTCTTGTGTTTTCCATGTGGCTTATAGAGAATGTAGGAGCAGCCTCGCACGCGGAAATTGTCATTGATCTGTCTGAACCATCTGTCAATGCAGGATGGATAAGGAGAAACGCACAAAACCCCGTGAGTATCTGACAGGGCTGTACAGGGAATGTGTCTCACGTGTTATGCATGCCAGTACTTTACCGCATCAGGGTCGCATTGCCAGTGAAGGGCCCAAACTTTATCTCCTCGAATGGAGGCTGAAACCCCAGTATGTGCAGCGCCTCCTCCTGGGAGATTGGTGGAAGACTGTAGATAGACAATGACAGTCACCCTCTGCTTAGTCACAGCCCACGACAACCACTGTATGAACAGCAGCATCATCCAGACCAAATTCAGACTGCCACAGGAGTACGTCATATCGTATTTTCATTGAAAAATAAAATATTATGTTGGCCCAATAATAGACGGTCTGCTCCTTGTGGAGAAAAGCTGATGAAGCAATTGCAAAATGCATAGTCTGTATCAAAACTACAGCCTCTAGCTAAGCGACCCTGTTCCTCAAAACATGGTGCAACAGAGCCGAGAACAGCAGTTGTTTTCAGCCTGCTTTTACGTAGGAGTCAGGTGTGACAATGGTCCAACCAACTGTTTGAATAATATCTCAAATAGAGAGAAAACCAGGACAAAATTAAAAATTAAGAGCTAGATTATTGATCCCCCACTATGTTATCAGTGTATAGCGTGACAGACTTAAGGCAAAGCTCACGTTAAAATGTTAACTGTCGCTTGATATTTTGTTTTTGATTCCACCACAGTCCATACATGAAGTGAGCACAGTAAATTTAATGGACGTGAAGTTCTCAATTCAATACAAGAGAGTTTTGTCATTTCAGCTAATGGAGTCAAACCCAGTCTTCCTAACAGTGCTCAATCCGTTATTGTTGTTTGGCCTCATAAACGCAAAAAAAAACCAAAAAAAACTACACAGTAAATATTTGGCCAAGTTTCTCTTATAAATTGCACCGATGGTGCATTTCATCTGGCAAAAAGGATCACAATGTTTCTTGATATTTGACTGTTTGCAGAGATTACATAACCTTACCTCCCTGCTCCAAGTGTGCTGTACAAGAAGTTCCAGCATGAGACTAAAGATGATATCCCACAGGAAGTCTTGTACTGTGGGCGACTGATGCAATACCTAAACCACAGGAAAACCGAGGTTACTGCAAATAATACCCCTATCTTATTCAGCAGCGGCTTTACAGTATGATTTTACAATTTTCCTTATGAATTTGCCAGCTTATACCTACCATCTCCTAAGGTCAAAGACCTTCCTCTGTTTAATTTCCTCAAGTGTAGCCTGCTGTGGGATGTCTTGCAGATTCCTGCTGTGTTTATCTGAGGACTTCATCTTCTTGGAGCTGGATTTCTTAAGATTGCCTGGAGAAGAAAAAAAAAATCTCTAAGACTTTGATCTAGAGGCAGGAACTTACTTTATTTAGCTGAATTTTTGAACATCCTGCTCGAGTTGTGAAATAGTATCAAATATTAATAATGAAATGTAACAGAGGGGGAAAAGAGACGAAGGGAAAAAAAATTTCAGAGTTTCACACCAGAAAAGTTTCTCTACAGCAGGTTTTGATGGTGTCAGTGCTCAGAAAAAGACGACTCTGACAGACACTCCCCTGATGCTGCGAAACAATGGCACGACAAATGCGCGCCGTAATCAAAGTCAAAGGCTGTCCAGCTAAACATTAGAGTGTGCGCCTTATTTGTTTTGTTTTGACAGGCAGCGTACATTAGATCTAACTTGAAGAAAAACAAAATATGCTAATGGTGAGGCCCATAAATAATAAATACCTGGAGAGTGACTAATTTAATGGGTGGAAATTCCCTTAACAAACCATGGGAAAGTAAGTATCCTTGAAGTGTCGACTGTCAACTTTCTGTATTTACTTACATATCAAGTAAGGAATTACACTCCTTTCTGTATTTATGCTCATATCAAGTTAGGAATTACGGCCCATTTACTGTGTCACTGTCCAAATAATGAACCACAATACGCACTATTCACACCACCTGGATGAAGACGGGTAAAATAGTAACAAAATAGGCAACAGTAGAAGAGTCATGTGCATTGTAAGGGAGAAATCATATTCACCAACATGAATAGTTGCTCCAAAATTAAGTTTTTGTTCAACAAGCAATATTTTCCCCAGACAATGGTTTCAGGATAATTCAACCCTGTTTTCATAAATCTGTACATCTTCCCTTCCTAACAATGCCATTTGTTGCCGACCAAAGTGTAAATGAGATTACTCAAGATTTGACACTAGTGAACATTGTTACTTGCAGAATTATTTGTGACTCTTCAGAGTCAATGGACTACACTTCTGGCCTGTCCTCTAAATTTTCAGCTGAAGTTCTCGTTTGGTTTCAAATATAAAGAATGAGATGGCCGTTGCAAAACAAAAAGTCATCAGTCAGCTACTATGTGGATGCTTTATATCACCGTTTGGCTGAAGAATCCATTTGGGGTTAAAACTGAACTCGCTGGTGACAGGATTTCAAGAGTTTAGACTTAAAAAATGTTTTTGAGTTCAAGATGCCTTTGCCCTTATAAAAATCCCCAAGAGCAATAGAAGATAAATAGCCCAATGAAATCAAACAACATTGGATACATTTCACTATAGGTATGATATTCATGCAGTGGCGGGCGGTGGACGGAAAACTGGGGGGGACGGAAAACATCCCTTGAAACGGATGAGATTAGCGATCCGATTTCAATCATTGTTCTTGGTCAACATGTTAGTTTCCCTTATAATGAAATGTTTAGGCGAGTGAATAATAAATTCGATAAAATGTTTAATTCACATGCAAATAGGCAACTCTTCACGAAAAAAACCACTGTGGATTTTCCGTGTTAAATTTTGTCACATCCTAAGCAAGTCGTCAAACCTGTGCGTAATGATTGTTTAATTGAAAAAAAAGATTGAAATCGCTTTTTTTTGCGTTCAACTGGTGCGTTTGATTTCTCGTCTTGACGAAGACAATTAGCTACACCTGAGAGGGGAGAGTTCAAGTGTCTTTTACCAGGGAAATTGACCAAAAACAGATCAATACTAATAAGCAGTTTAAAGACATGTTTATCGCCCTCCTTGTTCTCTGTCCACCACCCGCCACTGTATTCATGTCAACACAACCATACTTCTTTCAATGTATATTTCAGGGCTCATTATTTTTACTGCTCATATTATACAGGTTTTTGGTATTTTCATGTCTAACATTGTTGTGGACACTGCAAGTGAGTGTACATTTGTAAGCATTCAACTTACTGTAGAACAAGCTTCAGTGCACTTATAACCTTTGAATCATAAGCTCAGTTGCACAAACACAGTAGCTACCAAGCATTCACCAAATGCACTAATTAAGTCGTGGATCTAACTAAATGCCATACTGTGCAGGGTGACGGTGCATGGTGATTCAGCGTCTGTAACCATACTGAAAACTGGGCTCATGAAAGCAAGCCATTGATATCACAACACGACTCACATAATTAAATGGGGAAGCAATCCGAGCTATCCAATTTCAAACATTTAAGCTGTAGAGAGACGAAGGTCAGGTCCCAAATTACTGCAAGAAGAACCACTTTCACCTTTAAACCATAATGAAAACATACTGGAAAATACTTGTCAGATTTAAGGAACGCCCAGTCAGGCAAACAAATACGGTAATATACCGGATCCGACCTTAAAGGTACAGGATTGAAAAGTGAAACATTTCGCGTGATTTATTTCGGGTTCTCCAGAGTCATGGAGAACTGTTAACTGCCTATGAAGCCACATTTGTTTCAAACCATGCTGCGCGACCGTTCATTCGCCAAAAAAAAAAAGAACACTTACTTGTCCTGGTTTTTCTCGTTAAGACGGCATCAAAATCAGTAGTGTCGATCTCCCACGCGAGGACAGGCTTTATGTGGCAGGAGGAAACTTCCATGGGCTCACAGTCTCCATCCAGGACCACGTTAGAGGAGCTAACTGAAGTACTGTCGCTGTCCTGGGTGTTAGGAGGTGGGTCCCTGGTGGCAGCTGGAGACGGGTGATACACCGCCGCAGCGTGATTGAGAAGCGCGTAGTCGGAGCACACAGTGTAGAATTTCTCCCTGGAGTGAGTGACTGGGCAAGTCCAGGGGACCCGCACCTCCGCACTGGACGCCCGCCGCGGTCTCAGCGAGTCCCGTGAGAAGGGGCCAAGGAGCAGGCCTTGATCATCATCATTGCCCGGGGGCCGGTTCGGGGCCGCGCGGTCGCCGCCCCCGGATACGCTGGCGCTTGCTCCTTGACTTTCCGCAGCGTTAGGCATTGAATGGAACTTCGATATTTGACGAGAGACTGGAGCTGCGACAGACCAACGAGGTAAAAAAGTCGAATGCAATCAGTCCAAAACTGAGCTCTACGTTTAGAGAGAAGATGAGGTTAATGCAGTGCCCTGTACAGGATGCTTACATGGTGACTTACTTATAGCCTACAAGGTGTCTGCCCGTCAAATCACGAACAGCCAGCATTTGGGTCGTTAAGTTTTTCCAAACCAATCCTGGTTAGCAGTTTACATAAAAACGCTCCACTGGTGCCCTAGTTACAAATGCTGATATTGTATTAGCAGTTGATGCACGAGTGGTAGCATAAAAAATCTAGTCAAAAGTATACTGGATACAAAACATGACAGCTCCAATAAAACGCAAACCGTCAAGCTGCTTTCACACTGGACGCGAAACGAATTTTTCGCATGACGGATTACATTCAAAGTCAATGCAAAGACGCGGACCTTTGCATTGACTTTGAATTTAATCTGTCGTGCAAAAAATTCGTTTCGCATCCTGAGTGAAAGCGGCTTCAGTTGTTGCACATCTGAACAACGTATATTTGTTCAGTACTGTGGCTGCTCTAGCCAGTTCAGAATATCTGGACAGATGATGTAATGAAACACAGCCATAATGGAACGATTTATGGCCACTGGTATAATATTTCTTTACAGCCCATGTTAGTGCTAATGTTCAGTCAGTTGTTTCGCATTTGTGTTTACCTGGCTAGCCAGATGACTGTAGCCCTGACTCACCCTCCATCACTGTTGTTTCTTAGTGAAAAGGTAACATACGAGCAAAATATAAATTCTAACTATGAAATAGCTAACCTTAAACGCGCGGCATCTTCACAATAATCAAAAGGACACCGTGGACACAGCATTTTTTCACTGCATTACTCAACGAGATCGTGACAAATCCATGCCAAAACCCCAAGAACAATTTTCCTCCGCAGGTGACATGTCTACAGTTGTCTTACATCAACAGCATTCAACAAGTATTGTAAAGGTATAACATGCCCTTGATTAAAAGTGACATTTGCCAAACCATCAACACCGACAGCGCATTCCACATACCTTATCAATACAATAATAAACACAGGTTGCGCGTATGCACGCCTAAGTTCCTAGCATAGCTCCTACTAAGTTAGACCAATAACTTCCGCCTTGACGCATTGTAGGAGTGTCCCATTATGATCATAGGGGAGCACAAGCAATATCAATATGGCATTTCCGAAATAAGATCATTAAATGAGCCTAAAATGATGTAAATAAATAAAACACTGTTATATTAATCATAACAACAATGAGTAACAGAGCTATTTTAGATGGAAACGCTTTCCATCATCTCCCATGTTTTCTCACCCCCGGATGTACTATGTAAGCAGTGGAGAGATTTACCTTTACCCAGCTTTCCTCTCAACTCACTGCAGATACACGATTTAAAGGGAAACAGTAGCCAGATCATGGTTCTTCGAAATAATGAATTTTTTCCCTGTAATGTCAATATAGAGATTTACAAAAAATGTTACAATATTTTTTTTGTCGATTTAAATTTATACTTTTGAAAATGTTGTCCCTGATGAAACGTTTTCACCCTGCCTCTTCTTCCAGTTACTTAACAAAAACTTACACTTTTGAGCTTCTGAGAAATTTATTGCATACAGGTTAATGTTCCACTACCTAATTTGCTAAAACAGAACAAAAATATAAATGCATCACTTGCCAATTTGACATGTCACAGTTTTAAAAAAGAAATAAATATAAATCAGTCAGTTGAAATATTCATTTGACACTAATCTACTTACACACATATGCGCACTTGCTGGACACAGATTACCCAAAAAAGAAGTACCGCGTAATGAAAATAAAATCGCTGAATATTTTGTGTGATCACAATTTCCCTTGTGCAAAAGGTTCTTGCAACTGGGGGCCATTCAGTAACGCTGTATTATGAAGAAATGGGGGTGAATGAAGAGCATCACGACAGGCATCAGGATCTCATCGCAGCATTTCTGAGAATCTTGAAATGGGTAAAATTCATTTGAGATCGCCGTCGGTCAGATTCGCTTGTCTACACCAACACAAACCACCACGCACAGCTGCTTTGTTCAACTACCATTCTCCAGCGTGCCAGTGATCATCGAAGGGGAGTTCTTTCCCACTTGCATCAATCAAGACACCAAACAGCAATGCAATCAAGACCCCAGTAAGGACATCGACCATGCAGATGAGCTTCATCAAGGCGATTTCTC
Organism: Gymnothorax javanicus; assembly: GCA_029692085.1. Classification (NCBI taxonomy): domain Eukaryota; kingdom Metazoa; phylum Chordata; class Actinopteri; order Anguilliformes; family Muraenidae; genus Gymnothorax; species Gymnothorax javanicus. The sequence goes on along the minus strand of CM056210.1, from coordinate 36,074,681 downwards.
ACGGTTTGAGCGGAAATTCTTCCGCTCTATAAACATATTGTTGTATGAGTCCTCAATGTGGCAGGTCTCAAGCAATCTTACTGGATGAAGTCGCCGCCCGCCATGGTTCTGGCTGGTGTGGATACACGTGGCCTACGATTGTCAGGCCGGTTAGGCAAACTTTCAAATCTCTGAAACAGCGCTGAGGGCACTTTATGGTGGAGGAATGAATACTCAGCTACAGCTCTACTGGAATATTCCTGCAGTCAGCATGCCAATCGCTCAGTCTCTTAAAACCTGGGCATTTTTTGGCATGGTTTTGTTCCACAAAAACTCAACATTTTAGGATTGTCTTTTATTGACCCTGTCATATGAAAAACTTACATAGTGACCATGGCTTTCAATTAAAATCTTGATATTCCACCTCCTGCCCCAATGTGAAATATCTTAACAAAGAAATGTGAGCTAACAAAGGGGAAAATTTGAAAGATTTGGGTACACCGAAAAAATTTTATGGACATTTTAACACAAAAAAATTGCAGCAAAAAATAAGTTACATTTATATTATTGTCCAGTGTATATAGGTTCCATCTCATGCCAATGTCGGTTAACAAATAGGCCACGTTAGTCGATTTTAACTTTTTGTTTGATGAACTGAAGCCGCAGTTACACGAGAAAATAGCTTTACAGTGAAGCTTGCCAGAATTTGTTTTTTTATTGGTTCATTTCAGTTGATCAGTTTATTCTGCTGTAATGAAGAGTGCACTGCAGTTAGAAATGAACACCATATTCTTTTCTTTAAAAAAATGTCATGATATAATTTCCACAACATTGTCTGCAGGTTAAAGTACTTTAGAGTAAAATTATGTGGAAATATTATATTAAGCAGCATTTGAGTAATCTTGCAAAAAGTCAGACATTGTTTAGTAAAGATGGCTAAAATATTCCCAAATCAAGAACCCAAGGAGACAATAGTGACTGCCAAGTTCTATGAAACATAGGGAATATTTTCATATTTAGCACAAATAAGATTTTGGGTGTAAACAGCAGGTGCATGATATTTACTAATATTTTGGTATTTGCAGTGAATTTGCTTGCAAGCCGTAAGTTTTACTCCAAAATAAAGAAGGCCCGCCGACAAAGTTTTGCATTCTTAGCAAGCATCATCCCCCCCACCGCCCGAAAAATCTTCAAAAATACTCCTAAAAAACTAATTAAAACATACAAAAATGCGACATCAGTGTATAAAACCTCTTTATTGTCTTACTGACACAGGATCTGGCTTCTGAAATCAATTAAAAAACATAAATAACAAAATACATCAAATATATTTATGTTGTTTTCAAGATTTGGCCACATAGGTTTCAGTAGTTTCAATGTCTCAGAAGAGACACAGGTAAGGTCTTGGACTAGCGTTGGCTGCAGTATACACAGAGATGCCAAGTCTCACGCATTCGGCGTAGGTCTCACGGATTTTTTAGGCTTATTCACCGTTGTCCGCAATTATTCAATGAACGCTTATTAATGAGATTCTCGCGCGGAATTAAAATCCTTGTGCATTGAAGTTTCCGTTTCACTTGCGTAAAGGTGGACCTCACCACAAGGAACATGGAAAGCGATTATGACTCCGGACTTCTCGTGCTTCTCTTTACTCAGGGATCGGAAACAATGCATGTGTTTCATTATCGTTTAAACTGCTTAAATGAAATAAGACCATTTGAAACGTCTTTATGCAATTCCATTGCTTTCAATCCCTCAGTAAAGACAAACGTGAGAATTCCCGAGTCATAATCGATTTCCGTGTCACTAGTGGGGAAATCCATCGTAATGCACGTGAAACTGATTAACTTAATGCACAATGACTTAAATTCCACAAGTGAATTTCTTCAGTGCGCCTTGATTGAATAATTGCTGACTATGGCACAAGAACATGAATGCCACTAAGAGGCGAGAGACTCACGCCGAATGTGTGAGACTTGGCATCCCTGTATCCACAATTTTAGTTAGCTGATTGACAGCTTGCTTCTTATAAATACAGTTTTAAGATAACGGAAACTGCTTAACCAAGATTCACTCCGATCACCTGTCAAACTGAACACAAAGTGCTTGTTTAAAGATAGTAATACTATATCATACAACAGCAAAACAATACAGTATTACTGCAAATGGGGAGACTTTAAAAAATGAAAAAACATCCCTACAAGGGCAGTATTGATTCCCACTATTTATCAAGCTTTTCCCTGATTGGAACTTGGTGTGTCTGACAATCAAACAGAAAACCCACGCCAGACAATTTTATGAGTAAAATCTGATTTGAAGTTCTAGCCTTGGGGTTATCCCACAAAATTGTAGCTCAGAGGGGAAAAGAGAGTAAAATTTTTTTGGGGGGTAAAACTTTGCTATAAAAACAAATTTTAAAAAAGTGTCAATGCTGTTTAACTCCTATTCAGCTTGCTCATTGGCTGTTGTCTGAGTGCTTGGGCCAGGGCTCGGAGCTGCGTCGACTTAAGGTTGGGCCCCACATGTTCCAGGGGTCATAGGCGCGACCAATTTCAGCTTCGGAGGCGGGAGGTGGGACCGCCGCGGAACAGCTGGTGTCGGAGCTGCCAATCGGGTCGCCGATGGGCGCTGTGGCGGTTGAAGTTAAAGAGTGTAGAGTGCTGTCCACGTTGGTGGACCAGATGGAGCTGCTGAATGGAGTTGGCGCCGACCAAGGGCTCCCTGAGTTGCTGAAAATGGGCTGCAGAACATAGGCAGAGACAAGATTTTTCAGAAAGCGTTTCCCAACTTAAAGCTGAGAGTTTGAAGATTGTGGCCACATACATATTTAAACAACAGCCACCAAAAATTTTTCCAGAATATCTACCATCCTGTTGGCTTCCACTTCAACCCTGGCAAAGCACAGTTAACCCAAAAGCAAAATGCCCTACTTCGCCGCTAATTAGCGGACTCCAGTGCGCCAGAATGCCAGAATTTTTCTAGAACGAGCAGGAAACACAAGATAAATTTTCTACAGTTTATTGCCCTAATATAAAAGCTACTCCACAAATTTTCTCAGATTTTTCTCTGGCGTGTCCACAAGACCAAACCATGCCTTGAATTTAGGCATTTTTGGGCATTTTTTAATCATAAGCACTTTCAGATACAAGTTACTCTTAAACTAAAGACAGGAGATTGGATTGGGTTTAAGGGGCCAGTGTGCTGTAGCTGCTGAGGATGAGGCTGCAATATGAACCCCTGATTATGCGTACTTCAGTCAAGGGGACCAACCAGAGAAATCAAATAAAAATTTTGGTTCCGTAAAAATGGTCATTTTCAACAGCCTATTATAGGAAAATCAAATGAGATGTACCAAATATGATAGCAGATTCATAAATTACAGGTAAGTTTACCTCTGAGCACCCATTGACATAAATTTAGGAGCACGGGAAAGTGTATTTGTATCCCTTCAAAAATTTGCGAGTAACTAGACACTGCCTCCTTAAATTGGCAATTATTCCATGAAAAAATTGGAGCTGGAACTTAAGATTTGGGATTTGTCCATTTGAAATGATGGCAAACATCCATGATTTAAAAAAAAAAAAAAAAAAAAAACAACGTAACAACTGAAGATACTTTTACCCAAATGCAACTCAATGAGATTTTCATGACAAAAAATGATCAATATTCTAGCAAGTAAAGTGATGTGATCAGTTACCGAGGTAGGGGTTGTCGGGGATGCGGAGCCAGAGGGCCAAGAGTTTAGGGGATTGCTGTCGGGGGCATCCCAGATGGAGGAAGAGACTGACTTGGACCAGCTCTCCTGAGGCTCGAGACTCTTTGGGAAGGCCATGCTGAAGACTGAAAATGGATCAGCCGCAATACTGCTAGAGTCAGCACACGCAAGTCATCGAAAGTAGCATCTAATCATTTCAGAATCTATGATGCAAGAATAGCTGCGCAGTGCCTTTGGCTATGCAACATTCAATTAATCCCGGTTGTCTACAGGAGATACAGTATAGACATGGTCAAGATGACGGCTCAATATACACAGAAAATATTACAGCCACATATTATACAATATAGTGTACATTGAGAATTCTATAGAAACACAGGATTACACTAAGGGCAAAAAGTACCAGTAACACTTAGTGATCTACTTAATTAACTTAGCATATTTCTTATGTACTGTACAGAATATAGTACTTCAAACAAAATCACATAGGGCCCAATTAGGCTACCTTAAGTCTAACCATACATGCATGGACGCATTGCTACCACTAACCCAATTGCCCCCAGGTTTTAATGTTTCATGTGCAGAGAGTTGGATGTTGATGGTGTAGTCCTGTTTTTTTGCCGGGATTTTCATGTAAATTAGAAGGCACCAATGAGGCGGTCATTAAAATGAGGTTGCCCAAGGCTATATTTAGCATTTTTCCTGAAATTTTGTCCACACTTAACTTGTGCGAAAGACTGAAGTGAAACATATTTAGTAATTCCACCAACAGGTGCCAGAAAACAGCTGTCCAAAATTCACTGAAGGTACGGCAATGAGAGAAGAGGAATGGCGTGTCATTTAAATAAAGGTGCTAATACGAGTAAAGTATCACGACTGCGCTGTGCATCATTCTTTTATCACCAATGTAAAATTAGCGTTATTACTAGCAGGCATACATTGGCATTCATAATAATTTGAATGTGGAATCTGCAGGCTCTTTTTTTTTTTTTTTTTTTTTACAGCTTTACCCTGCAGCAGGTGAATATAAGGACATGACAAAATAATTCTCAAAACATGTCCGTTCTCAACATAAGGGGAGACTCAAAATTAATCTGCTGACAGGATTTTATTTGATTCGACCAATTCAATTTAGAACATTAATGTTTGGCATATGGAATGTGAACATTTGTTTCCATTCAAAGAGACTGGTAAAGAATTGGTACGGAGGTTGATCCAACCTCGCTAGGTTCATCATCATGCCTTATATAATGCCTAATTCCAGCCATCTTTTGATGCATGTATGCATTGTAAATTTATACAGAAGAACCACTTATGGAGTGCAGAGAGGTTGCCATGGCTCATGCAAGTATGAAATATAAGGAGAAATTGGGTCCATAACATGCAGTCAACAGGATGATACAATATCAATTGTGAATTATTGAACACTTAGCACGGAAATGGCAATGTATACCGCTCGCTCATACCTCTAGACAGGTTGAAGTTATTGTTCGGTCCAAATGCGGAGAAGAAATTCTGAGAACTGAATTCCATGGGATTTTCAGCGCGGCTCCAAAACCCAGAACTGGACAGAAACACACCAAAATGAAGCACAAGAGCAAACTATCACAAGCTGGTTATCACGTGTCCATGACATTTCGGAGGCGGACCTACCCATCGAAGTGGTGGCTCCCAAATGATGTTGTGTCAGGATAGGTCATCTTCTCAAGTGCATTGGGCTTGCTTATGGCTCCTCTAACTGGACCACTGCCACCTGTCAACACAGTGTGGGTGTGGTCAACTCAGTGGGCCTGTTTCACTCACTGACTCAGGTTACTCCAGCTGGCCAGGATAAACTTAAATGTGTAGAGGCTAAACTGATTTAGAGCCAACTGGAAAGGAGTTGTTAAGATAAATATGCTAATCTGCCATCAATGTTAAAAAAAAAAAAAAAAAAAAAAAAGAATCAAGAATTATTACCTGGGCTTTTGTCATAACCTGCTGCAACAGCTGCAAAAGTAGCGTTTCCATTCTTGCTTGGCAGAGAGATGGATTTTGTCAGCTTGTTCTTTGCTCCAGGAACTTTCTGTGGTTTGACCTGACTACAAACGGAACAAAATGAGGCAAACAACTACTGTCAGACAAACGGAAGGCCTTCACTGACATCACTAATTTCAGACTTGTGCTGCAGAGGTATGCAACGCGTGAATATAAACGGAGCGCACAGGTGAGCTCTGGTTGTCTGCAATAAATGTATTGTAGTTTCATCAACAGAGTAGCAAATAGGAACAATCAGCCAGAAATGAGTGATGCAAATACAATTGAAGCTTTCATTCATAAGCAAGACTTCCAAGAATTTTTAAAGGAAGAGCTGATGCCAAGTATATCCAAAACGATCAAAACTTTATCGCAGCCTACCTTGTTCAATAAAAAAAGATATATATATAAAAAAAAAAGGAACAAAAAACAACATTCATAAAAACGAAGTCCTCGTTTCAGCTAACTAGCTAGCAGGCACAAAGTAACACCCATTACGCATAAGAATGAACTATAGACCATACAAAACAACCATTAAGACAACCATGTGGTTTCAGCATTTGTTCACAGTGATTTTGACACTCACACGGCGTGTTCAGGGGTGGGGGTGCTTACCTGGTGGTGTTGAACAGAGGGCTGTAGGACGCTTGCGGCTTGTAGCCCAGGGAAACAGTGGGCGGAGTATCGGCCCTGGGGAGGGCAGTGACAGGTCTCTTCAGGAAGGGGTCAGCGTTCATGGTCCGTAATGAGATCTGCTGCAGGCTGTCTGAGCCTGGGAACGAGGGAGGAAAAGAGGAGGGATCGAAGGAATAATGAGAGGTGGAAAGGGGGGCGGGGAGGGAGAAAGAAAGACAGAGATTCAGAAGAATGCAAGGAAGGAGGAGAGGAGGTCAGTCATCAATTCGAAGGACGGTGTGACATCACAGATTCTACAGACCAAGGTATTTCACAGAGCAGGATAAACAGAGCTCGCTGGATGACTGCTGTGGAAAACATGAAACTGCTGCTTTTACATAAAAAAGTAAAATATTCCACTTATATTCGGTTCACGAGTTCCATGAGCATATAGGTAGGTAAATCAGTAATCCTGCTTCATGAAACAAACAGTGGTTTAGCGGAGGGCAATGAGTGCCCACCTCTTTTTCTGTGAATTTACAATATGCCCACCAATTAGCCAAAAAGCTATTGAAATACACAGGAGAGTACAGCTACTTTCTCCTTGGTGATACACCATCCATCAACCCAACAGAGTATACCCACTTCCCCAGAGACCACTACACCACTGGAGATGGAACAGGCATCCTCAGCCGCTTCTTTCCAGCAGGCCACAGTCTATTTAAACTAGATGCAGGCAGGACAAACGTCTAGCACAGCAGACCAAACAATGCCTTAGTGCAAATTCTTGTGCTATATGTGAGGAATCAAAATGGATTCTTTCATATCATGAAGTGCCGATACTCATTACTCTTTTTTCAACGATGGATATGCAGGCACTGTGTACAAGCAGATAAGGAGATGGTAACAGTCTTTATGCATCTCAGAACATCCATTTCTCTTCTGTATGATCAGTGTGTCAAGTTAACATAGAAACTGTTATTGACCCTGTGGTAGAAGAAGGCACTCTTCTCCTCCCCCTTACCTATCATTCTGTCTGTACCTGGCTATTCAACCAATCCTCTCCCATCGTTATCTTTTGAATGTCCCTCCAACCCCCCTCTGTTGATCATTCATTGGTTTTCTCTGCCATTTGTCCTTTTGTATCCAATCAGTTCAATATTTACTGTCTAGTACAGCCCACCTTGTTTCAACATAAATCTCTGGGCCTCCATCTTTAGGGCCTCTTGCCATGCTGGTACCAGACAGAGCCACAGACTTCAGCAGTTGGTTTTCACTGGTATGATTCACCATTTGTTCACAATTGTAACAGTACAATAAACTTGATAAAAGACTATTTGTCGTAATCTCTCGGTTCTACGACAACCCTAAGAACGCTGAAATAAATTTTTAATTCTTCTTGTGCTGTTGAAAACCTATTATGTTGCGACTTGTTTAAAAGAGCTTCCGCAGAGCTCATTATAGGCTTTCAACAGCTTTGAGTTTGATATCTTACATCACTGAGCACCACTATTTGTATTTAGCACTCTAAGGGTTAACGAATGACCAGTGAAGTGCAACTTTCCCTCCCTGGCTTAGTTTTCTGAGCAGAGAGGAAGCATGTGTCCAGGGCAGCTGTAGCTGTTGCTTAATTTTAAAAAGGAAACATTTTTAAAAATTCTGTAACATTTCTTCTACAGACTAGCCCTGATTCAATGCTGTGACGTTATGACAATAAGTCCTCCAAACAGGATGTGGGGAATGGGTGTTCTTAAAATACAGCTGCGGGACTTACAGAGGGGTACAGAGTCCCATTCGGGGGGTGAGGAGTCCTTCTCTCCTTCAGAACTGCTGCTGTAGCCCAATTCCTGCCCCAAATCAGCCGAGAGGAATGTCACCAGGGGAGGTGGGTGGCAATCCTCCTGCTTCCCAGAGGACCCTGGGGGGGGGAGCCCAGAGTCTGACATTGTTGCAATTAAATTAATATTAAAAAAATTAATCAAATTACATTTTTTTTTCTCCCAATTCCTTAATTGAATGGCTACACATTTCACACTCACTAATTGTGTGACCCCTAAAGTATTCAATATCATCATCGCAGAATGGTAATGCATTTTGCCCGAGAAATATTCAGGCAACTGAGTGGCAAGAGACTAGGGCAAATCTTCAACTCGCCACATTTATGCCCATTGACCTGGATCTACTATCCATTACCCAAAACAGACTCACCTTTCTGCTTGTGAAGGTCCGTAATTTTAGGGCTGGTGGTCAGGGGCATGTGTCCCAGGCTTTTAGATGAGAAGTTCTTGCTTGGCTTGTTTTCCGAAGGTGTGATGTAGGGCAGTTCCAGGGAACTGGGAGGACAGAAACAGCACAGGTGAGGTTGTAGGATGGTCATGCCGTTGACCCAATGCATGTGACAGATGACTGAACCGACCTGGACTTCAGTTCTGCTTGGCTCTCCTTCCTCGAGTCGCAGGGCGTCTCGCTGCTGCATTTTATATCGAATGCTGGAGTGTCTTCTGTCTCCTTTTCCAGCAGTAAAGTCCGACCTTTCTTCTTTACTGGTTCCTGGGATATTGAACAAGAATGGATGCAGAGGTGTGAAATTCATGGATTAGAAACTGATCATTGCGTCCACATTCGCTTCACAAACAAACTCAGGCAACATGTGACTGATTGGTTCCATACCAAGGCTGAAGCATTGAGGTTCCTCAGGAATTACAGCATGAATGCCTCAAATTTCCCGATTATATTGCATTACCATTACCACTGATACAATACGATGCACTGATCCAGAGCAAATTAATTCATTAGACTAAGCAAGGGCCTCTTACCTCCGTAGCAACATGGGGGTAAAGCAATTTGCCCAAAAGCAGTCAAACATCTTGACCACAAGGCTAAACGCAACCCCATATCACCAAGGAGGATAATCAGAGCCAGTGAGGAGCTAGCATTTCTTTCAGACACATCTCATTGTTGATCTAATGGATGCATTTTCTCGTACCTCCTTGAAGTTGATGTCCACGTCGGGGTTGGAGGTCTCTGTGGTGGTTGAGGAGCAGTCCTCGTTGTCCAACAGTACATCCTTCGCCTCCTCCTCTAACCGCTTTCCCTTTGCCCTCCTCTCCTTCTCCTCCCGCTTCCTCTGAGCTTTGGACTTCTTGTGCACCTTCCCTTTAGCTCCTTCATTTAGCACAAACTTTCATTAGCATCAATATTACCACGAGTACCACCAGGGCTGGATGACATATAATGATAATCATCAAATGAAGTAGCCGTCTTCGCCAGTCTATGGTATACTGCCTTTCAATTAGTCATTTATTCCATTAACTGCTCCTGATGCAGTGGTAAACATGCAAAAAAAAAAAAAAAAAAAAAAAAAAACACACAAGGGACTAGGCGGACTGGGTGTAGGTAAATGGCCAATCAGCAACAAGGCCTCCATGAAATTACCAGATACAGATCACATGATCAGTCTGTAGCTGTACAACATTTGTGCTGATTGGCCGTTTACCAACAGTATAGAATCAGTGGTGATTTTATCATCACAGGTTAATTTCATGCACATTTATAAGGCTGTATACTTCCCAGCTCCCACTCACACTTGGAATAACGTTAATCTGAGCACAGTACTTGCAAGTGTTCAGCACCATCTCCACCACTCCTCCCAAACCTACCTTTGCTCTGCATGGGTAGTGGTTCCTCAGGCTCCAGGAATGCCTCCACTGGGGGCGATTCTGGTCTCTCCAGGGCCTTATCCATCACTTCTATGATGCCAGAGGAGTTGGACTCCCCCGAACTGTGGCGGGACCCCCCGCCAGGGCGAAGCCGTTTCTGTGGTACAGCCGATGCTGGGGTCTGCTGCTCTTGGGGTCCCGATACCAGGCTCTGGTTCTGATTCTTGGCGCTTCGCATTTTGCGGCTTACCCCCTCCCATGCCGGGTTGATTTTGGCCCTAGGGCTAGAGGAGTGCGTCGATGGGCCACCATGCCTGCTCCCGCCTCCTCGAGCAGAAGAGCCGTCTGAACCATAAAGCACCCTTGTGGGGCAGTGGCTGAGCTCACTGCATTCATTCAAGCTGGGTTACCAAACAAAGGTAGGGCGTTTCAAATACAATAGCTAAAAGATCAACTGCAAATAGCACAATCAATGCAGAAATATTAGCTGCAGAGTGGCAGAGACACATCTAGAATTGTTACCAGGATAACGTGAAATAAAATATGCCCACAAACCAAACTACGCTTCCAAAACATTTCCACCTACAAATGTATTCTTTCGGCATAGCAGAGGCAAAACCAAGCAGACACTACACAAAGCATTCACTATTGTGTGCCATATTTAAAGGGCAACGTCATTCAGCATTTGAAATATTAGCCGTCTTAAGATTTTTGGCGCACAATTTTCATTAGCATTAACATTACCATTAGTAGCACCAGGGCTGGATGATATACCACAATAATCATCAAATGAAGAAGCCGTCTTTGCAAATCTATGGTCTATTGCCTTTCAATTAGTCATTTATTCCATTAACTGCTCATGATGCAGTGGTAAACATGCAAAATAAGCTGCATATATATAAGCTGCAAAGAGGCAGAGACACATCTAGAATTGTAAACAGGATAACGGGCAATAAAATATGCCCACAAACCAAACTATATTTCCAAAACATTTACACCTACAAATGTATTCCTTCAGTACAGCAGATGCAAAACCAGTGCAAACACTACACAAAGCATTCACTATCGTGTGCCATATTTAAAGAGTAACGTCATTCAGCATTTGAAAGATTAGCCATCTTGAAGATTTTTAACGCACAGTTGAAAATCAAGTAGAAAGAGCAGTCGGTTGATTTTCTTAACTCTGCGAGACAAGCACTGCCAGCTAGTATTTCACCAGAAATAGTTATCGTAAACATTCTGGGCACATCTCAAGTCTTTCTTTTCAAAATACAACTAGGAAAAAATTACATTTAATCAGAGCGTCATGCAGTTTATAACTGCAGCTAACAATACTCATTACTGTCTAAGGAGTCACAATAAAATCAGAGCAATAAAGTTATTATTCGTCCACCACTTACTTTGCATCAGTTTGAGTTCGTACAATTTCCCTGAGATCAAAAGGTCTCCCAGTGTTTGAGTGAGGGTTAGCGGGTTCGAAACACAACCTCCTTTTAAATGGCTCCCATATCCCCTGAGCCTCCAGGTAGGCCGTCACGATTACCAACAGGAACATGGAGCTGCAGAAAAGAGCAGCGGCTTAGCTATCGCAGAGCTCCCCATCTGAGCCACAGCATGTGGCAATCAGGACATAACCCAATCAGAAATGCTGCATACCGCAATCAAGAAAATTATGTATACATACGTAGAAGCAAAATCATGAACGCTAGTATGCTCAGCTCACACAAGCAGTTAATTTCCAATTTTAGCCAGAATTCCATTCTTGCCACAAATTCAGAACCGTATAAACAAAGCAAGATACGAAGCGACCATTCAATTTCACAGAAATGGGCCTGAGAATGTTCTGGAAGTAGGAAAGCACTGCTGCAAATATAAAAAACAGTGTCCAGAGGCTGACAGCACTTTTAATTTATTTTGAACATTTGGGGACTCCAGAAATATGGATTTCCAAGCTAGCAGTTTGGAAACTCCACCTTCTTCACTAGATCAGATGGAACTTCCTCTCACCTCATGAAGAGTGTGACGGTGATGTAAAGCTCCAGCTCCCAGTTCGGCCTGGGGAGGGCCTCGGCACACACCCCCAACATGTGATACGGGAGCGAGGCGTTCAGGATGAATAAAAACACAGAGCCTCCTGAGCTCACGAGCCTCAGCTCCTGAATCACACAAGAGGTGGAGAAGTCTGGAGTAAACCTGCAGGACAGAATCAGAAGCTCATTTCTTCTAGAATTTTCCCCTCACCAAAAGGTGAGCGGTCATCTGCCCAGTGTCTGTGTGTACATAAGTCAATACCTCATGAACATTCTTGTTTGTGCTTTAGTCTGCATTGTAGATTTGCTTCTTGCATATTGATCACTCAAAGCCAAACCAAATCTATGGTTATTATGCAGGAAAAAATTCAACATTTCAACATCAACAATACTCCTGTGATCCAGAAAAACCTAGTATACTCAGAGGCAATGAAAACGCAACACCAGTTTGGATTCAAATGATTTTGTGACTCAAATTTATTTTCTTATTTTAACAATCCAAATATGTTGGGTGGGTTGACTTTGATGAATTAAATGTTTTAACGGGCGATTTGGACAATAATAAACAGATGCATTAAACATAACGAGCACAAGTTGAAAATGAAAAATCACAACAAGACTGAACGGAACACACATTTAAAAATGAACTCAAAAGAACAGTCAGTATCGGGTGTGACCCCCACGAACATCCACACAGGCAGTACAACGTCTCCTCATGGACCTGACTGAGCGTCTTAGGTTGTCTTGGGGAAGTTGTCGCCACTCTGCCTGTACTGCATTCTGGAGTTGCTGCCTGGTTTGAGGTCAGGGTGCTCTTGATGAAAGAGCTCGTCCCAGTTGGACGTACCACACCCCAAACGTACTGATGCTGGACGTACTACACCCAAAACGGTGAGCCACTTGCGGGCACTTACTCCGCCTCTAGCATACCCAGGGCCCTGTTCCGTTGTTCAGTTGACAGACGTGGCATTATGACACTTAAAAATGTTTTTTGTGTGGCTTTTATCATGCCTTTATATAGGGAAGACAACCCCTCCTTCATTTCAACCACTGTGCTTGCACAACTCCTGATCCCATATGTTGTACTCAATATGGATTGATGAGAGTCCAACTCACACTGTTGAGTTACATGATGATCATTCATGTGTAACGAGGTACACATTGTGACCCCAATGGTCACTTAAGAACTCAAATTGGACTACTCAGGTCCTGAGCAAAAACAAACCAAAATTTAGAGTGTTGCGTTTTCATTGCCCTTGAGTATATATATATATCACTTTTGGGGGAAACTGAGTTTGACCCTCTTTTGCAGTAATTAAGAGTGGTGAAAATCTTAAAACACTAGCTATTAGTGTTATTTGAACTGTCTAGATCAAGTTTCTATTATTTTTTTTTTCGGTTAGGAGAAGTCCAGAATCCAAAGGTTTTTTTTTCAGTTGCAAGAATCCTTGCCACTGATAAATTCACTAGGTTTTTCCAGATCACAGAAGAATAGTGAACATTTTCAACTAATTCTTAACTTACAGAATCTTACTAAATCCCTTTCTCATGCCAAATTGTGAATTCAAATTATGAAATCTTATAAACAGTTAAATTACAAGTATTACACAGCCTCCATTTTATCCCCATTAAAGGACAATGCTCACAGGTAAGACATTGACCAGATCCATGTAACAAGTCAAAGATAATGATTAATGTTTGTCAATTTGAAAATTCTGTGTGCCTGTTCAATTATTTCTAATTAAATTACTTACAGTATGACAATATCTGTTGAACTGTTTGGTTGCAGTGCAAATTCTTGACAATTGAGAACTCTGAATCCGTATCCCTCGCATACGTATCCACCGATCTTTGTAGACTGGATGTAAATCGGAAGCTGTCCTGTGTTTTCAACTTTAAATGTTTTCCTCAGAGAGAAATTAGGCTCCTTTGATCTACTGCCTACCGGGGGAGAGCGGAAAAGAGACAGGAGGAGAGAAACATGCAGGTTTTACTGGTTTTGCTCGCACAGAAACACTGATAGATCAACAAGGGCCACAACACGAATGAAAAAGAATATTAACTCCTTAAACTTCAATTTTTTCCCTGAAGTTCTCCCTTAAGTAAGTTCAAAGTGAGAAATTTTTTTTTTTTTCATATTGAAGGACAATGTTACAAACATATTCTGTATCTGCAAGTCGCAGCACTTCACTGAGACTGCATCATATCTATAAGCCTACATGAGAAATATTCCAACCCAGGATGCCATGTTTTTATAGCCACAGCATTAGATCAAACTGAAAATACCTAGATATTGTGCATCATTTTATAAACATTTTCCTGTAGTTCAGGAGGACATATTTGGGATTGTTGGGAACCTTGCTGCCTCAACCAGAATTTAAAACTAGATTACTCGGTCGCCACAGGGACCGAGTCGTGTATCGCCCTGATCCCCAAATTTCGGGCAAAATGGCCACCAGCAGCCATATTGGATGTCCAAAATTGCCAAAAACCGTCTTGAGCATTGTCAAATAAATATCTTCGCCTGTGCAAAATTAGAAAAAAAAAATCCTGTAATAATTGTTGCTTCCGGAGCCTGGAACAGAAAATCTCTGCGGCGGCGGCCCTGGAACTAAACCATAGTATCTCCCGACTATCGTCGTTGGGGAGATACAATAAGTTTGAAGTTTCATAGGTTTAAAAACAGCAGCAGCATTCGACAGACCAATATATAGGTCAATATATAGCACAAAGATTAATTTTTGTCTTCACTCAAACAATTATGGATAACATGTAACCTGATATTTCACAGATTAGCTATTCAAGCAGTTTAATTTAATCTTAGATTTAAAAAAAAATAAAAATAAAAAAAATAATAATAATTACGCTTAAAAGTGACAATCTGAGAGGAAGAAACGATGTGTACTTGATCACCCAAATGAAAAGGGCTTGACCCAAAATTGTATTACTTCTAAATCAAGTTAGGTTTTCAAAACCAATTATATTGTTTTTAAATTTGGACAGAGATTTAGAAGGGCCTCAAGAATATGCATACCTCTACTTTGAACAGCTCTGAATAAGCTTAACACTTAACCTATTTACATAACCTCACCACCCAATTAAGAAGGCCAGAATTATGAGAGATAGTTAAAATTAAACAATTGGGAAATTGGGATGGAAAGAGTTAATAGACAGTATTTGCCCATATCCTTCTCATCAACAAATGAAATTACCTACTGTATGACTAATGGGTGCAGTCTAAGTTTACATTTTTGTAACAACAGTTGAAGAACCATTCACACAGGTCCCTGACAAAGCATGGTTGAGCACATCTTCATTTTCACAGAACACAAGTTAAAATTGGGAAAATAGTCTTTAAAACAGGAGACGTTTGACTGCGTTACCCAGGATCCAGTGAACTGAAGCCAGAGGTACTTACTATTAGAGCAATTCTTCAGCAAGGCTTCAGTTATCTTAAACCTCAGAGAGCTTCCGGGTCCAGGCGGCTTTTCATCTACCCTCAGGCTCTCAACGGATCCTTGGCCTTGAAGCAGGATATAGTCCACCACGGTCAGGTTATTCCTGCAACAGTATCCACAATCACTGACCACACACACATCTAGGGTTAATAATTACCAAATATACCCATGGAGTTATTTCAACGGCCCCTCTTCTTTTCTCCTAAAATCTCCTAAGGCAATGATGACATAGGTCAGTCAAAGGAACTGCACAAATTGAACCAACAAACTACCTTCATAAAGTGATTTAAACAAACTGACTTTTGTAGCATGAACAGGTAATTGCCTTGACAAGACACACCAGACTAAAGGCACAAGTAGAGTGTAAGTTGATGCAACACTCTGCAATATAAACATGGCCTGCCTGACAGGTAGAGACAATGAGCACTTGATCTCCCAAACAAAAAGGGGTTTCACTACAAATAAAATGACGGCACACTATTACGAAATCGCAAAGTTATTAAAGCAGAAATATCTTCTCTTAAAAGCCCATTATATTTTTTTAAAAAGCAGAGAACATTTTAAATGGAATTAGTAATGGATTTTGGAGCCTAAAAAAGATATTTTTGCTCAGAGCAGCTCAGATTCAGTCAATGCTCAGAACTTCAAGTTTAACTTTGCCGCAAAATATGATACGGTTTAGTGAGATTTACAGTGATACTTTGGACAGAAAGCAATCAAACCCAGGTGTACGAGTACACAGCAGCGTGAAATCCCGTCTGAATAGAGGGCACACGTCTCAGAGCAGCTCACAGCAGAGGTGTTCATCTGGGAGCTCCGTAGTCAGGTCAGGTGAATGTTCGAAATCCCCGCCACGCCATTACTAGCTATGGCTGGAGGTCTGCACTCCAACTGACAACTGGCAACAATTGACCCAGCCTCGTATAGGATAATATGGGGTCAAGCCAGTCAAGATTTGTTAGTCTTGTGGCTCTGCACGACTACTCCAGCTCGGCCAGGTGCCCGTAGCTGCACAAGCTGAATGTACACTGTCCATGTTATCCTCCAACGTAACTGCAAGTGAGACTGTACAGTGTAAAAGAAGCGAGGTCTGGTCAGAGTCAGGGAAATCACAAGCCACAGCGCCCTCCATTTTGGATGGTATCAAGTCGTTGGGGGGGACCAACGAGTTTGGCTGTGTTCAGTCAGGGTAGGGGAAAAAAGGGGGAAAAATCCCTCTTCCACCCCCAAAAAAGATAAGAGCGTACACTTATCTCGGCTCTCAAATTAACAATGGTGATCATCTTCCAGCATGACAGATCCATGACATGTTGCGATAAGGTTTATATCTAAAGTAATCAGCACAGTGGTAGGCACATTTTGTGGTAAAGCTGACATATTGTGGGCTGTGACAGGTGTCAAAGATGTGTGCTGACATTTTGATCGAGATGAGGCTGCAAGCATGAGGGCTGAATGACCCAAATTCTAATCATCTGAGGTTTCCAACATGAGAAAATATTTCCATTACCACAATTGTTCCTTTTCAGACCACACATAATTTCACTCTAAGACATTAACTCATCACGGGTTTGCGTGTTCCGGTACAATGCAAGAACTTTCCTAAGAATCCCCAAACAGACCACAGAGTGTAGGTGTTTGACAGACAGACAAAAACACTGCACCTTTTAAGTAGGTTAGTGAGTGACAGAACATTTATAGAGCTCAGAGAAGGCGGAAGGGAACTCTGTACCTGACAATGAGCAGGGTGGAGACTGTGTGGTTAGTGGCAGGAGTGAACTTCACAGTCAAGGACTTTACTTCTCCAGGCGAGAGCAGCAGATTGTAAACATGAGGGTGCCCTGATGCTCCCTCTGAAAAGCCCTTGGAATTCTTCATGACAGTCTGGAAGAGAGAGGGGGCGGCCACCTTACATCTTTCACCTCACCTTATTCGACAGCGTTTAATACACTTTTATGCCCGATTCCAATTTTACCTCATCTTACTGAACAACGCATTCCATTCGTTCATGTGTGCAACCTATTGGAGGCTGGCTTGCATCTATTCAGGATTTTACCAATAGCAACGTACACGTACAACTCCTAAGACACCCATAAATTCATTACTTCACTTACCTGGTTACTATGAACCTGAAACTCCAACGTATTTGTACTGATATTGAAGTTTGTTCCCAGGGCAAGGCTGAGGATGTAAAAGAAAACAGAGGGCATGAATCAACTGGGAAAGAATTCCTGAACTATAACAGTTCATATGTACCCACTGCAACAATTTTTTTCATAATTACGACCAGAAAATATTTTTTCCCGGTCTGCCGCAAAAATAGGGGCCAGCCCTATAAACAAAAAAGTCTCTGACTGCATGAGTGATGAAGTTACACCATCGATCGGACCACTGTTGGCGTTTACCCAGTGAACTTCGTTCTTTCAAAATGAAACATGGTCCAGCCAAATACTAGGCTTTCACCCAGTCCTGTCTCTAGTCAGAATATATTAATTAAAAATAATACACCATGTCAATATGCGTTCAGTCTTTTGCTGATCCTTGCAAATCTCCAGAAGAGGGAAGTACAAAAGCAGCAGCATGGACTTCACTGGTTCTGCAATAATTCATATTAAGATACAAACGTCTAGGCAATTAACTGGGATTTGCTCCTCAAAATACAGTTCAGTGTCCCCAGCACAATTATGCATGTGTGTAATGGATTACATTACAGTACTGTTTTCCTGAGACTAAAAAACTCTATTCAAAACACTCCCTTCGTAATTCCAACCGCACATGAGGTAAAAAAAATCTGCATTTTACGAAGGTTATATAAAGCAGCTATTTTCTGCAGGTGCTTG
The DNA here is from genome assembly GCA_029692085.1 of Gymnothorax javanicus. NCBI lineage: Eukaryota > Metazoa > Chordata > Actinopteri > Anguilliformes > Muraenidae > Gymnothorax > Gymnothorax javanicus. Next base: position 36,056,372 of record CM056210.1, on the reverse strand, counting down.
CAGTTTTCTGCCAATCAGAAACCAATTTAGGCCTTAGTATCAAGGTGCATAAACTCTTCAGCCAATCAGTGACTTAAATGGAGAACTCATGTTCTGAAAAGCACTGTGGACAAAAACAGTGGACAATGGAAAATTCCACAGCTCAAGTTAAGCTCAAGTAACATGTGAGAGAAACCAAGGATGGTTGGTAATTAGGTCACCAATATTATTCCATCATATAATGTATGAACAGTATATACTCCTAAGAATCCTTTAAGACACCGTGAACACTATAAAAAAATTATATACATATACGTACACATTATATATATATATATATATACATATACATACATACACACACACACACACACACACACACACACATACCTCACACCGTATTTATTTATATATAACTAAATATAGCAGGCATGGAGGCATGTTATGTATAAAATCATAATATATGCTAGGTACTGAAAGTGAAAGCAATGTCAAGGCACTATAACCTTGAAATGTGGCCCAGAGGCCCTGTACGATGGCTCATATTCTTTTACTTTCTTTTCAGTCGTCAGCTAATTGACTATCGTTACTAATTGATCCCACTTGCCCCAGGTCTACACAGATCCAAGAATAGAGAAGAAGAATGGAAAACTAGCTGCACTTCAGGCCTGAGTATCCCTGCATGTCACTGGAGGATGTCGCAATCTGCTGTAATTATTAAGTTGGAGAGCAACACAGAACTTTCCGTAAAAATCTGCTGAGCACTGAGGAAACGCACCAGCTTACCCATTAAATAGTCTCTCAGCAATGTCAGAGGGGTTAGGGTACAGGGCTAAAGGGAGGACCTGGACGTAGACGGAAACGTCCGCTGGGTTTTCCAAAGCTACATCCGCTTCCTGCAATTACACAGAATTTCTTTAGTCAAATCATTAAATTCAATTAATGAACAGAAAAACTCTGAACACTCTACAAATTCACAGTGAATTTACCACACCCCACATTCACACTTGTGGTACGTGAACGCTTATACACAAGAGAGAAAACAGAGTAGCTAAACAGCATCCATAATGATAATAAGGCAAAAAATAATTCAACAGTCGATTCACTGCCTGGCCCGGTGCACAATCTGCATGTGCACAGTTTAGCCACATGAGGGCGCAGCCTTCAAAGAACTAATAAATGCCATGCCCAGTACTTTCCAATATCTTCCCCACGTCGTTATTACCACAGGTTATCCAAGGTTGGCAAATAACTTGCTTCAAAAAAGACTGAGATTTTTATAGGAATTATTACAGTTCAATTATATTTTATAAACGTCCCCCCCCCACCACATTCTTGTGTACGTTTGCTGTCAAACAATGAAGTATAGATAATCGTTTGAAACACCAACGCGACTAGGACTTCCAACAGATTGAACTCTTGCATACACATGGAAATACTATCACCCTTTTGCAAAACTGCACCATGGAGCCACCAGCCATGGTCAACGCTACAATGGTACAGATTCCATCAGAGCCTGTGTTCTCATACATGAATTACCAGAGGTGGCAAAATTAGATTCAGAAAATAGAAGACCTGAGTATTTTGTTCCTATTCCCATGATTTTTAATAGCAATATAATTGTTTAGCCAGGAGGTACACCTAAACACTGAATCCAGCCAACTACACTTATGGATGGAAGAAAAACATGGCAGGAATTTTACTTTATGCCTCCTGGACTTGTCATCATAAAGCGGGGCAACCTGATAGTTCAGGACAATTGAGTCGTTGAGTTTCCAAAGAGCCCAACTCCAATGACTAAGAGGTCTGCATATCTTACATCAAACAAGGTAACTGTCTTGTAATTGCAGCCAAAAATACCCCAGTGATACCCTCGTGTAAGGAAATAAAGTAAAAATATATGGGCTATGATTTATGGGTAAAAACATTAATGATTTTTTTCCCTTTCCTAACAAACAGTGTTCCTTAGGATTTAGGCCCTTTGGAAAGTCAACGATTAATTTACTTTAAACTTTCAATGCATCGGTTCTGATCAACGCACGCTGCAACTAGAGAGTGCAGCTCATTCAAATTTGACAAAATATCCCCTTAACAGCTATAAATGTGATGACAGGGCAGGTTACTCACTGAGAAGCCATTGGTGCTGGTAAGCGGAAACAGGACATGGTGGGTGGAGTTTATTAGCGAAGGCCACACTAGCCGAGCGGTTACTTTGACCTGCGGGTTCTTCTGAAGATCAGCATTTGCCTCAAACACAGCCTCCGGCCTTAAAGGAGAGGAGGAACGATTTATACACCCCCCATCTTTAATTAAATTATGATTCAAGTGCTCAAAGCAAGAGGAAAACTCAAAACAAACTCTTGAGGCACGCATCTCAAAGCCCTTTAGCGTTTTCATATTTACCATCTTAATGGACAAGATTAAAACTGAGGACATGAGAACCATAATTCAAGGATCCAAGGATTTAAGGACCAGAGACCAAACCAGTAGACAAAAAAAAAAAAAAAAAAACATAACAGATACTGATCAAGACTTACTCGTGTCGCAAGTCGTCCTGAATTTCTTTCCACCTTTTTAAAAGTGTTTGATGCAAATTGATGTCGGAATCCCACTTATCCTCTCGCATTGCGAATGCAGCCGATTTAGTCTCAGCTACGAAAACAACACATTTAAATGTATTTTGGCCCAGAATATTGCAGGGAACAAATCGCACAACCGCCGTTTATCACATATGCAAACACCACAGTCCCAGGGCCTCATTTATAAACCGTGCTGAGGGAAAGAAAAGAGACGTACGTCACTGCTTTTTTATTTTTTACATGACATTCAAAAAAAAAAAAAAACAAACACAAAATTAATGCGATTGTGCAAAATTCCACCATGACCCTTGACCCGAGTTAAGTAAAAATTGCATGCAGCGTAGCTTAACCACGGTTTAATAAATCAGAATTTCTTTAATATGCTGCTTTTCTCCATTTGTGTATACAGAATAAATAAGCATTAAATCTACAAAAAAGGCTCGTGGACCTGAGGAGTCAGAGGGTCAGCTGTTAATTGTTTTCAGATTGAACAGAAGCAGTTTACAATAACAGAATCTAGTGGACCCTAAAATACTTGCAGACTCCGCACAAACTTAGGCACTACATTCATACTCACCTTTCCTCAGGAACAGCAATCCAACGTAACAGTGGTCCCCACATTGCAAACTAGCATCAAAATAAATATTTGCTACCTACAAGAGAACAAAGGACAAGATGATCTTTCATTAGATTAAACTTAATTGCTCGCAGTCGAATCACCAAGTCATGTCACTCCACCCTTGTAAAGATAAATTAACACCTTCCATCCTCGAGGTTCACAACAAACAGCTCCTACTACCCCCGAAAGGATTTTCTACAGACTGCAAGGGCGGTAATCTCAAACTGATGTTAATTTCTTCAGCAAAAATTATGATGAAAAATGTTCGTCCACAAACTTTTTTTCCATGATGGTGATGAGACAATGACAAGCTAAAAATAGATCCTTGATGATAAAAACAAACAAAAAAAAAATAAAAATAAAAATAAATTAGACCAGACTAAAATTTTGGGCAATTTAATCAGAACTTTCAAACTGCATGATATTTTCCCCATGACATACATCTGTGAAAATATAAGGAATGAATGCAGTGCATCTCTGTCAGTGGTAATTGATCCTAAGTCATTGATTGAAATGGTTGAATGACAGGGATGTGCGCAGATCGAAACAGGAAGTGGCGGTAGGTAGGAGGACGGATCCCACGGCTTAGTAACACTATTAACTATAAAACAATTGTTCATCAGAACTTGACATTATAATAAAAATAAATGTTCAACAGCCAATGGCTAGAATGAAAATTATTTGAAGTGGTAGCCTAATGAAATAACTTGAGGCTATAAGAAGGACTATCAAATGTGATTAAAAGTTGACTGAAATGTTGACTATAATATGACTTTTCATCGACAAACATTTTAGTTTTCATAGACAAAAACTAGGCTAAATTTATGAAGGATGATAATGACTAAAATGTTACTGAAACTAATACGCATTTTTTGTCTTGAGACTAAAACTAACACTAAATCTAAAATGGCTGCCAAAATGAACACCGTCTCAAACTCTGTGTAGGTTTTAGTCATTTTCTTTAGCCAATTAGCGGCTTCAAGTAGGGACACAATGAGGGGAAAAAAAACAATACAATGCTTACCAAAAGATTAAAAGCACAAATTTTACGAGTGCTGAAACACAACAAGAGCCGAAGAGAATGGCATTTGAAATTGCGGTTGCAGAGCATCACTGCAGTCATTAAAAATAAAAAATAAAATATTTTACCGTTGTCAAATGCAATTTATACAACCAGGTACTTTGCAGAGGCAAGTACCTCCTCTCCACCTGCAGAGGAATTCAAATCCAGGTCCAGTGAATGCAAGTCCCAACATTTTATTCCACCCGGCAGGATTTAGCTAACTAGCACAATTCTCCAGCCCAAAAATGGATTATGTTAGTGAAACTAGCATCATGAACACGAGCATTAACATGAACATGAAACGAATGATGCAACGTACTATCTGACCCCAGGAATTTATGCTGCTGCCCATGTCCGAATCCAGCCAGACACTTCAGAGCTAAGCGCCCAGTCCCCATAAAGAACTCAGTCCACACAAGCAAGGCCGAAACGCCCGAAACACTCCCACCTTGGACTTGCGACCGGGCTCCAGCTCGTCCCTGCTGCTCCGCAGTCTCTTGGGGTAGAAGCGCGGGTCGTCTGTGAGGCAGCGGACCTGCGTCAGCTTCACCTTGTGTGTGAAGGAGCTCAGCACACTGAGGGGCTGGTGCACGACCTTACCCTGGGGACAAAGCGCATGCGGGCTGCCTGAGACAGTGGTTCTCAAGTTTGGTCCTGGGGGACCACTGTGTGCGCTGGTTTTTGTTTCAACCACAATTGCGATTCAAGAATTTGCAACAAGCTCTTCATTTTAATTCATTAAGTGCATTTGATGTTAAGAGGGATTATTTATATTCATACTGCCAACATGGTTTCTCAATGCCACAAAGATTTCCAATTTTATATCGTGCTTATAGCACTATAGGCAGACAATTACATAAAGAGAGGTAACAAATGAGGGTAACTGCCCAGCTCAGTGGGAAACAAACTTAACTGTTGAATTAGCAATAAGTTGCCATTTTTTCCTTTTACTTCAATGGAATGCTGGGGGCCTCCTCATCATTTTTCTTGTCATTGAATTCTTCATTATAGTCCTGGTGGTTAGGGGTTGGTGGCCAAATGTGCCCATTAGGAGCTTGCTGATTGACATCAGTCTTCTATTTCACCGGTTATAGATAACTTACCTCTTTTAATGCAAGTACTGTCAGTGCATATTGAACTTTATGGCTTGAAATTTAACCAAATAGGTATCACATGTCCTAGAGGATTTATTTTTTCTTGTCATGCAAAACTTTTTCAGACAGAATGATATTAAAAAAGTTGTATAAGCTCTGAGTTCAGAAAAATTGACAGCTTGTTGAAGTTTTGGGATTGCCATTGCGGTTGGAACAAAAACAAACGCATGCAGGGGTTCCCCAGGTCCCAATTTGAAAACCACTAGCATCAGATACACTTTATTGACTTTATTATCCCCACTGTGGGGATATTGACCCTCCGCATCGAGCACCTTACTCGCTGCTGAGAAGCAGTGGTCAGCCATTGTGCAGGGCCAACTCTGGGCCAAAGCCTCAGTCAAGGGCAATGGCAGGAGTATCCCTAAAACAGATATGCATGTCTTTCACTGTGGGAGAAAACCGGAGTTCCCAAAGGAGGGTGAGCACTGCAGTGCCAACAGTCTGCCGCTTCGTAGAGCGAGACAGGCTGTTTTGGCGACAGAAATAACCCCAGGCCATCAGCCCTTCTGCAGAAACTACTGGAGTCTGATATGAAAAAGCCACAATGCAAAGTCGAGCAAATGAAGGTAAACTGCTTTGGTAGTTGGGAATTAAGGTCCCATCTACAAACCATCAATTGTGCATGTATGTGTATGTGTGTGTGTGTGTGTGTGTGTGTGTGTGTGTGTGTGTGTGTGTGTGTGTGTGTGTGTGTGTGTGTGTGTGTGTGTGTGTGTGTGTGTGTGTGTGTGTATATATATATATATATATATATATATATATATATATATATATGTGTGTGTGTGTGTGTGTGTGTGTGTGTGTACGCTAGTGCAGCAATACTTGTGAGAACCAGCTCTTGAGAAACAACAGTGTTGTGAGGACACTTGGTGTTGCGAGGACAGGTTGGGTGGTCCTCACAGAGGGTTACAGAGAATTACGACTAACTGTTTATAGTCAGGGTTATGGTCACAGTTGGGTCGAAATTAAGCTTAGGGTGTCTGCGTATTCGAGGGAGAGAACTCACCGGAAATGAGGCCGGTAGGTCTATGTGCTCAGGCAAGCCGACCAGCGCACCCACTGCTATGACAGCTCTCACCGGTATCGTTAATATCTGCAAGGGGTTGAGTGCCCATGTCAAACAGCTGCGTCACGCACAATACCCCGCTAAATCAGGGGGAAATACTCCAGTCCTGAGTCTAATTAAATGTTAAGCGCCCAAGAGCATCAACACACAACAGAAACTTAAGCACTCCAAGACTGCCATTCTCCTATCTCAGACTCTTGCGCAATACATAAACGTGAAAAAAAAAAAAACATGACGGAAAGTGCCAAATCCTACCGCCCATTACGTTCATTTCTCTCTGAAAGAAAAAGACTGCTATATATTTTGACCAGTGACTACACATAGACACAAAACGTGTCACTATACCATTATGGGGCAGGGGGGGGTCTGATGTGATACCTCGTAATCTGTGCTGACGTGCACAGCTCCCTCGTACTGTCCATTCAGATCCCGGGCCACCAGCGTCACCCTGAATGCAGCGTAATGACCGGAGGACAGTCTTACCTGTGGAGGTAAAGTCACAGCCAGTTCAATGTTCAAAGGCCTTTTCAATGCTTCTGCACTGTCATGCAGCAATGGACAATTGACGTTTAGGCCAATGATCAATAAAGCATTCAATACTGATGGGAAAAAACCTGTCCACTAACAGTAGCTGTTTGGAGAGTGGGTTTTATGAAAATCTGTTCAGAATTCAAGTCAATGCTCTATAAATCCATTGCTCCTCTCACCAGTGGTGATTGCCACGTAAGCATAAGATGTTCAGTTCATGCATTTCTGATCACATTTACACAAAACACCTTCCACCACAACCCACATGGAAAGGTGTTGGTGAATAACTTTTTTTTTTATATTGCAGCATTCCACGATAATTTCCAATGGAATAGTTTTTCAAAAATCACATGAGAAGCCACTTTCATTGTTACTGGTCCAAACAATTCGCAATTCTCACCTTTTGTTGATAAAATGGGTATTGTAAACAGTGTAAACAGTATAGATTTTAAAACAAGCATAACTAACCTTCGGCCCAGTAAAGATCTGTGCACTGAGGTACTGTCATATCAAATAAAATCAAATCAACTAATCATCAATTCTCCACAGAAGGGAATGGACATTTTCCTACTGTGGAACGGATTCACCACCCTGCTGTCCGTGCTCTTGATAGCACCCCCAAAATAAAGGTCCAGAGATAGAAAAAAAGGCTAAATGAAGGACAGGGCTTACGGTCTTCTGGTCGCTGGCGGGCGCGTCCTGAAGCTCGCTCCGCCTGGACAGCACAGTGGTTCGGTTGCCCCACTCCACCCGGAGCAGCTCCACGGACAGCCCGGCTCCCACCACCTGCCAGGGCTTGATCTCCAGCTGAAGCAGAAGAGGAGCAGGAGGAGGGTGAGTAAGAGGAACGAGGGTTTAGCAGTGTGGCCAGAGTGAGGGGGTTGAGGGTCAAAGCTGGATGGCCCCATTCTCACCTCGATGGGGTTGCTGTTGACAACGGCGAACACAATGCTGCCAGCGTCCAAGTCGCTGAGCACGCCGAAGTCCAGGAGCTGCTCCTCCCGACTGGGGGGCAACACGAGTGACTGTGGAGGCAGGGGAACAGAAGAACTGTTTGCAAACTGCGAGGCCGACATTCCTTCACCTCATTTTGTTTCCGTTTTCTCATACAAGCCAAGCCAATGCTAAGAGAGCTAGCACAGGTGTTATCGCTAATATACAAGCTAGCCCTGGTTTTCCAAAGCCACTCCCAGGCTTTAGTCTAGAAGCCTCAGGTTCAAATCCCCTTGGTGCCCACTGGATAGGTCAGGGTTAACGGGTGTTGTCAGGGTCAAAGGAATAAATATTACAGGTAGCATATTGCCAGAACACAAATGTTATGGGCCACCTTTGAACAGGACAGTGACGTTCACGCCAAGCATGAGTAGAGGAGGAATTCGGAAGGATGTTGGCACCTCAGGTCTCTGACTTTGGATGAGCTTACAGCCCAAAGTCCAAGCTAAAGGTGCAAATGCAAACTTTTGTGTCCACTTAGCTGACCGGCCTAAACCATGAATGTTTCTGCTCCCTAAATGAAAAATCAACATTCAGAAAGTCCTCTCCAGGATTTTGTTATAGACAAGTAGATTTGCCATTTCTTCGACTGAAAGCTCAAATGACTTGGTGAATTCAGCTAGCTAGGTTGATAGATCGACGAGAAACGGGTCAGGATTTTCGAGTTACAGACTGTGAATTTTCCATTTCTACCCAACCATATATTGCGGCAAATTCAAATTTTCACCAAACAGAGTGGCCAGTCTGCAATGAAGTGAACACTAAATTAAGCTGCATTTCATTAGTTTAGATTCAATATTCAAACCCAACAACTCGCAGTACCTGGAGGAAGCCGGTGTAGGCCCAGATGGGCAGGTGGAACTTGGAGGCGTTGGTGACGAGGAGGACGTTGCTATCGACGTTGATGGAGGGCCTGACCGGGCGGAAATGGAGGGAAAAAACATAGCGGGACTCCTGTGGTGGAATCTGGATCGGTGCGCTGAAGTTCTGGATCTTGATGGTGAACCACACAGAACCAGTCCAATTACAACACAACAATAAAATGTTATCAAACGGCTTATGGGTCAAACAGATGATCCCAAAAGCCAAGAGAAGAGCTTAAAACTCCAGGCCCAAGTTTCCAGTGTTTTCATGCACCCTCCCTAGTCTACAAACCCAAATGACAGAACTTTTTCAAAAAACCTGGATGAGATAAAGCTTTCAACATTACTGAATATTATTCAATTCAATGGAAAAAAATCAAAGCTGCACTGGAGGTAATGCAGAACACTCAAGTTAGCCTTTTCTTTTCACTCATTATTTAACTTCAGCCAAGGACAGGTGGCTAATCTTTTCTGATTTTAGCCAATAGATACGATCAAAAAGGGAGGGGGGATGTCTGTGTGTGTGTGTGTGTGTGTGTGTGTGAGAGAGTGTGTGAGAGAGAGAGAGAGATTCTAAATTAACCCTTAGTGCGCCAAAATAAATTTAAAAATATATCAATTTAATTATCCTGTGCTGTTGAAAACTTATCACGTGGCAATTGTGGGAGCTCTTTTAAACAAGTTGCCACATGATAAGTTTTCAACGGCTTTGATTTTGATATCTTACATCACTGAGTAGCAATAATTGCATTTAGCACTCTAAGGGTTAACAGAATGATGTGAAAGGTGACATATTAACCACTTGTTATTTGCCATATATAATGTGTGAATTAGTGCCTCAAATAAAATGTTTCATTTTAGATTTAATTAGTTTAATATATGCAATGAAAAATCTTAAAGCAAGGACCTGTGGGAAATGAATTAAGGATGCGTGTGCTAGCTCAGCTCACCTTGAACATGACCTTGGCCTCTTCAGGTAGGGAGGCACTTTGGATAAGTATGGCAAAGTCGAAGGTGTTAGTCAGGTAGATGGGCCTCTCAACGGGGTCTGAGGGACTGTCTCTAATGTGGAACAGAGTGGCCCTGTGGTCAAACCCCAGGTACCTGAAATGTAATCCACATAGGAGTCAAGTCAGAGGAGAGAAACTCGGATGAAAATTTACCTAATGCCCTGCCATAGGATGATAATTTTACTCAATGCTCCATTAAACCATTGAAGGGAAGATTTTTGGAAGGTCCTTTAACTCAAAATGAACCCTTAGAGCACTATAGGCAACTATAGTTGCCCAATAATGCAAGATATCAACATTAGATGCTGTTGAAAACCTATCATGTGGCAACTTTGGAAGGGGAGCCCTTTTCAACAAGTTGCCACATGATAGATTTTTAACAGCTCAGGATAATTACATTTTAATTCCATGAAAATGTATGCAGTGCTTTAATGGTTAATAATAAATGCTGTTAAAACTACTCTCACATAGAAGTAATGATAGCCGCATCAGCACTAAAGGTTTCAGTTCTGAGAACCAGAACACAAATCACAAATCTGAGGTCGGCTATTATTAGCAGTGAAATGTTAATGTACCCTACGGCTGTTGTACTTTTCAAAAAGTACAGAGGCACAAACAGTGTTTAAATTCTTAGAAAAATGGAACACAGCCTCTTTATCTCAAAATCCAGTCATCCCCCTGAACTGATCGTGTCCACATAGCATTCATTCCTGACACAAACAAGCCATGGGTTTGTGGTTGACCTACCTGGTTAAACAAAATAAAAGTAATCCTATTAAAACCGCTAACCGCATACGTGCATGCATGCGCAGCACTGAGACTACAGAGATCAGCTGAAGAGACAGAAAGAAAATCTGCCAAAGGACTGAATCTGGTAACAAAGTGAAAGTAATTAAATGCAATCTTGCGCTCCACACTATACTGATCTGAGCCCACTGTATTTGATTATTAAGTCAGTTATCCCTAAGCATAGAGCATTCAAAGGGGCTAAACATATCCGCAAAGACCTCAGCACTTCAATTTCCAACAGCAAAAATAAATAAATAAATAAATAAATAAATAAAAAAGAATAGAATATCATACCACATTTTATAATTTTAGATATTCAAGTTGCTGTTTATGTGGCAGCTCTTTCTACCACTCGGATGGAAGTCCTTACCCCTGTAACACTTCAGCCTGGTAGGGAATCTCCATTTTGGGATAGCTTTTCTCTTTCACTCTTAGTGATATTTTGCCTGAAAACTGAGTCAATCCTCTAGTTTTCGAAGCTGGATGGAGGGGAAAAAAAGGGGGGAAAAAAGCATTACAACTAATTCAGTCCTCCTATTGAAATGACAGAGCAGTTTCTCAAACTAGCAGTCATCTGAAACAGTACTATGGGAGCTTTTTTGCCTTGATGTGAATCGCTATTTTTTTTTTTTTTTTTTTAAGGATGCAAAACAAGAGGCACATCTCATTTCATAGATGACAGGGATGAGAATTGGCACAGCACGACCTCCGAAGTACGTCAAAGAATAACAGTACCGATGCTCAGGCTAATGCCTTCTGTCATGACAGAACTCATTGAGAGTGGCAAAAGAAGATATATCCTGACTATTGTTTAGAGCAACCTAGAAAATGTGGCTGTTCATCGCATTAAGTATAGCAGCTACACAGTAAGAATTTTTACCATCATGGGCACATAAAAAACGATGACTGTTACTCAAAGTCATCAGGCATTGGTTAATTTGGAAAGATGAAGTACCTTCTAAGGTAAAAGGACCTTTTCTGTGCAAGCTGCCAGTTCTACCAGACACACAAAGATGATAGGTTTATATGACGTTAGAAGAATGATAAACATTTTCAAATTAAAAACCAATAATGAATTCATACTGAAGAGATGCCATTGGCCTCCATTTTGTTTATCTGCTGACCAGACGGTTTAGTAGGGAATGGTTCGACAAACAGTCACCCTCCATTTAAACCACTTTCTTGCAGAATCATACCAATTCACATCAAGGCAATTCACAAAATTCTCAAGCCCTCAAGGGCCCTCCCTGTGATTCAAGGTTGAGCCAAAATCAATTTTTTGTTAATTCACTTTTACCATCTTCCAATGGATGTAACACCTCACTGGTGTTTCAAGTCATATAGCTTACACCAACATGGTCTTTCACCACAAAGCAATGCACGAGCCCTTTTGCGATTCATGAACATTCACGGATGCCTGCATACTTTTGCGTTTTTAGATACCAATTTTTTTTTTTTAAGTTTTAAGAAGTCTTTAAAAAGTTTGAACAAAAGTAGGAAAACACCATTTCAAAACCAGGCTTTTAATACTTCAATTCTTCTCATTACACAAAATGGCAATTGTTAATCACCACAGAACACTTGAACTGAAAAGGACTCTGGGAATTACCATCAAAACTTATAGTTGCAACTTTGGTATATGTCTTTCCTCCTGCTTTTAGAGTGACTGACGTATTGAAGAGAACTGACACTGCTTCATTAGGTGTTGTTGACCGGACACTCTGCAAGATGGAGATTCAGTCAGTTCACTCACCGCACAAAAAAACATTTTTTATTCATATTACTTGGCATTACTTGGCAGCACTTACAATTATTTGCACATCTTTTGTTCCTGAGTTTAGGAGGAGTAAATTCAAATGTTTTGGTTGATCTGTAAAATGGATAGCATAAAAAATTCTAAATATCTGTTGGACAGAATACCTAAATACACAGAACAACAATAAATCATCAGTTTTTTAACAAACATCTATTAAATACGTCTGTACTCCAGGCAATTTACCTTGTGATCTGAGTGTACCGAAGTCTAACATCTCAAGGGAAGAGTATATTCCAGGAGCTAAAAGACCGAAGGAAAAAAAAAGATTGAGGTAAGGACTAACCATTTAGTGGTGGAACCATGAGGTTTTGAAGTCAGGCAACAGCTGTGATATGGATCTATATGGGTGATGGCACAGGGCCTAGCTGGGCTCTGGAGCGGGGTCTAGACCAAAGATGTGGATGATAACAGGGCAGGGCAGATGGGTCGGCAGGTTGTTGGACTCACCGTGTGTTACCTCTACCTCTACGGGCAGGATAATGTTGGTGGTGCCGGTTTTGATCCTGATGAAGGCTGTGTGGTTTTCAGGGTCCCGAGGGGAAAAGCTGGCCCTCACCACCCCTTTGGTCTCCGATGGACCAATCTCCTGGAATTGGGGTGTGGGAAGGGGAAGAGAATCAAACCAGAGAAAAAGAACACTGGAGCAGACCCAACCCTGTTCCTGGAGATCTACCATCCTGCAGGTTTCTGTTTCAACCCCAATTTAGCAAATCCAATTTATGGCATGGTGACTGAATGTGACCTCCAGCTGTAGGATGATAAATGTGCTTTGTCAGGTGAAAACCAACAGGATTGGTAGATGATTCTAGCTTCATCTCTACACAATGCAGGACGACATATTTTCATTAAATTGTAGTTCACCCATCATCACAAAATATCTATTTATGTAGTCCTCAAGACAGAGCCAGGGTTTGCAGCCTCCTGAAAATTGGCTAAGACTACAAACACATTTGCTTTAAATGAGGGTACTATGTCCACGTGGGATAAGTTTGATTGTAGCTACTTGTCCTTGGTGCTGTAGTTGCCCACTAATGGCCTTGCTCTTAATCAACTTGTTTATCGTATCTGGTTCATCAAAGTATAAGAAGTCTGAGTGCACTGTGAATGGCATTCATTTATTCCCACTCAAGGAGGGCTCGGGATGGCAGACCTGCACCAATGACATTTAGCTATGCTAATGATGCTAAATCATAAATAGCTATGTGAAAGTGCTAGAAAAGTCCAAGGTCCAGAGAAACGTCGGCTCACCCACCCATAACTGTTTATCTCCTCCCTCCTGCCCTGTGGGCAGCTCTAAGTGCAGGTCTCCACCACTGGCATACATCTCCACCACCTGGTGAAGAAACAACATTTCCCATCAGCCCACTTTATATTAGCCAAGCAGAAAAATAAAAACTGTGGAAAAGTCATAAAAAGGAGGAGCTTATATGCAAGAACAAAGATGCCCAGTTCAGAAATGGTTCATACTTTTAGTCTACATGCCAATATATGAATCTGCTCACAATAACCAAACAATTAGTCATATCAACCAAAGCCAAACCACGAACAAGCAAAACAAAAGGATTTAACATGGCAAAGGAAGTAAACAAACAGTCGAGATCTGAATTTTTTTCCCCCCCTCTCCAACAGGGCCGCCCAGCTCCAAGTTACAGACTACAGCCTGCCTTTCACAATGCAATCTTTCTGGGTTCCTGCCACACAGTGAACTCAGTGTCTGGGTATTACCTTATCACCTTACCTTAACCCAGGGATACTCACTCTTTTCCAGAATGAGCCAGTGTGGGTACAGGCTTTCATTCTAACCAACCTGTCACATACCGGATTCTACAAATCAACCCTTAAAGCTTTTTGCCATAGACCCTTGATTCGGAGAATCAGGTGTGAAACTGCATGGTTAGAATGAACACCTGCGCCCCCACTGGCTCATTCTGGAAAAGAGTGAGTATCCCTGTCTTAACCCTTTGACACTCAGCTTTTACAAAACCAAACATGATTGCTCTGCCCAAGTTAATTAATACCACTCATATCCAATTCAGATATGCTCAAAGTTTTTTTTTTTTTTTTTTTTTTTTAAATTCTGAGTTAACCATAGCATTTCATGGTATGAAATAGTACTATAAAATGTTGCCAATACATTTAAGCACAAGTTGGATGCATTTATTTAAAGCAAAATGTAGCAAATTTTACATATTGAGAGCAAATATTCAGAGAAACATGATTACTTTGAATCTTCCTTGAAGACCTAGATTAGTAGAATCCAATGTGTAATTGCGTAGATTGAATGAAAGCCTGCATCCACACCGGCCCTTTCTGGATAAGATTGAAGACCCCATGGCAATTGGAAAAACACAGAAAATTCCGTGTTCGGGCAGAGCAGCCATCATACGGAAATTTCTGTATGCGGGCGCGAAACAGTTAACCAATATCTCAAACACACACTCTGTAGTGTAATGAACGGACAACACGAAGGGCATTAGCCCATAAAGTTCTTGGACTATAAAGCTGGTTACCTGCAGTGGCTCACTGTGCGGGTTGTGGGTGTTTATTAGAGGCGAAAGGCTGCCGTTAATGGGCGCCCGGGTGCCGACGCTCGGCCGTACTCTGTAAGGGTTGGGGATGCCAACACCGAACACCTGCGAGAATAAGACACAAGATACTGCATAAGAGATGCCAATGACGGACCTTCCCTCACCCGCCAAATCACACAACAGACTCTGTCCTTTTCTATACCTACCTGGTATGTAAACACACCATGGTGCGATGTGTTAATAAATAATGTGTTTTCCACATTCCCCACAACTCTAGCCAGAAAAACAATGTCAAATGACGTGTTTCCCCCAGGAAGAATGATCTGCAAAGGGAGGGAGAGTAAAAATATAGTTACTTTCATTGTAAAACATTAAACATGACAGAAGCCTTAGCTCGTTTTAAAGGCACACTTATTCAAGTTTATATCTTGGCAAAGTAGGCCAGAGGGTCTTTGGCAATTTTGTGTATTGCGATTTAATCGTACAGGGGGAGGGGGAAAAAAAAAAAAAAAAAAAAAAAAAAAAAAGTATTGAAACCCATTGGCTCTTCCCCACCGTAACTTTATAATTGCTAAAGGGCTGACTTGATTGGCCCGACTCACGTAAACAGGGAAAACCATTAAATGAACTACCTCAGGCCTAGTACGTGCAGAAAATGACACAAACTATGTTTTTTTTTTTTTTTTTTTTTTTAGGGGGGCATCTCAACCCACAAAACTTTCTCCAGAGCAGTGATTTATGGAGGTGTCAAGGACTGGTGAAATACAATGTGATTTATTACAGTCCCAAAGCAATAGCACACACAATACCGCAGCGCTTTCATAAGCATACTTAGCAAAGCAGTTATTAAATGGCAGTAGCACAGACAAATGCTTATGTTGATAACTCACAATTAAAATGGCAACTGACATTGTGTATTAAGATAAACCCAAGGAAATCTTTCATATTTCCCCTCAATCAGACTTAATCTAATCTACAGGCACTTCCTTTGCTGCTCTCCCTTCATGATGTCGACTCACGCAAGAAAGGCAAAGCGAAGCAAACCAGACGGTAAAAATCAAATAAAACCACCAAGGAGAGAGTAACAAGAGCAGTGGAGGCTGACAGGTTCTATTTAAATCCTGCAACAGGAAGTCAGTCACTTGTCTGTTTGATTGGTTCTAAGAAGTAGTTCTGGTTGCTTCAAACTGCAGAGTCTCCCAACAGCCATTGTACAGCACAGTTCCGCATAATGTACTTTACATTGTGGAACATACTGCAAAACAATCTCTCATGACAAAAACAAATTTCTATGTATTTTTACAATGCTAGAGTACGCTGCATAAGTCTTTCTAAAAAGTGTCTGACCTCTCTACACTGAAAGAGAAGAACACAGGAAGTCATAGTTTGACCATTATACACTGCACAAATATGCCACCAAATTGAATCCAGAACACAATTCTCTGTACTTCACACAGCCAGAGAAAACTGCCCAGAGTTTGGTATACTGTGTGAGCACATTCAGTACAGCCTGATCAGGGGCCAGAACATCCATAACTTTTAAAAAAGAATTTTAACTGAAAATAATAATGTTCAAAATAAACATGCTTTGAAAGCGAAAAACTGAAATGATTCAAAACTGAAAATTAGATATTTGGTCGAATAAACTTGCATCCATTATTCCTCCCGTCATCTATATTCAATTCATAAGAAAATTTACATGTGATTCAATTCATGAGAATTTCCAAGGGTTATTTTCAGTTGCAACCATTCCCCCAACACCCCACCCAACACCCCACCCCACCCCACAGAAGGTTTTGGCTCAGATCCGGTTCAGTAATAGTTTTCCCACCAAAAGTTCTCATTCTTGATTGAACTGATTCTATTCCAAATTCTTTGAACCTTAGTTCAGTCGACCAAACCCGCCCACATGCCCATAAGTTTTGAGCAGAACCAACGTGTCATCAGTGGAGGGGGTCACAGAATCCTTCTCTAACTGCTTTTCGAGAACCACACCTACTGATGTCACGGTTCACAAGAAAAAGCAACTATTTTTGGTTCCCATTAAAAAGTCCATTTTAGGGTGCCTTCTTTTAAAATTCTCTCCAATTTCTGAGAACTTCATATTCCAAGTAATCGTCTCAACGGTCTCTCCAACAAATTACAGAAGTACACATGTTCACAGCAGGGAAGAAAGGCCAGACTTACCCCATTTTCAAAAAAAGATGCATGAAAATGTGCTGTTGCAGCAGATATTGACAGTAAAATGATAGTTTCTTCTGAGCTAGGATTGTGCAGGTAAACCTTCTCCAATTTTGGTATTCCAACAGGCCTGCAAAGAATAAAATGTACCTGAGTCAGAGCAGTGATTGGCAGGATCTGACATTTTTACAAAACATGTCCTGAGGATTGAAACTTTCCGATGTCAAATTTTGGACATCGACTGCTATTCGGCTTACGATTATAGGTAACGTAATTGGCAAAGTTCGACAATAAATCAAATAAGCACGTTGAAGAAAACATGCAAAAGGCTATAAATTGGTTCTAAAATGTAATCTGAATCATTAATGGAATTACACATTTTCCTTAAAAACAAGAATAAAAGAAGAAAGCTTAATCAAAACCAAGGCCTCGTTTATACTAACAGTAACTGCCACACAGGCCACAAATAAAGCTCAGCAGGCCCAGTATCATATATAATCTGTTACACTAGATTTTTTTTTTATTATTATTATTTTAGATCAAATTTCTTATTGAACGCTTCCTTCAGCAAGAAAACCGACTGTACCACAAATGCATTACAGTGAGCCACTATGCAGTAGAATGCAGGTGAAAGAACAAGCCAGGTTTCCTTGACCTGCAGTTCAAATTGGAACAGGAAAAGACCCATATCAAGGAAAGGAAAACGCTTATTTTTTTATTTTTTTTTTTTAACGGGGCTTCCAGTATGTGTAAGTGTGTGCATGTTGTTTTGTAAGATAAGAAAGTATGAACAAGGCCAGATACATGGATGAAGGATAAAAAAAAACATGCACCTTGCTTACCTCAGCCAAGCCTGCATACAGAACTATACAAGACTAAGGATGCATTTCAATCGGATTAATGAGTCCAGGGTAAATTAGCCTTTAAGGTATGGGGGGTATAACACAGGTTACACTAAGCAATAAGAGGGGAAGAGCCAAAACACGCCGCAAAAACGTAAAAAATTGTATACTCCTGCCATTTTGAAATAAATCATTATGGGTACAAGACAGAGCAGTGACTTGAGGCTAATTAAACAAAAAATGCTAATAGACAGGAATTAATTTAGTGACGCAAGACTCGCTTACTCGCTTACTCCTTCCCAAGGGATAGAACTGCAACACTTGAATTTATAAATTTTTGAAAAAGCAACCGCTAAAATGAAATTATAACTGCTTAGTAAATAATGTTGGAAGGGTACCAATGGCGTCATTGTAAATTTGCAAAAGGATAAATTGCATGAACGTACCAGGGACAAAAAACCAGCATATTAGAGATCAATCACCACATTAAGGGAGGGAAGTACAGCTCAGTAGAATTCCATGTAGGCACAGGTATGCTTGACGTCATCAGCATTTAAAATTTCAGAGTTTTGCCACAGAATACCATACTGAGTCTTTTACCTCACATTAAACATGCAAGTTCTGTTCGAAATTACAGTACTGTGTACGAGTCTAGGCAGATTTGAAACCATTCTGAAAGGCAAAGATGCTTCCAAAATGAATGAAATTAGAAGTTTCTAATTACTGACAAATGTAAAGAGCTGCTAACTGTTGGAAACTAAATCAAATCAATATTTGATGTGACTACCCACTGTCTAAATATTAGGTACAGTGCTGTCACTAAGTATACACCCCCTTTTCGAGTTGGTCCATTTTTGCTTGTCATATTTAACCATTTCAGACCATCCTACTAATTTTGAAATAAGACAAAGACAACGTGAGGAACAGGTTTGAATACATCCTTAACTTTAAGCTAAGTCTGCACTTGCACCTCATTGTGCATGAGTACAGAATCAAAGTTTTAAAAATGCAGCACCGTCCAATGAATTATGCTTCCCACAGTGACTTATGTATATAAAGCATGCAGTTGCCAGAAAACTTTCTGTTTTGGTTTCTCTTTAAACTACTGCACCTATGCAGTGTCTCAGAAGCAAAGGCAGGCAACAGTAACAGCCCCAGCAGCGCAAGAATAACCCCCCGTTTAAATTCCCACCGTCGATTTTAGTGAATTTACATTATTTTATACAACAGTGCAAAGGCATTAATGTCAAATCACAAAGGGGGTGACGTTAAATCAGGATTTTCCAGTTTTCCCCGTTCTGCCTTTTCCTACAGCGGAGTCCATCTACTGTTTTAGTCGGCAGCGGGGAGCACAAGCCTGATCGCAAACAAATGAAGCCGAGGTGACCACAAAAAGGGGGGGTGGTGGGTGGAAAAAAAAAGGAAACGCCCTCCTCCGCTCATCCGATGATCACCTGATCCGACAGCCTCGAGCTACATGACACTAAACACCACAAAGCATATCAGTATGAGATTACCAGGTGATTTATGGAGAACAGCTAGACCCAGCCTTTATCACTACCATCACAACCAAAGATGCACGTCTCTCAAGTTTGCAGAGAGATCTCATCCACTAGTTTATCAATTTTAACAAACTGCACTAATGAACTTCTATTGTAAAAGACATCCAATTGCATGGTTTTACATAAATATAGCCAAGTAATCATACCTCAATGTTGTAAAAGCATAAATATCTTGGATAGGCATGTACTTAAAATCCAGTAATTCCAGCGTAAATCCAATTCCAATTATAGGATTTCTTTTCCAAATTATTTATCCTTGAAAACAGCAAATTACACCCTCAATTAGACCATTTCTACACAATTGTGTCAGCTATGAGGTCTGAATTGTGCAAATAAGTAACAAAAAATGAGTTTGCATGCAGCACTTTTGACTAAGAACAGATGACAATCTTGCTGCGTGTCTCCAAGAATATCGGCATGCCCGCAACAACTTTTTTTCCCCACTTATTACCTGTGTATTATATCCCGACTATCACACTTTTCGCAAAGACTTGTAAATACGACCTACATGACCAGAATATCATGAATACTCCACGCTACTCTCCATGGTAGTATACCATGCAGTTCCCAGTATGTGACAATGACTATGTTGTCACCTGACAGCCACAGTCACCTGACCACCAGGATATCAAGACTGCCTGGGTCATAATGGGATGTTATTATTAATATGTCATCCAGTATGCCACAAAAAAAAAAAAAAAATTAAAAAAAAAACACAGCTCTGGTGATACACTATGAAATTTACCCGCTGTCACATGCCATAGAGGTATCCTTGGTGTACCAGTAAATTTCATGTTGGTCAGAAACTGCATTCTACTTGCAACTTTTAGCCACAATCAGCATGTGAGTGGAGACCAGTTGGTAATCCCGAATGCAGCCCATTTCAAATAGTTGCTCGTAAAGGACTGCTAGCAATAATACACCTAGATGGTTACATGTTATGTAATAGTTCTTGATCCAATTCTTTTTTACTGAACAAGTATTTTACCAAGCTTGTAAATCAAGACAGGTCTAACAGAACATGCTTCTCTTGTGAGGAAACACAAGACGCATTTCATAATTTTGGTTAGCCACCCCCTCCACCTCACAAGTCAGGGCGAATCAACACAACACTTCAGACAGAAGCGCCTAAGGCACTCGTGAATAATGACTTTGTGATTCCCCATCTCTCTCCTGCTGCAGTGGTGGCTGAATTTGAATCAAGGCCAAAGCTGACATGAATTTAAAACAATGTTCCTCAATATTCAACAGCTTATTCCAGTTTTATTCCAAATGCCAGACATTTATTGGATGCATAAAACTTCTCCTCTCATTTCAACAGCAATAAATCTTCATGACTGAGCCCATGTTTTACCAAGGCAGTGCCTTTGATTATGGAAAAAAATCATGTGGTAATTCTTATGCTGCAGGATAAATCAAAAATAGAAGAGATTGGTCATTCCATCCCCAAAACCAAACAATAAACAATGCAGTATCTTGTTCTCCGTTAAAGAAATGTTAAAAAAGAATGAAAATAAATAAATGAGCAAGCTTCCTTGCTGCATATGCTTCCCTGACAAAAAGGGCACTTTTGGAACTTTCTGGAAACCACAGGCATGAAAATTCTCATGTCTGGCATAGGAGCCAAGGTTGTTTAATCCTAGAACAGAGGTCCCCAACGGCTTTTCCCCCCCAAGGTCAGGTTCATTTCAAAAACAGAGTGTGTGGGGCAATGCAAAATATGCATGCCATTTATAAACAATGACCGAATAAGACACTTGATATGCATGAGGATTACTCATCTCTCTACCAGTACCAGGAAGTACACAGGCACTGCATGCATGGTTAAAGCTGCAGTCAGTTTGCTTTCCTAAAACACTGCTTCAAGAGTGAGGTTAAGCTAGCTCTGGACTTAACGATGCTTCAAGGCCACTGGCTGAGTGAATAACCTGTGTTGATTAAGATTTCAAAAACAAGGCTGCCACAAAACATTGAGTCAAATCTTCATGAGGGGTGACAGTGAAGCTCAGTTGCTTGACACGGTAGGGTGGAGTTGTGTCCGAGACCGGGGGCAGCAGGGCAGGAAAAAAACAACAGGCATACGCAGAAACTCACTGCTCGTGGAAGTCCAGCATGGGCGGCTCAAATCGGATGGGCCTGAAGGTTTCCTGGTGGAGGGGCGAGCTGCAAAGGAGGAGAGACAGTTCAGAGGAGCTACTCACACACTCCTGCAGACATAAAAAAGACATGTTTGCGCTCATATGCACTTAGTGTGAATGTTTTTGTGCGCTGTTCAGACGGATGGCTCTACACAGTTTATCTCTTCGCAGTGGAGTGGCGTGTGCACCTGGGGATAGAGATAAACGGCACATCTGAGCATCCGTTTGTGGGTGTGGCGTGTGAGTGAGCCGTTTGCATGAGAGCCCGCATGCGTCTGACACAGTGTGTGTGTGTGTGTGTGTGTGTGTGTGAGTGCACAGGTTGACCACAGCTGTGCACCTAGGGAGCCAACAGCAGGGACTGGCTAGACCTGCCTGATGACTCACACATTTCTCAGTACAAGAAACAAAAAACACTCACAACAGATTCAAAGTTCTACCAACGACATAGAACCAATTAACAAGTCAAATGTAGCTCATACAAAAAGAAGACGAACGAATGATGTACAACCTGTTATAATTACATCAAAAAATAAATAAATAAATTACTCTTTTTTGTTGATACAATTTGCAACACATTAAAATGGAATATAGCAGAGGTTGTGAACATACAAGAGTAATTAAGAGGGTGGCAGAGATATTGTGACAGTATCAGATCACATCTTAGCCGGAATGGTAGGTGATAGGGATTCACTGCAGAGGTGCCACAGAGCTGAGAAAGAGCCAATATTCCCTGAGGAACAATGGAACAAAGACTTCCTGCACCGACCATATAAGGCAAGAAACATGCGCCCGTCTAAATCACCACCCACACACCTGCTCTAGTCTGTGGAATAGAGAGCGTACTGCGCACAAGCACTGCACAGGTCCCTTGAGATGGCCAATAATGATGACACCACCACTTGACATTACAGAGTCGATCATTCACACCACGTAAAAGTAGCCTAATGACATAACAGCATGAGTGAAGAGAACAGAGCATTCAGCCTGATGAAGCCAGCCATTTTCTAACCGCTAAAGTACAAGTGACCCTCAGTGCTGTGTCAAGTCTGGCTTTGAAAACCTCAACTGTTTTTGCCTCCATTACATGAGCTGGGAAACTATTCTACGCTGTAACCACTGTGTGAAAAAACCTTGCCAATATCTGGGTGAAATGAATCTCGCGGCAATTTCAATGTACGACTGCCCTAAAACTGTTAACAGTAATTAACCTAAATAAATGTGTGTTAGGGCTTGCAACAAGACTTTGAGGGAATAATGCATAAAAATTGCTTAAGATGGACGATCAGCAAAGCCAGTGAATTCCGAGGATGCACGTCGTTTTTCAAAAATAATTTTTCAAAGCCCCTTCTTGAACCTTCTCCCCCCCTTAACCACGCTTTTGCAAAGCTTTGAATGTGGCCCTTAAAATATCCCATTGACCTCCATCATTGTAACACACAAGCTGTAATGACTGTCAACTCAATTCCCACCCTCAATAATACTCCTATCACCTACCAATCAAAAAAATAAATAAATAAAAAAGGACCAGGGGCCCTGTAGCTCATCAGCGCAGGAAGGAAGCCCCATACCAATTTAAAAATGAATCTGGCCAGTAGTTTTGGAGAGGAAGATTTTTTTTTTAAGTTTTCAGGTAAAAAGTAAGCAACCACCACCTACTGGACGAAAAAATAGATTTCAGCTTAGAAGACCATCTAATAAACAAAAAATGCATTTGGTCAATGGAAAGTCCTTGAGTCAATGAGCCAGAATCTCCAACTTCCCCCAAAGGCAGTGCTCCAAGGGACACTAAATATCCACAATTTGATAAAATACTGCAACACAAAAAAGTTCAAAACATGCGAGTGCCAAGCTCCAAATAATACACAGTGCTATAAAGCCATTAAGAAAAAGGTGGGTCCCACATGATTTCAGCTAGTCCCCTGATGACCTAGCAGTAGGGAGAGGAAAGCCCAGATATTTTAGATGGCTGGCTAGAACACCAGCCAAACAGCTGACAGTACAGCAGGTGTGCATGCTGAGTAACACTGGCAATGAAGCGGAGAGCACTGCCTGGAACAGCAATGTGGTTATAAACAGTACAGAACAGTGTAAGGGGAAACCATTAATAAGCACAGACAGAGTCACATTGGGTAATGCCGTTCAAAGCAGAGCATATTACTGGTCGAACAATAAGGTTTTTCATTAGTGCTGCCAATATCAATATTTAGAAAGCCTGACAGCCAATGGCTAATACAATGTCACTGTACTGACTTTTTTTTTCTTCCTTGAATAGTATTTGGCCTTCTCAGGTGTTGGGGAAATAATGAGATTTCTGCAAAAGATTTCTGTCAGGCCATCTTTCTTGCTAGAACATCAAACCAAATCAAATCAAAATTACGAAAACACAGGATATGACATGAGGAATGGGGAATTAAATAGTCGTAACACAGTAACTTAACACCAATTCGTTCCTAATTTTTTTTTCCCCCTCAAGTCCATCCAGTGGTGGCAGGAAACTTCCCACCACTACCTGCAGACTGAGGGGTTGGCCAAAGAAGGAAGACGAACATTTCTGTTAATCAGCTGCACAGCTGCAGTAATGGACCGATGCCAATAGTCTCAAAATGCAAGATATTCGGCAGATTAATCAGCTAGCTAGCATCTCAGTTTACGACCAGTACTGAGTGGAGACCAGGAAATTTATAGAAAAAGCAAAACATAAAGCAGCGTGAGAAAACACCCAAAAGTCAAGACTGCTCTGTCACAATGAACTGAAAACCAGCGCAGAGTTCCAATGAAACAGCACATCACAGAGCGTCACAAGGCAAGGCTTTCACAAGCAGTACAGAGTGGCGTTAGCAGAGGCGATGTAAAAGTACAGCACAGTGCTGTTAGGCAAGACTGGAGGGGGGGGGGATCCATGACTTTGAAAAGCAGCCGACAGAGAATACTTTGGTAATGCTAGGTTCCCACTATCACGATTCGCGGCACGATTGAAATCGTGGCGTAATCGTGGTGATCCTATCAGATCTTCAAAGATCTTGAGGTCAGTCATGGCAATCGTGTTGATCGTAGAAAAGTTTCGGACGGTTCAAAAATGTCCTACGATCAACACGATTAATTGTCAGTCGTGATCATCGTATCGCCTCGTATCCAAACCTGAAATTTTAAGCTGCTATCACACTGGAAGCGAAACAAATTTTTCGCACGAAAGAAAAGTGTGTATTCGCGTCTTTGCATTGACTTTGAATGTAATCAGTCGTGCGAAAAAATCGTTTCGTGCCCAGTGTGAAAGCAGCTTAACCGCCACACATCAGTGCGCAAACAGTGTTGCTTGTTCGTTTCGCGTCCGGTGTGAAAGCAGCTTCAGAGAAGTTCCACGATCAGCTACGAATGGCCAATCGTGGCGTTCGTAACGGAGCGCACGACAGTGGGAACTAAGCATAACCCACAGCACAGAAAGATGTGAGGGAATCATTTGAAAATGCAGCGTTAGGTGATGCTTAAAGCAGCGTTAGGTGATGCCTTGATCAATGTAATAAAAAGTAGCATTAGGCAGAGGTATTAAAAATGGTAAAGAGCAGCATTTGAAGGACTATGCAAAAACACAAAGCACTCATACATACTGGACAGTGCTTTGAAAAACTAGCCTTAGCAACTGCGGTTAAAAAAACAGCGTGGGTGGCGCGAGTCTGTAAAAGCAGAGAGTGGTGTTGAACAACAGTTTAAAAGGAGCACAGAGATACTTAACCCAGCAGCATAGCGTTTTAAATAAAACACAGTGGAGAGCATCATTCTGCAACACAGAACTCCAACTGCTCTCATATCCATGCACAACCTTATTTCCAGAAGAACTGGCGCAGTGTATGAAATGAAAATAAACAGAAAACTTTAATTTACCTATCCCATTCAAACTATTCAACTGAAAAAAAGTATCAAGACAAAATAAGCAAAGTTTTAACTCTTTAACTTTATTTATTTATTTATAAAATAATCATTTTGAAAGGTGATATCTGCAACACAAAGTTGGGACAGGTGCATATTCTCAACTAAGTGACACATCTCTCCTTTAATTAATACTTAGCAGTCATCTTCGATTTAATTGTTGGGAGTTTTGAAAGCGGAATAGGATTCCATTCTTGTCTGATATAGGACCTAAGTTGGTCAACAATCCAGGGCTGCCATTCTTGCATTTCATGATTCACCACAGGTTTTCGAAGGGAAACTGCTCTGGGCTACAGGCAGGCCAGTCCGGCACCCACATTCTGTGACTATGAAGCCACGTTGTAGTGTAGCATGCAGAGTGTGGCTTGGCATTCTCCTGCTGAAACTACTTTGGCATTCATCTGGAACAAGCAGGGATGTCACTGAAAAAATATGTTGTTTGGAAGGTGGCATATATTGTTTCAAAATGTTTGTGTACCCTTCTGCATCAATCTTTCCATGCTGTGAACACTAACGAAGCCGCAGACCATGAGAAACATTAGCTGTAGAACATGCCGTCAGTAACAGTCAAGACTGTCCTTCTTTTTGGCCTTGGGAACATGAAGTCCATCTTTTCCAAAAACAATCTGAAAGACAGACTCGTCATGCTGCAGCACTCCTTTCCACTTTCCCATCAGCCCATTTCAAATTGATGCAAAAAAAATCTATACATTTGTTAATGTTAAGCTATATATATATTTTACTCCTTGTGCTGTTTTCAGATAAATGTATGTGATAGAAAACTCAAATCACCAAATTCGGTTTTATTTGCATTTTACATACTGTCCCAATTATTGTGAAATTGAGTTTGTGGTGTTAACTGGCATTCCATTTGAGGCAAGATTTAGCCTTGAAAATGAATAAACTAAATGTTCTAGTACAGTTCTAGTACAGTACATGCAGTGCAAGTATTCTAAGTGCAAAGTACACAATGCATAATTTGAGAAACCACTAAACACAGTACTCTGACACTGTTAGAAGCCTGCACATGACCTCGTTATTAATCAGTAAACACACACTGAATACAAAGGTGCTCTAATTGGGTCAATAAACATCTGCAAAAGGTATTTTTTTGACTGTTCAGTTGATAAGCATGTTTGAACAACAGGGCCGATTGCAGATGGATGCCAGAAGTCAGGATTAGTTGAGGTACAGTAAAAGGAAGCGCGGGGAGCAGAGGTGGGTTTCAGCATGCGATAAACTAGTTTCCTATCACCAACAATGAGGTCATCTTGCTATTCATTTATCCATTTCAAATAGGAAAGGAGGAGGAATGCATCTTTTGCACTCACTTGATAATAGTGAAGTCCCATGGCGGATCTCTGATGGAGGAAGTCTACTCCCCCGGCGAATGCTGTATGTGTGCGCGTGGGTGCAATACCAGCTCTACATGCATGTCTTTTCACATGTACACACTGCAGCACCACTTGAAAATTGCCACTGTACATTTGCACTGCGGGCTTTGCTTTCACGCCTACTCAGAAAGAAAACGTGGCGGTAACGTCATTCACAATTTCGTCCACAACAGCATATTTATCGCCTTAGCCCACTTTGCCATTTTCATGCTCTGCCATAAATGCATTTGCGACACAATGGGTTGAACTGTGAATTAATGGGTGTGTCAATGAACAAAGCTGGTGCTATGCCATTTTCGCATCAAAGACCTTGCTCGTGTTTTCACTCATCCAGACCACCTTTTACCCCAAATGCTGTTGCTTAATGGTTCCGTAGTTTCATGGGAATGAATCTCAGTCAGCAGAGCTGTTCCCTCAAATATCATTCATATGGCTCTTTCCATTCTTCATTTTAACTTTTGTAACATAGGCATTATCTATATAATAGCCTGTGAAATGATGGCGGGATCTAATGGGAAGGGGATAGTGAAAAAGTGTTTTTTAGTGAATTTTTATTATATATGAATATATATATATTTTTATTTTTTTTTTATTTTTTTTTTTTTTTTTTTTTTTTGAGTGCGAGGAAACCTATGACGAATTATAACTTCATTCTCGCCCTTGTTTTAATATCAGAAATGCCGTTCTGTAAAGGGATTAACTGACCCACATTCCAACATAGTGCATTAATGCCAGTTTTCGGCTTCATCTTCGCCACACATCATTGAATCACTTGCTACATTGAAGCGCAGTTCTTAGAGAACTGAAGGAGACGGCCAGCTAGGTTCTTGTTCTTCATCTGATGAAACTGCCAGTTTGCTACGGCGTTAACACACTGGTTTTAACGGGAATTACACAGCTGATCTGATTAGCCTAAATGGAACCAAATTGCCACCATGCCAACAAGAAATTAATTTGCCTTCGACAAATCCTTTTGACAATAGCGCCTCAGTTGTGCCATCGCCTCCTGTCACAGAATTGCCAGAATGAGGTGAGACACACCCAGTTTTGATCTGAGATACTGCAAGCTGCATTGGCAGACTGAATTTAGGTAGTCAAATTAGGGCCCAGTGTGTGTGATCATGTGTGCAATGGTTGATGAATGTTGCCATACCCATGGGAGCCTGTTTTTACCTACATTAATTTGGTGCATTTATCCAGCAAAGTCTCAAAAAAAAAAAAAAAAGCACAGTAGGGACATTTTTGGGTACTCAACAGGAAAATGCCAAGGGCTAGATTTAGGTCTAGGGTTACAATTGGGCTTATGGTTAGGACTAGGTCTCGGTTTAAGGTTAGATATTATAATTTGGCTTTAGGTTATGATGAGGTGATAAATTAAGGTTAAAAAATTTGGTAATTTTGAGGGGTTTGTAGGATAGGGTTAAGGTTAGGGAAGGGGTCCAGATTATGGTAAATTCTATGGCTTGGGGGTATAAAAATAGGAATTTAGCACACAAATATATATTTTTCAGTCCCCGCGAGCATGTCTTTGCTTTCGTGCATTAGCAGAGCACATGTCTGAAAACTGAATCGCTTATTCAACACTTGGCTCAGCAAGCATTATGAGCGCAAGACAATCT